>JAHRHZ010000223.1:19533121-19580621 GCA_024137785.1 Ginglymostoma cirratum
GACCTGTCCGTCCTCCCTGGACTGACCTATCTCCTCCCTACCCCCCTACCTACACTCACCTTTACTGGCTCCATCCCCGCCTCTTCGACTTGTCTGCCTCCTCTCCACCTATCCTCTCCTCTATCCATCCTCTATCCGCCTCCCCCTCTCTCCCTATTTATTTCAGAACCCTCTTCCCCTCCCCCATTTCTGATGAAGGGTTTAGGCCCGAAACGTCAAGTTTTCCTGCTCCTATGATGCTGCTTGACCTGCTGTGTTCATCCAGCCCCATGCTTGTTGTCTAGCATAATCTAAGATGTTGGCACACTGTGATCCCAAGCAAGATCTGGTATTGACAATGCAATGCCTTTCCATATGGCATCGGGGTAGTTTTGACTCATAGATGGCCCAATGGAGAGAAACATCCAATGGTAAATACACCCAGGACTTGGGCTAATGCAAAGTGTAAACATGCCCATTGAGAAGGCAGGTTTGGGGGTTATATTTGGAGTCAGGAAGTTCCATCAATACCTTTATGGACGTAAACTTATAAGAATAATGGACCACAAACTCCTGCTAGTTCTATTTAAAGAGGATAAAGCAGGAACGCTAATGACGCTATGCAAGAGAGCCAGTTTACTTCAGGTGATGAAGTTCAGTGTACGAACCATTGGTATGGCATTGCATGGTTAGAAGCATCATCAACGCGAGGTCATGTCCAGTGATGTATCAAGGTCAGTTAGGGGTAACGTCCTGAACAAGTGCATGAACCATATCAAAGCTGCAAACCCACAAATGGTGTGGGATTAAAATGTTCCTGGCTCCTCAACAGCCTTTCGGCTGTTCTGGAAGTCATGCGTTCTCCCTCTCTGTCAAGCGTTCAAGATACCTTGGAGTCTGAGATGGACACAGTGAATGTCACTGCCTCAATGCCTTTGCTGCCTGAAGAACAGAATCAATTTTCTGAGGTGCTCTGGGTGCAAGACATGAGCTAAGTTGTGATATATGCTCGCTGTATCAGAGCCAGAGTTGGAGGAATCTGACCCAGTGCTAAAGTGTCCCAGGAGCTACAAGAAAAAGAACTAATTTATGTTCTTGAACTCAGAGGAGAATCAATGTAGTGATTGTAACAAGGTCAGCCAGGTGAGCCTCAGAATATGAGATCCCTGATTGGCGCTGTTAACCTGGTCCAATCAGGGAGCCCTGGCAGACAGGTAAGAACAGGAGTGTCAGACATCCTGTTCACTCAGAGCTAACTGAGGGAGCTGGATCAGTGGCAAGGACTTTTCAAAGTGTAAATGAAGGGTGACTTGGTGTTGGAATACCGGTCCCTCTGGAGTTATTCGATTGGGAGCCCTGGCAGACATATAAAAAGGGTGAGTGTCTGAGATACTGACACCCTGGTACCTGACTCTGAATGAGGCAGTGCTGAAGTCAAGGACTGTTCATGTGTAAATAAGGGGTGACTTGGTGACAGGATACCGGCCTCTGTGGAGCTATTTCTGCCTCAATCTCTGTCTCTCAAATCAATATGCACACCAAAGGTTGTCAAATGACCTTTCTCCCTGTTGACTTATTACAAAAAAAATTCTTCCTAAGCCAAGGTGATTAATTTTTATTGCACTATCGATTAACTCTGGAATGATACATTCTCTACCTTATTTCCTTAGATCGTGCATCTCCACAAAATGGAAGGCGACTTCTCAAGTACAAATTAGCAGCAACTTCAAGTCAGTTTCCTTTGCTTAGCAAATGTCTCTTGTATAAATAGAAGGTTCAACATATAGAAGACCAGCTAATAAAATTGGTGAGATCGAATACTGTGTGCGTTTGATTTTTTTAAGGAAGGATGTAATTGCATTAAAGACAGTTCAGAGGTGGTTTACTGGATTGACACCAGAAAAGAGCACGTGGTCTTTGAGGTTAGGTTGGATAGGCTGGACTTGTTTCTGCTGAAGATTAAAAGAGCAAATAGTACCTTGATTGAAGGTCCTGAGTGGTCTTCACAAAGTGGATGTCGATAGATTGGTTCCTCTTGTGGGCCAGTTCAGAAATTTGGGGCTGGTTGTTAAAATTCGTAATTGACATTTTAGGACAAAGATCATGAGAATTTTATTCTCAGAGGATTGTACAACTTCAGAAGATGATGGAGACAGTCACCGAATATTTTTAAGTGTAGCAACGATGGATTGTTGTTAGGCAGTGTGATAAAGTTTATTGGGAACAGATGACAAACACAAACAGATCAGCCGTAATCTAATTGAAGGTTAGAGCAGATTTGAGGGACTGAATGGTCTACTTCTGCTCATGTTTTCTTTTTCATGTTCAAAATTAAATATTAATATTCTGTATAACCCAGCTTTGTAATAACAAAAGATTAATCTCCAATTCAGCCAAAAAAAGGACGAAAAATATGTTGAGCATGATGTGGGCCAACTTTGACACAGGGCTTATTTGACTCGGTTGTGCCTAATTGTACATTAATTTTTAGTTCTTTTCCAAATTGTGTTTGGCAAAGCCAGTCATGAGCTGCTGTGGACAATTATAAGAAAAGAAAAACTGCTGCGAAAATTTGAAGAAATGGGGTCCTTTAAAATATGGGGTTGCAATCGAGTGGTGACGGTCCGGTAAAATAACTTTTTCTTTCTAACTTCAATAAGAGTGAATTTATTCCCATTGTGTTAATCAGAATTCCCAAAGGATATATCATAAATAAATATGGTTACAAAACCATTCTTACTGTTAAATGCAGAATGAGAATTTCATTTAGACTCTGGAGATGCGTAATGGAGTACCGCAGCACTGGAACCTTGCTTTTGATGGCTAGCAAAGCGAGGTGCTACGATATGAGTGGAGTGTGAGAAGCATTTCACACTTTGGGACACTTTAAGAAAACACTGTTGTGTTCCTGGCACAATCATCTTTGGCTGCTTCATCAAATGACCTTCCCCTCAGTCGTAAGGGAATGAGCAGACTGTTCACTGATAATTATCCAGCTCAATTTATTGCCCTTCCAACAATGATACAGCCAATGCCATCCTGCAAGACAACCTGGAAGATATCCAATCTTGTGCTGACAAGTGCAAAGTAGCATTTTCTGCACAGGTGTCAGCCCCAGTTCAATTATAGCACTGCAATTGAAGATCACTCCAGGGACTTGTTCACATAATCTAAGATGGTATTTCAGAGCAATACTGAGAGTGTGGTGGCCTTCGAATGAGATGTTAAAATTAGGCCCTGTTTTCCTCTTATATGGGCATGAAGGTGCCAACAATCCTGTTCAAAGAATAAGGGAGTTCTTCCAATGCCCTGACCAATAAAATATCAAAAAGGACATGCGGGATAACGTTTTTTCACACAGACAGTGCTTCATGTGTGGAATGAAATGCCAGAGGAAGTGATGGATCCAAATACAGTTACAATGTTTAAAAGACATTTGGATGAGTTCATGAACAGGAAAGTTTCAGAAGTATATGGGCTAAACGCAGGCAAGTGGAACTAATTCAATTTTGGAACATGGTCAGTGTGGACTAGTTGGACTGAAGGGTTTGTTTCCATGCTGTATGATTATGACTATAATAATTATTCTTTAAGCAATATCTTTATAAACGTACAGTTATTCCATCCATTGTGGTTTATGGCTCATAGTTGAGTGCACAATGCTTTTCAGATTTCTCTATATTACAGGAACAGCTATATCTCAAAAGATATCCATTGGCTATAAAGCATTTTAACTATCCTGTGTACATGAAAGACTCTCTACTGAGCTGAATCTTATCTTTTTGGACTAAATGTGAGTTGTGTTGAGTTTTTCGGAGAGATTCCCACCACGAGGCACAACAACTATTCTCACTGTATCTTACCAGACCCGGCTCATTAACAACCTCTACAGTGTCTCTCACATCGGATTGGGGTCCAATTTTATCACACAGCATTCCTGGAATGACTTGGCTCTCCGTTGATATCATGGAACTGACCTGCACCCCATACACCCTGCCATCTTTAAAAGCCCATTATGCACCCAGACAAGCACCATCATTCTACAACTGCCTAGCTGGGTTCTTGACATTTGTCCATGGCATGGCAGACAGTAGAAACCAACCACCCCCACATCTGTTTTGTGGACAAGACAAAGTCCTGTTGGACCCGGTGATCGACAGGCAAGACATGCTGTTCTTTCCATAAGACCATAAGACATAGGAGTGGAAGTAAGGCCATTCGGCCCATCGAGTCCACTCCGCCATTTAATCATGGCTGATGGGCATTTCAACTCCACTTACCCGCACTCTCCCCGTAGCCCTTGATTCCTTACGAGATCAAGAATTTGTCAATCTCTGCCTTGAAGACATTCAATGTCCCGGCCTCCACTGCACTCCGTGGCAATGAATTCCACAGGCCCACCACTCTCTGGCTGAAGAAATGTCTCCTCATTTCCGTTCTAAATTGACCTCCTCTAATTCTAGGGCTGTGCCCACGGGTCCGAGTATCCCCACCTAACGGAAACAACTTCCCAGCGTCCACCCTTTCTAAGCCATGGATTACCTTGTAAGTTTCTATTAGATCTCCCCTCAACCTTCTAAACCCTAATGAATACAATCCCAGGATCCTCAGCCGTTCATCGTATGTTAGGCCTACCATTCCAGGGATCATCCGTGTGAATCTCCGCTGGACACACTCCAGTGCCAGTATGTCCTTCCTGAGGTGTGGGGCCCAAAATTGGACACAGTATTCTAAATGGGGCCTAACTAGAGCTTTATAAAGTCTCAGAAGTACATCGCTGCTTTTATATTCCAACCCTCTTGAGATAAGTGACAACATTCCATTCGCTTTCTTAATCACAGACTCAACCTGCAAGTTAACCTTTAGAGAATCCTGTACTAGCACTCCCAGATCCCTTTGTACTTCAAAAGTACTTTGTACTTTCAGCACCAGCAGTGGAAGCCACAACACCAAAGCACACCTGCTTGGTCAGAGCCTCCCACCAGTCTCAGCTGCCTGGAGAAATGCCCAGCACTGTACGAAAAAGACCAACTCCATGAGGTTAAGTGCCACCATCTTCTCCCTGATACCGCATACTCATTGTTACTGTACCCACCCCCTCCCAAGGCTCCAGCTGTACCACCCTCACTATTGACTACAACAGCCTTCCCATTTGTTCACATGCACTCCATCCCTTAGCACCACTAAACCTGCATGCCTTCTATGTTGCCTAATCAATGCCTTGGAACACCTCCCCATCTGCACCAAAGGTAACAACTGTACCATCCACTTTCATCTCCCTCAGTACCTGCCTCTCTCATCCTAGGAGAGAGATAGCCCACAACAGGACAGAGTCCAGATGGGTGGGGGAGCTGTCTGACTTTTAGCTCCTTTTCCCATATGGAGGAGACAATCCCAATTCTAACTGCCCTGAGCAGGGTCTGTGAGATTCTAGATTTAGATGTTTCAAACTTCAACCATGAACTGACCCTTAAACCATATTTTTGAGAGTTAAAATTCAGTCTAAAATCCCAAAAAACATCAGAACAGTAACTATTCTCTCTGAAATAAATCAACCATAATTTAGAGAAATATCAAGAAGAATTAATAACAAAATTTCATTTGGATGGACTGTAAAACTCCCCAAAGAAAGTCACGTTTTAGATCTTTTAAGAACTCTATCACTCATGTCGGGCTACTTCTAACAAGGGGAGTAAATACCAGGATCAACAGATGAAAAGTTACACTTTGCCTTATTTCCATGCATTATAATATCTAAACGAAGCTCTAGCTTATATTTCCAAGACAATTGTTATGAAGATAGAGCAGACACCCTCAAAATATATTAACGTAGCCGAGACCCTAATTTTTTCTTGTTTTAAAGGTAAATGTCAGGTGCTGTGATCTAAGTGCAATTTGATTGGTTAAATTACTCAAAGTTACGCAAAAAACAATTTATTCTAACACCATAGTTACACCACAAGAAAAGGAGGAAGAACTTAACTCTATTAGAAAACTTAACAGAATAATAGATACAATAACTATTACTAATAAACTGTTCCAATACAGTAAAATCCCACAAACACAGCCTTGGCAAAAAGGCAAATTCAGATCTCTCACATGCAATCCAGCAGCTTAGGAAGAGAACCCCCAGCTTTTGGGTGTAATCAAGAGAGGGAAAAATAGCTTCCAATTCTTCAAGACCCCAACATTAATTGCTGCTGAAAACTAAAAACTTAAAATCTCTGGTTCTGTGGGTGGGAGATTGACCACGCCCATTCAGGCTGCTTCTATTGTTCCAGCCTTTATAAAGAAAAAAGCGCTCAAGCATCACAAGTCGTTTATCTTCTCATAGGCAGCTCGTCGCCTGTCCCTCAATCTCGCTCATAGAAACTAGGACAAAACATACCTCTTAAAGCCACAGTATTGTCACACCATACAAAAACACAGCAAGACAAAATGTGGCAGAAAATCACACTTGGTACAGAAGTGGGACAAATCTGGTTGTGGTGCTGTGGGCTCGAATTCACGGTCAAACAAAGTTTTGTGTTTTACAACACTGAGCACTTCCTTAGAACTCAGTCTATTCTTCTTCCAAGCATTTAGATTTTCTATTGTCAGGCATGAAGTTACTCCATTGAAAGGAGTCAATGGCCAATCCATCAAGGTTCTGCATCTGCTGCTTTTTAAAATCAGCCAGAGAGACTTCACTGCTGATTATTTACCATCCTCTTGCTCTCACATGGATAAAGCTCTACTTGGCATCTTTGTAGACAGAATGACTGATTATGTAACTTTCCACAAGAGTTGCCAGTTAATTTTCTTTTCTCTTGTTCATTAAGATTACAAGACACTCAGTGCCATTAATGAAGCTCCCTACACAGTAAATTATTAGCATGGAGCCATTTGAAACGAAATGACCTAAATAATTTCAAGCATCATTGCAGGTAAGACAAATCGATACCATTCACTTAAAATTATAAATTTGCAAATTTCCAATTCCCTCCATCGTAAGGTTAGAAGTGGGGATGTTTGCTGATGATTGCAAAATGTTCATCACTATTCATAACTCCTCAAATACTACAGCAGTCCATGTTCAAATGCTGCAAATGTGAGAGGTCCATTTCCTCCACCACCACCACCACCAGTGCTCCCCTCCCCTCCGAAACACAGACTGGTGGAAGTCTTGAATATGCTGCCAGGGGTGCTAGTGGAGGCAGATATGATAGGGGCATTTAAGGGATGTAGGTAAGCACATGAATGTATGAGGAATGGAAGAATATGGATCAAACGCAGGTAGAAGGGATTAATTTAATTTGGTGTCATGTTCAGCACAACATTGTGGGCCAAAAGGCTGGTTCCTGTTCTGTATAGTTCTATGTTCTAAGATCTGGACAACATCCAGGCTTGGGCTGACAAGTAACTAGTAACATTTGCGCCATGTAAATGCCAGGCTACGACAATCACCAAGAAGAGACAATTTAATCACCATCCCTTGACATTCAATGGCATCACCGTGACTGAATTCCCCACCAACATCCTTGGGGTTAGAATTAACCAGAAACTCAACTGGACTCATCACATAAACACAGTGGCTACAAAAGCAGGTCAGAGGCTAGGAATACTGTGGCGACAAACCCTGACTCTGCACACCCATCCAACCCCAAACTTGTCCACCGTCTATGAGGCACAGGTTAGGAGTATGATGGAATACTCCCCATTTGCCTGGATGGGTGCAGCTCCAACGCTCAAGATGTTTGACAGGCACTACATCCACAAGTATCTACTGCCTCAACCACCAATACTCAGTAGCAGCAGTGTGTACCAGCTACTTGATACCTGCAGAAATTCACCAAAGACTCTCATACAGCACCTTCCAAACCCACATCCACTTCCACCTAGAAGGACAAGGGCAGCAGATATATGGGAACACCACCACCTTCAAGTTCCCCTCCAAGCCACTCACCATCCTGACTTGGAAATATATCGCCATTCCTTCACTGTTGCTGGGTCAAAATCCTGGAATTCCCTCCCTAATGGCATTGTGGGTAAACCCATGGCAGGTGGACTGCAACGGTTCAAGAAGGTAGCTCGCCACCACTTTCTCAAGGGCAACCAAGGATGGGCAAGAAATGCTGGCCAGCCAGCGATGCCCACATCCCATGAAAATAAATAAAACAAAGCGCGTCACTTTTACATACATGTTTATATATTTTCTGTTATTACCTTTAAGACACTACTACGATTGTCTTCTTCTCCCACAATCCTGACTTCAGCCAAGTCCTGCGCATGAACAGACGTTGCCTGGATGAGGAATCCTGGCACACTGGCTGCCATTGCTTTTACAGCAAACACAGATCCATCTGCTTCAACCCGAAAGTCTGGGTTAGAAATTGAAAACTCCAGCCCTTCATTCCCATTGCAGTCATCAAATAGCACTGAAAAGACAGAGAGAAAACAATGTTAATTAAGAGATAGCCTTCAGTGCTAGCTTCCTTATTTGAGAAGCAGTCTCTTGCTGTTACTCATGCTGTGAGGAACAAAGCCCAGCACAGTACAAATGTGGATCTTTGCAGCCATTAATCTTATGAAATGATAACAGAACTGTCATTATTAACAACACATTGCCTTTGCAGTTGCCAATATCTCACTTATAATAAAGCTGGATGACAACACCAACAGAAAGTTTAATGCATCGTACATTAATACAGTTTCAAAAGAACCAGCATCCTTTTCCCTTGGTACACAATAAGCCTTTACCACAGGGCTATGAGCAATCAACTTTAAGTCAGTCAATGTGTGCAAGGTAAGCCAGACAATACTTTGTGGATTCCATATAACCTAATCACACTTATATATATTTCTATACAATAAGTGCAATATTTTAGAACACACAAAATTTCTTTAAATCAAGATGCAATTTTAAAAAAAATAAAGTTATAAACATAGCCCATTCTCATTTTCTCAGTGCGAAGAGGAATGAGAGTAGATGCATAGGAGAACTATCACCTGCAGGTTCTCCTCTAAGCCAGATAGCATCCTAGTTTGAAACTATATCGTTGTTCCTTCACTGTCACTATGTCAAAATCCTGAAATTCCCTTCCGAACAGCAGTTTGAGTGTCCTAACACCCCAGAGTATGTGGCTCAAGGTGGTGGGCAGCTCATTACCACTTACTCCAGGGCAATTAGGGATGAGCAATGAATGCCGACTCAGCCAATATTGTCCACATTCCACGTGCAACAAGAGCCAAATGACATTAAATTCTTTTAAAAACAATCAGAGTCAAATTATTACAATCAACCATGTATTAATCAGTTTGAGGGTAAATTTATTTAGGATATGGTAGACTCCTAGTTAATATATTAATACGTAATGTAATATGTAATAAAATTGGTTGCTTGTACAGCTAACATGAAAATTGGATTTCGCACACCAATTGTTAATAAGACAAGAAAAGTTATACAGCCTTATTTTGAACAATTCTACGTGTATTTCAGTAATTCCCAGTTAATACCATAGAAATGTCAATCAAATGACTTAAAGCAAGCTAGAACAAACATGAGCTGTATGACAAAGTTGAGACAAAGACATTGGAACCACATTCAGATGGTACCAATGTATACTTTGCAGTGCAAGTCATATTTCTCAGAAATCCATTCCAGAAACTACGTGGCTCACTTTTTAAATGATATCTTACTCTCCCTGTTCCACTGCAAACAAGCCAGAATACAATTTGATGATAGCTCAATATTTCCGTTCCAACTCAATGAAGAATGGCTTTATTTCTTAGCCTCTAGCTCATTGTAGTTCTCTGATCTCAAGACATACATTTCATTAACCTCCAGACATGGTTCTCTGCAAGATCTCTGAAATAGTTGAAAATTCGCAGCATACTACTTATGTTCAAAGGAAAATGAGAGATTATTTGTAATATTATCAGCTGATAAATTGTTAGCGTCCCACAAGTGTAGGTTTTTTTTCATAGTTTTTCTCAGCTTGTTTTTTAAAAAAATGTTAATTGTATGATTGCTAAGGTAAAAGGTTTAAATGTTTGAAGGTTTTCCGTCATAAATCTCATCAGAACATCTGAACAAGGTTAAAATTCAGCAAATATAGCAATATTGAAAGGTTTATGTGAAGGTATGAAGTTATTTTAAGTTTCAACCAAATAAATAGAAATCAGTATGAAAATCTGAGGCACAACTTTCATGACCCTTTGCATCAAGGAACTAACATGAGCCAGTGGTTATCTTGACTTGGTATTCACAATATAGCCAGAGAATATGCAGAAAATTGAAGTCATATCACTGTGGAAAATGGTTACCATGGATAACAAAAGTTACCATAATCTGTTCACTAGCAAAACCATTTAACAAACCTATTGGAATTCTCTGAAGAAACAGTGCATGCTGTGGATAGAGGAGAACAGAGGTAGATGGGAATGTGAAATTTGAAACACAAACAGATCAACCATGAACTCACAGAAATCATAAAATGGATGTATTGTACTTGGCCTACCAGAAGACATTTGATAAGGTGCAGAAAATATAAGCGCTCACAATGTAAAAGGTCAATATATTGGCATAGATAGAAGATTCGCTATCTGACAGGAAACAGGAGAACATGTAAGTAGGTAATTTTCTGGCTGACAAGATCTCATGATTGGTGTGTCACATGAATCAGCGTCGGCCCCTTAAAATTTTACAATTTACGTAACTGACTTAGATAAAGGGACCAAGGGTATGTTTGCTAAATTTGCTGATGACACAAAGGTAGGTAGAAAAGTAAGTTGTGATGAGGACAAAATGTTGGTTAAGTTACTGGGCAAAGATCTAGGAAATGGAGTATGATGTGGGAAATTGTCTATTTTGGCAGCAAGAGTAAAGAAGAAGCTGATAGCTAAATGGTAAGAGATTACAGAGCTATGAAATGCAGAAGGATCTGGGTGTCCTAGTCATGAATCACAAAAGGTCAGCATGCAGGTGTTGTGAAGTTGAGTAGTGTACTTATGGATTGGAAGGCAGGAAGTTAGAATTTGGTGTTTGTAAAATGCCCGGGGGAAAAGCAGTGCCTGGTCCCTTTAAAAGATGATAATGTGCTTTTTCCATGCTTAGAGATTTAAAAAGGACAAATGTGAGCAGCTTGAAAGCTTGTAAGAACAGACAGCGCCCAAATTGAAACACTCTTATCAAAAGGCCATACAGTTAGCAGAAAAAGCAGCAGTTTTGTTTTGTTATCAAGGCAAGCTTTGAATTTTGCCAATTAATTTGAACTAGGCACTTAGATACCAAAAACCAATTAAATTTAAATGTGATGGTTTTGACAACATAGGACTAATCCTATTGTAAGAAATTGACAGGTCAAGTGTATAAAAGAAGAGGGCAGTTGGACAAAGGCAGGAGATCTAATTGCCATCTGCTAGAGTTAACAGCTCTCAGATCACAAGAGAAAATCACTGGCTCTCACAGACTTTTCTAAGTCTTAGGGAAAGCACCATCTAAATCAAAAGGTACCAACACCACAACTGGTTAATATTTCTGACAGAAGAATCGACAGAGAAGGCGTTCCTGACAGAACATTCGACAAAGAAGTCACAGAAGGTTCTGGAAGACGAGTAACCTGGCCGTAAATTCGAGAGACTAAATTCTATTTATTTATTTTATATAAGTGGGACTTATATTTATTGGAACAGCATATCATTAGAATCTTGTTTTATTTGGCAATGATTAATAGTAGGGTTTATTTAGTTTGTCAATTGTCTAGTTAATTTGCTCACTGTTAGAGTTGGATAAATAAATTGTTACTTGTTGATTGTAAAATAAGTGTCAGGGATTTGGTTTATTTAACAACTAGAAGTTGCTGAAAGGCAGGTTTCACTGCTTCTCAAACATCTTTTAACAGATTACCGAGTGAGGTGCTCTCCTTTGTGTGGTTCGGGTTTTGTTCTTAAAGGGGGAGGAGGGGTCAACCTCTGCTTTATAGCATTGGTATAGCATATAATTAAGGAAGATAACAGAAGGTTATCATTAATTGAGAGGAGAATTGAATATAAAATTAGGAAGGTCGTGCTTACATTACGTAGAATATTTGTGAGACCACATCTCGTGCAGTGTACTGTCTGAAGTATTAGACTTTTTATTCAAGGAAGGATGAAAATGCATTGGAAACTGTTGGAGAAGGCTTATTGAATTAAATTAATGCCTGGAATGGACTCCTTTTATATCCTTCCTAAAATCCGCAATCAGGACTGACCTGTCAGATATATTGCTTCAGCCTGTTCCTGTCCAAATGAACTCATTTCTTTCTATTTGAGTCTTTTTCTTCCCTCTTAACTGTACTTCTCTCAATCTAGCCTACTGTAATTGTTGTTCAGTATGGTTTTCTCTACACTAACAAAACCAAAACTTAGACTGGGTGACTACGTTGCAGAACATCTCCACTCAGTCAGTAACAATAACCCCAACCTTCGAGTTGCCTGCCACGTCAATGCACCATCATGTTCTCAAGCTAACATATCAGTCCTCGGCCTGCTGCAGTATTTCCACACAAACCCAACACAACTAAGAAACAGAACCTTATTTTCCACTTAGGCACGTTATAGCCCTCAGGACTCAATATTGATATCAACAACTTCCGACCATGGACACTGTGCTCCATTTTGCTTATCCCAGCCCCAAACTCATTTTATTTTGCATGGTTCTGCTCTCAGAGCGCTGACCAATTTACACCTATCATGAACATCATTAACTCCTATTCCTCATCTATAATACTCCTTGGGGTCAGGCAGGAATGTGGAGTAAACAGATTAATCATTGCTGCTCCTAATTCATAGGTAAGCTTGTAAATAAAGGAGCAGAGGTTGTTTGGCAATGTTTAAGAGTGTGGCGTGCCTGGAGAGGTATAATGCTGAGCATGCAAAATACCTGATGTCAAAGCTTAGATTGTACACGTGACCCAAAATGGATCAGGAAGCTAATTGAGTAAAAACAAAAGGGAGCAAATCCACGGAAATGGTCCAAGAGGATAACTGGAATAAATATAACAAAATACAGCAAATGCATAAATTCACTTAGAAAAAGCAAAGCACCACGGATTGAACAAAAATGCCACAGAAACATACAAGGAGATAGCAAGAACTGCAGATGCTGGAGTCAGAACCATCACAGTATGGAGCTGGAGGAACATAGCAGGCCAGGCAGCATCAGAGGAGCAGGAAAGTCAACATTTTTCAGTACTGGGGAGGGGGAAAGCAGCTGGGAAATAAATAGACGGAGGAGGGGTGGGGCTGGGAAAAGGCAGGTTGGATGGTGATAGATGGATGCAGGTACGGAATTGTGGGGATTGGTCAGTGAGAAGGGTGGGGCGGATGGGTGGGAGAGAAGTTGGGCAGGTTGTGTCAGGTCAAGGAGGCGAGTGGGAGGATGGGTGGGGGTGGGGGTGGGGAGGTGGGCTGGTGATAGGTGGATGCAGGTGGGGGATAGTGGGAAGGGTTAGATGGATAGGTGGGGAAAATGATGGACAGGTTGTGTCAGGTCAAGGAGGTGGGGTGAGGCGGAGGTTTGGACGTGGGATGAGACTGGGGGGTGGGGAGATTTTAAAACTGGTGAAAGCTATGTTCAGGCCATCGGGCTGTAGGCTCCTGAGGCAGAATATGAGGTGTTGCTCCTCTGGTTTGTGTGTGGTGTCATTGTGACACTGGAGGAGGCCCAGGATGGACATGTCATCAAGGGAGTGGGAGGGGTTGTTAAAATGGTTAGAGGCTGGAAGGTGTCATTGATTATCACGTACAGAGCACAGACGCTGTACAAAACGATCCCCGAGCCTGCGTTTGGTCTCACCGACATAGAGGAGGCTACATAGGGAGCCAGGCTGGAGGATGTACTGGTGAAACACTGTCAGATATGGAAAGTTTGTCTTGGGCCTTGGATGAAGGGGAGAGGGGGAAAGTATAGGGGCAGGTGTAGCACCTCCTGCGCTTGCAGGGAAGGTGCCAGGGGTGGTGGGGTTAGTGGGGACTGTGGAGCGAACAAGAGGGAGTTGCAGAGTGAGAGGTCACTACGAAAGGCAGATAGAAGTAGGGAGGCAAATATCTCTTGGGTCGTGGGTTCGGATTATAGGTAGCAGTAGCACCCCATCATCTTCCGCCACTTTCACCACATACAGTCCAACCCTACAACCAAAGAGATAGTTCCTTCCCCACTCCTGTCTGCTTTTCCAAGGGTCCACTTGCTCTGCAGCTCCCACGTCCACTCCACACTCCCCACTAACTCCACCACACCCACCATTCCCTGCAATGGCAGGAGGTGCTACACCTGCCCCTACCCCTCCCTCCTCACCTTCATCCAAGGCCCAAAGCAAACCTTCCAAATGCGACAGGGGTTCAGTTGTACATCCTCCAACCTGGTCTACCATATTGGTTGCTCCCTTTGTGGCCTCCTCTACATTGGTGAGACCAAGCACAGACTCGGGGACTGTTTTGTGGAGCATCTGCACTCTGTACGTGATAATCAGCAACATCTTCCAGCCACAAGCCATTTTAACTCCCACTCCCACTCCCACTCCCAGGCAACATGTCCATCCTGGGCCTCCCCCAGTGTCACAATGACGCTATACGCAAACTGGAGGAGCAACACCTTGACAGCCTACAGCCTGATGGCCTGATCACAGAATTCACCAGTTTTAAATTCCCCCCAATCCCCCAGTGTCACCCATGTCCAAACCTCCCTCTCATCCCCACGTCTTTGACCTGGCACAACCTGTCCATCTTCTTCCCCATCTATCTGCCCCACCCTTCCAACTGACCAATCCCCACTGCCCCCTACCTGCAACCACCTATCATCAGCCCATCTACCTTTCACCATCCCCACCCCTCCTCCCTCTATTTCCCAGCTCCTTTTCTCCTCCTCATTTCTGAAGAAGCATCCCAACCCAAAATGTCCACTTTCCTACTCCTCTGATGCTGCCTGATCTGCTGTGTTCCTCCAGCTCCACACTGTGTTGTCTATAGTAACATGCAATATTTTAACAGAAGGCTTTCAGAGAAGAAGCGAAAATCATAGAAGGCAAGGACAGAAATGGAAAGGTGAGAATGAGCACAAAATCGCTACGTATCTGATTATTTCCTTCAAGCATTCACAGGAATGGACATAGGTAGTATGCCTCCAAAACATTATAACTAGAATAAAGTCAATAATTTAGTAATAGGAGAGACAAAAGTCAGAGACAGACTAAAAGAATCAAAGCAAACAAATTATGAGAGATAGGTTTATTTATTCCAGGCTTTGAATGGAATGAGGAGTAGAATTTATAATGTGTGAGTAGTTATTACATGATAACATTTAAATTAGGATGGTCCCAGTGGTTGGGCAGTTCAGGACAAGGAGTCACAATCTAAGGACATGGGGTAAACCATTTAAGATTGTGATGAGGAGAAATTCCTTCACACTTAATGTGTGGGGAATTCATTCCCATAGAAAGCAGTTGGGATCAAAACATTATAATGATTTCAAAAAGGAGTTGGATATAGCACTTGGGCTAAAGGAATCAAAGGATACGGGAGAAAAGCAGGAACGGGGTATTGAGTTGAATGATCAGCTATTATTATTAATGGCAGATCAGGCTTGAAAGGTTAGTTTGCAAGCTCAGTCTGTTTTACCTTTTCCTATAAGATAATCAGATCATTCCAGGCTTCAATCTAGAAAACCTCATCAGAGCAATTTCACATACCACCATATTATATTTACACACATTTTAAACTGATGGAACAACCTGGTTAAATTATTGATCCAAAAGATGGCCCCTCATTCTGACACTCACTCTCAGTTTAAATGGCTCAAGTTCTGGTGTGAGGCTTGAACTCCTAAGCATTTAGCTCATTTCAAACATTCTACAAACTAAGAGGAGTCAACATTAACTCATTTGCTAATAACTATCTGTATCTGCAGAATAACTGTACATTTTCATGATTACTACTGTAAAGTGGACATACCATGTAAATGATGTGGAGGTGCCAGTGTTGGATTGGGATGGACAAGGTCAGAAATCACACCAACAGGTTTACTTGAAAATACAAGCTTTTGGGAGCCTAAGTCCTTCTTCAGGTGTTAGTGAGAGAAGTAATATCAGACACAGAATTTATAAGGGTAAGATCAAGAAGTTCACACTTTGATGAGGATGTATTAAACAAACCTAAGATGCTGTTAAATCTTTAATCAGTTAGAAGGTTTTAAAAATGATGAATATGTATATGTAAATCCCCAAATTCCTTTCATGTCATGGTCCTGAGAGAACTGAAGGTTTTATCAGTGTGAAGAAGAAGTGATATTTTAGGTCAGACAATGCATGTTAGGTGTGAGACCTTGTTTAGAATCTGTTTGTGTTTTGGTTTGGAGTCAGACTGGTTTTATTTCTAAAGTAGGAATTTATAAAATGTTATATTGATTGTCTATAACTTGTGTGTTTTTTGAACAAAATAGAATGTAGCTGCAAATAAAAAAAAGTGTGTGTGCATGTGCGTGCGCGTGTGCGTGCGTGTCATCACGAACCCAAGATCCCGGTTGAGGGCGTCCTCTTGGGTAATGTGTACAACACAACAGTTTGCCATTGTGTTGAAGTTGATAATAAATCTGGAATAAGGATGCAACGTTGACCCTGAAAAAGACTATTTGCAAAATACTCTGCTGTAATTCAACAACGCTTCTTTGACCTCCTAAATTTATGGTGGCTACCACCTAGAAGAGTTGAGCCAGCAAGCACAAGATTGCTGCCACTTGCAAGTTCCTGTCCACTTCACAGACCAGTTTGACTTCAAAATGAGGTATAATTCCTTCATACTGCTAGTTTAACATCCTGGATCTCCATCCCTAACAACATTGAGATTATGCCTTCAGCACATGGAATGAAACACCTCAGAAAGGCAACCCATCATTGAATTCTAGAGAGGAATCAGATGGGAAATGGCCTTGCAACTGAGGCAATGTCCATTGATGAATAAATTACAAAAAAAAGTCAACATGCTGTGTGGGATTAACACCATACAGACTATAAAAGTGTTCAGAAAATAAGTGCCTTGTACCTCATGCATAGCTTCTGAAGTTACCTGTAATTTAATCGAAATGTTTAGACAAAGCTGTCTGTACTATTTCAGCATCTAATAATTAACTACCATAGAGAAGCTCCATTCATATTTTTAAGGATTTAGGTTATGAAGTAGAATTGTAGTTTCCGTTAGGATGTTATTGTTGCACATGGGTCAAAAAGGGTTAATACTGTGAACTGTCATGAGGACCACCCACTCTGCTGAGGTCATATGGACTAGCGAGCAGAAAAGCTTAGCATCTCAAAGGAGAAAGACCTAATATTGGGTAGCCCTCAAAGTTCCTGGAACAATGTCAATGATATAAACGTAACCTACAACAGGTGCAAACATGCAATAAAATATATCTTGTTGACTTTGAGTTCGACCACGAAGTGTTTTTCCCTCTACCACACAGGACCAAGTAGGCCCTGTAGTTCTCTATGTGTCAAGAGGATGGTGACAGCAATGTTCATCATAAGATGTAACCCATACAATGTAGTAAACTGGCATGCCCAATAACAGCTACCAAGGTCAAAATCCTGGAACTTTCCTAACAGAACTGAGAATGTGCCAACACCCCAAGGAGTGCACTAGTTCAAAGTAGCTGCTCACCACAAGCTTCTCAAGGATATTTGGGGTTGGGCAATTAATGTTGGCCGAAACAATGATGCCATGAAAAAAAAAGTTGTAAAATATTAAGATGGCCAGTTTATTGACCAGTCTGAGACCGTTAACGACGGAGTTAAGTATTCCTTTAAGCAATCCGTGGAACACTGATTTACAAAGTGGATTGGAGTATTGTTGAAAAATCAAAGTAACTCACAAAAGTCTGCAACAGGATAATGAAACAGAAAAACCAATTCATGTATGACTAGTATGTTCTGAAACTGAAATCTTCATTCTCATTGTGTAAAATGTGCGAATCAGCATCAAGCTGGTTTTGAAATGTCATGCACCCTCTTTTACGCCACTAGAAATTTATGCTACTATATTGTGGATAACGTACATATGTCAGAATGTATTATTTGTCATTTTCACACAGCTTTATTTATGTCTGAGGCATTGCTATATTTTGAGGGGAACAGAAATGTTTATTAAAGATTTACACTACACTTTCATCAGACAGTGTTGATCTTTGTTTATTTGTCCAAAATGCTTTTTTCATGGCTGAAAGCATCTATTTGATTTAGTCCGATAGGGTGTTTAAAACTTATTGCGCAAATGGAGAGAGAAGATTCTGCTTACAGATCTACAAAAATATCCAAATGATAATTAATGCTGTAGTTATCCAGACATTCTAAATTACACATTTGTCACAAGAATGGGCTTGACCTTCGAACAAATTAACAGAATTTACAGAATCTGTGTTTGAAATATATTAAACTCCATAATCCCCGTCCACCTATTGCTCCCGCAGATTTCAAAACAGGTTTGATTTCAAGGGGTTGAGTATTGAAGCAGTCAGTGTCACAACCATTTAGAATGTTAGACACCAGTTTCTATGCAGGATATCAGGAGGAGACAAAGAACACTTGTGTCCAAACAAAGCAGAGGGATAAATGATTGCTTTTTATTTCCAAACTTAGGACTTGGATTCATGTTCAAATCCACTAAATTCAATTCAAGATCCAAGTAGAAATGGTTTAAAACTAGATGAAGATTTTTGCAGCTGAGTGGAGACAATTGATTTACGAATGTCATTACTTTATCAATGATATTGAACATGTTTGGACAGAGGTGAGACCAACAAGTCGGTTTTTAGTGCATCTGTTTACGCATGATCAGATAGAATTTGGACAATCAAGGTAAGGTTTGATTTGAGGAGTCATCAGCTGCAATCTTCATGTCCAAGGATCTCTTAGAAATGCAGCATTCCAATAAGTTAGGAATCCACAATGTTCAAATCCTACTAGTGGTTGAAACAAAGTCCAGAGCACAGTTGAGGTTACATCACATTGACAAATTTGGAAAAAGCATTTCTGATTTCATTTTTAAAGCAAGTAAAGAGACCTCAGAGCAAAAATGAAATATATCAAATGCTCACTTCAACTCGTCGAGAAAATTGTGCTAGATGTAGCAATATCACACACTTTTTCTTTATAAATGTATTTGCAATTTCATTCCTTCCAGTATATCTTACCCCACAGTGTACTGCACTTCAGAACATAGAAATGTGATTTTGAATAAACTCTTAACTTAATATTCCCAGATCTAAGTTGAAAGCCACATATTCTATCCATACTCAAGACTTTATTTTATATCTGTGATAAAGTGTGACATTGTTTTTATGTACTTATTTTCTTAGCCACTATATCGCCAACTTCCACCGTTACTTAATCCACATTGTGATTTTCCCAACTTGGATGAATCACTGGGGATAATGTAGCAGCAAAAAAGGTGTTTATTTCAAAAGAATACTCTGCAATTGATTTATTCCAGTGACTTTGCTGAAGAGCCACAACAGGCTGCTGTGCATGCCACCGTTTGATGTGAAGGAGGAGGAAGAAGAACTAACAAAAGAAGCATTTACTATATTGTAGAAGTTCTCTTTCTGCCCAGAAGCAGTGGTTATTTTAAATTGCTATTCTTTGAGTTTACGTGAAGTATGGTAATTCTCAAGAGGTCAGCCAGTCGTTGTCTGCTTCCTAAGGCTTCATTCAGATAACCAAATTCAAGCAGTTAAATAAGTGGGAGACTGCTCATTAAAGAGATGAGTGGTAGGCACAAAATTGGCTTGTCGAACAATACAGCTGATAAACATTTCATGAACATCTTTCTGAGAACTGATGATCACAACAATCGCGCAGTATGAACTAAATGGAGGCAACAGGTCATGAAGGGAACAAGAATTTGAAAATATCCAAAGTTTTATCAAAGCCATTGTTTGTAATATGCAATTACAAGAACCGACTGGTAAGAATTGAGATGCTTTTTCAATCAACCTAGGTCAATTCTATCTTTCTGATGCTGTGCTGAATACGGAGGTGAAATGTTAAATGCAGTAAAATTGTACAGGTTTGTTCCAAGTTAACATTTTTTTGTAAGTTTTGACAGAACAGAATATGAATCTTTTATGTTTGTAATAATTACTGTAACATAATTGTTAGACTCTGCTGCATTGTCATTTAGAAACATGTATTACTACAATGCTTGGGAGACGGAAGGAAATTATGGAAAGGTTCAAACGAGGCATGAGATAGAAAATAGCAAGTCTGACATGTTGAATCTTTAATATACTGTAATAGAATTTCCTAAAAATATTTAATTTCAAATTTTTTGGTTCTTCAACTGCCCAGTAATAGCGATTTTCTGAACTTGCAAACCTTCAGCTGCCTATTAAAAGATGGTTAAACCACCACCAGTCGTTTGTCTCTAATGAAAGAACAGCACTCTAGTCCTTTGGGACTATGATGACATTACCTTTATTAAAGGAGAATTTTTAAACTATCAGGGACCATAACAACATAACAGACAATGAAAAATTGAGATAAATAACTAACTTCCTTCCTTTGCAGCAAGAATTTGTGGGATAGAGGGTTAACTATACCTCTACACTGAGAATACCTACTGAACTACAAAGCTGCGCCATAATGACTTTAGATCACATGGAATTGGGACTGGGACCTGAGTGGGTTAGGTTCCAAAGATGTCTTCTCATACCATCTCATGTATATAATTACAGTTAGCAAACATTGATGTTTACAGACATGGACGTGCACTACCTTCTATTAACAAGCCAGAAACCATCTCATTGATGTAACATGTAATGACCAGAACCTCACAACTAGAAGCAAGTGGCAAGGGGCATCTGAAGTGAGTCCCAACACAGTACAGGTCAGTGGTAAAGGAGCATGCCAGCCCAATAACCTGGTCACAGAAAGAGGGTGAAAAGCCTGAAGTGGAGCCCAGAGAAAGTCAAGTGCAGGAAGTGAATGATTTCATGACTGACTTAGTCATGGAACTGGAGAAGACAGGAAATCCCATGCAGTGCTGGAAAAGGGAGAAGAGAAAAATATCTCGACCACTATATCTCACCTGGCTTTGCCTTTACTGGAACCACTAGAAGGCCCTGAACGCACCATGTACTGGATCAACTAGTACCTATGGCCTTAGAGATTCTGCACTGCCTCAGGCCTGGATTAAAAAGATTGGCAGCAGTGCTAATGTCATGCTCATCCAACAAGACATAGAATGAGTGACCAGTTACTACAAGAACAAAATTAAGGCCTTCTATATCTAGTTAGTTTAAAGGTGTAATCCTGTGATAGACAGGCTACGTTTAATTAACACCTTACATTCACAAACCATAGTTTACCAGGCAGGCTGAACTTCATAAGCAAAACAGATTTTTAATCCACGGAAACAGATGGCCAACCCTTGATTGCAACTCAGTCCAGTTCATTAAATCAGGACAAGATTATGCAGGCACAATAGAAAGAGGATGCTACTCTTTCCATTGCTTGTGCAGGGTGCGGCAGGAAAGCTCTGTCTTGGCACAAGAGTACCGCCAATGCTGTGCCAGTAATTCCGAAAGGAGATTTTCAGGATATCTACTGGGAGCACCAATAGAACATTTCCATCAATAGCATGCAAATGTAAAAAATGAACCACTCTAATCTGCAACTGTCCAAAAAAAAATGCTACCAAGGAACTGGGTGCATATTAGGACAACAGAATGATTTCTGGTACATAGATATCATGGTTAACAGAAAGAAAACTAATTTAAAATCGGATGCAGGTCAGGTGCATCCATTTTTTTTCAGATACATATCAGTGACCTCAATATCTTCACCCATTTTTCATCAAGCCTCATGGTACAGGAAAAAAATCACAGTAAGAGTACAAGGGCGAGTACAAGCTATCCTTGCCTCAATAGGAGCAAGATCATCAATACTCTATGTCATTCCCACTGAATATTGTAATTTATTAAACATAGGTACTTGAATAGCCTCAAATCTTTTTGATTTATCAGCTGCAGCAGCAATTGATGTCTACTCATTAACCTCTGAACCATTTCCTCCTGAAGAAACGTTCTATCTTCATACAGTTTTTCTAGTATCTTCACTGCAAAGGAAATTAGTAGCATATTTGCGTGAGAAATTGATAAAAGTGGTAAAGACTTCAGCACAGCGGGCCAAAGATGTCACCAAATAAATTGATTCTGTAGATTTTGTTTTCAAAAACAAATGCAGCGCAGAGCAAAATTGTTCAGTGAAAGTTCAGTAAGTCGAGCCAAAACAGTGACAGTTCTCACACTAATTGAGGAACACAGGGAGGAAAGAATGCCTTGGACTGGCAGATGCTGCAGAGTTAGGGTGAAATGGAACCTTTAAAAGATTCATACAATAGGCAAGTAGTTTGCATTTGAAACTTTAAGAGATGAGAAGCCAGTGAAGATCAGCAAGGAATACATCCAACTTAGGTCAAAAAATAGGTGATGATGGTCTAGACAAACTGGCTTATTATTGAATTTTGAGAGAGACAGGTGAGGGGCGAATTCAAGAAGCAATGCTTTCAGATAAAAAAAGGGTCAGAGCTTCAGTCCGTAATACTGATGGTATAACTGCAAAATTACTTGTATTAATTTAAGTTCTGAATTTCCAGTCTAGTTGATATCAATTAGCCAGCATAGAAAACAACCCATACATAAAGCATGCTTATATATAAAAGGTTTCCTCTCCCAATTAAGATAAAACCATGAGGTCTTTTTATACTCCCTGCACTTCATTCCATATAAAGTTTAAGCTTATTGTCAGATGAAGATGTTACAAAAAAATGCAAAGATAACAAGGATCAGTGCTTTAGTGAAATAAGATCTGTTCAGTTAGTGCACATATAGAAGTTTACAGTAGTCAAAAATAATGTACATATCTGTGCCTGAAGGGTTTGCGAGTCAATGTCGAATCTTCCCTTTGCAGCTGTCCAGGTTAATACTACATCCACTGCAATGAGTTTGATTTAATATAATCAACACACATTCAGCTCATTGCCTGGTAAGTGGTGGGAAACCCATGTTGACTCTAAGGGGCAGGATCTAATGGAATAATTGTCAGGCACTTTGCCTGATGTTATCCAGCTCTCTCTGGGATACAGGGCCCCAGTGGCAGAAATCCCACCTACTTGGCACTGACAACTAGTCAGAAGCCAGCAGCTCTCCAATTGCAAAGGCTGCTGCATCTGGTAATACTCAGAGAGAGGTCTAGAATAGGAAGGACGTTGTGATACTTGTAAGGATTCAGAAAAAATTTACAAGGATGTTGCCTGGGTTGAAGTATTTGAACTATAGGGAGAGGCTGAATAATCTGGGGCTATTTTCTCTGGAGCAGTGGAGGCTAAGGGGTGACCTTACAGAGGTTTATAAAATTACAATGGGTATACATAGGGTAAATAGACAAGGTCTTTTCCTGGGGTGGGTGAGTCAAAAACTATAGGGCACAGATTTAAGATGAGACGGGGAAGTTTTAAAAGGGACCTAAGGCGCAACTTTTTCACACAGAGGGTGGTGAGTGTATCGAATCAGCTGCCAGATGAAGTGGTGGAGGCTGGTACAATTATAACATTTAAAAGGCATCTGGATGGGTATATGAATAGGAAGGCTTTAGAGGGATATAGGCCAAATGCTGGCAAATGGGACTAAATTTATTTAGGATATCTGGTCGGCATGGGCGAGTTGGACCGAAGAGTTTGTTTCCATGCTGTACATATCTATGACTCTAATTGCCAAGGGAAGGAGGACATCAGTAAGATGGACAAAAAAGGGTCACAGTAAAGAAGACTTGAGGGTCAGAGGCATAGACAGTGGGGCTGTTTTTAGAACACAGCCCAACCCAATGCTAGGACCGTCTAATCACTCACTGTACCTTTGAAACAGGAACTCTCAATCCAAAAGGCCGAAGGCACAGGAAAGCTGCGTGACTCTCATTTAATCTCTGAATCACCAGTGACTTCCAGTGGGCTCAGGGAGACAGGTTGGCTCAAGAATGAACCAAATTGGCAACCTGCTGCAGGCAGCTGAGTATCGCCCTTAGGTTTCATCCTGCCTCCAACCTAATTGGAGGTAAGATTCCTTACTTGAGGAGAGCAAAATGTGGATATTTGTTAATCAACCTGTTCAGAGATGTTATTACTCATTACATTCTCCCAGTGTCTGCGTGGGTTTCCTCCCATTTCCTCCCACAGTCCAAAGACGTGCAGGTTAGATCGATTGGCTGTAGTGTTCAGGGATGTGCAGATTAGGTGGGTTACAGGGGGAACTGGTCTGGGTGGCATTCCCCGAGGATCAGTGTGGGCTTGTTGGGCCGAAGGGCCTGTTTCCACACTGTAGGGATTCTATGATTACAACTGCAGGGACACAACCAATGCACCACAAAAGCTTCATGCAACATGTGGACAATCCTGTCATGAAGTGGGCCAAGATATCATATTTGCAGCCATGTTATTTCAGTTCTACACCAAAAGTTTCACACAAATTATTGCCTACACATAAAAAATAAAGCACTAATAATCCATGTCTCTCTCTACAGACATTTTGTACCTAGCCATGCATTCATCACACTTCACGGTGAACAATATACTGGAGATCACATGTTGTCACTTGTGACTAATGGGAATGAGGGAGGAGGGAGGGAGGAGGTCATTTGGCCCTTCACATCATAGCCAAGTCCTTAACAGCCACTCAGGTCACAACTGTGAGGTACAAAGCAACGCATCACTTCCTTTAATAAGCAGAGACTATGGCAATCTCTACTGAGACTGATAGCCTCTGACAATCAAAATTCCCATTGACCAACTGAAAGGATCATGATGGATTTCAGGTTGTACGACTTTTATTCCAAGAAATACAAAAGCTACGCACATGACAGCATACAATTAGGCGAGGAGGGGGAGTTGCCCTTTTGATAAGGGAAGACATAGACAGTGCTTAGAGAGGATTTTCTCAAGGGGTCATCAAATGAGGCCATATGGTTAAAATTTAGAAACAAGATAAGCTAGTCACTGTACTGGTACTGTATTATATAGCCAGCTAGTACTAGGGGAGCAGATATGTAGAGAGACTGCAGATACCAGTAGGAATAATAGAGTAATATTGGGTGGAGATTTTAATTTCCCCTGTATTTACTGGGCCACCCAGAGTGTACAAGGCCCAGATGGGGTGGAATTTGTCACATGTGTCCAAGAAAGTTTCCTAAATCAATATGTAGAGGGCCCCATTCGAGAGAGTGCAACACTGGACGTCCTCTTAGGAAATGAGGTCAAGCAAGTGACTGAAGTGTCAGTTTAAGAGCACTTTGGGTCCAGTGACTGTAACTCTTTCAGTTATGGAAAAAGATAGGATAGGTCCACAAGTTAAGGTACCAAACCGAAGCAGGGCCATTAGGCAGGATCTAACAGAAGTCAACGTGTGAGTGTGTTTGAAGGAAAAGGAATGACTGGCAAATGGGAGGCTTTTAAAAATGTGATATCAAGAGTCCAGGTACAGTATGTCCCTGTTAGGGTGAAGGGAAAAGCTGGCAAGTTTAGGGATCCCTGGCTGACCAGGGATATGGTGGCTCTGGTCAGGAAAAAGAAGAAGGTGTACATTGGCTTAAACCCAACAGGCTCAAGTGAACCCCTTGATGACAATAAAAAGTGTAGGAGCCCACTTAAGAGGGAAATCAGAAGAGCAAAAAGAAGGTATGAGATGGATCTGACAGATAAAGTTAACGATAATCCCAAGAGGTTCTATAACTATATTAAGAGTAAGACGGTGGCTAGGGAGAGAATAGGCCCCCTTAAAGATCAGCACGGCCATCTATGTGTGTTGCCATAGGAGACGGGGGCATTTTTAATGAATATTTCTCCTCAGTGTTTACGGAGGAGAGGATCATGAATGCTAAGGAAATAAGGGAAACAAGTGGGGATGATTTTGCTGCATACATTTTACCAGAGACGACGTGTTTGCAGCCTTAAAGCATATTAAGGTGGATAAATCTCCTGGGCCTGATCAAGTCCATCCTGGGACATTATGGGAGACTAGGGAAGAAATCACAGAGGCCCATGCAGGGACTTTTGCTTCATATTCAGCCACTGGTGAATTTCTGGAAGACTGGAACGTGACTAATGTTGTTCCATTGTTTACAAAAGATAGCAAGGACAGGCCAGGGAACTACAGGCCAGTGAGCCTGACATCAGTGGTATGCAAGTTATTGCAGAGAACACAGAGACAGGAGCAACCAACATTTGGATAGTCAAGGTCTGAGTAGGGATAGTCAGCATGGATTTGTGCGGGGGAAGTCATATCTGACAAATCTTTTAGAGTTTTTCGAAGAGGTAACCAAGAGGATAGATGACAATAGGGAAGTGGATGTTGTCTATATGGACTTTAGTAAGGCCTTTGACAAGGTCCCATATGGCAGGCTAGTCATGAAGGTTAGGTCATTTAGGATCCAGGGACAGCAAGCTAATTGGATTCAAAATTGGCTCGATGGTAGGAAGCAGAGGGTGATGGTTGATGGTTGTTTCTCGGACTGGAGACCTGTAACTAGTGGTGTGCCACAAGGGTTGGTGCATGAACTTTGTTATTTGTTATTCACAGAAATGATCTGGATGTGAATGTACAAGGTGTGATTAGTAAGTTTGGGCATGGTACAAAAATAGGAGGAATCATTGATACCAAGGAAGAATATCAAAAATTACAGAGGGATCTTAATCAGATGGGGAAGTGGGCTGAGGATTGGCAAATGCAATTCAATACAGACAAGTGTGAGGTGTTGCACTTGGAAAGTCAAACCAAGGTAGGACTTATACGTAAGTTGTAAGGTCCTGAGGAGTGTTGTTGAACAGAGGGACAGAGGAGAACAAATACATATTTTGTTGAAAGTGGTGTCACAGGTGGACAGGGTGGTGAAGGAGGCATTTAGCATGCTGGCCTTCATCAGTCGAGGCATCAAGAATAGGAGTTGGGACGTTATGTTACAGTTGTACAAGTCATTGGTGAGGCTTCACTTGGAGTATTATGTACCGTTTTGGTCACCCTGTTGTAAGAAACACATAGTTAAACTGGAAAGTGTGCAAAGAAGATCTATGAGGATGATGCCAGGACTAGTAAGCTTCAGTTAAAGGCAGAGGTTGACCAGAATAGGACTTTATTCCTTGGAATGTAAGAGAATGAAGGGTGACCTTACTAAGGTGAAGAAAATCATGAAAGGCATAGATAGGACGAATGCACACAATCTTTTTTCCAGGGATGGGGAATTGAAAACTTGACGGCATAGGTTTAAGGTGAGAGGGGAATGATTTAAGAAGGACCTGAGGGGCAACTTTTTCACACAGAGAGTGGTGTGTATATGGAATGGGCTGCCAGGGAGAGTGGTTGAGGCAGATACAATAGCAACATCTAAAAATATTTGGATAGGTACATGGATGAGAAGGGTTTGGAGGGATATGGACCAAATGGGGGCAATTGGAACTAGCTGAGCGGGCAACATGGTCAGCATGGACCAGTTTAGGCAGAAGGGCCTGTTTCCATGCTGTGTTACTCTATGACTCTAAATAAATTAAAAACAAATTGACTAAACACGAGATAGTAAGAACTGCCAATGCTGGAGTCAGAAATAACAGTGTGGAGCTGGAGGAACACAGCAGGCCAGGCAACATTAGAGGAGCAGGAAAGCTGATGTTTCAGGTTAGGACCCTTCTTCTGAAATGGGGGAGGGAGAAGGGAGCTCTGACATAAATAGAGAGGAGGGGTGGGACTGGGGAAGGTAGGTGGTATGGTGATAGTGAGTGCAGGTAGGCAGTGGTGGGCATTGGTCAGTGAGGTGGGAGGAGCAGATAGGTGGGAGAGAAGACAGACAGGTCAAGGAGGCAGGGATGAGAGGGAGGGTTGGTCATGGGATGAGGCCGGGGGTGGGGAGATTTTGAAACTAGTAAAGTCCACATTGAGACCATTGGGTCGTAGGCTCCCAAGGCAAAATATGAGGTGCTGTTCCTTGAGTTTTCAGGTGGTGTCACTGCGACACTGGAGGAGGCCCAGGATGGACATGTTGTCCAAGGAGTGGGAGGGGGAGTTGAAGTGGTTTGCGACTGGAAGGTGTTATCGTTTGTAGCAAACAGAGTGCAGATGCTCTCAAACAGAGTGCAGGTCTCCGAGCCTCCGCTTGGTCTCACCAATGTAGAGGAGGCCACATCGGGAGCAGCGGATACAATAGACCACACTGACGGATGTGCAGGTGAACATCTGTCTGACGTGGAAGGCTTTTTTTTAGGTTCTTGGATGGTGGTGAGGGGGTAGGTGTAGGGGCAGGTGTAGCATTTCCTGCGGTTGCAGGGAAAGGTCGAGGTGGTGGGGCCAGTGGGGAGTGTGGAGTCGACGAGGGAGTTGCAAAAAGAGCGGTCCCTACAAAAGGCAAAAGGGGCGGGGAGGGAAATATATCTTTGGTTGTGGGGTCAGATTGCTGGTGGCGGAAGTGGCGGAGAATGATGCGTTGAATACTGAGGTTAGTGGGGTGACACGTTAGGACAAGGGTCATTCAGTTTTTGTTTTTGTTGTGGGAAGGGGGTGTGAGGGCAGAGGTGCAGGAAATGCAAGAGATGCAGTCAAGAGCATTTTCGACCACTGAAGTGGGTAAGTTGCGGTCCTTGAAGTAAGAGGACATCTGGGATGTTCGGGAGTGGAACATCCCATCTTGGGAACAGACGCAGCGGAGGTGGAGGCGGAGGAATTGGGAGTAGGGGATTGCGTTCTTGCAGGAAGGTGGGTGAAAAGAGTTGTAGTCTAGGTAGCTGTGGGAGTCAGTGGGCTTGAAATAGATATCAGTTTCGAGGTGATCACCAGAGATGGAGACAGACTAAACACTATTTCAGTATGCATAAAATATCTACATTTATGGAACAAAACTTTCCATTTCAAAAGTTTGAAATGCCAAAAATCTCTCCCTCCATGGTTAGCTTTTACACTGTCCATTTAATAAATATTCAATTCTGCCATAATCAGTCCAAGGTGATGCTACACTCATTAGGATTTATTTCCATTTGTTTTCTTTTCCCCAGCTCAGCACATTTTCACCTCAGAATTGTCTTTACTGGAGACTCTCCCTCTTGATCAAACCAGCTAAATCTTGCAGCTTCATTTTAAATTCTCATAAACTGTGTCTTTTTGATTCAAACACGAGCTCCTGCCTGCATTGTTGTAAGTGAAACATGGAGACTTGCTGCCTCAATTGAATTCCTGTGTCACAGATCCTGGTAGATCATCTTCTGAAATTTCAGAATTTTTTAGGAGAACATTATAATCTGATCCTCTGATAGCTTCCTGTGCACTTTCCCCTCTCAAAGTCCATATCCATAGCAATGTGATGTAACAAGGCAGTGTACATGGGCCTTGTACTCAGATGAAAAGGCTAATTCGCTATCCTTGGGCTCCTAACCCTAGTCTATCTTGGAATTAAATGGCCAGTTTCAAGTACAACTCTTTTCAATCTAATATTTTCATCAAACATCAGGGGCTTTTGAGACTGTCTATCCAATCTCAGCGCAGATACTTCAGCCACTGTCTATGGACGTAGAAAACATATTTTTTTAATTCACTCATAGGATGTGGGTGTTGATGGCTGAACCAGCATTTATTGCTCATCCCTAGTTGCCCTTGAGAAGGTGGTAATCTACCTTCTTGAACCACTGCATCCCATTTGCTGTAGGTACACCCACAATGCCTTTAGAGAGGGATTCTTCCCAGTAAAACAATTTTGGGGCCCCATTATAATCCTCAACAACCACATCATCCAGGCTTACTATCAGATAGAATTCAGCTCAGATCACATGACCCTTTTCTTTCTCTCCTAAATTGAAAACACAGTTTGGGTATAAACCTCATAATATAACACTCTGAATTACACAATTTTGGAGCAAAGTGATTGACATTTTAATATTGGTTATTTATATTCATTCCATTATTCGGTAAAAGTTTAATTCTGAATGGATCTCAAATTGCATCTGGTAATCAAATTCTTAATGCAGCTGTTGCATTGAGACCAACACTTAGTTCTTGGAAGAATGCAAAATCATGACTTAGTGCAAAAGCCAAACACAGACCAGTAGATGCACCATCTGAACAGCTCTCTTTTGGACACAGGATTAGAAATGATGGATCTCAAGCTGACATTGTTCAGGCAAGCACAAATGGAAATATTGCCTTTAGGGTGGAGATAAATGTAATTTTTTTAACAGCCTTTCTGAAGGCTGCAATTTTAAATTGAAGGTGCACATCCCTAGAGTGTGCATTCCTATTCTATTATGTAAAAGTACTATTATCTAAAAGAAACTATAGCATTCTCACAGTTAACTGTTGGCAATTCTTGCTATTTAATTTTCTTCTTTCTTCTGTTGAAGATAATGACTAATGCTGAGTAAAATGCCATGGGCATTAATACCCCTACTGTGCCTCAACCATACTTCATGTATAAAAATATATAGAGTAACAATTGTTGGCTGGCTTTTCCAGTGGTCCAATTATAACATTCCACTACCTGCTCAGCTCTTACCAACTAGATCAGCATACATTTAAGATCAAACCCGAGACTGTCTTAATTTGGATGCCTCAGCATCATGCCAGATGGTGTATTTAACCATTGTACCATTTGAGACACTTATTGACGACAACTATATCCTTAGAATGACACTCTTTCCCTGATTGCATTTATTGTTCCTTCAGCTAGAATTCTGCAGTTTCTTCTCTCAACACTATACCCCACTGCATAGCCAGAGACAAGTTTTGCAAACTGCCCTTATGAATACGCCTTGTTTCGAGCATTCAACAAAGAGAAATGAATAGTTATAAGAACAAGAGATAAAAGGTACTGCAGATGCTGGAGAATCTGAGATAACAAGGCGTGGGGCTGGATGAACACAGCAGGTCAAGCAGCATCATAGGAGCAGGAAAACTTGACGTTTCGGGCCTAGACCCTTCATCAGAAATGGGGGAGGGGAAGAGGGTTCTGAAATAAATAGGGAGAGAGGGGGAGGCAGATAGAGGATGGATAGAGGAGAGGATAGGTGGAGAGGAGGCAGACAAGTCGAAGAGGCGGGGATGGAGCCAGTAAAGGTGAGTGTAGGTAGGGGGGTAGGGAGGAGATAGGTCAGTCCAGGGAGGACGGACAGGTCAAGGGGGCGGGATGATGTTAGTAGATAGGAGATGCGGTTGGGGGAGGGGAGATTTTGAAGCTTGTGAAATCCACATTGATGCCATTGGGCTGCAGGGTTCCCAGGCTGAATATGATTTGCTGTTCCTGCAGCCTTCGGGTGGCATCACTGTGGCATTGCAGGAGGCCAAGGATGGACATGTCATCTGAGGAATGGGAGGGGGAGTTGAAATGGTTCGCGACTGGGAGGTGCAGTTGTTTGTTGCGAACTGAGCGCAGGTGTTCTGCAAAGCGGTCCCCAAGCCTCCGCTTGGTTTCCCCGATGTAGAGGTAGCCACAACGGGTACAGCGGATGCAGTATACCACATTGGCAGATGTGCAGGTGAACTTCTGCCTGATGTGGAAAGTCTTCTTGGGGCCTGGGATTGGGGTGAGGGAGGAGGTGTGGGGGCAGGTGTAGCACTTCCTCATCTGAGGAATGGGAGGTGGATCCTATGATGCTGCTTGACCTGCTGTGTTCATCCAGCCCCATGCTTGTTATCTCAGTTATAAGAACAAGTTATTTCTGGAATTGTTGAGCTTTATTTCCCTCTGAAAAACAGACATATTCCTGAATCATATGAGATCAAACAGCATTGAATTCTGATTCAAAAGATAATGACAGGAGGCAAAAAACATACCAGACCCGGCAATAAAGCTGACACTTGAAGTCTTATTCATTGAAAATGATGAACACTTGCTGTAACACCAACACCAGATAAGCTTGGAAATGATGCTGCGTGGCACAATTTCATGACGACTTACTGGATTTGTAGAATTTCATATCATTTTTTGCAGATAAGCTTCAAAATGCTGTAAAAATTGAAAATAGGCATAATTCCGCCACATCTGCTGCTACTGATGTAGACAACATGAAAGGTTTGGGTTCTGTGCACATAATTGTTTGCAGTGTTGGAGTATTAGGCATGGTCTTGAATGGCTGAATGTCTGAGCATTGAGCACAGAATCAGGAGAGATGACTGACAGCCGGTGATGGGCATTATGGCTCAACCAAGTCTTAGAAGTCATTGTAAAAGGAGTTTGAACTGGGAAGAGACAAGAATGGCAGAGTGTGGGCTGCAAGCTTTTCCGATGCTGCACTGAAGGCTTTGCTTGAGGAGGAGAAATGCCATCTGTTTACAGCGCAATCAGGAAATCCACCAAACTTTCAAAAAGTAGAGATACCAGATAGCTTAAGCACTCAATGCTAGGAATCAAGCCCAAGAACATGGATGCTATGGTTCAAAAGGTTCACTGGTCTCACACAAATAGCCAAGGTCAGTGAATACTCCATCTCCAAATGCTATCTTCTACTAATTGCACTACTAACTACAGAGCGCTCAATACAACACACCCTCCCTATAAAGCTATTAAAAATCTTGATTTAGATTTTACCTGGTGTTCATTTCCTCACCTCACCCCTACACACCTGGCACAATTGCAAGCTTCACACCACAACTAGCATATACAGCCAGGTGAGCAAACATAACTGCTTCATCAGTCAAACATATTGCACAGCACACATCGACAAACTTACAGCTCTCCTTGCAAGACGAATGATGGATAAACAGAGGCAGCAGCACCTAATTGACAAAGGCAAGTATGTCTTCAGAGGAAATGATACACACCATAATCAGTTGAGGAAAGGTTATCAGACCCAAAACATTCATTCTGTTTTTTCCTTCACAGATGCTACTGGACCTGGAAACTTCACTGCTCTCATGCAAACCCAGCTTGCTATCCGCGCGCTCACACTGTAGTCAGCCTAGCTGCAAATATCAATGCTCAAAGAGGCTTGTGGAAGGTCACAGCAGTCTAGTAATTTTTTTCCCCAACATATTACTGGGGTACTACCCCCAGGCATCACAGTGGATCCATGGTGCGACAACCTCGAGCCCTCTCTCAGAATAACAGCTTTCATGCTCCCATGGTGAGTAGTCCACCAATGCTTTTGTTGTTGCCTATCAGTAAACCAACCTCAGCCACTAGCTCACATGGCAAGATGATGTAACCAGAGGCTGCTTCTAGGGTGAGAGCTGCACGAAATTATCCTGCTAGGCCATCTGCAGTCTACCCCATTAAAAATCTGTAGTCTTCCATCAACCTTGCTGCTGTCACTGGGGTACTGCTTTGTAGGAGCTGAAAGACAGGCACCAAGGTAATGCACAGGGATGATTACTAGGCCTTTGTATGGAATATAATAATATGCTATTAATAAATTTGCTTTGACATGTTTGTTTTATGATGATTTTTATTTCAGCATTGGGGTCAAGACAACACTGTGGTCATCAGTAACAGAAAGTAAGTGTTGGTGAAGAAGAAATTGGGGTTTTCATGCATTGGTACCTCAGTCATATTAATCAATTAACAATAGCCTGGTGAGATAAGAGTTCTGTTTGTTACCTCCTCTATTTTTCCTCCTCTTCCTCCCGCTTCCCAACTGATCACAAATTCTGCCCCGACATGAAGAAGAACCTTTGCAGATGACCACCACAAATTTTGACACTCACACTGCTGAGTGCTCCAGGTACCAAAGCATTGTTTCAGTGCACAGTGATCACCAGTTCATCACATTTATACCAACATATGGTCTCAACACCAGAATCATCGACTAAGTTGTCAGCAGATAACCCTCTCATTCAGCAGTCACTGTCTTGTTTACCATGATGGAAAATTACATATGGTACATTGGACTACAACAGAATTGTGACGAAGGCTAAAAAGATAATTCTCTGAGCACAGTTGAACACAGTTGCACGTTGAGGATATGGGAACCCTTCCATTTGCAGTCTAAAGAGCTGTCCTGGAGGATCTGCAATGCAATAGTACCCTGCACTGAGGAACAGCTTGTGATATACATGTGACATGTAACTCATTCTGTGCACACTCTCTGGGAAGTGAATGACATGTGTTCAGCTGCTTTGTAATAGAATCTCTATGACATTTCTTGCATAACAGTAGACAATGAACTGGGAAAGTGTATAAAAATCCCAATCAAGGAGGAGTCAGATCCATAAAGTTTTATGGTCACAGTCACCCTTATAACCACCTTCACCATGTTCTAAAGCTATAGTTGTGGCTGCAGATGATGGCAGGAAGCCTTCTGGGTGAAGCAGCTAAGTCTCATCTTTAGTTCCTTGCTGATGTTCAGGCAGTAATACTGCGTCCTGGTACTGAGGGCCCTCCTCTCCCTCATTCTCCTCCCTCTTCCAACAAACTGTCCTGTTCTGTATCACCTCAGCTCATTGTCCCTGTCATGATGCAGGGCAAGGAGGATGCAACCATAACTGACAACAACTGTTGTGTGTAGAATCCAGTAAGTGGGCACAATGAACTTCAGCACATGCCACATGCCCTGTAGACTTCAGCAGCTTTAAACAGCTTGGGAAACCATTAAACATTTCCATAATTGCAGCAAGAGCCAGCAGACGCCAAGCAGCACCCAACTTGAAAGAAGTTGATAATCTCTCGAAATTTCATTGGTGAGAGAGCCGTTTCATGCTTCTGCATGTGTGTTCTGCTGTGCAAGGTTAAGAGGATGTTACTGGAGCACTGAGCTCCGAAATAGCAGTGTTGGTGTCAGATCGGTGTTATACCATAATTGCTGATCTGATCACTTTCCATATTTGTGGCGGATAATTCCTGCACAATGAAGCCACAATTTGAGGCAAAAACAATGTGTTTGGCACTGGAGGCAAAAAGGGCAGTGAATATCCAACTGTCACAGCTCTTATTACTAAGACTAAATTTTATGTGAACAGCACTAAAACAAATTATGCAAGAACACCACTTCAATCCCTCACTTAAACATATTTGATTTTCTAATATAAAAATGTGTAAGAAACTTCAAACCTGAACTCATTGTATAAATGTAGGTCTGATGTAGTTTGTAATGTGATAGCAAACTTCTCATGTTTGGTACATGCTGTATGACATTTTATTTTAAAATATCGGGTCAGTCGGTATTACAGGAATGTGTCAGTTATGCTGAAGCACCAGCCATATTACTGATAGCAGCTGGTGATCTTGTTAGAGAAATTTTCTCTTTATTTCATTGCTTATTTTCACAGTGGGAGGTGTCAGATACGAAGAAGGTGAAGATTAAAATTACACAAACCATAGCTACCATTCAAACATTTAAAAGAAGAGGTGTTTTTAAAAAAGTAATTAATCAGTCAAATTATGAATCGTGAGAAATAGTAAAATTGTTTATTAAAAACATTGTTGTATCTTGAAAAATGACTTTCCAAATCTAAAATTGGTTCCAGATCCTCCACCCTCAGGCGACTGTCTGTGTTGAGTTTGCAGGTTCTCCCCCTGTCTGCGTGGGTTTCCTCCGGGTGCTCCAATTTCCTCCCACAGTTCAAAATTGTGCAGGTTAGGTGGACTGGCCGTGCTAAATTGTCCATAGCGTCCAGGCATGTATAGGCTGGGTGAGTCATCCATTGCAAAATATGAGGTTACAGGATATGGTAGGGGGCTGGGTGTGAACAGGATGCATTTCAGAGGGTCGGTACAGACTCGATGGGCCAAACAGCCTCTTTCTGCACTGCAGGGATTCTATGATTCTGAAAAAAACAAGGCAGCAGTGGGAGAAAAATCCATGGCATGTAAATGGGTTTAAGTCCACAATCAGATCAGCTATCATCTTATTGAATTGTTGGAACTTGCATGGTGTTCAAATGACCTATTCCTGCTCCTATTCTTATGATTTTGATATTACGCCATCAAACTGAAGAAAGAATGCTTTTCACGTTAAGTAACTAACAAAATTGAAATATGTCTTACAACACTAATTGGTGAATGCTACACTTCTGGTCCACATGGAGCAGTACTAGTAAATGTCCAAACTACCAACTCTTCAAAAGGTTCACTCCTCTTTGCCATACAAAGTTGAAACTTCCAGCTAACTCTAAAAGTTCTCACATTTTGTCAGACTCTTCCAAATCCATATTCTACCTTCAAGGCTCACCTCCGTGACTCCTTGTTCATTATATTTCCAAATGTCTGCTTGTTCCCTTCCTTTCAAACAGTAAATAAACTTTTACAACATCCTGCTTTGCCAGCTGTTGTTGATCACTCTTTCTCCCCAATGTCTCACAAAGCTGCTTTGCCTCATTTATTCATTACAGGGGAAAGGTGTGAAAATCGTCACTTGATTTCAATAGGTTTCCATTTAGGTTTCACCTACCTAGCAGTCAGAGTACAGAAGCACATATCACAAATAGGACGCTTTCAGAATTCCCAATTTCACCTTAAGTTAAAGACGACATTTTAAATTGTACCTGTATTATCAAGTTGAGCATTCACTGAGGTAGGGGCATCATGGTAATGTCATTGGACTAGTAATGCAGAACCCCAGTCTAATATTCTGAGAACATGGGTTCAGTTCTCCTATGGCATCTGGTTAAATTTGAAATCAATAAAAATAATTTGGGCTGTAAAGATAGTCTAAATGTGACCGTGGAATCGTTATTATAAAAACCCATATGGTTGACTCTGGAAGAACTCTGACATTTTTTTAATTCACTCATGGGATGCAAACATTACTGGTTATATTTCCAAAACAGGGTGATGAGTGGCTTGGATAGGAATTTCTGGATGATGTTGTCCTGCTGGCCCTGTGCTTCTGGATGGCAGTGATCGTGGGTTTGGAAGGTGCCGAATAAAGATCTTGGGAGAATTTCTGCAGTGCATCTTGTAGATAGTGCACACTGCTGCTACTGAAAGTTGATTGTGAAGAGGTGGATGCTTGTGAATATGATGCCAGTCAAGTGGGCTGCTTTGTCCTGGATGGTGTCAAGCTTCTTCAGTGTTGTTAGAGCAGCACACATCCAGGCAAGTGGAGAGTATCCCATCATATTCCTGATCTGTCCTTGTCGATACTGGACAAGTTTTGGGCAGTCAGGAGGCGAGTTACTCATGACAGTATTCTACTATCTGTCCTGCTCTTGTAGCTAGTGTTTATGTGGCAAGTCCAGTTGAGTTTATGGTCAATAATAATCCCAAGTATGTTGATAATGGGGGATTCAGTGATAACACCATTGAATTTGAGGGGGCTGTGACTAGACTGTCTCTTATTGGAGATGGTTCTTGTCTGACATTTGTGTGGCATAAATGTTACTTGTCATTTATCAGTCCAAGCTGACCAAGTGGCCTACATGTGCCTCCAGACCTACAGCAACAATATTGTCAACTCTTAACTGTCCCTGGGCAATTGGGTCTGGGCAATAAGTGTTGTTCTAGCCAGTGCCACCCAAATCTCAGGATTAATTCTTTTAAAAATCGTAACAGTATCTCTACTAAATTAGTTATAGCACTTTCATGGCCAAATATGTATTTGTGATTTTGTTCCAGGAAAAAAACAGACGGATTGAGAAAGTCAAAGCCAGGCAAAACCTAATGCCATGATGTAATATTCCTTGTGTTACTGTAACTATACTCAACTGAAAAGTCATCTTCTAATGTCCTACAGGAAGAATGATTTTTTTCAATCCACACAACCACCACCTGCTGCCATCGGTAGTATTCTCCTGCACAAAATGTATCTTTTGGATTCTAGATCAGAGGCTAATTGCAGTCTTTCATTGATAACATGGATTTGGAGTCTCAATAATGTAACTATTCTGAAATTAAGATTTTTTAAAAAAAGTTTACTTTACTTTGAGGAAGATTGCCTGGGTGCATAACAACTCAACAACCATGATGGACTTATAACGGCTTAACGTGCAACACTGCCAATAGATTCTTACAAAGTAGAACAGGCATGGAAATGACAGATAAGCCATTAAGTTTAAAGCCTGTTTCTTTCTGAATCTTTTTCTCCTTTTAGCTACACAATGTAATAAAGTTGCATAATTGAATGCAATAATATCACAAAACTTGTAGTCATCTAGCCATTTAGTATTAAGGTCCTAAACAGTCAATGCAAAATTAATCAACAATTCGCCTATTTAAAACAAAACTGTACTGGTTTGTCTGCTATTGCTTCTGAGACCTGACTGGTAAGAGTAAACATGATGCTAGAGTTAAACATTGCTAACTTTTGGATTTGGCATGTTTAAACAGACTAGCAAAATCAGCGATCAGAGAATACTCCATTTTACACAAATGAATTAAGAACTGGAACTTTTAATTTAAAAAAATCTGCCAGTCATTTTTTGTTTACTTATTGGCTACAAAATTCATCAACATAATTTACTGTTAGTATTTCCTTAGTTAAATGACTTTTGAACTCCTAATACAAGTTGAAAAATCCAGAATCGTACTAGTTGAAAATTGAACATCCTATTAATGCTTTGGCATACTCCAATTCTGCTAGCATTCTGATCTATCCTTTCCAAGAAGTTACATAACTTAGATTAAGTCCACACAAATATTCTACCAGATTAATTTCATTTTCATTTTATTGAAAATTTTAATGCAATTTAAAATAAAAATCTACTCATGAATTTCTGAAATTCATTTTTAAATCTTATTTCAGCAGACGTTGTTAATGCTACAATAATTGTTTCAATGTCAATGTGTTTTCACTACTTCAAATGAATTATCCTGGCAATAATTTTCCCCTTAGACATGGTAATGAATTTATCTGATTTTACAGGCAATTGTATGATTAGTATCTAAGAAAAATCTTGCACATTGTTGTTGGTGCTTGTAAGATTTCTAACCTTTAAAAATTGTGAAAATGGTTTAAGACAGAAAAAGTATCTATTATTTACAACAAAAGGTCTTCTCTTAAGGACTTTCCAGATCAATATCCCTGAGATAGTCCAATGAAAATAACAGACAGTGCGGTCTTACTAAATTGGTAAGCATAAACACACTTGGAAAAAAAAGCACTTTAATAAAAGGTTATCATAATAATTTGTATTTAAATAATGCATTTGCAAAAAGAAAATGGAAAGATTGACGAAAGTTTTCACACTGAACCACATAAGAAGATATTAAGCCAGGTGATCAATAAAAAAGAAAAGGCAATGCAGTAGATTTAGGGAACATATTAAAAGCTTAGTTTTCTTTATTCTTTCATGGATGTTTGGCATCACTTATTGGCCATTCCTAACTACTCTTGAACTGAATAGCTTGCTAGCCTATTTTAGAAGGAAGATAATAGTCAACCAATTGTTGAGTCCAGAGATATGAGGCCAGAATAGGTAAGGAAAACAACAAATGCTGGAGATTACAGTGGATTAGACAGCATCCATGGAAAGACAGCAAGCTAACATTTCGACATCAAGATGACTCTTATAGAGTTGAAGTGAAGTGTGGAGCGGGCAGCATTTATGCTATAGTTTTGTGTTTTTATAACAATCAAAGCTAGGTTAGTGATCACCAATACTGGGACAAGCTTTATGTTCCAGAATAATCGACTGAACTTAAATTCCACCAGTTTCCATCATGGGATTTGAACCCACGTCCTGAAGTATCAGCCTGGACTTCTGCACTACGAGCCCAGTGCCACTATCACATTGAAAGGCAGAGAGATTTAAGGAAGCCAATCCAGAGTTTCAAGCTAAAGGCATGGCACTGATGGTGGAGAGTTTCAATCAGAAATTAGGCTTGTGCAAAAGGCCAGACAGAGAGGAACAAAGGTTGTAGGGCAGGAGATGTTTACAGATACAATGAAGGGGTGAAGTCATTCTTTAAAAATAAGGATGAGTACTTTAAAAATTGAGACATTGCCAGCCTGACAACCAAATAAGCAGAAACAAAGTTGAGATTCCCTTTAATACTGCAATTAGTCTGTGATCCAATGGCTACTTTATCACTAAGACAGCATACAAGCGCCTCCAAAATAGTCCACCTCTACCTCTACCTGAGCACATTTCCTACTGAAACCCCCAATCATGCCCTTATTATCTTGGCACTCAACTACTCCAATGCTCCTCTGACCAGCTTCACACTTAGGAAATTGAGATAATCCAACATGTTACTGCCCGTGTTCATTATTTTCTTCTGTGCTCACTGTTGTACAGTGGTTCTTGGTCTAGCTTTTAAAACATTTTCACCCTTAATTTTAAATCGCTCCATGACCATGTCCTCCATTTATCTCCAACTGTGCTTCTCCAATCTGGTCTCTGGTGCATCCTGATATTAAGTTGTTTCTTCAAATCATACTAATGCCTATGGTTTCTTTTCAACTTTACTCAACTCCTCAGCAGGATGCTTTACTATAGATGACCATCTGCTCAAGTGGATAGTAAGAGGTAACACCAGCCGATTTACGACGACAATACAGACTTAAAAATAATTTACAAGTGGCTAACATCTACTTTTCATTTTATTTTTCTGGTCAGGTAATACTAAAGATGCTGGCCGATTAAGTAATTCATTGAGACAAGGTAAATGAAATTTTAAAAATATCTGATTGCGTCGCATATAATAGACATGTTAGCATAATGGAAGCCCATTGAATAGAAGAGGCAGGAACAACATGGACAGAAAATTAGCTAAGTGAGAGAAAACAGTGGTGAATATTTGCAGAAAAGGGAATACAGTGGTGTTCATCAGGCCTCAGTACTATGAGCATATATTTGACATATGAATGACATGCACTTAGAAGTTACAGCGCAATTTCAAAGTTTTCACTTGACATTTGGGGCGGCACATTGGTTCATTGGTTAGCACTGCTGAATCACAGTGCCAGGGACCCAAGTTCAATTCCACTGTTGGGTGACTGTATGTGTGAAGTTTGCACATTCTCACTGTGTCTGCATGGGTTTCCTTCTGGTGTTCCAGTTTCCTCCCACAGTCCAATTATGGCAGATTAGGTGGACTGGCCATGCTAAATTGCCCCTAGTGTCCAGGGATGTGTGGGCTAGGTGGATTAGCCATAGGAAATGGGTGGGATGCTCTTCGGAGGGTTGGACTCAATGGCTAAATGGCCTGCTTCTACACTGTAGGGATTCTGTGAGTACTAGAAAATGCAGTAAAAAGTAAGGAAGAGGAGAACAGACTTCACGCAAAGAGGCAAATGGGTTGGTGGAAAGAACTAATGCGTGGGAGGTTAAAATTTATTCAGACAAAATCTGTAGTTATAGATTGTGACAGGAAGCATCAGGAGTAACAATATAACATAAATGGTACCAGTTTAAAGAGAGTGATAAGAACATAGATCCCTGGGGGCATTTATTCATAAATCGTCAAAAGTGTCAGGATGAATTAATAATCAGTTAAGAAAGCATATGCGATCTTCACTTTGTAATTACAGGTGAATAAGAGTACAGAAGTAGCTACTAGAAAGATTATAGGATGGAGGATTACCTTTTTATGGATCAAATTGAAAATCTCTGGTTGTTCTACTCAGAACAGCCAAGGACAAGAGAACAGCTTGCATTTGAGGTGTATTTAAAATCATCAACATTTTAAATAGCGTAAATAAGTAGAAACTGGAAGCCAGTAGAACCAATTTCCATTGACTGAAGGATCAACCACTAAATGATTAGAACATATTAGAAACATGTATGCATGATGGAATTAATAATTACATAGAAAAATGAAGATTTAGAAGAATCAACATGGATTGTTCAAGAAAATTTGCATCTATCTCAGTGGAGAGGGAGCAAAGTGTTGATGAGAGGAAGACTGTTTATCTGGTGTACACGGATTTCCAATAGGCATTTGATACAGGGCCACACAACAGCCAAATGTAAGTATATTGGTCATGGAATATAAGGGACAGTAACAATGTGCATTCTAAACTTGAAACAAATGTTTATGGCTTTTTTTGGGCAGGCACAAAGTTTGTATCAGAATTCCTCAGTGCTAATATTAAGATCTTCGCTTTTCCTGATTATTTATAAATGATCTAGATCTTGGTGTGCAAAGGCCAATTTCAATTTTCAGGTGACAAAACTCGGGAGTTACAAAACTTGTAAATGGAGAAGGACACTGTGGAGGTTTGATTGGTAAGTTTGTAATGATACAAAAATTGGTGGCGTTCGGATAGAGAGAAAGATTATCAAAGGATACGGCAGTCGGAAGGTTGGACGGAGAGAGAGCATATGGAGTTCAATTCAGACAATATGAAGTGATGCAATTTGGGAGATTAAATGCAAGAGGAAAATATTTGTTAATGGCTGGGCACTTATAAGCATTGGTAATAAAGAGAATCTTGGTGTCCAAGTCCGTAGTTCCCTCAAAGTGGCATCACAAGTGGATGGGGTGGTAAAGAAGGCTTACTGCATGCTTACCTTTATCAATTAAGGTATTCCATATAAAAGTTGGAAGTCATGTTGCAGTTGGATAAAACTTTAGTTTGGTTACATTTGGGGTATTGTGTGCAGTTCTGGTCACCACAGTATAGGAAGGATTTAGAGGCTTTGGAGAGAATGCAAAAGAGGTTTAGCAGGATATTACCTGGATTGGAGTGTGTTAGCTATAGGGAGAGGTTGGACAAATTTGGAATGTTTTCACTAGAGCTTTGAAGGCTAAGCAGCGGCCTAATAGAAGTATATAAAATTATGAGAGGCTGCTGTACTGCGGGAGGATACTTCGGATGGCTCATACAGCAAGGCAATATGGGTAAGAGCTCAGGAACAGGAAGGGTGCAATCACAATGTTTGGTGTTTACTATAGGCCTCCCAACAGCCAGTGGGAGATAGACGAACAGATATGTAGGCAGATTTTGGCAAGATGTAAAAGTAACAGAGTTGTTGACATGGATGATTTTAACTTCTCACATATTGACTGAGACTCACAGTGCTTGGCGGTCAGATGGGGCAGAGTTTGTAAGGAGCATCCAGGAGGGCTTCTTGAAACAGTATGTAGATAGTCCAACTAGGAAAGGGGCTGTATTGGACCTGGTATTGGGGAATGGGCCTGCCCAGGTGGTTGACATCTCAGTAGGGATGCAGCTTGGGAACAGTGATCACAATTCAGTAAGCTTTAAAAGTACTGATGGATAAAGATAAGTGTAGTTGTCAGGTGAAGATGCTAAATTGGGGGAAGGCTAATTACAACAATATCAGGCAGACACTGAAGAATGTAGATTGGAGGCAGATGTTTGAGGGCAAATCAACAGATGGGATGTGGGAGGCTTTCAAGTGGAAGTTGCTGGGAACTCAGGACCAGCACGTTCTTGAAAGGATGAAGGATAAGTACGGCAAGTTTAGGGAACCTTGGAAAATGAAAGATATTGTGAGCCTAATCAAAAATGCTTCATTTTTCTTAATTAAGCCGATGAAGCTGGGAACACACGAAGTATGGGTGGAATACAAAGAAGGTTGAAAGAAAGAAACTTAAGCAAGGAGTCAGGAGGGCAAAAAGGGGTCATGAAAAGTCATTGGTCAATGGGATTAAGGAAAATCCCGAGGCTTTTTCTACATGTATGAAGAGCAAGAGGGTAGCCAGGCAGAGGATTGGCCCACTCAAGGACAGGAAAGGGAATGTGTGTGTGGAGCCAGAGGGAATGGGCGAGATATTAAATGAGTATTTTGTGTCAGTATTCACCGTAGAGAAGGACTTGGTGGATGATTAGTCTGGGGAAGGGTGTGTACATAGTTTGGGTCATGTTGAGATCAAAAGGGAGGAGGTATTGGGGGTCTTGACAAACATTAAGGTAGACAAGTCCCCAGGGCCTGATGCATTATACCCCAGAATATTGAGAGAGGCAAGGGAGGAAATTGCTGGGGCCTTGAGGGAAATCTTGATATCCCCACTGGCTACAGGGGAGGCCCCGGAGGATTAGAGAATAGTCAGTGTTGTCCCTTTGTTTAAGAAGGGTGGCAAGGATAATCCAGCTAATTACAGGCCAGTGAGTCTTACATTAGTGGTAGGTAAATTATTGGAGAGGATTCTTCAAGATAGGATTTACTCCCACTTGGAAATCAGTGGGTGTATTAGCAAGAGGCAACATGGTTTTGTGAAGTGGAGCTTGTGTCTCACTAACTTGGTTGAGTTTTTTGAAGAAGTGACGAAGATGATCGATGAGGGTAGGGCAGTGGACATTGTCTACATGGACTTCAGTAAGGCCTTTGACAAGGTCTCTCATGGCAGGCTGATACAGAAGGTAAAGTCGTAGGGGGTCAGAGGTGAGCTTGCAAGATGGATAAAGAACTGGCTCTGTCACAGAAGACAGAGGGTAGCAGTGGAAGGGTGCATTTCTGAATGGAGGGCTCTGACTACTGGCGTTCCTCAGAGATCAGTGTTGGGACCTTTGCTATTTGTAATATATACAATGATTTGGAGGAAAATGTAATTGGTCTGATTAGTAATTTTACCAATGACACAAAGGTTGGTGGAATTGTGGATAGCTATGAGGACCGTCAAAGGATACAGCTGGATATAGATCGGTTAGTGACTTTGGCATTGAGATGGCACATGGAGTTTAATCCGGAAAAATATAAAAAGGTAATGCATTTTGGAAGGTCTAATCCAGATGGAAAATATACAGTAAATGGCAGAACCCTTAAGAGTACAGATAGGCAGAGGGATCTGGGTGTACAGGTACGCAGGTCACTGAAAGTGGCAATGCAGGTGGAGAAGGTCATCAACAAGGCATATGGCATGCTTGCCTTCATCGGCCGGGGCATTGAGTTTAAAAATTGGCAGGTAATATTGCAGCTTTATAGAACCTTACTTAGGCCGCATTTGGAATATTGTGTTCAATTCTGGTTGTCACACTACCAGAAGGATGTGGTGGCCCTAGACAGAGTACAGGAAAGATTTAAGCGGATGTTGCCCAGTATGGAGGGGATTAGCTATGAGGAGAGGTTGGAGAAACTTGGGTTGTTCTCACTGGAATGAAGGAGGTTGAGGGGCATCCTGCTAGAGGTCTACAAGATCATGAAGGGCATGGACAGAGTGGGCAGTCAGAAGCTTTTTCCCGGGTGCTAGAGTTAGTTACCAGGGGCCCTAGGTTTAAGATGCGAGGGGCAAGGTTTAAAGGTGATGCACAAGGCAAGAATTTTTATTTTTCCACACAGAGGGTAGTGGGTGCTTGGAATTCGCTGCCGGGGGAAGTAGTGGAAGCAAATACGACAGTGACTTTTAAAGGGCGTTTTGACAATACATGAATAGGATGGGAATAGAGGGATATGGTCCCCGGAAGGGTAGGGGGTTTTAGTTGTGATGGGCAGCATGTCAGTGCAGGCATGGAGGGCGAAAGGGCCTGTTCCTGTGCTGTAATTTTCTTTGTTCTTTGTTCTTGTTCTTTTGCATGGATAGGGTGGAAATGTCAAATGCAAAGTTGAGGTTTAAGTCGAGAGAGGGAAAGTTTAAAGGAGATGTGCAAAGCAAGTTCCTTTACACAGAGAGTGATGGAAGCATGGAATGCACTGCCGGGGAGGTGGTAGAAGTAGACATGATAGCAATGTTTAAGAGACACTTAGACACAAACAGACAGGAAAGAGAGAGATATGGGCCAAGTGCAGGCAGATGGGATTGGCTTATAATGGCATCATGGGCCGAAGGGCCTGTTCCTGTGCTGTATTGTTCTATGACGGCGTGCAACTTCAAAAGGACATTGACACATTGATGAAGTTGGTGAAAATATGGGAAATGAAGTTCAATGTGAAGGAATGTGATGTGATGCACATTGGTACAAAGAACATGGAGGGAGATTATAAGAGGGTATTGTTTTGAAGGATTGGCAGGAGCACAGAGACGTGGACATACACGTATGTATGGCATTAAAGGTGGCATTACTGGTAGAGAGAACTGTTAATAAAGCATTCAGTATTCAAAGCTTCATTAATAGGAATCTAGACTATAAGAGCAGACAATTTATGATGAACCTATATAAGACATTGGTTAGACTTCATCTGGAATACTGTGCGCAGTTCTGTGCTCCACACTATAGGATGGATTTAAATGTGTTGGGGAAAGTGCAGAACAGATTTAAGAGAACGACTACAGGCATGAGACTCTTTAGTTACGAAGGAATATTGGAGAAGTTGGACAGTTTTCCTTGGAGAAGAGACAGCCAAGAGGAGATTTGAGGGAAGTATTCAGAATCATGAGAACTCTGGACAGACTAGACAGGAAAAAATTGCAGCACTTGCAAACAATTTAAGGACCAGCTGGTGCAATTGAAGGTGTTTTGCAGAAAGAACAAATGCGAGGTGAGAAAACTTCACAACAAGGAGTTAAGGTATGGGATGCACTGCTGGAAGTGTGGTGAAGGCTGATTTAATTGATACATTCAAGAGAGTAATGGATGATTTTTCAATAAAAACAATAAGTACAGTGACGGTGAGATGGCAGGAGATTGGTAATAAGTTAAATATCCAAAGTCAGTGTGGAAACAATAGGCAGGAATAATCTCCTTCTGTGACACTATACTGTCTGAAACAGTGTTAGAAACAAATCCAATACCAGCTTTCACTGAAGCCATGATACTTAAAAGGAGAAAAAAAAATGAAGGTTTCAGCAAAGAGAATAGTAAGTGTGAATATCTGCACTGCTCCCAAAAGAGTCGGCACAGGCACAATCTGCTGAATGGCTTCTTTCTGTGCTTTATTAATCCATAATTCTAGAATTCTATGGTATAGCCACTCCTACCCATAATGTGTGCACGTGTATTAACTATGGATTATGAATCTTTGCAGAACAAATCAATAAAAAATTATGTATCAAGTTGAAACAGTATAAGCAGGAAATGTGCTATCCCTTTGTAAACCCACATTTAATATTCTTAATTTTAGTTTTTCAATGCAAAACGCAATATATGGAAATTGATTGCACTAACTCAATTATAACACAAATACATTTTATTGCTATTTGGTTTATGAGTAAATTTGGTACAAGACTGAATGCTGTTCAATGAATGACTAAATTCAGTCCTTTTATCTTCAGGGAGATAGGTTCAAATGCTAATGAGATGGAAGTCTCTTTCATCTCAACAGGGATACTAAGTGAAATTAGTGTTGACAAGCTTAATCCAGTCTTACTGCCACAGACTGTACAAAACAGAATTATCTGTAATTCTGCACCAATTGCTATTAAATTGGCAATATCTCTCAAAGATCGCAATTACATCTGGTCTGGGGAATGGAAATGTCCCGCTGGTGCTGCATGGGTGCTCTTCTGAAACAGCAATTAAAACGTTTCTGGATTTTAAGGGATTTTTATCCTATTCTACTGACTATTAAGCATAATACTAAAGTACGGCTGAAAATAACACACATTTTGTTGAAGCTTTTCATTTTGCATTTAACAGCATTGTCATAAGAATACCAAATATAGAAAGGTATAACAAGCATGGGGCTGGATGAACACAGCAGGTCAAGCAGCATCATAGGAGCAGGAAAACTTGACGTTTCGGGCCTAAACCCTTCATCAGAAAATCAGTTTTTCTGATGAAG
>JAHRHZ010000223.1:19581021-19606657 GCA_024137785.1 Ginglymostoma cirratum
TTTTCTGATGAAGGGTTTAGGCCCGAAACGTCAAGTTTTCCTGCTCCTATGATGCTGCTTGACCTGCTGTGTTCATCCAGCCCCATGCTTGTTATCTCGGATTCTCCAGCATCTGCAGTACCTTTTATCTCCTATAGAAAGGTATAGTTGTTTTATAAACTGTATGAGAATAAAAATGCGCTGATTAATTGTCATGTGACATCGATTGATAGAGGCGATGGAAATGGAGAATGCACTCCTTATGTGATAATTGACTGTTAACTGCCAAATTTTGTTTAATTTAAAACCAAGCAGGTTCACTGACTGGTAAAAACAAAAAGCCTTGACAAAACGCATCTTTTTCAGCAATATTCAAATTCTGTCCTACCAAAAAACAAATCTAAGAGTTTTGATGCTTCCACTGTTGAAAAATTGGAGAAAGGCTCATTAAACTAGCATCAGTGATAGTGAAATGGCAACGAGTTTTCACAGCACCCAGCACACCCATTTTCATTTGTGCTAAAAATCAGTATCAGGCATGGTGTGGTAGGGAGTCAAGACCCTATTGTCCATTTTGGTCTGCCAGTTGATCCAACATTACCCTACTTTCCATCGCTTTGATAGACAATTTAGACTTTGCTGAATATATTCAAAATCCAAAGAAAAAAATTTATGTACACTCTGTGCATATGAAGCAAAAACTCTTTGTAGAGTGTAGATGGCAACGCTGCAACATATACTGTGTGCACCACAGTCCTTGCACCAAAGAGCTATGTGATTTGTGGGAGATTTAAAGTAGTTACTATTTGTAAAGAAGATGCTTACTATTTGTACATTTAATGTACTCAGAGATACTAAAAATATGTTTGTCAGTTAGCCCAGAACCAATACAGAAAGTCTTGGTTCATATACACATATCTGTACATATTATATCATAACTTGTACATATCTGTTCAGAATCTGACATGAAGACACAATATTTATTGGTTCTTGGTATGCAAATGAAATGATGCATGCATTATCTGAATTTTCCAAAAAAGCTTCACTTACATTTAGTTCTACACATCTTGTAAAACACAAGTCATAGCATATGGCAGTTCATTTAGGACCAATTGAAGATTCATTCATTCAGTCATGAATATTTCATTATCTAAATAATTGCACAAAAAACAGTTCAGGAAGTCATTATTTTCTGCATTTTATCTTAAGACGCTCAGTTAAAATCATTGTAAGATAGGACTCTGCAAACTCTTTGCAATCATCTTTTCACTTCCATCAAATAGCAGTGTTTATCATGACAGTGAGAGCCTTCATAATTTGGCCCACCTGCTAGAAAAATTGCTAGTTGTTCTTAAGTCACTGTGCAACTGTCATCTAATTCATTTGAATATGTAACGGAACTGTTGCATAGATTGAAACCTGCTAAAATGGCTTTCAGAGTGCATAGCAGGCAGATGAGCTATGGTGAAAGTGCTCAGTTACACAGTTTGGATGTTGTCTTATCAGCAACACTTATAAAGGATAATATTATCCAGTAGAAAAGATGAGCTTAGGTAGGGTTCCAGTTACCACTGGCAACGACCAGCTTGACATATAGTTACCATAGATAACTTGTGCAAGCTTGTCAAATACTTCAAACTTGCAACTTTCATGCAGAGACACTATGGCATCCTATCATCAGTGGGAAGCGTACAATTCTCTGACCAACTGATTGTGACATGCTAATGCACAATTTCTGAAAAGTGGTGATTAAGGGAAACAAAAATGTAATGAAACACACTGGGAGCTGATCCATTCGTATCCTAACTGTTGGAGGAAGGACTAAGCAGAAGTATTTCAAAGTACAGCACGCAATTTCAGATTTATGTTTGTGACAGAAGTAGCTCACAATATGTTTGTATTTCCTATTTGTAGCAAAGTTCTTTTGTATTTTTAATTTGGCATCCTATTGTTGTTGTGTCTTTCACTAAATTAGGGTTTTTGCTATTTATATTCAAGGGCTTTGCATGATACAAATTCACATCTGAAACTGCATCTTAAAATGCTTTAAGATTACAAAAACACGCACTGGTGATGGAATAAGCAGTAAATGCTGGCCTAGCTAGCAACACACTCATCCTGTGAACAAATTCAAAAAATATTCCTTCATACTATACTCAGTGCATCCTAAAAGTGTGTAAAATTGCAGGTTAAAGAACTAGATACTAAATACTGTAAGTGAGGAAAAGGAACAAGGTACCTGCACAAAGATAACAGCCCATCTTAAAGCTGTTTTATCTGTAGCAAACCATGTTGTAGGATATGAAACCACAGTGTAACTGCTAAAATCTAACAAGTACTATCTTAGACTGACATTTTGCAGCAGTTCTGTGGAGAGATTGGGTCATTTAATTCAGTCGAACAGCTGGTTGCCATTGTAAATGAATTTTAATTTAATTTTGACATTCTTGGCATTATACTTGGATCATATATTTTCATAAAGAGCAGGGAATAACTGCCTTACATTCTGTAAATTATTCATAAAATCCCATTGACTTTCCAGCTATAACATGTTACTAATCCTATCAGAATGTCTGATTGCTACGATGTGCAGAAAAGCAGAAGAGGTTGACTCATTGGTTAGTTGTTAACTTCTTCCAGTATCTATATTATCATGTACCTACTCTGAATTGAAAATACCCCGTCATATTGAGATATGTTAACAACTTTCTTCAGTAGTAGCTGTTTGTTTTCTCATTTAATAGTTCAGGTGCCTTAGTGTGACGTGAACAAACAATTCGTGCTGATATTCATACTTCTGTTTTTCAATTTTCTGAAAATTATTTTAACTAGTGTTATGACAGTTTCAATTCGATTAGACTGCATTCTCTGCCAGTACAGATTTTTTGTTGATATATACTGATTGCATACAATTGAATATTCACCCAAACTTCTGCTTCCAAATAAACCACCAGGGAAAACAAACACCCATTCATCACTAAACTAACTGGTAATAAATATGCTGCTGACTGCTACCTTTGCAATAGTATGAAACACAGATGGTAACTGCTCCTTCACTAAGTTGTGGAGGTGCTGGTATTGGACTGGGGTGGACAAGGTCAAAAATCACATGACACCAGGTTATAGTCCAGGTTTATCTGAAGACACAAGCTGTCAGAGTCTCACTCCCTTCTTCAGGTGTCAGAGAGACAGGTGGCGTCGGACACAGAATTTAAAAGCAAAAGATTAAAGAACACTGATGCCGTGTTGAACAAACCTAAGATGGCTGTCAAATCTTTAATTAGTTAGAAAGGATTAATATGCAAACTCCCTTCAAATCACTGCCCCGAGATAACTAAAGTGTTTATCAGTTCCGTCAGTATACCAGAGGTGACATCCCAGGTCAGACAATTCATTTTGGGTGTGAGGCCTTGTTTAGAATCTGGCTGTGTATTAACTTGGAGTCAGACTGGTTTATTTCTACAAAGGGAGAGAAAGAGAAAGAAAGAGAGAAAGAGAGAAAGAAAGAAAGAAAGAAAGGAGACACGTGTGTGTGTGCGCATGTATAGAGAGAAAGACAGAGTGCATGCGTGTGAGTTTTGAGCAGAGCCTGATAACCAAGTTCGGAACCCATGAGGACAGCCTTAACTGGAATCTTGGGTTCATGTTGCACTACAGGTGACCCCCACCAAATTATCCACTCTCTCCCCACCGCATGCACATGCGCGCACACACACAGACACACACAGACACACACACACAAATCTATGGGGTGAATTTGCATTTGCAGATTTGTAATTGCAGATATATTCTATTTTGTTCAAAAAGCATACAATTTGTAGGCAGTCACTGCAGCATGTTATAAATTCCTGCTGCGGAATAAAACCAGTCTGATTCCAAGTTAATACACAGCCAGATTCTAAACAAGGCCTCACACCCAAAATGCATTGTCTGACCTGGGATGTCACCTCTGGTATACTGAGGGAACTGATAAAACCTTTAGGTATCTTGGGGCAGTGACTGGAAAGAAATTTGGGAATTTGCATATTAATCCTTTCTAACTAATTAAAGATTTTACAGCCATCTTGGGTTTGTTCAACACATTCACATCAGTTCTATGGCCCTTTGATTTTTTGCTTATATAATCTGTGTCCAATGCCACCTCTCTCACTGACTCCAAAAGCTTGTCTCTTCAAACAAACCTGTTGGACCATAACCTGGTGTTGTGTGATTTTTGACCTTGTCCATCGCTAAGTATCACGGTAGTGGTAGAATTGACTAGCAGATATAAAAAAAATTAGCATGTTATGATGAAACCCGTGGAATTTTTAAGTATAATTTTTAATGTTACTTGGTGGGTTCAGGCTTGTTTTTTGACCAGCAACTGCTAGGTTTTTGTGTGTCTGAAATGAATAGCTAACTTGTTAGTATTTCTGCAACAATAGTGATTTCCTTTAAAAAGAGAGTTTTTGAAGCCTGACTGTAGACTGAATGGATTTAAGCACAAGTGGACTTTTGTTTATTTTAGACTTTTTGGGACCCTGTATGGTAAATACTGGGCACTCACTTTGTTCGTGCACTGGAATCTGCTTTGTTTTCAAAGCTTAAGGGAGGCTTTGCATTTTTACTTTTGACTTTGAGTGGTTGTAGTCCTGACGAGACCTTGGAACAGGATGGTTATAGAGAGCAACGTTCGCGAGAAGGGAATGATTGAATTCATGAATTCAATTAACTTGGATCAAAAGTTAATATTAGTCCCAGACCAGAAGTGCTGGGTTAAAACCTCTTCCAAGATTATTTAAGATTTGTACATTAAAGCTCAGACGTGGGGTAGCTCAAAGCTGGTATCGCAGTTCCAGTCTAACGGGTGAAGTTGCAAGCTGTTAGATGCAGCGATTCCAGTGTGAGGACTATAAGAGTGGTGCTTTAGTTATGATACAACAGCTATTTTGTTTCTTTACAATTTATAAAGGCGTGTTTGGGAATTAGTGGGATTCTGACATTACTGTATATTTAAAATCTCTTTCATTTTGCATAACAAATACATAGTTTAGATTATTCTATTTTATTTTTCCTTTCATGTTAAATTCCATTTTATTGTTAAAGCAAACTTTGCAGCATTGTGTGCTTATGATTCAGCTGGAGACTATTTCATTAAAACAAAAATAAATAAAATTATTATCTTATCAAATAAACCCAAAGAACTGTAGTTGCTGGAAATCAGAAACAAAAACAGAAATCATTCTGAAGAAGAGTCACTGGACCCAAAACATTAAGTGTGCTTTCTCTCAACAGATGCTGCCAGACCTGCTCAGTTTTCCCAGCAATTTTTGTATTTGCCTGTGATCTATCAGCCATGTTCCTGTCTGGGTTCTGACCTGTCCAGTAATAACGTTAGCAGGCATCATAACAATGCAAGCATAAAGGAACAAGAGACTGCAAACAAGTTGTGATAACTGAAAGCTAGTTAAACTTGTGAATATTTTAAATGTCAAAGGTTTCTAAATTTGAGGTTTTCTGGAATGATGATACTGTATAGTAAATCAAACTTTTTAGCATCAACACATTAGCTATCAGCCAAGTCTCAGTAGCATTTTACATCAAACTCCACACCAACATATTGAGCACAAAACCCAGGCTTACAATCCAGTGGTGAGTAAGTGATGCCCTGAGAATTCAGAAGAAGTTTGCACAGCTGATAATTTGCTGCAACAGACAAGTAAAGGATGATTTTATTGTCATTTGTAGGAGTTTGCTGTATATAAAACTGCTCTTTTTAAAAAAAGTTACAACAATGACTACCTTTCAAAAAGTGATTCATCACCTGTGAAATACTTTGTGTCCTGAGATGTTGAAAACCACTTGTAAATACAAGTTCTGTTTTTTTGCCAACTGAGCAACAATATTGATTATGAAGACCACTAGCATGCATTGTTAAAATAATGATTTAAATCCCTGCAATATCACATAGAAAAACTATGCTGCTATTAACTGTAGAATATGGTTGGGCAGTGGAAGTTGTCAGACGAAGAAGGCAAGGTTCACTGGGACACATGGAAGCATGTTTAGATGTGGTGTGGGAAAGGAACAAGATCGCTTATGTCAAGAAGCAGCCTCTGCAGAAGGACTGACATAGAAAGGCCTGGATAGAAAATGCAGATTTGGTCTCATGAATGCAGGAGATCCAGAAAGTTAAGGTAAAATGTGACAGAGCCTAAACAAAAAGACTGAAATAACACATAACTACATATATTACTTTTTGGAGATGGACAGGAAAGTCATCCTCAACAAACTTTTTTTTTCTTTTATTACACTTAGCAACATATTAAACAGTACAGGGCAGCCAACATTTAGCATAAATGGGGATACTTACACCAATCTGGGTGGGCAACAGTTCTTAAAGAAATTGCAGTTAAATTAAATGGTTGTTAAGTCAACCTTACAAAGTTATGTCTGTTCAATTTGGAATGGGCAGAATCTCTTTGCAGCTAAGCAGCTTTGTGTGTTGTCTGTGGCCAATCTTCTACTTTCATGATATATGCATTCCTGCTTTCAATGGCTATCTTGAGCTGCATCAATAGAAATATGCCGTAATAGATGCTAGCTGAAAAACATCAAGAAGCTATCAAGCATACAGCCTTTCACGTATGTCAGCCATAACTCAGGTTCCTCCCCAGGATTTGGTGGTGGTGGGGAGTGTGGAGTATGGAGGGGTGTGACAGCACCAAATTGTTACAAAACAAGAAGAAGTCTACCTTTTAACATGTCTTAAATAGACCTATCCTGTTTAACTATATATGCTTAAGGTTAGCCTGTAAACACTCTATTTAGAGGCTCTTCAGCAACAGTGGTAGCATACTTACCTCTAAGCCAGGAAACCGGATTCAACTTCCAGTAGCTCTAGATGTGTGCAATAACATCTCTAAACAGGTTGATTAGGGAATATCTAGAATGTTTGATTTCTGGTTAATGCATAGCAACTCTTTCCTTCCATTTCTGAGGTCTTATTTTACAGTGGCCCCTCTGAGCCAGAAAGGTACAGGTTCAAGTCCCACCTGCCCTGGGTTTGACAGAGCACCTCCAAACAGATTGATTAAAATAACTATAACACACACAGACAAGATATAATTAATGGGTCAGAACTACATTCCAGTCAATATTCCCAATAATGCAGCCAACAATGCCACAGATAATCCTTCGCATACTTTTCAGACTGATGTGTTCAATGAATGCAGTGACCATTATGCAAACCTTTGGATCAAAACTCAAACGCACAGAATTCATCAAGACGAGCCGAGATAAACTAGACTATAGATGAAAAGGGAAGCTGAGAGACACATGACATACTGTTAAAAGGTGTAAGGATGGTGATGCCCAACAACGTTTCAGAAAGAAAACCAGTATAGAACCCAGAAAGTGAGGTACATAAATACCTTATTGTAAAGACCATCCCATTTTGTTTTACTTTATTGTTGGTTGTGGACAGAATTGGGAACAGGATTCTCTCACAACAAAAGGACTGAGGAAAGAATCGTTGTACTTTTAAAAAGCAAGTTGCTGAAACTCACTGTGGGTTGTGTTTACACTGCTGCTTTGCAAGCAGCGAGGAAAGAGAAAGAGGAGCAGGTACAGAACCAGGGTGTATTTAAAGAGTGAGATTTAATTACTGATTATTTTATGGAATCATGACTGATGTGGATGCTAAAGGTCATCAGCCCTGACAACAGTCCTCTGATTGGCTCCTGGGTAACTGGACAGCTTCAGGTTGTGACTGACAGATACAGCAAGGCGGCCTTGGAAGGAGATGTGACATAATGTACCTCTCCCTCCAACGAACATGCCTGAAGCTGAAGGAATCTAGTTGTTATCTCTCACCAGTTGCTGTAACCTGTTGCATTTGACCAGTAAGTCAGAAACTTCATAATTTGTGAACCAGTCACTCTGTGCCTCCCATGAAGAAACAAAACAAGCTGAAGGTAAAGCAGAGAACTAAAGAACTTGTAAAACAAAAAGGGAACCCTTCCATTGAATAGTGACTACTTGTGACAATGAACTGTTTTCCCATATTTTCTTCCTTCCTCTCTATTCATCTAACCAATTTTTTGTGTCTGTCTGGATAGTAGGTAGGCTTAGACTTTTAATTAGTTGAGTTATATGTCAATAGCTTACAGTTGTTTATCTGTGATTAGAACCCATTTATTTGTAATTATATAGTGGCTCTTGTAAAGAATGTAGGTTTCCTCTGGGTGCCCCAGTTTCCTCCCACAGTCCAAAGATCCGCAGGTTAGATGGATTGGCCTTGCTAAATTGCTCATAGTGTACAGGGATGTGCAGGCTACATGGGTTATCCATGGGAAATGCAGGGTTATAGGGCTGGAATGGGTCTGGGTGAGATGCTCTTCAGAGGGTCAGTGTGGACTTGATGAGCTGAATAGCCCTGCTTCCACATTGTAGGGATTCTATGAGAACTCGGTCCTGTTTTCTGTTAAGCTGAGTCTATCCAACAGGTGAATTGGGACTTTACGTACTTCACAAACAACTCCCGGAACAGTGGGGCTCAACTTCCAGTGCACGACCATAGTGAGGTGTAACATCATCCATTCCATAATTCCAAAGAGGAAAGCCAAGTCTGAAGAGCTTTTGGGTCAGAGACAGGGCTAAAATCCTTGTGATGACTCTAATTCAAGTTTCCTTTGATTACTGAGAGAACAGTGTCAATGTCGGAGAAGAAAGTCAATGAAATTATTCTAATATCTTTAATACCTTATACCAATTCTTCTGAGTAAAGTCAACTTTAAAAATAAAGCCAACTATCTCTGGATTCCTCAAATACCTTACCCTTATTTGAAAGGATGTGCCCAGCAATTAATGAGTTGGGTCTCTTGCCCCAGTCTGTATTTGATATATATATTGGGAAAGATCTGGTCAAAACATTGTGCTTCGGCTAGCATCTTAATTTGAAACAAGATGCCTATTTATTTTCCATATTGCTATGAAGGCAAATCAAATTTTAAATGGGATTCAATACGATTTCAAGGAAGATAGTTTTAAATGCTTCAAAGCATTTCTCATCTGTCCTCAAGAGAAAAAGATTATTGTGCATAGATTATTGTGCATATAAAAACCCATGTGAGGGACTATCAGATCAGACTAAAAGAAATTTTATATTTTACATGTTACTGCAGACCTGTTACATGGATTGACATAATCCGTACCTCACAAGCAGTGTAAGTTTAATGCATTTTATAACCCACTAGATATTGTATCGCTCCCAACCAATTCAGAGGAAGTATATTCTCTAACTATGTGACAGAAAATAGAGTTGATTTTCAGGCAATGGCATACTGATCACAATCCCAATCAAATGAAACTAGCTTGAGTTAGAAACTGTTGAACAGCCAAAAGTATTTCTCAGTTTTAAAAGAAAATTCTTAAAATGAATGTATTTTGTAATAAAACTATATTAACAAATCTGTCTTTTGTTTAATTCAAAGCAGCAATAACCATTTTTTCTTCATGAAGTTCCCACCAACCCTGTTCATGCAGTTAAGTATCCACAAAGAATAAATTTGTAAATTTGATTCCAGACAACCATGATTCCCCTCTACAGGTCAGTGAGAGAGATTGTCTTCCACGCAACATGACACAATTATCAGACACTGAACCTGTCACTGCATTCCACACAGGCAATTGTTCACTTACATGACAGATGAGGACTTAAACTTGTGTGGGTCACATAGGACCCTTGGAAGTTCAATGAATACTAGTCTCCCTCAGCCAGCGCAGGCTTTTCATACTGTCAATGTTACCAACTTCAACATTATTGAGATGCCCAGGTTCAACATGCAAGCACCAACAGCATGTAACAAATCGCCTTTGACCAGGATCTGAACCCTAAGCAGCCTCACTCTGAATGCATATGAAATAGGCAATGCAATGATTCCAAATCCAATGTGGTTTGACTTTGTAAATGTTTTATTCTCTACAGTGTTGTGGCGTCCATCAGGCTGACACTTACTCTGTCATCCTGGATGTTGTTCCAGCCATTTTCTAGCAGCATGTCACATGTAGAGAATGGCAAGTTTAAGTCCATCAACGCAGACACCGTCAACGCAGACACCGTTAACACAGAGCCCCAAGTGGTCGCTGAGTACCCCCTCACAACCTGCATGATTCCTATTACCTTGCTTTTCCCAGACAGTCCATTTCAATCCATTCCCCCCAATGTGTAGAACCTTCCCTTCTTAAAAGAATTGCATGATACTTGCCATTTTTCAATCCAAGAGATATGATTTCTGATATTAGAAAAATCTGGAATATTATAAAATCGAATGTATCAGCTATTTCACATTTAGGTAAGATCCTCTAAATTCCTCCATTTTATTTTGTGAGTAGCTTGTCCTTTTCTCCTGCTGTGAAAATAGATACAAAGTACTCATTTAAAAAGCCTTCCATTTTCTTATGACCAATTATAATCATTTTTGGATCAATTTTTAAATGGACCTACATACAATTTTTCCAATTCTCTCTCTTCATCTATTTATGAAAGCTTCTGCTGTATGTTCTGATGTCCCCCAGAAGGTTTTTTTCATACTTCATACTTTTGTACTTCTCATTACTTTCGTAAAATATTTAAATGATTTCTTCAGGCTGTGACTTCCCCCAAACATTCATCTCAACTAATAGCGAGCTCCAATTAAGATTTTGTAAGACCAATTGTTGTAAGTACTTCTTAGTTTGAAACAGTAGATTTAGCTGTGGAAAATGTACAAAATGGCTTAATTGTCACTGTATATGTAGTGAAGAGTTAAAAACGTTTTCACGTAGTTGTCACAAAGGAAATTGATCAGCAAAGTGAGGGCAAGTTGAAATGTGTTCAACAGTATGCAACAAGGCCATGAATCAAATGTTGCACCACCTCTGGTGGCAGGTAATTATGCAAAAGAAACAACATGGACATGAATACATCAAAGCATCTGAACTGCAGCCCATTAAAGGCTTGAAGTTTCACACAATTCTTTGCTTGTTCATTGACAGTCAAAATGTCAGCATAATCTGTGTGCACAACAGATGACGAAAGAACATTTTAGTGATAACCGATAATTGAGCTTGCTTTGTTAATACCTGGTGTGTGCTTAAAGTTCCACATTCAAACAGCTGGATAGTAATGTGAATTAGATAATTCTACTGCTAGAATCTGGATTTAAATGTCAACTAGGCTGAAATAGCCCTCTGTTTGCTTTACAGTATGTTTAGTCTCAGGTGAGATAGGCCTCTGACAAAAAACTACTCCTAAATTGGCACCGAGTTGATAATCTTGTCTGTAAAGGGCACAGTATGGCTAGTGAGGGAAATGGAAAAATGGCTATTCATGTGCAAACGGGTTCCCCTACTGAAGTTTGTACTGAGATAATGTTTAACAATGTATCAGACTGTCAAACCATCTATAGTCTGGGAGCATTTAAGAATGACAAAATGTAAGAAATTATAATTAGCCTTGTCACATGCCATACTCTAATGCAAAGACAAACTGTTTAAAATAAGGTTGGAGCTGCAACGAGAAGTTTTTTGCTCGATCAAGAGATGTGTATCAGAACTGCACAGACTGATGCAACAAAAGTCACTGAACTATTTATATTAAACATAGAACTGCTTCAAATAAAAATGTAATATGTAAAGCCAAACAATTAGTTCCAAATGAAGATTTATCTACCCCAAGAAGAAAATTATTTTGTAATTACTTCAATTTACGGAGGATTAAATGAAGAGGTTAAGTAACAATGCCATGAATGAGGCTGACAGAAGGTGTTAGGACAATAGTAGTATTTGTATGGCAGCATCACATTTTACCATCTTTAAGTGGTTCATCAATTGTCATGTCACTACTTTAAGTTGTAGAATACTACCTGCATGGAAAGCATTTACAGATGATTTATTAAATTCTGAAATACTGATCTCTGGCGTGCAAGCTCCAGGAACAGTCAAACTGAGGAATACAGTTAAACACAAGGTGCCTGGCATGGGATTAACCCTTCACTTTAGGAAGCAAATAAGTAATCCAAGCAACATCTTTACTCAGAATGGTGAGAATGCGAAGATACCACAAATGAGCTGAGCAGTTGAGGGGACTAGCAGAGGTGCATTTAAAAGGAAGCAAGATAAGCACAAGGCAGAAACGGATATGGGAATATATTAATAGAGTAAGAGAAAGGTGGCTGGGGGAGAACGCAAACACGGGTATGGATCCGTAGGCTGAATAGTCTGTTCCTGTGTTGGAAATACTTTGTAAAATGATGCATGTAATGTTAAAGAGGACATAAAACTCTTTCTAGGTGACATAGCTCTCAAGAGCACAAAGCATCATTCTTGACACATTTGCTACAAAGACAACCAAGTCCAGCTGTCACTTTCTGACAGGCAAGGTGCACAGGTTCCCTGTGAATAGTTTGCCCTGGAATGCCAAACAAGGCAGCCCTACCTAGTTGAAGAATCAGAACATCTGCTTTGCCAGTGATCAAACAGGGATGCTATGCCATTTCACCATCCCACACAAAAGCCTTTTCGACCCCCACCCTCCATAGTCTTGACAAGGGCTGAAGCAATATTTTTCACCATATGCAGATGTCACACATCTTCTGAAAATCGAGTTCCCAGACAGATTTTCCTCATGCTCCATTAGACAAGATGTTGGCATAAAATCAGCTCTGTGCTGGAAGCTCATGCTAATCATTCAAGTGACCTGGCCTGACAAAATTCTGCACAGTTGGCTCAGCATGCTAGCCTTGTGCTGGCAGTCAGCCATTGCTGAAAAAAAGTTTGTTCGTTTATTCTTCTACACACACATACCAAGCTTAAAAGAAAGAAGGCCAACCGATTTCAGTTGTGTGAAAGTCGTCCAATAGGATTCCCTCATTATTTTAAAACAGCTTTGCAGGATTTTTCTTTTCCTAGCAGATGATTCTGCACTTGATAGCAGCTAAATTTTTATCAACAATTTACCTACAGTTATGAATTGAAGTTACATTTTCAAATGGGGCCATTTGGGTATAGTTTCAAATCGTAGTTAAAATGAGAGAAAACAGAGTGGAGTTGCTAGTGTTACCCACCCAAGCCACAAAATGATATTTTGGGAGGCACGATTCAGGTTCTAGACTCAATTAAAAATGATCATTAAAATTTCAATGCAAGTCATGCTAATAATCAGCTTGACATCAGTTCCAGGCTGGCTTTCACTTCTTGAAAAATGACAAAGGATATCAATTCCAGAAGGTTATCCCTCCAGCCCTAGAAGCAGTTCAGGAGGAAGTTTGATGACTTGACCTGGTTTGCCAAGCTAAAACTTGCATTCGCAAAATTAATGTCCACTCTCCACATACGTGCTACCTCCCCTCACAAATAATCATAGCATCAAGCCACTGTCAAACTCACTCCTTTTCCACAATGTCAGGGAGAAGGCCCAAACCCAAGGAGGGACATTATCCTTTGAAGACTAGGCACAAATTGATGCTTAACCATATACTTTAACACAATACTCATAGTTGTATATTGGGGTATCTCAAGCTTCGGGCTTCTGTCCCCAGGTCGTCTTGTTCCTCATCACAGAGTAAGACTGGTTAACCCCTGATGTTCTATAATACTCCTTTATTTACATTAATATCTAGGTGGCTATCAAATACAGTTATTTAGTGCTGTGTCTAAGCCACTTTTCACACTGGATTTGTGTCTTTTCTCTTACTGATGACAGCCACGTGATCAGTTACAGTATGATTTACGACACTCATTATACCCTCAAGTTTCTATTTGATTTACATTATTATAGAGAATTACAGTTACCAATTTATGTAGTTTTTGTTATAATTGAAAAGTACTATTAACAGCATTATTAGCACCATCATATATCACCATTTTATTCAACACAATCCCAAAGTTTGAATTTCAACTCAAGATATTTTGTTGAGTTGAAACAGGTGCAGTATGTGCATAAGTTCTTTCTGTATGCAAAGAATAGGCTCTACGTATTAAGTAATATAGCTTCCAGTACGAGCAAGTGCGGCACAGCCCAAATGTCAATCCAAAGATCATCTATCAATATACTTCCTCTCACATTCAGGGTTATCCAGCAAGTGTTATCTAATTGCGGAATCACATCTAATATTAGACACTGTGTTGCACGTTTTGCAAGCATGAAGTTCTGGGCAGTACCTTGCTTGTTTCAAACTGCTGAAGCAACACGCTGTTTGATACAATACAAAGCCAGTCTTTAGGATTTACGGCTTACATACCTGTTTGAATTGTAACAGTCAAATAAGCTCGCTATCCTCAAGGTCCTCTTGAGAAAGCAACCAACTACAACTGTCTACTGTAAACTTACCTTCTCTGGTCATTATGTACATGGGATATCTACAGCTCCACATGTTAAAAGATTGGTCTTATCAGTATTCTTGTAAATAGGGCCCAAGTCATTTGTTCACTATGCAAACCCAATGCTGAAATGGTGAACATCTAAAATGTCCTCCGAGTAATGATTAAATCTTTTCTCACTGTATAGTACACAAACAGATGGAAGGCCATACGATGGTCACCATTCGTCCTGCAAAGTGCTTAAACTACCTCCACTTTCAGTAACTGAAAAGTCTGAGCCACCGATGAAGCTTGATATTTCACATTGTTAACTGTGCAGTTGCAACACAAGTGGTTTTTAACCACTAACTGGGGGCTGCTGTTCACCAGAAGGACATTCTGCCTATCACACAAATGGGTAATGAGGTATTTTAATTCCAGTGCCTGTGCGATGCCGGTATTTAAATGGTGGAGTGCGTCTGGAAGGTGTTGTCAAAAGAGCTTACCGAGTTCCTGCAGGACATCTTGTATACGGTACACGTTGTTAATATAGTGCTTTTGTGTTGGAGGGAGTGAACATTTAAGTTGGCGAATGGAGTGCTGATCAAGGATGCCCATGACCCAGGGTTATAAAACTTCAGTGATACCTTGACTTCCAAGCTGAAAACAAAGATGTACAATCTTATGCTGAGGTACAGTTGATGCTCGCTGGTAAAACAGCCCTCTCATGGATTGCTCTACACTGAATTACAGGTACAAATGACTGAGCTAGTCACTAGAATTCATAGGCCCCCCTCAGCCCCTCGCATGTTTCCTTCCTTCCACCACTTCCTTTCTCCAGCTACAAGTCTGCGGACTTTAGCCTGACTAACTCCAACCACCACCTCCTCCTTCATTCCTATTGCAATATTATATATAATTCAGCAGTCAAAATTCTCCAAAAATATCAAATTCAGCAGTCAAAATCTATAAACAAGTGAGTTCCCCAAGAGCATCTGTTGGTCCCCTTCTATGTCACAAGATGTGGAAAGTTAGTTCCTAATCGTGGTTTTTGGTGACTATTGTAGAACTGACAAATAGGAGACAGCTGTTTGGAATAGCATTGACTTCATTGAAACAGGGGCAAAACCCTAAGTTACATGACAAACTCCATTAATTTTAGGTAGGCACATTGTAGATTGAAATGGAAGCAAGATCCAAATTAGGGTTGGCCAGATTTTCAACAATCAAACAGACACACAAGATTGCAATCGAAATTTTGGGTCAGACATCATTTTCTAAAGGCAAAATGGTCGTTGGAAATCTGCCCCGCCATCCTGAGTCTTTCTGACAGTATTATCATCAATGTTTACACTAAAGCAAAAGGAGCAAAGTTCATTCCAAACAACTGGCTTCTTGCATCTGGAAGAAAATTAAGACGGATTCTTTCAACATGTTGGCTGTAGTTATGGCAGCTCAGTGGGGGAAATGGTTTCATTGCTAATAACAGTTTTGAAGTATATCACACACAAGAATGGCTGTGCACTATGGGGATAAAATGCTCAACCATCTTCAGAGAATTTCAAGGACAATCTTGGTGGAAGAGTTGTTGAAGTTACAAGTGTTTCAGGAAGTCCCAGTGGATCTCAGAGGTCCTCTTCACAGCTCTAGCAGCAATGAACATGACATGTTGAATATGCTCTAAAGAAGCACTTAAAATTGACATCAAAATTTGTTTTCTCCTAAACAGCTGGTCACTGGGTATTAGTTGAACTGCTACCCACAGAGATGCTCTTCAGCTTCCTTAGCGAGCTCTAACAGGCATCTTAAGTGGCAAACATCTCTTTGGCAAACGTCAGGGCAGCCAGTCCAAATGTCAGTTTCAGTTCCCCTTGCACTAAACATGGCCTGGACTGATATTTCAGCTGAGGTACTATCTTGACCACTCCTCCATCACCCTATTACCCAAGATACTCAACAAAAATCACCCCCATATCTGTTTGCTTTGCTTCTATTTCATTCAACTTAATGGAAAGATTTCCACTTGAATGTCATTTGTCAAATATTTGTCTCTAACTAAGAGTTGAGATAGACAGAGCTTCAGATTCCTCCATGAATATTTTTTGAGAAGCTGAGGTAAATGGCCAAGATCCATAATGTTCAAAACCACCAAGGTTGAAAAGATCAAAAGAACAGATGATGGGTTAAAATCAAGAAATAGTTATTGCTTGGCATCATGTCAGGTGATATTACCACCTTTGTACCTTCACTCAGGTGGAATCATATTTCAGTTGGGTTCAATCAGATCATGCTAGATTACTGCTCTGTCTATATAACACTTCAATGAGCATACTAAGAACTGATTAAACTCATCAATTGCAGCAAGAAGCTTGAGTGACAGGTTATGAATTTGGAGTCAAGTGTTCAGCTGCTTGAACTCACAAGATGCAAAACTTGACATTTTAATGGAACATATTTAATGAAGAAAAACGACGCAATTCAAAATATTGTTGTATAATAGCAAAATGAGAGCTATGAGTGTAACATACCTTATAATATTCCACTTATTGTATCAATCCCTTAATCTACAAGGCAGTACTACTTGTATACTTAATAATGTGAGTCAATAAAATTAAAACTGCAGAGGGTGCAAGTTATTGATGTAATGAAAAAGAACATTTGAAAGTTCATTCATGATTGGAAAATCATTTACAGGTTCTCTGTCAAATTGCTCCAAGTAAATTTCATTAAAGCTCTGGCAGTTATTTCTGATCAACAAGTGCTCAAAGACCATAATTATGGACAAAATCTTGGCTGGAAAGAATGAGAATTTCGACATCAATGTCAATTAACTTCAGTGCTTCCAGCATCATGCACATGTCAAGGAACCATAAGTCAAAGAAACAATGTAACAGCATGATATCCTGTTGAATATGGTCCCCTCCTGGTTCTGTGGGTAGATGTAACGTAAATCTTGCCTCGTCACAAACATTTCTTGAGGAGGCCAGTAGTCCACGTTGGAATACCTCGAGGCAGGGCATGTCCAGGGTCAGTGCTTTGTTCATTAAAGGTACATTATAGGTTCCCAGCTCAACAGCAGTCCAAAATTATTTCAGTGGCACAAAGGCACAGGAAGTGCCAAAGATATGCAAAGCTGATTTTCTTTTTCAATTGATCCTGACTCAATATTCTCTGGTCAACTTCCCATACTCTTAATTTTCTGCACCCAAAATTCTGCAGTTTAGATCTCATCCTGTCCCATGCCTTATTCACCCAGCATAACCAACTTCACTGACTTAGACTGACTGTTATTCCTTTAAAATTTTCATCCTTTTGTTTAACTCTCTTGATGACCATTCCCTGCTTACATCTGCATTGCCCTCCAGTCCAAAAGACTTCATTTCCTATCAATCAGTCACCTTAAATTCATACCCTGAAATTACCCAAATCCTTTCTCTATACTTCACTCTCATGATTGGAAAATGTAAAGTGCAGGGTAGATTGATCTTAGTGGGGTAATAGGTTGGCCACAACATCATGGGCCGAAGGGCCTGTACTGTGCTGTACTGTTCTATGTTCTTTGTTCTATTGATCATTCTTGAAGTTTGGTTACAATTTTGTTCAATACCTCACTCTTTAACTGGTTTTCTTTCCCAAATGTTTCTGTGAAATGCTCCCCCACAGAATGTGCAGCCCTCCGCTTCCATCCCAACCTCACCATAAAACCCGCAGACAAGGGAGGCACTGTTGTAGTATGGCGCACTGACCTCTACATAGCCGTGGCCTGACACCAGCTCTCTGACACCTCCTCCTACTGTCCTTTTGATTATGACCCCACCCCCGACCACCAAACCATCATCTCCCAAATCATCCACAACCTCATCACCTCAGGTGACCTCCGACCCACAGCTTCCAACCTCATTGTTCCCCAACCCCGCACCGCCCGCTTCTATCTCCTTCCCAAAATCCACAAACCTGACTGCCCTGGTCAACCCATTGTCTCCACCTGCTCCTGCCCCACCAAACTTATCTCCACCTAGCTCGACTCCATTTTCTCCCCCTTGGTCCAGCAACTCCCTGCCAATGTCGTGACACCACCCACGCCCTCCACCTCCTCCAAAACTTCCAATTCCCCGGTCCCCAACACCTCATCTTTACCATGGACGTCCAGTCCCTATACACCTGCATTCCCCATACAGATGGCCTAAAGGCCCTCCGCTTCTTCCTGTCCCGCAGGCCCAACCAGTCCCCCTCCACTGACACCCTCATCTGCTTAGCTGAACTCGTCCTCACCCTCAACAACTTCTCTTTCAATTCCTCCCACTTCCTACAGACAAAGGGGGTGGCCATGGGTACCTGCATGGGCCCAAGCTATGCCTGCCTCTTTGTAGGTTACGTGGAACAATCCCTCTTCCATAGCTACACTGGCACTAAACCCCACCTCTTCCTCCGTTACATTGATGACAGTATCGGCGCCTCCTCATGCACCCACGAGGAGCTCGAACAGTTCATCCACTTCACCAACACCTTCCACCCCAACCTTAAGTTCCCCTGGACCATCTCTAATACCACTGTCTCCTTCCTGGACCTCTGATTCCATCTCTGGCAACCACCTGGAAATCGATATCCATTTCAAGCCCACCAACTCCCACAGCTACCTAGAATACACCTCCTCCCACCCACCTTCTTGCAAAAACACCATCCCTTATTCCCAATTCCTTCGCCTCCACCACATCTGCTCCCAGGACGAGGCATTCCACTCCAGTACATTTCAGATGTCCTCGTTTTTCAAGGACCGCAACTTCCCCACCACAGTGGTCGAGAACGCCCTTGACAGTGTTTCCCACATTTCCCACAACTCATCCCTCACATCCCCTCCCCGCAATAACAACCAAAACAGAATCCCCCTCGTCCTCACGTACCACCCCACCAACCTCCGGATCCAACGCATCATCCTCCGACACTTCCGCCATCTGCAATCCAACGCCACCACCAAAGACATTTTTCCCTCCCTACCCTTATCCGCTTTCCGGAGGGACCACTCTCTCCGTGACTCCCTTGTCCGCTCCACACTCCCCTCCAGCCCCACCACACCTGGCACTCTTTCCTGCAACCGCAGGAAGTGCTACACCTAACCCTACACCTCCCCCCTCACCCCCATCCCAGGCCCCATGAACACTTTCCACATCAAGCAGATGTTCACCTGCACATCTGCTAATGTATACTGCATCCGCTGTTCCCGTTGTGGCCTCCTCTACATCGGGGAAACCAAGCAGAGGCTTGGGGACCGCTTTGAAGAACACCTGCGCTCGGTTCGCACTAAACAACTGCACCTCCCAGTCGCGAACCATTTCAACTCCCCCTCCCATTCCTCAGACGACATGTCAATCCTGGGCCTCCTACAGTGCCACAACGATGCCACCCGAAGGTTGCAGAAACAGCAACTCATATTCAGCCTGGGAACCCTGCAGCCCAATGGTATCAATGTGGACTTCACAAGCTTCAAAATCTCTCCTCCCCTTACCCCTCCCTCAACCATCCCAACTCATCCCGCCTCCCTAACCTGTCCTTCCTCCCACCTATCCCCTCCTCCCACCTCAAGCCCCACCCCCATCTCCTACCTACTAACCTCATCCTGCCCCCTTGACCTGTCCGTCCTCCCTGGACTGACCTATCTCCTCCCTACCTCCCCACCTACACTCACCTTTACTGGCTCCATCCCCACCTCTTTCACCTGTCTGTCTCCTCTCCACCTATCTTCTCCTCTATCCATCTTCTATCCACCTCCCCCCTCTCCCTATTTATTTCAGAACCCTCTTCCCCTCCCCCATTTCTGAAGGAGGGTCTCGGCACGAAAGGTCAGCCTTCCTGCTCCTCTAATGCTGCTTGGCCTGCTGTGTTCATCCAGCTCTACCCCTTGTTATCTCTGATAAAAATTGAAGTGTACCTTCCAAACCAACTTCTGGCTACTGGCGTATTGTTATAGGACATCTGTAAAATTAAAGCAGTTACAACATACTAAAGCTTCGCCTTATCAACAGTTAACACAGAGTATTCAAGATTTTGAAAAAGTGCAAGGAAGCGAGTCAGCACCTAATTTTATCAATTTCAGTAGGTGGGCTAAGATGCTGCTTCTAATAACCATGAAGTGTTCTATCCAAAAGGGAAGTCACATTAATTGCTGCAGATTAGCACTCACTAATATATGAGCATTCATTTAAACCCATGAAATGGCACAGCGGAGACTACCATTGCCATTAACACTCAATTTTCTGAAGCAGTTTTGCCTTCTCACAAAAGTCTTTTGCAATAAACGAGAAACGCTGCAGCAGGAGGGTGAAAAAACAGCATTTGGGCTGATCCTGCACAGACATCAGAAAGAAAACCTAAGACTTGAAGAGAACAGCTGAAGCAAACCAAACCGATGTCGTGATTTAGGACAAATACCACAAGACAATAACAAGTTGCCATACGGAAAAAATTGGCTCATACAATTTGTCCTGACACAGTAGTGACATTTCTTAGCTAAGGCTACACAGATCAGATTGTTGGTCTCTCAGCGAATTGAGGTACATGGAAACCAGGTGGGAAAGTGCAGGCCAAAATCAGAAGATCAGTTGTGATCATACTGAAAGGCAGAGCAGGTTCAAGGGCCCACACCTGGCACTTTTCCCTGCAACCACTGGAGGTGCTACACCTGCCTCTACACCTCCCCTCGCACCTCCATCCAAGGCCCCAAATAATCTTTCCAAATCCAACTGGGATTCACCTGTACATCCTCTGACCTGGCCCACTGTATCTGTTGCCCCTGATGGGGTCTTCTCTACAATCGATGAGACCAAACGCAGACTCGGTGACCAATTTGCAGAGTATCTGCGCTCTGTACGCTATAACCAACAACACCTTCTGATCGCTAACCATTTTAACTCCTCCTTCCCACTCCCTAGGTGATATGTCCATCCTGGGCCTCCTCCAGTGCTGCAATGACACCACACGCAAACTGGAGAAACAGCACCTCCCATTCATCCTCGGGAGCCTACAGCTCAATGGCCTCAACATAAAATTCACCAGTTTCAAAATCTCCCCACGCCCGCCCTCCTCCCATGTCCAAACCTCCCTCTCATCCCGACCTCCTTGACTGGCACAATCTGTCCACCTTTTTTCTAACCTATCCGCCTCACCCTTCCCACTGACCAATCTCCACTACCCCCGACCTGTGTCCACCGATCACCATCCCACCTACCTTATCCCAGCCCTACCAACACCATTTATTTTCGAGCTCCCTTCCCCCTCCTCCTGAAGGGTGTAAACCTAAAACATTGAGTTTCCTGCTCCTTGATGCTGCCTGACTTGTTGTGTTCCTCCAGCTCTACGCTGTATTGGCTCTGACTCCACTATCTGCAGTTCCTGCTATCTGTCATCCCCATATGATGTTCTCTGCTTCGGTTTCTAATGTTATCAAATTCTTGTCCGAATAAAGACAATTTAATGTGTTTTTTTTTTGTTTGCATCACGAAATGCAAATATCAACCTGTGAGCACGACAATAATTTCAAAGGAATGTATGAGCAGATTTGGGCAATTCAACTTATCACGTCTGCTCCACCATTTAATTCGATAATGGCTGACCTAATAATCCTCAACTCTACTTCCTTGCCTTCTCCCCATAACCCTTGATTCCTTTATTGATTAAATATCTCAGCAACGAATATACTTAATAACCCAGCCTCCACACCTCTCACAAGTAAAGATTGAATAGATTCATGACCTTCAGGGAAGAAATTCCTCCTCATTTCTGTCTTAAATGTGCAAACCCTTCTTCTAAGCTCGTGCTTTCTGCTCTGAGACTCTCCCACAAGGGGGAACAGCCTCTCCGCAGCTACCCTGCCAAGTCCCCTAAGAATTTTACATGTTATAATAAGGTTGCCTCTCACACAGCATCATCTTGGGCAGCATGGTGGCTGAATGGTTAGCACTGCTGCCTCACAGCATCAGGGACCCAGGTTCAATTTCACCCTTGGGCAACTGTCTGTGTGCAGCTTGCACATTTCCCCGTGTCCGCGTGGGTTTCTGCCAGGTGCTCCGGTTTCCTCCCACAATCCAAAGATGTGCAAGTTAGGTGGATTTGCTGTGCTAAATTACCATTAGAATTCAGCAATGGTTAGGTGCATTAGCTATGGTAAATGCAGGGTTACGGGGATGGGTCTAGGCAAGATGCTTTTCTGAGGGTTGGTGTGGACTTGTTGGGTTGAATGGCCTGTTTCCACAGTGTAGCCATTCTATAGATCATATAAAACAGTCCCTCCACTCCTTGTATCTGCATAGTGAACCTTCTCTGTACTGTCCCCAAAGCTAATATACCTTTCCTTATATGAGGAGCCCAAAACCATTCACCAGTATTGCAGCTGTGAAATGAATAGTGCCTTGTACACGTTTAGTGAAGCCTCCCTACTTTTATACTCCAGTCCTTTTGATATAACTCCAACAAGGCCTTCGTTCGGACAAGAATGATATGCCTTCTATTTTTAAGCATGCATTACATACCTAAAGGCTTCACAATAGGATGACATTACTGATATGTGCACTTCCACTGTGTGTCTGCATTTTTCTCTGATTACAGAGGTTCCATAAAAATAGTCAAAAGCAAGTATGTAAATGAGAACACAAATCCTGTTAAATCCCTGACCTCTTTCAAGGTGACCATCCTTAATATCACTGTGTCAAGTGTATTGCTGAAGTAAGAAATATTTAATACTATTACATGGATGTAATTTCATCCCAATCTGTAATTATTAGATGGGCATACAAAGTCAATGTCAGTGCAATTATCCCAATAAATTTTGGTTAAATATAGGAAGACATACGAATATACACAGACACACACTTGCATATTTTTAGCTTTAATCTTGTGTACATTTATGTAATGTAATTTGATTGGTTTGATCTACCCAATACATTTTTCAGGACAAAAACTGAGGCAGGTGGCTCTTCGACCTCAATCCACAGGTTAATAGCTGCTTCACTTTATTGTACGAAAAATGTGTAAGTTCATAAATTATGGAGAAATATTTTTCATGGCAAAATTAAAAACTTAACAACTTGTCCTCTAAAATCTGACCTGCTGAAAAAAAAATGCATCTGTCCACTCATTTCCCCCACAGAACCATACAAACACACAAAGGAGGACCTTTTCTATAACAATTTAAAACTAATCTCACTGCACTATAGTCTACCTATATACTTCCATGTATGTTCATCATTATTGCCTTTTCCCTTAAAAGATGCAATCATCTCAGACTGAGCCACTACTCTTTGACAAAATATTCCATGCTGTTTGCTGATAAAATGCACTGCCAGGTCTGAATCACAGACTAAAACAATAGAATCTAAAACACCAGGAAAATTTGTCTCTTCAGTAACATACTAAACTGGTTTTGTTGAGTGAAATCGAGCAGTAGCCATGGCAATGAAAGAATACACAATAAAAACCTTCTGATTGTGAGAAACTACCAAGGTATAATTGCTTATCTAATTAGTTTACATCACAAATTTGGAGATACTTCAGAGCCGGAGAATAGCAAGTCTTGCTTGTTCTTTCGGAAAAGCTGCTAACACAGATTTGCGGGGTTGAATGGTCCATTGCATAATATTCTGTGCCCGGTGGACATAAACTGGCAGTGATGAATAAGGCGCATTACTTTTGAGACTTGTCAAATAAATTTAATAACAACATTAAAAACAAACAGGTGGAAAAGAATTAATTTCAGTTAAGTTTGTTTTTAAGATTTGGGGTGGGGTAGTGTAGCTGGAGCAACTTTCAGACACAATCTTATACGCCCAATCTACTTGAGAAGAGTCTCTGGCCTCAAAAGATTAACTCTGCTTCTGTCTGCACAGAGACTGCCAGACGTCAGTTTCTGTCTCAGATTTTCAACATCCGCATGCTTTTACTATTTCAGGAGGGTGTCAACTAACAAATTGTTGCATATGCTTCACAGTTTTTCACGTCTTTTGTGGCTGAAACAGTAGTCCTCAAGAGGGACTGCGTTAGTGTGAAGTCAGCAGAAGCATGGACATACTCTTGGCTACAAAGGAAGCCAGCAGATTGCTGCTGTCCAACCTCACCTCTACTGCCACCACCCTCTCAACCTCTGTCTCCCTGACAACACCACTCCAGCACAAGCACCCATCGCACAAGGATTCATAGTGTCATAGAGTAATGGTCATACAGCATGGAAACAGGCCCTTTGGTCCAACTAGTCCATGCTGACCATAATCCCAAACTAAACTAGTCCCACCTGTCTGCACTTGGCCCATATCCCTCCAAACATTTGTTATTCATGTACTTACCTAAATGTTTTTTAAAACGTTGTAAATGTATCCAAATCCAGCACTTCCTCTGGAAGTTCTTTCTACACATGAACCACTCGAAAAGAAATTGCCCCTTGTCTTTTTTAAAATTTTTCCTCTCTCACCTTAAAAATATGTCCTCTAGTCTTGTAATTTCCTACCCTAGGGAAAAGACACCTGTCATTCATTTTACCTATACCTCTCATGATTTTATAAACCTCTATAAAACAAAGTCACCCCTCAACCTCCTACGCTCCAGTGAAAAAAGTCCCAACCTACCCAGCTGCTGCTTAGAGCTGAAACCCTCCATTCCCAGCAACATCCTGGTAGATCTCTTCTGAACCCTCTCCAACTTAATAATATCTTTCCTATAATAGGGTGATCAGAACTGGACACAGTACTCCAGAAGAGGCCTCACCAACATCCTGTATAACCGCAACATAACATCCCAACACCTGTATTCAAAGGTCTAAGTAATGAAGGTAGGCATACCAAATGCTTACTTACCCACCCTATCTATTCACTTAGATGATTTATCATAGCCTCAAGAAGTATACTGCATCGGGCCACCCAATCGACTTTTTATTTTAGTGAGAGCAAGTTTGAGGCCCTCTTTGGAGGAAGCTTTGGACTGGCATAATGTGGAAAAAAAAAGGTACAAAACTAACTTTTTTCACCCAATGGCCTCTGTGGATTAAGGCTTGTCCCCTAATTGGCTGTGACTCAGACAGTAGCACTCTCTCCTCTGAGTCAGAGGCCAGTGAGTTATCAAGCCATACTTCAGAGTTTTGAACACAAACCACAGACTGAAACTCCAGAGCACAATACTGAAGTAATGCTGTTCCGTCAGTAATATCCTCTTTTGGGTATGACATTAATCAGGTTCCCTGTCAACCCCCACCCCGCACTCCTTTGCCCTGAGGTGGACAGAAAAGACGATTCGGCACTATTCAAAGAAGAGTAACCTAAACTAATCTAACCAAAAAAAGAAGCTTGTTTCAGAGATAGTA
>JAHRHZ010000223.1:19607057-19632080 GCA_024137785.1 Ginglymostoma cirratum
GATGCTGCTTGGCCTGCTGTGTTCATCCAGCTCCACACCTTGTTTAACCAAAAAAAGGTATCATTTTCACTTGCTGTTTGTGAAAAGTTACGATGTACAAATTGCTTTCATTAATGGGATGTAAGCATCGTTGGCCAGACCAGTATTTATCACCCCTGCTTAACTGCCCTTAAGATGGCACTGGGCTTCCTTCTTGAATGCTGCAGTCCATGTGGTTTACATATACCCACAATGCTGTTACAGAGAGAGTTCCAGGAATTGGGCCCAGAAACAGTGAAGGAACGGCAATATGGTTTCAACTCAGAATGGTGTGTGGTTTGGAGCAGAACTGCAGCTAGTGATGCTCCCACCTATCTGCTGCCCTTGTCTCTCCACAGAGTAAAAGTTGTGTGTTAGGAAGGTCCTGTCTAAGAAACCTTGGTGACTTGTTGCCCTGTATGCATAGATTGAACACACAGCTGCTACTTTGTCAGTTTTGAAGGGATGGAATATTGAAGCTGTTACAGGTGGTTGCAACTAAGCGGGCTGTTTTGCCCTGAATCGTACTGAGCTTCTTGAGTGTTTCTGGAGCTGTACTCATCCAAACAAGTGTACAGGATTCCATCATATTCCTGACTTGTGCCTTATAGATGGAGGGCAAACATTGAGGAGTCAGGATCTGATTTATATGCCCAGCCCCCGACCTGCTCTTGTAGCCACAGTATTTATATAGCTGTACCAGTTCAGCTTCTTGTCAATGGTAATGCACCAGAACATTCGTCACACAACAGGAGTGGTTACACTTCAATAATACAATGCCTGGAAAGCACTCTGGGATCATGAGAGGCACTATACAAATAAAAGAGAGTACTTAAAGGAAAAAAAAGTTGAAGTTTCAATTTCATGATATACAATTACTTGGTGAAATTTTACACACATTACAAGTAGAATGAAGCTGTTTCCAACAGGATCCTAAAGCAAGACTTGAACAGTCTCCAGACAGCTTTGACATAAAGCTGAAGAAATGCACATTACAGCCTGTTAACATTTTTTACATTCGTAAGTGATGAGTTTGCTTCATTGTATTTCCAATACGTACACTTATCACATTGAGAGTCTTAAAGGAAGACAAATTAAGATGCTGGACCTGAGACATATTTTTTGAATCACGTTCAATGAATAGTAAACAGAGATTTCCAGAATTCAATTTACTCGTAACCTTGAGCAGTCATTAGAGGAGAATTTCATCATCTTTTCTTGGGTTTTACTTAGGTCTCTGAGGTTACAGATGGTGACTAGAACTACTGTGTTCACCATCTGTTTCATTTATCTCTGAATGTGCTATTAGTTTGCATTATTACTTTCAAGCTGTTGGTTTATCATCTCTTTCCCCATCCAAGTACTGCTGCAATGATTGCATTGTGACGCATCTTTCCAGTGAGACAGCAAACATTCATAGACTGGATGGTGAATGTTCATTCATATTCTTTACACTGAGTTGAACTGAGGATGTCACTCAAGATGAACATTATTAAATTGGTTTTACTAAGCTATAGACCGGGGAATGGGGGACTTATACTAGAAACACAGGATTTCTTAATACTGAAGTCATATACAATTATGCTTACTCGTTACAGTTCAGACTTTCTATATCATTCTGAAATTAAACTTTCCTTCCAACAGGATGTTTTTGGAAATACAATTAATTTATATATCTTTAGAACATGACTCCACACAGTTCATGCCCATTTGGCAATATTTAAAAGTAGACAGTAATACAAGTCTAAACATCAGTATGGTTCTTAGTAATAGGGCCATTCATTTTCAGTTAGGTAGTTCTAGGGGTATGGTTCTGGTCACAGCACCAACAGATTCTTGTTGGCATTTTGGAATGGATCTCCTTAGCACCCAGGTATCGTCCAGGGCGTTGTTCGCAGAGAGGAATGGGCACTATTCAGAAATTGAGGCCTGATGAGGCCAAAGATCTGACGGCGAATGGTGCTCAAAGAAACAGAAGTAGAGCAATAGGGAGGTCTGGATGTGGCAAATAAACAGCAGTGGACAAGGGAGACAAGATGAGACCATGAGGAAAATTAAACATAGGAATTTTTAAAAGAAAAGACATTAAGAGTTCATGTAGGTCAACAAACACAAGAATGATATTTTAGGTATAAAACTTAGTGGGAAATAGGATACAGAACAGTTAAAGAGGATGGTGGCAGCATCCTTCACCATCAACAGGAGATCCTACATTATGAGCTGGCATGGCTGTATAACACTGTGGGAAAGTGATCTGCTTTGACACAAAATTATTTTCAAGATGGGGCTGCTTCCAGGTGCCCAAAATAGAAAGGTTACATGCAGACCATATGTTTTAATCTTGACTCTTTGGCAATCAGTGCATGCAGACCAGTTGAATTTTGTGAAAAGGACTTCAAACCAGTGCTCAGTCTTGTTCTTCTATTTGCAAAGGGATTAATACTTATTACTTCAGGCTCAGAATGCCATCTCCTTTGTCACCATCACAGTGGTGCATTCCTACTACTTAATAACAGTGTGAGTGAATTATTCATTCATAGTGTACACTTGCATATTTGTTTGGATTACTAAAAATTAGCCCAGTTCAAGTTGGTCAGAGAAATTCTCTTGAATTTATCATAATGAAATTATTTTTGTTAGAAGGAAACTACTGGATCAAGTGTGCACCGTAGGAATGCGAGTGAAATGGAAATAAATTGGAAAACTGTTTGCTTACCATCTGAAATACACACTACTACAGTCCACAGTATGCACCATGCAAAGTCCTTAATAAAAGAACAGGATATAAAGATTGCAGATCTAGCCATGAAAATATTACTGTTGCTATAATGGAATATGACATTTCAATGTAGCTTTTTCATTTAATTTGAAGAATCCAAAGCAAAAACAGAATTCACATTCAAGTCCATCCTAATGTTTTCTTCGTCTTCTCGTAGTTTCCCCAAGATTTATGTTCCTTCTACAGTTAAGCCAATTGTCTTGGCAGCTTTTGTTCCTAAAAATGTCAACCCCAATCCACAGCCAACTTTTGAATAGATTGTAAGAGTGCATGTGGAGTGTATTTAATCTTATGATTTTCTCTACCTTTTGACTTGGCAGATATTGGACCTTCTAACAAACAAGAGAGTTTCAAGTTGATGAAATTGTAATTGGTTCAGCCTGAACTGTTAGATATATGTTGAGGCCCCTTGAGATACAGTTTATTAGACTTGGTTACATTCTTTATCGTGTGACTTAACAGCAGGGGATGGTAAATAATCTTGTTTATTTACAAAGCAGTCCTGCATCTATTTATCAGATTTCTTGGTCTGAAAAAACCAAACGGTGCCCCCACACACCACTTTTCAGGTTCAAGACAGGTACTTTTGCATCCAAAATTGCAGGTGGCCATTTACACAGTTATTATGTAGCCAGAACGTATTGGTGATGAAGTAGAAGGCATTCAGAGTCTGAAGTAATAAGTATTAATTCATTTGCAAATACAAGAACAAGACTCAACACTTGAAGTCCCCTTCACAAATTCAATTGATCTGCATACACTGATTACCAGATGGGTCAAGATTAAAACATACAGTCTGCAGTCTCCTTTTGTACATCTGGAAGCAGCCCCTCAAAATGCAAATTTTGAAAGAACCTTAGTTCAGAGCTGGGGGTTTGGTGAAAGGCGGTGATGGGTGAGGGGTGGTGTTGGAGAGGGAGAATACTTCAAAGTCCACTGCAATGACAAAGCCTTCCTTGCCTTTGTCCAATCATTACCTACGCTCCTTTGAACAACCCCCTTCCCCTGAACACCTCCAGATCCTCCTGCAGAATCATCACACTCCGTTCTGAACACCAGCCCCTTTCTAAAGAGGTCTGCACTCTGCTGATTACTCCTTTTCCAGCCCATAACTCCATCAACATCTCCCCAACACCCACCCCTTGCAAGCTTTACTCTCCCAACCATTTTCTCCCTTCCCACAACTGACAATGATAGTGTAGAGGCTGGAATTTAAATCATCTTCGCAGGTGACTAGCCTCGGTCCACCCAACAGGCACTTACATCTCATCGACCTCATTGGCATGGGCCAGAGGCCCAATTTTGAAGAGGGTCTCATAACACACCCTCTGTTTATGCCAACAGGCCATTGCAAACTAATGTATTATATTCATTGTGGAATTATATTGTCAATAGATATTTTGTCACTACAGATATGACAGCCATTTCATAATTATAGTTCATATTCTATGTTTTTAACTCCTCTGTTGTTCAGATTTACACTTTATTTTCAATTCTGAAAATCTTCAGATTATTTTCATATAAATTTAATTCTTTTATGAGCTACAAAAGTAACATTATATTGAATAGTGGGAAAACAATTTATCTATCTTCATTAAACTGGTTACATTTTGAATTTAAAAATCGCTCAGTTGAGTTTTCAAACCACTTTATCACACCTCAAGGACACCTACAGAAATTTTATCATTTAAAGCATCAGGAATTTAATTACTCAAGTTCTTTTTCTATCATTTAGCTTCTGTATAAATACAGAATAGGCCTATTTCTCTGAGGTTGCATTGTGTCAATAAATTACATTGCCTATTTCTACATACAGAAAATATTTTATACTTACTACTTGTGAAAGACGTAATAAACTCTCAAAAAACATGCAAAATAATTCACTTGGTCTAATTTAAAGCAGAAATTTACTTTATGGCACAAAAACACATGACAAGTGGACAGAGTAAGAGCACTTTATAATGCAGTGTTGCAGGAACCTTAGGATGGTCACTGTTGAAGGATACATATTAGTGTAATCAAAAGACACTCATTTCTGTATTGAAAGCATACCTGGAAAGCAATATAATTTTATTATTTGAAAAATCATGCAGAAGGAGTTTAATTATTTGAGGGCAAGAGAAACATTATATCCCTAAAACAAATAAATGCAACACTTGAACATTCCAATATCTCAATTTATTTTAACAAAATAAGCAAGAAGGCGTTATCTGAACTCATACTTGTTTGATTTCTCTTAGTGAGGACAAAAAATTTGAATAAGTGCATGGGATCATTGTTAATTGTGCCTCAGTAGCGCTCACACCTCTGAATCCAAAGGTTGAGAATTCAAATTCCTCTCAGATTTGGGTACAATTTTCAAAGCTGACAGTTCAATGTGATACCAAGGGAATACTGCAGTAGTCAAGGTGCCATTGTTGCAAGAAGTGCCAAACCAAGCTTATGCCTGCCCTCTAAAAGTTCTTGGAAGAGGAGCAGGGAACCAATATTTACCTTTAAATAAACATCAAAAGAACAGACTTTCTGGTCATTGTGACATTGCTGTTCATGGGTGCTTGCTGTGCAGAAATTGTCTTCTATATTTCAGACCTCATAGCAGTGACTACACACAGAATTTAATTGGTTGCACTTTAAAAGGTGATATGGTCAAGGGAAGCACTGTAAAAAGCATTTATATAGAGTAAATTTATTCCTGAAATTAATTATCTAATATCTGTAATTGTATCATTTTTGCTTAATTGGGTTTTCATTGTTAGAATATATTAAGGGTTGGTGTTCTGTGCCAGGTATTTCTGCCCCCCTGCCCTGGACAAGTCTCATATCACATGACACTCTTTCTGACCTCAAACAAGGCTTGTCTCTCAGCTTAAGATGATAGACCTTCTGATTGTTAACATTTATTTTGCTGGTATAAGGTTGGAAAAATCAAATAGAATGACGGAATAATGGATAGTAATCCACTATGCCACATCTATACTGTTTGGCCGTTTACAATGTTTTGGTTTGGCTCTGTATACCAGTTATAGAGGTAGCCACCAGCTAATTTCTACCACAACATTTGGGCCAACAATGATGAGACTATCAGCAGTCTCTACAGTTTGGGAGAAATCATAAAGCGATCTCTAGTGTACAAGTAAATATTCCATTCCAGAAATCAGGATGTTGCTGTCAAGGACGAATTTCACCTCCAGAAGTTTCAGAGAGTCTTGGTGAGCCAACACTTGGCATACTGTGTTTAGTTTTGGTCTCCTCACCAACAGAAATTTGCATGCCACAAAGGCTCACCAGACTAATTCCTGGGATGGAGGGGTTGTCCTGAGGGGGGGCGGGGGGAGATTAAATTGACTGCAGCTATATTCTCAAACATTTCAAAGATTGGGTGGTGCTTTCATTCCAAATTTTTGTAGAACCTGATAAGATAGATGGAGAAAGCTTGTTGTCCCTGACTGTTTCTCCTATAACCTCAGACTCAGAATAAGAGTCATGATGTGGAGGTGCTGGTGTTGGGCTGGGGTGGAGAAGGTCAGAAATCACACGACACCGGGTTATAGTCCAACAGGTTTATTTGAAAACACAAGCTTTCGGATCCTCAGTCCATCAAGGATTATAACCTGGTGTCTTGTGATTTCAGAATAAGAGATCAGCCATTTAGGACTGAGATAAGGAGGATTTCTTTTCACTCAGAATTTAATGAACCTTTGGAATTCTCCATTCCAAAGTGCTGTGGAGTCTTAGTCAATGATTCAACTAAGGGGTACAGGAATCATGCAGAAAAGTGATAGTGAAATAGATCAGTAATGATCTTGTTGAATGATGGAGCACACTCAAAAAGGGGTGAATTTCTGTTTTTATTTCTTGTGGTTCTGAATTGCTTGGCATTCAAATAGATACACAGTATTTGTTGTTATTTGTTATATCTTGCAGTGAGACTGCAATACACATTTAAGAGACATGTTCACACTATCATCACCACATCATGGCACGTGACCCGATGGTATAAGAGTCTTACACTCCTTTTTAACAGAGCCACTTGCAGCGTGAAATGCTGAGGGAAACGTGCTTTTGTAACAAAATTGCTCAGCATGAGCCTAGGCGCAGAATTGCCTGTGATTGTAATTTATGTCACTATCAGAAGCTGTAATTAATGTCTAATGAATCTTTCAGAACCACATTATTCATATCTGGCTCTTAGCTTCTGGGACCCAACATAACTATTCCCTATATATAAAAACAAAGAACTGCGGGTGCTAGAAATCTGCAACAAAACAGAGTGCTGGAGGTGTATCAGTATCTGAAGAGAGAAAAACAGAGGCAATGGTTCGAGTCTAGTGATCCTTCATCAGAACACTACAGGTACGACTACCCTGCTGAAGGCAAAAACCCATCAATGCACGGACAGCAGATCAGATCAGCATCAAGTTAGAATATTTGCATGACATATAACCACTGAACACACCAGGAAGATTGGGGGCTATCTATGCATGTGAATATAAATTTGTAAGCACTTGATAAGCCTTCACTCCATCAAACAATCTTCTGGCACTAAAAGATTTAGTTTTATCACTGTTGCCTTAGTGTACCCATTTGAACCCATCTTATTTCCTCTGTCTTTATTTTGCTTTCTGTCCATGATTTGGAATTGAATTCATTATTCAAATTTGCACACCGTGGTTGAGAGGTTGTGTCTTAATGAGATTTCTTTGTTCTGTTTCATTAAGCGACACACAATTGCTTGTTCTGTTCCCATAGGTCTAAGAGAGTGCCACTCAGGCTTTGATTTCTTTTCAACACAACTTGCAGTCAAAAACCTAACAGAAAATCTGTGTAATTGCAAATTCATGTCGAGTGTTCTTCAATAAATTTTGGATGGACATTTTACATCCCGAAGTTTATACTGCTAATGAGCTAAATTATCTATTAGAGTACAAGCTAGATCAGTGTCACTGCAATTATAAAGTTAACATCAGGACTTTGATTGCTTTGCACAGAACACTAATGCTGAGAGAGATGAAATTTAGCTGTACATGTTTGGGAAAAGAAAATGTTTGTATTTCAGAGATAGGCACCCGCCCAAGTGGAAAAGACATCTGAAAAGATAACAAAATGCTGACCACAACTCTAATAAACACCAGTGAAATGTCTGGGAAAAAATAATCACTCCGCTTCCAATTTTCTGTGCTTTCACACCATCCATTGCTGATTCATTCCTTTTTCAGCTTCTCCTGTCAGCCTATCAGCAAAAATGATATCAATCCATATTCAATCCAAGCTGTTAGATCACACTCAACAAGGTGTAGAGCTGGATGAACACAGCAGGCCAAGCAGCATCTGAGGAGCAGGAAGGCTGACGTTTCGGGCGTAGACCCTTCTTCAGAAAAGATTTTTTTTTTTCTACAGAAGGGTCTTGGCCCGAAACGTCAGCCTTTCTGCTCCCCTGATGCTGCTTGGCCTGCTGTGTTCATCCAGCTCTACACCTTGTTATCTCAGATTCTCTAGCATCAGCAGTTCCTACTATCTCTGTTAGATCACACAATTAGTTTAACTAAAATTTGCTTGTGCCCCACTTCCTGTAACCGCTCTGTACTCCCAGTATTTTGCCATATCTTTTCTGACAATGCAACCGTCCATACAAGTAATTCACAGAATACTCTTTTATTCTCAGTTTAGGATCTCCAATCCCCCACCAGAGTTGTCAGGGTCCTAGATAATGTCCAGTCAATTTCATACTCTTCTGCTATCGCCTTATCTCCTTCCTTTCTGCGGATGATCAGTTTTTCATTGGCCTCATTTTTCACTCCACTAGCCTCCATATAAAACAAATGACTGCCCACATTAAACAAATAATTGTTTCTACCACTTTGAGCCTGCTGTCAGCACCAAATACATATTCTCCTCCCCAGTCCTTCCATCGTTCTGAAGAGACCATCCCATTCAGACATGGCCAGCTCTTCAGTCACTCCAGCATCCTGTCTGCTTCCCATGGAAGTTGCGCCAGGAGTGCAGGAAATGCCTTTAAAGGACACTTAGCTTGGAGCAGCAGCCAGGAAGTGGAGAAACACAGTAAGCGGTGAGCCTACAAAATCTAGTGCAGTGCGGATCCAGGCCTCGTGGGGAGTCCTAGATCCAGCCAGTGTCCAAGATGACCATATGTGCAGGAAGTGTTCCCAGCTGCAGAAACTGGAGCAATGGGTCTCAGAGCTTGAGCAATGGTTGGAGACACCGTGGCATATCTACGAGGCTGAGAGTTACATAGATAGCATGTTTAGAGAGGTTGTCATACTGCAGCTCAAGGGACTAGAGGAAAGAAGGGAATGTGTGGCCACTAGACAGTACAGAAAGTACAGGCAAGTAGTGCAGGAGTCCCCTGGGGTCCCACTCACCAACTGGTATTCCATTTTGGAAGCTGACGAGGGTGCTGGTACCTCAGAGGAATGCATTCGGAGCCAAGCTTCTGGCATCACAAGCAGCTCAACTGTACTGGGGATGGGGGAGGGGTTAGAGGAAGAGGCAGAGGAAGAAGAAGAAGCGAAATAGTGAATGGGAGTTCTTTAGTCAGGGGAGCAGACAGGCATTTCTGCAGCCAAAGACATGACTCCAGAATGGTGTTTTGCCACCCTGGTGCCAGGGTCAGGGATGTCACAAAATGGCTGCACAGCATTCTCAAAGGGGAGGGTGATAACTTAGAGACTGTGCTACCAATGATATGGGCAAAGTGAGGAATGAGGTTTTGCATCAAGAATTCAGGGAGTTAGGCAGTAGATTAAAAAGTGGGACTTCAATACTTTGTAGTTTCTGGAATACTCCCAGTGCCACATGCTAGTGAGTTTAAAAACAGGAAAATAGGACAGATGAATGTGTGGCTCAAGAGCTGGCGCCAGAAGGAGGGTTTTAGATTCCTGGATCAGTGGGACCATTCTTTGGAAAGGTGGGGCATGTACAGATGGGATGGTTTGCAACTGAACCACATTGAGACCAACATCCCTGCAGGTTGGTTTGCTCGTACTGTTGAGTGGAGTTTAAACTAGTCTGATGGGGTAAACAACACAGAATATTGATGAAACAGAGACACATCATGCCACAGCAATTAGGGAATCCCTAATATTTTCAACATTCCCAACATAAATTGAAATAGTCATAGTTTATGGGTTGGAGGGGGTGGTGGTGGGGGTTGATGTCTTGGAATGTACCTGGAGTTTTTTTGTATGAATATGTAGAAGGGCCAACATGGGACAGAATGGTGCTGAATCTGGGTCTGGGGAAAGAACAAGTGCTTGATGTGGCAGTGGAGGAACATTTTCGCGATATGGACCACAATACAGTACAGTTCAAATTTGATAGGAAAAAGATAGCCTTCAAAAGAAGGCTTTGTTGGTTGAGGTGGGGGTGGGGGGTGGGGGGGAGGTGGGTGCATGAAGCAAGCAGAAAGCAGGCAGATTTTATCAAAATAAAGCAGGATCTGGCCATAGTAGACCGGGAACAGATTTCAACGTAACACTCAAGGATATGGGACAAGTGCAGGAAATTAGGATTAGGGCACCTTTTGTGGTAGTTATACTGGTACAGACTCGATGGGCTGAAGGATCTTTTCTGTGCTGTATGAGTCTGTGAATCTCTATTCCACCTAGCCTTTTACCTGCTCCCATCCCACTGGACATGGTCCCAAACACATCTATTACATGAGGCAGCAATTTATTTATATTTGTTTAAATATATTTATACTTTGACACAGTTCATTCTATAACAGTGGTGACCAAACTATTTTTGGGTAATATACATTGTAGTCCCCACACGGCATATGTTTTGTGACCTTGCTATCAGTAATTCTTCCCAGTGGCATTCAGTGTACAGAATGACTGTTTCATCAGTTGGAGGAGACTGACAGATGTTAATTAGCAGGAGCTTTCCTTATTCACATTTGACCTGGTACCATGAAACTTCATGGGTATGGCGTTAACATTGAAGACTGCAAGGCCCCCTCCCTCCTGACTGAATACCACTTTTAAACCACCTCTGATGTGTTTGTTCTGCTGGTTGACATCAGTTAGCTGGAGACAGTGAGGCAGTGTTGCATAAAAACTGGGATATTGACTCAAAAGGCAGGAAGTGAAATTGTCAAATTGTCCATGAGCACATCAATTACTGGTTGAAATCATTATGAGACAACTCTCCAGTTTCAATTGAAGTGCCCAGACATTAAAGGAATGCCTTTTCAGGACTGAATGTGCTAGGCATGCCTTTGTTATGCCCAGTGACTAGATCAAAGCTTGTTCAATCTCCTTCTTATTACATGTTTGCATAACAATTCAGCCTAAATGAGAAGCTAAAACATTTCAGAAGGCAATTATGAGTCAAATGATTTTGCGGTAACAAAGTGTAGAGCTGGATGAACACAGCAGGCCAAGCAGCTCCAGAGGAGCAGGAAAGCTGACGTTTCGGGTCTAGGATTTTGCTGTGGATTTGGTGTCACAGGTAGGCTGGAAGAGACAAGGACAGCATTTTTTTCCTGAAGAACATAAATTAATAAACGTGGCAAATTATACACAGGTATGGATGACAGAATCATAAAAGATCAATGAGATTCAGTCACAAGTCTTTGACAAGTTCATTACTAGCAAATAAAAACCTATTTTCAGAAATGTTGGGTTTGTATTCTTCAACAAGTAAAATGTCATAGATCAGCTGACCCTTTGGCTCTCAAGCACTGAGGAACAGGTTTTATCTGAACAATGCCAATATACAAGGAGAGCAAAGAGCGCTGATATGGAAGTGAATTTGAAGTGTTAAACAGTGTTTTCAGATTAATTTTGAGATATTTTATTGCATTTTCCTTTGCCGACTTGTTTCAAGGCTTTGACCCACAATTCTGACACTGCCTTTCTTTCAGAAGTGATGAAGGTTCATAACATTACTCAACAACATGGATTCTGAAGCAGATGTAAAAAGGTTTTGGTATTCATTTCTCAAAGGGTGAACTGTTTTCTTCAAGGGCTTAAAAACTCAGTTTTTCTTTCAGTAACGGGTCACAACAGCATTCCCAAGAAATAATGCGAATTAATTTAAATTGGCAAGCTACCTGGTGAGATAATTAATGATATGGTTGCAAAGTTATGGCTACCTACAGAAAGACAGGCCAAAAGTCAGAAGTAGGATCAGTCCAGAAGAAAATATCTATACCAGCAGAATGGTGATTTAGTTTTGGCAGTCTACAGGCCATCAGGACAGAAAAGAAGAAGTCTTTAAACTTTTTAGGCTTTCCAAGTCAACAGATTTGGAAGAAGCCTTCAGCTTTCCTTGGAGTTCAGTGAGAAAGGTCAACCAGGTAGCTTGTGCCTGGTATGTCTCAGGGAAAGCCAGTAATGGAAGAAGTCAGACCTGGTGAATGTACAGAAAATCAAAGGAAAGCCTTGTAGCCTCATCAGTCGAGTAAGAAACTCAAGAACCAAGATAGAAAAGATGGAACTGAGTATCTAAAAAAGATATTGCTGACAAAAAAGAGTTCAATGTTTCTTTTTGCTGTTTATAATAAAAATTCAAGTTGCCCAAATTTTCACTCTATTGTGTAATACATTTATGCCCTTTTGTTAAAAGTACAGCTGCAGTCTCTTGTGAGTATCTCCAGTGGTAACAGAATTGCAGAAATGAAACCTTTGGCACATCAGGCTGCGTTTCTGATTGGTCTGGCATCACCATCAACTGGGATCATAACAGAGCATTCATGACATTTCTGTGACAGATTTTGAGAAATCCTTTTCATCTCTATTTTTGAGATCCAGAAGTTCATCCAGATATTACCGCACCATAGGCAAACAGCAGTTACTTGCTATCCACAGGTCCAGACGGATACACACATACCTGGAAACAGCTATGCAATGTGCTCTGCATCAGTTCCAGATCAGCAAACTGATTATGGCTCTACCATCTGTTGCAACTATAGCTGCCATACACTATAGGACTGGCATCGCATGTAATCACTAAGTCCTCTTCCATTGTCACCTTTTTGGCACATTCTAATGTCATCCTTGGGACAGAGGCCTTTTTCAGCCCAACTTTCATTTGCCAACCAAAAAGTCACAGGTTCAATGGCTCCATTACTTGGCAACAGACATGACTTACTATCTCAACCTCTTGTAGCAGCTTTTACTTTTATTCCAATAATTTTGCATAGACTGATTGAAAACAGAAAAAGAAAGCTGTTGGTTGACGTAGACAAAGATTTTTGTCCCTGTACATACAACATTAACGTCAGGTAAGCACCAATAAATTATCACCTGCCAAGTGCCTGATCAGAGATCCAATTTGACATACAGTGAACTCGATATTCTATTTGTGAATCACTAAGCAATGCAATAACAACAAATTACACTTGTATGGCAGCTCTAAATGCAGCAGAACATTCCAAGACACACTGGAATAATGTCATCAATTAAAAACACTTCGACAATGAGTCACATAAGGAGATTTCAGGCCAAATAACCAAATGCTCATTTGAAGCAAATGGTTTTAAAGAACTTCACAAAGAAATAGGGCAGTGAAACTTAAGGAGAGAATTCCAGAGCTTAAGCTCAAGGCAGAGAAAATCATGGAGCAATTAAAATTAAGCTGGGGGAGCATGGTGGCTCAGTGGTTAGCACTGCTGCCTCACACCGCCAGATACCCAGGTTCAATTCCAGCCTCAGGCGACTTACTGTGTGGAGTTTGCACATTCTCTGCATGTCTGTGTTATTCTCCTTCAGGTGCTCTGGTTTCTTTTTACAGTTCAAAGATGTGCAAGTTAGGTGAATTGGCTATGCTAAAACTGCCCAAAGTGTCCAAGGACGTGCAGGTGGATTAGCCATGGGAAAATGCAATGTTACAGGGATGGGGTGCACAGAGGGTCTGGGTGGAGCACTCTTCAGAGCATTGGTGTGGATTTGATGGGCCAAATGGCCTGCTTTCACATGATTCTATGATGCTATGCTGTAGAATGATGTCAGAATTGAAAGATCGTGAATGTGGTCAATCACCTTGAATGTCATTTGCAACTTTAAGCTATTTTGGTAGAGGTGGGAGCAAAACACTGATTGAAGGAATTCAAATATGGAAAGACAGGCAAACATGTGGGAGGCAGAGAAACTTTCAACATCTTTCGAAAATAAATCAAGGTTTGATTTTGGGCAGGAGTGTAGAAATTCAGAGGGGCCAAAAGGGTGAGCTGCTTTGATGAGAAAGATGATGACAGCAGATTTGAAGGAGCGGATGGCATTACTTGAGGAAAGGAAACTGAAGCACATCGGCAATTGGTGGCCAAGAAGGGAAAGTGGGTGGTTAACATTCTGGTTGGAATAAGTCCAAACAAGGAGTTGGTTCTCAGAAGCAAGATGAGAAAGGAGGGAAGAGGCAAAGCAGCTAAGTGTTTTTACTTTTCATTCTTTATTGTTGTGATCATGTTCATGAGCTCTTTGTATTTGTTATTGGAGGCAAGAGCAGGTGGTTTAAAAGACAACTGTAAAAGGCGAAGAGAAGCCATAGTCTCACAATAGTGTCCCCGTTCCAGTAATATAAAAGGACTTGGAGTCATTTGATTTTCTTTGACTAGAGAGATGAAAGCTATCAATTGTTTTTCTTTCAAAGCCATGCCTCTGAATATGTCAAACACTCAATCTGTTCAGAAAAGTCATAATTATCAAAACAGGAGGATGAATTAACATTTCACACCAATATTGTCGATCCAAAGGCCATATAATAGTACTATTGAATTTTTTATTCTTCTTCCCAGGCAAAATATGCTCAACATTAGTTAATGTCTTTAGAAATGTTGGTCAAGTACATTTCTTGAATGTCTCTTCAGAAGACTGAGCACACATATGAGTTAATGTCTATTAAAATTCACTGCTGAATGCAGATGTAGGCAGCTTTGCACTTCTGCAAGTCAAATATTCTGATGTGTGTAAATTATTACTCAAGTTCCTTTTTCTTTATGTAGTTATTAATGTCCTGTAACTTCTGTCTAACCTGTTAAACAAAATTGGATTCTAAGTACCTTTAGTTCGCCCTCTCTCTGAATAGGGTTGAAGTGAATTATGTCAAAGAAAGCTTGTAGCTTTGACAAGTTAGAATTACAGAAGTCAGCGTGCATGAGAAAAACATGCATTCAAGCAGCTTTTTAAGTCATTCCTGCAGTAACCCTTCAATCCACCAGTGCCAGTATTTACTCTTAATGCTTCCATTTGTGTCAAGACCACTTGAAGCATATTAAAACAAATGTAGATATTGTTCAGATGTAGGTATTGATTTCCACCATGTAAAAACAAAATCCAATAATTTTAGCTACCTTGTAATAATTCCGTAAAATAATTATTTTTAATAACTGACTCAATTAGCCCCAATATCAGAGGCATTGGTACAACTTGAAATATATGTTTACCCACTTAAAATAGAACTCATCCAAGAATGGTGGGCAAGTATGGTGTTGCAGAACCCAATCTTTTGTGACCATGTCTTCAGATAATGTAAAATAGCTTATGTTATCCAAGTAGCAGTGTTACCTGTGGCTTGCATTTCCTAATTCAGCTCACCTTAAGACAGAAAAACGGTGGAGCTTGATCTTGGGTACTATCACTTTGCAGAGAAGAATATTCCAGAGCTGTGCTAATTTTTTGTCACACTACAATTTGCATTCGACAGTTGGATATTTCTATTGTAAAATTCTTATTCAATCATTATGCCACTGGATTCACTTAAACACTTTAGCCTTTGCCTTCTGTCTCAAGCTCACCAATTGTTCTTTCAGCACAGTGGACTGGTATGTCATGTTTTTATTTTCCCCACGCACAGACGAGACTGTGCCATGCGGAATTGATCTGGGCCACTAGCTGTTCTGATGAATTGTTGATTCCCTGATGCACCTTCAAAGAGAGCTTGCATTGCTAGCAAGTGTGTGAAATGTTCACTAGCTGTATGGGTATTGGTGGGTGGGTGGGGGAAGGAAAAAGAGAGTTAAGTCAGTGGTGGGACGAGCCAGGGGAGCAGAATGGCTCAGGCTTGGAAGTGGCTTGCCTCTTCAATTTTCCCTAGCCATCCATGGTCTAATAGGCCAATACATCTTGAATGACCTTACTGAATTCAATCTATGATCATAACTTTTAAACTGGCTTTGCATGTTAACTATGAGCTAAGCTGCATATCCCTTTTTCCATCTGGCAAGACCTCATTTATTCAAAGCCAAACATGACAATTTCTCCATTTTATTCAGAGCAGCATGCTATCACATAAGTGAATACAGCAAATTTTGCAGAAGTGTGGCATAGACTGTCAGGCCATTCGCATCTCACATTGTTTTGCACTACAGCATGCTGGAAGTACAAGCTCATAATTCTACATATTTTTAAATCAACACATTCAGAAACATTATGACACACCTTGGGAGTAGTGGGGGAGCTTTAACTCAAGCTTTCTGACCCTGAGCTAGGGGAACTACCATTAGCTTGGACTTTAGCAAACAGTGCAATGAGCAGTGTCCAATAATAACTTACTGTACGCAGGAACTAAATTAAACCGTTTAAATTGTTCCAATTGAGAGTCCAGGAGGTTGATTGTCATTGTATTGGCAATTATCACACTTAATAAGTTAGCACCACTATTCTAACTATTAATTTCTACATTAATAGCCAATTAACTTGCAAATTTTCGCAAGTTCGTAAAGATGTGTGAAGTCTAAGGGTGAAGTGCCATTTCTATTATAAAAGCAATGGAGTGGGCTAAATCAGCCAAGAAGTTCTGAAGACTTGGAATTCAGGACTCATCTCTTAACTCTGAACTTATTGGGTGAGCTGTGCACTAATAATAGCAGGAACAGTGAACCTGCATTATAACTCCAGCAAGATACAGTCAATCACCTCATGAATTTGTTGCCACAAGAAGGTAAAGTAGCCATTTGCTGCTGACAACAGAATTTCAGGAAATTTCTATTCAAAGGTAAGGCACTGACTCAAAAATCATAAGGTGTGAAAGAAAGAAAAGCAGCAAGTTATAGCCAATGGTATTCTTCAGCCTACTAAATTCAGGCTGAACTGATTTGCAATCCTGAGGTTAGTCCTTGAAGATTGTTGTGGTTGTTGGAGGTCAGTCATCTCAACCCTAAGACATCCCTACAGGAGTTCCTGCAGTGCCTTAGGTCATCTTCAAATGACTTAGATAACATTCTCTTCATCATGTGATCAGAGTTCCAGATGTTCACTGATCACTGTATAATGTCTAGTTCCACTCATAACTCCATGGATACTGAAGTGGTCCATATCCACATGCATATAGTGGAGCAACATTCTGGCTTGGACTGTTGAGTAGGAAGTAACAAACACCATGTAAATGTCAGGCAATGATGATCTCCAAAAGGAGAGTATCTAACCATTTTCCTTTAAATCCAACGGCTGTCAAATTCCTCAACAGTATCTTGGCAGTTAATATTGACCAAAAACTGAACTGAACTGCCATACAAATATCATGGTTGCAAGAGCAGGTCAGCAGCTGGGACTTCTGCGGCAACTAACTCACCCGTTGAACGCCCCCACCTAAAGCGCGTCACCATTGATAGTCAGGAGTGTGATGAAGTATTCTCCACATGCAGTGATGCCAACAGCCTGGTTTCAATTCCTGTACCAGTTGAGTTCAGAAGTCACATGACACCAGGTTATGTGGCCTCTGACCTTTTCAACACTGGCATCTCCACATCATGGCCTAAAAATAACAAAGCATGGCTAACGTAATTGTGATGGGGCAGGACATGTCATTTGTGTACCTGAAGGAGGAGCAAGGCTCCAAAAACTGGTGATGTCAAATAAACCTGTTGGACTATAACCTGGTGTCATGTGACTTTGACCTTGTCCACCCCAGTCCAACACCAGCACATTCACATTACATACCAGCTGAGGTTACCATGAAGACTCTCCTTCACAACCTCACCCCTTGCCTGAAGCATGGTGAAGCTTGTGTTAAACCGTCACCAGTCATCTCTCTCTGGGACTATATCTACTGACGTGTCCTTTTGTGAAGGTGGTAAAGAACAGCAACTTGTGTGGTCAAATGTTACAGCTAATATAAAGCGGTTACATGACACAGTCAAAAGAACACTTCACCTTGTTGCTATTTAACCCTATGTAGAACAGTGATGAGGCCACATCAACAATGATGTGTAAAAGTTTAGATACTTCTATGACAGAAGAATATTGTTGCTTTTAAAAAGTTGCAAGAAAAGCACTATCAAAATGATTCCATTAACCAGAGCTCCAGGTTACAAGGATCTGATGAATTATGATCAGAACCTTCAAATAACGAGGTCAGAAGTCACACGACACCAGGTTACAGTCCAACAGGTTTATTTGAAATCACAAGCTTTTGGAGTGCTGCTCCTTCATCAGATGGAGTATCTCCAACTTGTGATTTCATATAAACCTGTTGTACTATAACTTGGTGCCATGTGGCTTCTCACCTTGCCCATTGCAGTCCAACACCAGCACCTCTGCATCATGGCCTAAAAATAATGAAGCACAGCTAACATAAGTGTGAAGGGGCAGGACATGTCATTCACGTATCTGACACCAGACTCCAGAAAAAGATTGCTTGGCTTCGATCTCAGTCATGGCAGGAAACTCCCAGGAGGATAAAAGTGCTTTAAGGATATCTTCAGAGCTTTCCTTGAAAACCTCCAACACATCCACTGAGTCATGCAAGACTTCTGACTGACTGAAGTAGAAAACACTGGGAACACAGGGAGATGAGGTCAAGGTTTTGGAGGGTGCACACAAATAATCCATTTATCCAATCCTCCAAGCTCAACCCATCCACCTGTGGCAGAGTCTGCACAATGGAGTCCTAATCCTTGTCAAACCAGTGCCAGCCAATCTCAGAAATCACTGGACTGCCGAAAATGTAGTGAGCTGTTTAATTCAGACTGAATGCTGAGCTTGAGGACAAAGACTTAAGAATTAATTTTCCCACATAAACTGTCAGCAATACAGTTGATATTATGTTGTGTAACTTGATCAAAAAAAGAGTAGCGTATATACTCGTGTGTGAAAGGGACTGATCATTATTGGGATAAATATGAACTTTGTCCTTCATTCCGTATTTAATTAACTACGATCCACAAGCTATTGGCAGCTTCATTAATGGATGCTAGCAATACACAACTGAATGGTGAAAATATGATGGATAGATATTCTGCTCTTTTATTTGATATTTTGAAAGATCATGGAAAAGTTATCAGCACTTTTCAACGGAAATTAAATAGGTATGTGGAGTCTACAGAAGGTCAAAATTATCCACAATCTGCGAAAGGAATACACCATAATAAAATGGCACACAGTCTTTTTTGTTCCATCTTTACATGGCTACATATTTACATATGGCTGGGAGGCCAACTTTGCCATGTCAGCAGTCTACAGCTGAATAAACTGACCTTGCTTAGGGTAATAAGGGCCAGAACCTTGTGGTTATGGGACTATTCTGGATTAACTAAATCAAAACTGAGACTCAAAACCCTCATTAGCAGTTTCTTTCACTTAGTAACCCCATTTATAATACAATCATTTGCTGTAATTTGTGGACTGGCAGAATAAATGAGCATGTTAGTTTGTTATAAAAACTGAACTAGAGAGCTACTGCCTTTCAGGAAAAGGAGACTTTTCCTACTCCTACATGCAACTTAATATTGTGGTTGACTTTTAGTGTTCTCATGGCAACTATGAATAATGAATGAATACACATTTATTTACATCTGAAGAGCAAACTGAATAATTTACCAAGTTGCAAAGAATCAGCTGTGCAAATCAGAAAACTGTAGATTCTCTAATCTTGGCTTTATTTATCCTCCAAAATTAGCACACTCAAAAATTTGACTAGTGTTGTCTATTTCCCACCAAAACAGAAAATGGAGAGCCACTAAAATTCATCAAAATATTAACTGGTAGAGCTTTGTGTCATGCGACTCACATTCCCCAAAACCTGTATCTAGAATCGAGGTTATCTTAAATTAAGCTGTCTCCTTCACTGAATCTCCTTTTTAAACACAAGATTGTCCAAAAAGAAAACAACACTAATAGACATTAGGGTGTTGAACATCCTGGTCCAAAAACTGCACTCTGACGCAGTATCCAATAGAGAAATTCAGCTAAAAATGCCATGATGCCCATTTTCTTTTCGGTGGTCAGTTTCAGTTCTCAATTAATTTCAGTGATGAGACCAAACTGAAGAACTATTCGTCATAGATGGAGTGGCAGAAATTGCATTTTACTATCAAATGATGCGCCTCGCACTTCATCACTAAGATTACAGGTTTTTGAATAGATTGTGCACATTGAAAATCAGCACAATTCTCTAGTTAACCAGGAGAAGCTAGAAGCAGCATATTACCATATTCCATAGATTGCTCGACTGAATAATCCCTTAGAAGGTCCTACAGGTCTTTTTAAGGTTGATGTCAAATCTTACATACAAAATGAGTTAGGAAGGTGAAGGAAGGAACATTAATCCATGAATATTACAGGATAAAGGAAATCAGTGACAACATACTTCTCAAATCCTGCATGGGTTCTACACTAACATTATAAAAGGTCTGCTGCCAAAATTGTTCAATATTAATATATTAAAAGGACTGTAGAAACATAAATTAAAACATTTCAAAAAGGACTTTTCAGGACTGCCGTAAAGCAAAATTAGACATGTAGGACCAAATCTTACTTTTTTTTGGATCACTAAATCAAACTTCTTTTCGACAATTTTTTGCTGTGAAACCTAGCGAGTTTTCTTACTCTAGCTTATCAAACTCAATTCATTAATAAGCCTTATGGCTTCTCTCATGTCTAATTTCTGCTACATCTTACTCCGTGCCATTCCCAGTATAAAATCAGCACTCAGCAGATATCTGTCAAACCACTAGTGTCCCTTGTGCACCCAGACGAGCACTAATATCTTGAAGCTGCCCTGCTCAGTCAAGGACACAGTATGAACATGTCAGACAAGAGGAAGAAAGCATCATAATTCTTAGACAGGGACCTGGAGGACACAATGGTCCAGAGGAGAAAGAGGTCCTCTCCTCTGCCAGACCCCCAGGAAGATAGTACAACCAGACCCTAGTTAAAGGTGATCATCCAAGTCAGTGCCATCTCTGGAGTGCAGGGGAACAGCCAGCAATGCAGAAGGTCAATGCCCTGCTCCAGCAGGGTAAGCTCCATACTTTTCCCTCTACTACCTCACACTCACTCTGTGCCACTTCACCCATCTGCCACCTACGCATAACCTTATGCTCCAGCAGTTTCACATCTGCATGTAACACCTTCGCTGATTCGCTGTCCACCTTTCCTCCCTTAACCTTCCAAACCACCAACCTTACATGCATTCTGTGCTGCCTCTGCAGTCCTTCAGCACATCTCCCCCACATACAAAAGCAGTGCCACCCACTCCACATAACAGAGCAAGTCTATATAGGTGGAGGGTGCCCAACATCTTTGTCTTCACTCACTAAGGGGTCAGAATCCTGACTCTCATTATAGAAGACTGGGATCACTGTGGGGATGCTGAACTGACCACATCCCTCCAAACATGTACTACATTTCATACGACAACAACTCTCGCATTAACATCACTGTCACTCTCAATTATTGTGACACTACTTCTAACCACTGGCTGTGACATTTTCCCTCTCTCTTTGGTTAACCTCCCCACGACCTCTGTGGAGTATGACAGGCTCCAGAACAAGCCCCATCCTCAACCTATAAGGACGGGAGTAAGGAGATCTCAGAGGAGGCAGCAGTAAGGCTACCTCCTGCATCTCCTAACCAGATGGTGACACCCTGGAGGGAACCACGGACAGAGAGAAAGTGCGTGCACACAGTCTGGTGAGCACCTCATGGTGACAGCTCCATGACCAGGCCAAGGGACAAAAGGCCCATGCAGCTGGCACTGGAAGGGCAGCCAGAGATAAGGTACCTCCTCAGCCCCATGCAGGAGAGGACCCTTTGGTGTTAACAATCAGGGGCTTCATCCACATGCACAGGGTGGAGCAGCAGAGGCAGAAAAGCATATAAGATGTAATCACCCTAATGCCCAGAAGAATTAGCAATGCAGCGAATCCTGCCAGCGTCTGTCTGCCTCCACTGACAGGATGGTGGTTGCCATGGTGAGCTAGCCTCAGCATCCTCAATGGCTGCTGGAGCTGTGCACTCACCAGCACTTCATTGGGCCAGACACTTGTCCTCAGGACTGAAGGGGAGGTGGAGGACAGTGACCCCATTCCAGATGTTCCTTCAGAGCAATGCCAGGAGGAATCCAGCTGGAAGAGGAGCCACACGCAGCCTCCACCTCTGCACTTTCCACTCAGGAGATTTCAGAGATGGCAGGCCCTCCACCACCTTCTTGCCTCCCCACTTCATTCCTTGCAAGTTCAAGCTGAGAAGGGTCAGCTTACCTCTGGCGAGGTGATGCTTGGTGTGGCTGACCTATCTAGACACAATTCCCCAGTATTTGCCCAACCAAACCTCCAAGGGCAAAGCACTCAATAAGCCAGGCAGGATCTCTACACCCCAGCTATGGGACTAGGGAGTGCACGGAGTGGTGGTGGGAGGGAAGCTGAAGAAAGAAAACCTATTGAAGGCACTTTAGTGCCATAGGTGAAAAATGCCTGAACAACACTCACAAGATTATGCATGGATGTTCCTGATTTTAGCCTTAATTTAGTTGTGAATGTTTCTCTGTGTAGGCACTAAACACATTTTCACACCATCAGTACTTCCTGGCCATAGACAAGGCTCCGACGATAGAGGTCTATGGTGAGAGACTACAGGGCAGCACGGTGGGTCAGTGATTAGCACCTCTACCTCACAGCACCTTGGACCCAAGTTCAATTCCGCCCTCGGGCAACTGTCTGCGTGGGTTTCCTCTGGGTGCTCCAGTTTCCTCCCACAGTCCAAAGATGTGCAGGTTAGGTGGATTGGCCATGCTGAATTGTCCACAGTGTTCAGGGATGTGTAGATTATGTGGGTTATACGTGTGGACTTGTTGGGCTGAAGGGCCTGTTTCCACACTGTAGGGATTCTGAGTTCTATGAGTAGTACACCATCTGGAAGCAAGGGGACAATGCGCACTCTTGGCTTTTTGTCACAGCGACATCTTTGTCCTTCCTCTTTCAACATCCCAAAAATATGGCGCTTTCAAGGACAAAAGGTTCAGCTGTCAAATAATTGTCCAGCAGTGGCTGTGCCAGCAAGGTGCAACATACCCCAGGGAGGGTAACTGTGGCTGGCAATTGAGTTTGATTGGGTTCTGGGTTGTAGTTTGGTCACAGGCCTCTGAGATCAAGGAGCGACTCTGCCAGGCACACCTTCTGATCTTCTTGTTGGAAAAATGTAATGTTTGGTAAGATGGAAATCTGAATACTAACGGTGACGTTAACAAGGTGTTTAATGAGCATTAATCCTTAATTGCCACTATCTGCCAAGAATCTTGGTATGCAGCTCGTAAAGAATGTAACAGATGGAGTGAGACAATCTCGACATCAAGTTGGGCTTCACTGATTCTGTCACAACCTCACCATAGCCACATCACTCAGACTCTTGTAAGATTTCACCACAAGGCACTTACGGCTATGTTGAGGCAGATAATCAAAAGCATATTCAAGGATGTACGTTTTAAAGGGGCGGCTTAAAGGAGAAAAAGAAGGTCTAAGGAGAAAAAGAAGGTCTAAGGAGAAAATTGCAGAGATTAGAACCCAGGCAGCTGAAGAAATTGCAACCAATGGCAGAGAAATTTAAAATCAGGGATGTCCGAGAGACCAGAATGAGATTACTGCAGACATGCCAGAGGTTTGTGGCCTGGAGATAGGGAGTGGCCAGGCCTTGGATGGATTTAACAATAAGGATTATAATATTCTATTTAAGACACTACTTGATCAGGTACTAATGCAGGTTTCTAAGCACTGGGGTAATAAGTGAACAGAAACTGGAGTGAATAAGTATGTGGACAGCAAAGATTAGGATGGTCTTCAATAGATGGAGCATAGCATGTGGGAGGTCAGCCAGGAATGCGTTGGAACATTTGACGCCAGAAGTAACTAAGGCATCAATAAAAGGTTTCAGCATTTGAAATGGGGAAAAGGACATGAAATGTTATGGAGCTAGAAATATGAAGTCTTACTGATGGTGCAAATATGTGATTCTAAGTTTATCTCAGTTTCAAATATGACACCAACACAGATGGTCTTGTTCACCTCAGGGTTTTTCCAGATAAAGTTGGTAGGCGAGAAACAGAATTTGGAGCAAGGATCAAAGACAAAGGCTTCAATCTTCCCAAAATTTAGCCGGAGGAAACCTTTGCTTATCCATTACTAAGTGTTGGATAAACAGTCCATTAATTTAGCAACAGTGGAGAGACTGAGACATGTGGTAGGGAGGTTGAGCCGTTTGTCAAAGAATGTGTGAAAACCAATTCTGTGCAGTTAGCCAATGTTTCAGAGAGGCAGTATTTTGTTTAAAATAAAGGAGGGTTCCACCAGATGTAGTAGTGAAGAAAGGAATGAGAAGTTATTACAAGTGGCTTTGACTAGATAATTGAGGAGGAAGGGAACAGGCAGGCATAGTCCCACCCAGCTGGACAACAATGGACAAGCAATAGAAAAAAGATGGTTTGAACAACTACAATTAAGGCTGTAGACAGGTCAAGAGGATGAGAAGGGATAGTTATCCTTTATTGCTGGGCATAAAGATGTCATTTGTAACTGAGGGTGGAAACTTTATTGGACAAAATTAAACATGGAGTTCTGAGGAAGACAAGACATGGATCTGGAAAGCACATTCTCATTCAATGTTATTAATCCCTTTGTTCAAAGCAAAATGTCCAAAAAGCACAGGTGAATTACAGTGCAACTTATATCAAAAAATCAATGGTAAAACAAAATAATGGTATTAAAAACATGGAAATGTATCACAATTATCCAATAACTACAACAGACAAATTCAGCAAACAACAGGAAAATGGTGAACAAAATATTTGGAAAGGAAAGGGAGATTGGAAGAGGAGTGGTAGTTTGAAAGGATGATAAAGATCAGGTGTTTTTTTTAAAAGTGAGAGGTGATAATGATAGAATTAGAGGAGACAGGAAGAGTACCTAAAGAGCATGGGGCTGGATGAACACAGCAGGTCAAGCAGCATCATAGGGGTTTAGGCCCGAAACGTCAAGTTTTCCTGCTCCTATGATGCTG
>JAHRHZ010000223.1:19632480-19654156 GCA_024137785.1 Ginglymostoma cirratum
CCTGCTCCTATGATGCTGCTTGACCTGCTGTGTTCATCCAGCCCCATGCTTGTTATCTCGGATTCTCCAGCATCTGCAGTACCTTTTATCTCTGAGTACCTAAAGAGACAGGACCGTTTACAATATTGGTTACCATGGGGACCAGAAGGAAAAATTGGTTGGTCGACAGTTTAATGGGATTAGGATTAAAAGAGTAAGTGACAACTCTCAGACAAGATGAGGACAAATAGAATCAGCAGAGAAACTAGAGAAAGATACAATTTAGAGTAGGAGGGAACTTTAGTGGACATCTGGCCTAGTATCCCTTTGTTTACAATTGCACAAATTACTTGTGTAAAATAGTTGAGATAAGAATAATCTTCTTCTGGATTTACTCTCTTTACAGATAAGTGTCTGCCAATACCTCTGTTAGTGGAGATTAAGAAGAAAGAAAGAACTAAAGACTAGGACTGATCACATTAAGTTTGAGCATTGTAGAGTTACATTTTCCACCTGATAGTCAAATATATACAGTGTCCTTCATCTACCGATTAAGATGATGGGCACATTACTTTCCATCCCTAAAAGAACCAACTACTCACCATGGGCAACTCAAATATCAAGCTAAGTCCACCAATTTCACAGAGAATTGCTATACTGAAAACAACGAGAAAGAGAATCATATTTCACCGCACAATGAGGTTTAATTCCACTGGGAGCAGATTGGAATTTTTCCCTCATGTACTTATATAACAGCAGATACACCCACACTTTAAGTTCTTGTCCTGATTACAAGCTCAGGAACTTAATCAGTTATACAATACCAAAGTCATGGGGCTCACCCATCAGACAGCCACCATATGAAAATGTGGTGACAACAATTGGTTTATGTCTATAAAGTGAGACAGAACATTGTTCTACATATGGTGGTGACAATAGCAGAACTTGTTAATTAGTCAAACAAATGCAAAAAGTGACACTGTCTGTCTCTTTACGGGTCCATTATTATGTATTTATTTCTTATGTTGTAAATTGAGTAACATTTTGCTTTAGACAAAACCAAAATATTCCAATTTGATCACTTCATGTCGAGAAGCCAATTCAGTGTCACTCGTTAGTAGAATCCCTTTTCAATTTCAAGGCAATCTAATAAATTTTACATTAACTAACTCTGTGTAAGTGTTTTAGAAATACAATCATTACGTGCAGCTCACTGCAACAAGACTGAAAGTCTTCTTAAAAGAAAATTGTCCAGAATGACATGAGCCATTCAGTAGAAGACAGTTGACATTTATTTGAAACAGAAAATTCAATACAAGCTAAATGACAGTAGGAAAGAATAACATCCATGAAGGCCAGCCTGCTATTTCAATGAATGAGTATGACAGCTGATTTTTATTGCTTTACTCCCTTGTTTTACTAACTTTACTTACTCGTGAACATTATAGAAGAACATTGACATATAAAGAGAATGTATTTGATTGTGGATAGATTTCCAATCTAACCCATGCTGGCCATCAACTGCATTAAAGTCACTTTAATGAGCAGTGTGGAAATAGTATTGAATCAATCAGGAACCATAATAGCTATACTTAGGCTGCTGGCTTCAAACATTACTTTGCTACCATGTTTAGTATGTTGAAGCCCATCTGTCCACAAGGAAAGCCAACACAAACAAAAAATTAATCAAGCAAGTCTGAATTTATTTAGTCAACCTGATATCATTCAAAACCTGTAATACAAAGATCTTCTCCCACAATTTAAAACATCAGCTCCAATACATTAAGATTGTACATTTTCTGTGCAAGTTATATTGAGAACTGGGAGGTGCAGGGAGCTCCGGGGTCGGGGTGGGGGGGGGGATGGATTTTTGGTGGAGACTAGTAGTTCAAAATCACTGAGCTGCACTTTTCATTAACTCACTGGAAACAAAATCACTGGCCAACAACTCCATTATTGCAAATAAGAATGTGGTTGTACGGTAAACAAAAGCTTCAACTTACTCAAGGGATTTCTTGTTTTGAGATTAAGATTGTGAAGAAAGAAACCAAGGGAGGTTGGGGAGCGAGGGTGGGATAAGGTGGTGGCACAGAGAGGTTGGAACCTATGACAGTAGAAAGGCTTTCCAAATAATTAAAGAACAACTGGTTGATTAACGAATTGGATTTTTAAGAAGTCAATACAGCCACAAACTGAAATGTAACAAAAAGCAGTTCCAATTTATCAAGAGGAATGATCATCACCTCACCTGCACTATACTGTCAGGGATATGTTTCCATCCCAACACTCATTATCTCCATGTAATTTATATAGCTGTTCTACTGTCTGGAACACAAATGGAAAGTCCATAATTTTAAACAAACGGACTTTCTGTAACCTTTTTACACTTTTGGTTAATGTGGCTAATAGACCAGTTATGCACAGATTTGACAATAATGTAAAAGCAGTTATGTTCTTGCACCATTAAATCTGGGCAATTTGGAAGTAAAGTTGCGCAGCAATCTTTAGCAAGTGGAGTGAAATTGCCTCAAATGGTTCATCTCACTTTCCATTGGGTGTAATTCAACTACAATGTAAAATCATGTCTATTGTGCCAAGACAGGCTTTTCCATTCGATGTTAGTTACAGTTTACAAGTCAAAGTTAAAACTGCAATTTTATAGGCATTTAAGAAATAATAAACAAAAAAGAGAAATCTGATAAGAAAGAGAGCATGATTTGAGAATAAAACAATACAGTTCCACAACTGTATGCGTGCTCCTACTGTAAATTTTAAAGGATTACTGCAGAACATTTTTCAGGTCCCTCCAGTGTACCCAACCTTTTTCAATGGCCTGGTGAAGATAAACCCCTCCTGACCCCAACCATGACCATTAATATGTGAGGAGGCAGAAACTCTGATCGTCAGAGTTCCCTCTCCCCTGGCATTCATTGGAACCTGGCATATGGAAACCATAGGGAAGCCATGGCCAGATTCCAAAGCCAAAGCTTAAAAGAGAACTATTTTAATTTGTATCAGAGATAAAAGGTACTGCAGATGCTGGAGAATCCGAGACAACAAGCTGTGGGGCTGGATGAACACAGCAGGCCAAGCAGCATCATAGGAGCAGGAAAGCTTGACGTTTCGGGCCTAGACTCTTCATCAGAAAATTTGGTTCTCTTTGCTAGAGAATCTTAAAGATGTTGCATGAGAAAATTTGGTCTGTGGGTTTCAGGAGACCTGAAGGGTGGAGAATTCAACACATCCTGTCCTCAATTCCCTTGAAACTGGAAAGGATCATAAAAGTAAAGGCTCCTTGAAGATGGAATATTAGATTGAAGTGTCAGTATTGCAGATCATTAAACTTTCATTGCCTAGATAGTCACCAACACTACCAAATTCAATCTGCTCTTTAGAGAAACCAGCCCTTGTTAATGCTAAGCATTCTGAAAGATGTATTTCTTTCCCCAGCTCAATGCACATGCAATTTAACTCTTAGGTAAGAGTGTAGAAACAGGAACCATTTTGAGGCTTACACCCCACGAAGGTGAATAATTGGATTCACTTACTTTAAGCTCACCCAATATCAGCACACATCTGTTTTTGGTGTTGATTGAAGGATAAATGTTAGTCCAGGAAACCAGGACAACATTCCTATTCTTTGAGAAATTATATCACATCCCTTAGAAGGAGCAGAGAGGGTATATGTTTTATGGTTTATTCAAAAGACATGAACTCCAGCAATACAGTATTCCTTTATTACCGCACTCAAGTGTATGTCTAAATTTTGCGATCAATTTTCAACTGATATTTGAACCCACCATTTTCCAACTGACAGACAATAACATTATCTCTGCATCACAGCCGTGATAGAATCCAATATGCTGATTTTAGCAAGTTGAAATCAATCCCAACATCTTTAGCACGTATAACTTCAGCAATATGCTGTTCCTCCCTGTATGTTCCTAGTTAGATAAAGATTTCTAACAGAAATAACAGCATGTGAAAAATGCCACTACGTGAAATCAACTACCACACAAGACAACAAAACTGAGTTTTAACCCTAAACAAAAGGTTAATCAAGTGAAACAGTGATCAATCAATCCAATTATACAAACTGAAAAATCCAAAGCTGTTCTGTTATAGTCCACTGACATTCCCATGATATCTATACTCAACCACATCATCTTCAAACTGTTATGTACTAGCTGCTGTTAAAATAAGTAAACTGGCATAGCACTGAATGATAGGAGTGTTTTCTATTCTGTGGGAAAAAACTCTAATCTGTACCCTGTCTTGATGCTTGCCAATATTTACATCCTCCAGTTTTGCAACACCAGTATAAATTATATGGACTTGCTCATTTACACAATGGATATGTAATCTGAGTCAACAGGTTACATTTATTTCTTGCTGTACTTTTAATCGGAATCATACTTCATCAAAATTATCCTCCTTCATCCACTACTGTCTCTGTCTTGTTAATTGTTTCCTTTTTCTCACAGGAATATAGCCCTTTACCACATTCATTTAATGATTCTCAGTGATTCTCTTCTGCTGTTTCACTTTTTTTAAAAAAAGAACACTATATCCTGTCTAGATCCTTTTCTCACAGCAAGCTCTGCTAACGAAAAAAAAACTATGAGTACATAACAGAAAGCAAGTTTGTGCATTGGATACTGTGTTAATTTATATAGGCACAAGGTAAATCTTTTACGAGGAAGCAGTGGAAATGTTCACAACTAATGCTTGATTATCTTAGTAACTGACAAAATATTATGAACTTCCTTTGAAAACAGAAGCAAAGTGTCTTGCTTTGTATAACAGAAAGATTATGCACCAGTTAAAATGTTCTGCATTCTTCATTTTGTGGAGAATTTCCCATAACAAAGAAAGCTCATGAGAACATCATCTTCCAGGAAGAGCGAACAAATTGCACCCGGAGGTGTTAACATCTTCTTGAAAAATGTTACAGACAGGCTAATGGCTGAAACAGCGTGAAATTATACTTTCACAGGTCCTTAAATATGCACTTTCTTTTTACCTCAATCATGTTACTTTCCTTCTCAAATTTTTTTTTTGCCAATTTAAAAATTTGTTTGGCATTGCCCATACACTGTTCTCTGATTAACCTTACCTTCTCTTGATTACAGCTGAAGCATAGCTTACTTTTTCTTGACTTTTTTTTGTGTTTGAGAAACGGCGATGACTTGCTGAAGCTTCCAGTTCCCTCCAGAGGCTTCAGCAAGTCATCGCCATTTCTCAAACACAAAAAAAAAGTCAAGAAAAGGTAAGCTATGTTTCAGCTGTAATTGTCAGGTGACAAACAAACAATAATAAATTAACCCACCCCACCTCGTCCCACCCAATTGCATTTTCAATTGACTTGATTCATTTTACAATGTTAATGTCTTCAACTTTCAATTTCCATGAATTAGATTAATCAATTCCATGCATCTATTTTAATTGCCTGAATGAGACCCATCAACACGCACTCTTACCATAGGAGTTCCCCATGATTTGTGACTTGTAAGTCTGTGCTGAAGCAGGACAGAATCTTGGAAACATTAAAAGCCCAGTTTTGATCAGTCTTACCAGCCTTATGTGCACGAATTAGGCTGTTTTTCAGGGCTATTGTGTTTTTATAGGCAGTTAAATTAGCAGTGTAAGAAAAAGACCACAAAATGAAATTGGGTACTGTGATTAAGGTGTGATATTTATATACATTTTAATATTAATTATTTGTGAAGTTGGATTTTTGAATTTAAACAAGTGGCATACGTGTTTTCTGAGTGGCTGAAGATAAAATAACAACTCCAGCCAGATTTCAGCCTGGGATCTGACTTGTCCAGCTTATTACAATCAGCTGGAATTGCAATAATTTGGGGCTTTTAGTGAGATTTTCAATTCATTGGATTTAAGAGAGATTTGCGTCTTTCTTTTTACAACAACCACTATGTGGTGGTTGTGACAGAAAACAGCCATATTGTGGTAAAGTTAATGACATGGAATTTGAAGGTAATGGTGAATGTTACTAAGACTTTTCTAGAAGTGGAAGGTATAACAGTGGATTATTTGACATTTTTGAGTAAAGCTAAATGGAGACTACATTAAAGGAGTAAACTGCTAAACTCCATTAAAGGAGTAAAAATGGATTTCATAAGGATGCTTCAAGGTGATTAACAACATTGCGACTTGGAAGAAATGAAACCTGAAATTATGTCACAGACATTAGCTAAGATACATCTAAATTTTTTCTTTGAGAAAATTAGACTTCGAGAAAGGCAAAGCTTTGAATTCTAAGAGGAAAACACAGGAAGATGGAAATTGAGGAGAACAAAAAAGTAGAGGACATTGGAAATAGACAAAAAAGAAAAGCAGAGACTGTTGGAATTTTTAAAAAAACTTGAACTCCAAAGAGATTTGGAAAGTAGAGAACATGAATTAACCATTAAACAGCATATAGCAAAGGAGGAAATAATTGTGGCTCTGAGTATGATTCTAATTCCAGTGAGGGGTTGGATTTAACCTAGAATCTATGCTTACTGTCTAAATTTAACAAGGATAGAGTTGAACAGTATTTTCACTTCATTTGAGATGGTAGCTGGACAGATGTAGTAGCCAAAAGAAATTTGGACCTTCACATGATAGATGAATATGTCAAAACAGTCTAAAACTATATATGCCGACTTGTCAGCGTAACAATATGCAGAATACAAAACTGTCAAAGAGGCAATACCTAATGCTTATGAGCATATGCCTGAAACTTAGCAATTAACATTCAGAATGGTAAGGAACCTATTCAGCCAATTGCAGAATTGGCCAAAAGAAAACAGCAATGATTTAGATCATTCAAGCTAGAAAAAAAGTCTCAAAAGTATAAAGGAAATTCTGAATACGGAAGAATTCAAATTGTTTTCCTACAAACTTCAAACTTATCTTGATGAGCATCCAGTGTTCAGGATCAGAGAAGTAGCAGTTCAGGCATACCCATGATATCTCCCACAAGCAATTACAATTGGGGAAATATAAGATGCAATTCCACAAGAAAATGGGAGGAATAGAAAATCTGCAGATGACAGGTACTAGTTTTATAGAGTAGATAGAATGGTGTGAAAATAACAAAAGAGAGAGGCTACAATTGAAAAGTGATATAAAGAAGTCAACATGCTTACATTGGAATAAGACTGGTCATACCAGAGCCAATTATCAGCTTTAAATGTAAAACCAATTGAAGGAATATGAATGCCTAAGACATTTTCAGAAAAGCAAGCATCAGAAAAGAAAGTAGGTGTTAACCTGCAGCAGCAGTATAAACAGAACATATTTCCTTAAAATGGACTAAAAAGGAAAAATGGCTCAAGTCAGCCAAGAAAATTCTTTTACAAAAAGTGACAGATAGAACTAAACTGCTGGAAGTTCCCAGTATTTTGTCTTTTAAAGCAAAAAAAGGAGGTATATCTTGATGCTTCAAATCAAAGATATTCAGAAAAACTAGAACAAGATAGTCCCTGATGCTGGCTGATGATATTATTTGTCTTTGAGATTGGTTAATGAAGGAGAAAGTATTAATTGGAGGTATACATTGGAGGTTACACAGCAGTGTCATTATATAGGGTTGAGCTAAAGAGTCACTTGATAAACACTTAACTTGCAGTGGGTGGAGTGAAAGAAATTCTGATTGAAGGAATTATTTTATTTTGGAAAGTGACCTAACAGGTTCAAGAATTTGAATCCACCAAGGGTGGTGGAATAACTAGTGGAGGTAAAGTAAAATGTGTAATGTTACAATAAGAACATCCTAGATTGTTTCCTGACTCTGTGAGTTGAGATTTCTGACCTGTTGAATTATACGGGAAGGAATGGAATCTATGAAGCATGGAGATGATCAGGAAATTCGACTATTGGATAGAGATTTCAAAAACTTAACTAAAAAGGATGACAGCAAGGAGAATGGCACAGATATTTAGCACTTCATCTTTCATAGACATGCGAGAAATGGATACAAAATTGAAACCATTGTACGAATTGGGTGGTGTGGAAACCCCAGCCCTCAATTAAACCTGTACCTTTAATTCTGATACCAACTTTTGAGGAACAGTTTAGCAGCATCTTTGTAGATTGCATAGGATCCCAATCTAAAACCAAGTATTGGAACCAACATCTTTTAATGATCATGGATATTTCCACAAGATTTGCTTTGGTGGAAACTTGTTCGGACATATATTTTTTTCAAAAAACAGGATGTGGATTACCCAAAGAAATGCAATCAGATCACTGCTCAAATTTTGAGTCGCAAATATTCAAAGGAATGATGATTCATTTGGGAATAAAGAAATTTACATCTTCTGTTTATCAAACACAATCTCAATTGCATTCGAAAGATAGCATCAAACCTTCAAGACTATCATTAGATCTAATCACTAAGAAAGTGCTATTTATTGGGATAAGGGAATTACTTTATTGCACTTTACTTTTAGGAAGCCTCCTAATGAGTCCTCCGGATTTAATCAATTTTGAGTAATACATGGACAGGAGGCAAGAGGATGATTTAAAGTAATTCAAGAAAAATTGACACACCAAAAGTTTGGAGAAGACAGTTTAAACCTTTGTTTTGAGCTTCAGTGATAAACTGACCAAAGCATGAATAGGCTAAAATGCATCTGAAAAGTCTTCAGCCATGCGAACACTAAAGCAGATAAAAAGGCTGAAGTTTGAAACTTTGTTTCGGGCGACAAGGTGTTAGTGTTAATGCCGGTCTCTGGCAACCATTAAACAGAAGATTCAATGAACCTTATCACACCAAAAACAAGGTGAATTATGTAGTGAGTACTACAGACAGAAGGAATCCAAAAAATACTCAAAAACTAATTATTCTAAAATAAATCTTAATCATGTCTCACATCACATTCCCTAAGCCCTCAGAAGAATAAGAATGCTCAATAACTTTATTGGTTAACCATTAAAATCTTGCTGGTGCATTTATCATTCTAAATGGTGTGACTTTACATTGATTAAGTCCATCCAGTATTACAAAGGCTGATATTTCTTTGGTTCTATCAGTTAATGTTAACATGTTGAAAAAATATGGTGACAGGGATGATAGTGAGGAGAATACAGTAGTAAAGGATATAGGGAGTGAAATAGGATGATCAGAGCAATTAGAAAATTAACACGAAATGTAAACTCAAAAGGTGACCTTCCAGCAATTAGGTTAAAAAACACAAAAGATGCTGAAACATTTAGCTAGTATAATGTTTTATCTTCCAAAAAACAAACGACTGAGGTGGCTTACGAAGGTTATTATGATTTACAAATCAATTTGTGGGAATTAAACAAGAAAAATGGTTTTGGCTGTTCATGATGTTAATATGGGGAATGTGTTATCTATAAAACAACACCCATACAGACTTAATCAAGAGAGCTTAACTCAAGTGAGAAAAGAGATGATGTTCATATTGTGTGATGACATTACTGGACTAAATCAAAGTAACTGGATTTCACCTGTCACAATAGTGATGAAACCAGAGGGGCCACAAAGATTCTGTATTGATCATTGCGAAGTTAAAAACAATGAAAGTAGTCTCATATTGTATGCTGAAACTGAAGGACTATATTGAAGGAATTGGACCATGCACAATTTGTCACATAAGTCATATTTCTAAATGGATGTTGGCAAATTCCATTGACTGATAAAGAACTGAAGTAGTATTTGCTTTTATGGTGCTTCTTTGGTGTTTGAGTTCCGTAATGCGTTGCCAGCAGGATTAATTGTGTTGCATTTTTAACATTTGCTTTGGAATTTTTATGATGTGTTTCAAAATCTTTAAATATGTGTTAATTGTACATGTTTTGGTTTATTCTATTTTATCTTCATTTTCGTTCATATATTACGTTTGTTTTATTGTTAAACACAAATCTCCAGCATTATATGTAGTGTTTCAATGGAAAACCACTTTGCTGATACCAAAAACAAATCAAAAAAAATCTGTCAAGCCAGTTTCAGTCTGGAATCTGGAACAAGTCACACAAATGATATTTCATACCTGCTTTGTTGTCAGAACTATCTTTGCAAAATATTGCAAGATAGATTATTAAGGCCATAAACTGAATAGATTATTGTTTTTCATTTCATTATAAACACATGACAGCGAATGCATGAAAGTATTTCTTTTGTAATGCATCCACAAAAGGAGCCAACAATCAAGCAGTTGTAATTAACAACGAAACAAGGCTATAATAAGGATCTCATCCTCATTGTGGTCCCTGTATGAATAATGCTGTAAAGTGCAAAATTGTCTAGAAGAGAAAAGTGCCTAAAAAGCAAAAAAGAGAAAAAAAGTGCCTCGATACTAATACATTGCCGATAGTAGATTGATGCAGTGATACTCCAAAATAACACCATCATTAGGCTTAAGAGGAAAATGAGAAGAACAAGGCATGATGCAGGAACATCCTTGGCTAATGCTGTCTCAAAGATTTGATATATTAAAATTAGATAAAACTATTTTTAAACCTGAAGAAAGCGCATATGCACAAATTAATTGGATATATGGGGCATTGTGAAAATGAAATCTCTGAAAGCTGTTTAGTTATGAACATTTGGATAAATTTTAAAAAAAATTAAGAACTTTTCTGTTAAGGGTAGAACTTGTCTTGTGGCAATATTACATCACTTAGCATACATACTGAAAATATGCCAAATAGGTTCCAGATTCTGCAACTCAATTTGTGTCATTTACTTACTGTAGGCTCATTTTGTCTTCTGCATTGCTGATTGAAAGCTGACAGCAGTGAAAATCCTATCAGATAGAGGTACTTTCCGCTTGTACTCTTCACTGGAGTTCCTGCAGGGCCTGCCAGTTTGTTATTCGGCCAACATGAAGTACGCTCACTATTCATAATCAACTGACGATAGTGCTGAAGCATCACTGTGGTGGATAATGGGCCAAATTATGCTGTAACAGCATCTGTTAGATTTATCCCTTGATGCCTCCGTTCAAAACAAAGAAAAGCAAAAAATGAGGTTTAGCGTTTTTATAATCTCCCTAATAATTAAAAAAAAACCTGAAGGGATGAGATTGCACATTTATAATAATTAACTTTCAGCAACAAATGATTTCATAGATTATAATTAACAATGATCATATTAAAAGTGTGTTTGTGCTGCTCTCTGCTAACCCTAAATAATTGTGATACGTTCAGTTCATATCTCAAGAGCAGAAACCTCATGGCATTCAATACATTTCAATGCTGAGGCAAAGCAGTGATAAACTTCTTTCTTGGACCCAACAGTGAGGTGGCATAACTTTATAAGCAACTTCTGAACATTGGCATTGATTTCTCATCTGAAGTTTCCATCCAATGTATACATCAATATTGGAGTGTGCCATTAATTTTGCTGTTATTTGATAGCAGATTCTGGGCCTGTATGTAAACATATGCAAAAAAACCACAGCTACTACATTGCATTCACAGTGTCAGTTCTTTGTTTCCCCCAGTCAGAGAAAAACTACCATCTGTTAGGGCAGAGGAGAGCTTCTTTTTTCAATTGTTTGCCCAATTCAAACAGAACTATAGCTAAGGCCATGGGAAATATAGCTACTTAGCAAACAGTGGCTTCGTATATAAAGATACATCACATTTGGTAGGACGCAACAGTGTTGTCGTGGGGAGAAATATCTACCAGCCACTGAATGTGAAAGACAGTGGAATGATCCCATTTTGGCCTTCATGGCCAGAAGGTTAGAAATAACCCCATTTCAACTGGTCATGGAAACTTCCAACTGCATTTCAGATTTTTCAGGCTAATAGTTCCCTGTGGCGAGGGTGTCTGCTCTTAAGGGATAAGGTCCAACCCTGCAAGAACTCAAGGTCTGGCAGTTCTTCAGTCCTATTGGTAGTAAAGGCCAATGAAGATATTGCAGCAGGCCAGGACCTGCCACCAGAATTAAAGTGAGTTTGCTAAGTGCATCGGGGTAATCAGGCAGTTATTTCTGAGGGTAAGGGGCAAGGGGTGGTTGTCAGCCATGAAGGTGGGGTCTTTCAGAGAATAGCTGTTCCAATCCAGGACCCTCTGTGGGCTACCAAATGAAATATTAGGAGCCCTCCTTCTCGGAGGCTGTAAGCAGATCCTGTGGTAGAGACCTAGTGGTTTCCTTTTGGGGCAAACTATCTACCTGCCATGAATAAAATATCAGAAGTGTTATAAAGTGGTCTTTCACATCTAATATTTGTGATGGGGCAATTGTTAGAATCTATAATCAAGGATATGGTATTTGATTGCCTCAAGAAATTTAAATTAATTAGCGAGAGTCAGCATGGATTCATGAAGGGTAGGTCATACTTGACAAAGCCTAAAGTTTTCCTTTAGAAAAGAGGTGACAGAGGTGACAAAGTTGGTGGACAGAGGTAAGTCGAAGGACACTTTTTAAATGGACTTCAAGAAGGCTTTTGATAAAGTCCCACACAATAATTTGTTAATTAAGATGGAAGCCCATGGAACTGAGGGCATAATATTGACATGGATAAGAAATTGGTTGAGTGGTGGGGAACAGAGTTGGAATAATGGATAAGTTGGCAGGATATGACTAGCATTGTCTCCCAGGCATCTGTGTAGGGACCTCAATTATTCACAATATTCATTGACAACTTGGATAATGGCATAAAGAATCAAGTAGCCTGATGACACAAATTGGGTAACATTGTAGACAGTGTTAATGACAATTTAAAATTACAACAGGACATTGATACATTAGATGAATGGGCAAAGCTGGGGCAGATGGATTTTAATATAAGCAAATGTGAGGTTATCTATTTTAGACCAAAAAATGATAGTTAGTGTAATTGTTTTAGAAAGCACATAGTTAAACACAGTGTAGGTCCAAAGAGATTTCAGGGTTCAGGTTCATAGCTCTTTCAAATGTCTCAAAGAGGTGCAGAAAACAGTCAAGAAGGCTAATGGAATGCTGGCCTTCATATCTAAAGGGCTAGAGTATAGAGATGCAGACAGTATGCTGCAGTTATACAAAACCCGAGTTAGATCCCACTTAGAGTACAGTGAGCAGAACTTGGCACCACACCTTAGGAAGGATATTTTGGCCCTGGAGGGAGTTCAACGCGGGTTTACAAGGATGATACCTGGACATCAGAGGTTACGAATGAGAAGAGATTATACAAATGAGACCTTTATTCTCTAGAATTAAGGGATGATCTAATGGAGGTCTTCAGGATATTAACAGGGAAAGATAGGGTAGATGAAGAAACATTATTTCCACAGCGGGGGTTGAAGTTTCCAGAACTAGGGGACATAATCTAAGAATTAGGACCAAGCCAGTCAGGAGATGTTAAAAAACATTTCTACATGCAAGTGAAGGTTTGGAACTCTCTTCCTCAAATGGTGGTTAATGCTAATTCAACTGTTAAATTTAAATCTGACATTGACAAGTTTTTATTAAGCAAGTATGTCAGGGATATGGACCCAAGGCAGCAATATGGAGTTAGGCCACAGATCAGCCAGGATCTTACTGAATGGCAGAGCAGGCTCTAGGGGCTGAATAGCCTACTCCTGTTCCTAGGTTAAGTAGCCATTAGTCACTGATGGGCATCAAATAACCTATGCGCAAGCAAGCCACCTGTCATTTTCCCAATCTTGGTAGAATGGCAGTGGTGATGAGTGTCCCACTGCTGTCATTTCACCAACTGTTACGACCTCCCTATTGACCTTCCAACTCAATTGCAGGCTGTCTAATTCCATTGAAGTCAGACTTAGTTAAATCTGGAATCTTAGTAACTACTCACTTCTTCCCTTTCAGATACTGTTATGATTGTTGTCAGTTAAATGTTCACACACCATTAATTAGGCCGTTAGCTAAATCTGGCCCATTCGTAATTCTAATATGGCATACACCCTAGTTGGTTCAGAGATTTTACTGCAGTAAACTATACTAGACAAGAAATTAACCGTTTTTCTGACATGTTCTATTCTCCCTGAGAAATGTTAAAGCTCCCATTTAAATCACTTTGCTTTTGCCAAATCCTGAACTAATTTCTTCAACTGTGTAATGCACCATTTCACAGCTACTGCCAGGAAATTTTTACAAGGCTCTCCAAACAGACTTAGATTTTTTTAATAAGAATTCATCTGTGGAATCACTGACAAGGCCATCTTTCATTATCTCTCCATAATTGTTCTTGAAAAGCTGGTGGTGATGAGCTACCTTCCTGAACTGTTGCAGTCCACCTGCAGTCCAGGTACACCCACAGTATTGTTAGGAAGAGAATTTGACCCAGCAACAGTGAAGGAATGATGGAATAGTTCCAGGTCAGGGTGGTTGGAGGGAAACCTGTAGGTAGTGATATTTACATACTTCCCCTGCTGTTCTCTTTCCAATTGGTAGAGTTCAAAAGGCACACAAAGAGGCTTGATGATTTACCAAAGAATGGTTCATAAATGGGACATGCTGTTACCACTTTGTCAATTGTAAATGGTTGTTTTTTTTCTTTATTTTTGATTGCAGATGGAAATTGGAACTTCTTTTAAAAAAAAGGGTGATTGAGGGATTGTTACATTTTTCAGAATGGAAGTAACCTGACACTTGTTGCAAGTGTTGTTTATACAGCTGGTGGCTCAAGCAGTAGCAGAATGTTTGCAGAAGAGTACAAACCATTAGTTGTGTACAAATGGAGATTCAGCTGGCAACAAGTAGCTGGTTGGTCTCCCACCCACAGATAACTTATTGACGACAAATCGCAGTTGTCTGCCAACAGTTGTGTGATTGGCTCCCAAACAGCTTAACAACTTCAATGTGTGAATGAGACTATGAAAAACCATCACTTCTACAAGCTAAGAGCAGTCTCTGTTCTCTCTTGCAAATACACTTTTAGCCTCAAGAAAAACAGTTTAGTTTCCCTTCAGCAGTTGGTGAAGGCTCTAACTTTAATTACTGAGTCATAGACCTGTATAAAAGAGTGAACCAGTCACCTTGTGCCTCCTGCAAGCAAGTAAAAGCATCCAGAGAAGGAAGAACAAAAAGAAGTGTTCTGATCAGCACAAGAATGATCTTAGAAATCTTTTCTAAATTCTAGTCTTTAGAAAACTTAGAAACCTCTCTTAGAAGAGAGACCACAGGTTTGCTTTCCCAATTTTTCCCTTCTGCCATAATATCCATATTTTCTTTCCTGTTTTTATCTGTCCGTACATGTGTAGAAGGGGTGTTAGACTTTTAACTGGTAGAGTTATTTGCTAATGGCTCATAATTGTTTACCTGTTGCTAGAGTCAATTGTAAGAATGACTATTTATAACAGTTAACCTGGGTCTGAAAGTCCAATAAATTAGGGGATTTTGCAAACTTTTCAAGTTCTTTAATTTTTGTGGCAATTCTGGAAATAGCAGGGCTTGATTTCCAGTGCACGACTCTAGTCAGGCATAACATAGGGATAGCGCACTGATCAAGCAGGCTGTTTTATCCTGGATGGTACTTTGAGTTCTTGAGTGTTATTGGAGTTGCAGTCATCCAGGCTAATGGAGGTAATCCGTCACGCCTCTGATTTATGCACTGATCCGCTTTCATATACAGCTGCTCGAGATACATTTATGGACAATGACAACCCCAGACTATTGACTGTGAGGGATTCAACCCAACCAATACCATTTCACATTAAAAGGAAGAAGGTTAGACACCCTTTAGTTGGCATTAGCTAACTGTCACTTGTGTGGCATGAATTGTACTTGTGAGGTATTGGCCTGCATTGCACAGACTTTGCTGTATACGATATAACTGGTGCAGAGTCAGAGGTCGTAACAAACAGTATTGAACACTGCAATCATTAGACATTAAAGTCATCGATGATCGTTGGCTCTAGGGCCCTGCCTTGAAGAACTCCTGCAGCAATACCTTGGGACTGAGCTGACTGGCTTCCAACAGCCACAAATATATTACTTTGTGCCAAGTACGACTCCAAACCACAGAGAGTTTTCCTCCTACTTTGACTTGGCTTCAGTTTTGCTACAGTTTTCTTGAGGCCTCATTCAGTGAAATGTTGATATCAAAAGTTGGCTGCACTCAAATTGCACAGAGTCATGTGGTCCTAACTGAATGCAACTGAGCGGCGAGTAGGTTTTTGGGGATTATGTGCCAACTTCATAGCAATGTCTTCTTCTACTTTGCTCAATGAAGGTAGACTGATGATGGACTAACTGAACAGATATTATTTATCTTGCTTTTTGTGGACAGGGCAAACATTTTTTCACATTGTTCAAAGGATGCCACGCTCTAGCCACATTCAAACAGTTTGGCTAAATTCACAACTTTCCCTGAGCACTAGTCCTACAGTTTGTACAGCAACCTGTTGCCACGGCCTTTGCATGTATTCAGTGTAGTCAGTCATTCCTTGATATCAGGTAGACTGAATCAATTTGGTTGAAGACTGGCATCAATGAGACTGGGAACCTCAGGATGAAGTTTCATGAATTATCTACTCGGTGCAAAATGCTGAAGGTTTGCATTTTGCTAGGTTAATCAATCCTTCAGACTGGGATTGTTTCTACAGTCTCCTCTAATTATTTCTTTAATTATGCACATCCTTTCACAACTGGATCTAGCAGAGTTTTGATGTGATCCATTGCTTGAGAAATCACAGAGTTCTGATGATCGGACACAAAATTCTACCCATTAAATTTCCTGCTGCACTGCTTTCCTCTTGTTACATCTTCTTTCATCATCAAAATGATTTTATCCCTAATCATTAAGATTACTCCTCCAATTTTGCCCATTTTGTTCTGTAGATCTTACAACCTGGTATATTAGTTCCTATCTTGACCTCTTGAAATCATATTTCCATAATGGTGACTGATTCTGAAAGGGTCAATGCTGGAGACCACATTAAGCTCCTTTCCAATCGGCCTGTTGGAGTAATTTAACTTGTACCTGATTGCTATCAAGCAATAAATTAAATCTTGTCTAAGACATGTACCTCTTCTTGTTAAGACTCAGGAGTTTTTTTCTCCTCCATTGGAAACGAGTAAGTCCTTTGATCCAGTCAAGCAAAGTGGATAGTAGCAGCAAACAACTGGTGGTTGGCATCATAGCATGTGCAGCCATAACTTCTAGTTAGAAGTAGCCATGATGTGAAGGTGCCAGAGTTGGACTGGGATAAACAAAATCAGAAGTCACACAACGCCAGGTCATTCCAACAGGTTTATTTGAAATCACAAGCTTTCGGAGCACAGGCCCTTCATTGGGTGAAATGATGCAATGACCACCTCAGAAGATAGACACAGGATATGACCAATAGAGTACCCTTCATCACCCAGTCCTTCCGTAGAGCAGAAAGACTGCACCATGTTCTGCGCAGCCTTCAACATGTCATCAATGACAACAAGCATCTCACCAAGAACATCCCTTTGCCTCCACTTCTTGCCTTCAAACAACTGCCAAACCTTAAACAGACCATCATTCACAGCAAACTACCCAGCCTTCAGGACAACATCAACCACAATACCACATAACCCTGCCATGGCAACTTTTGCACGACATGTTAGATCATCGACATGAATACTACCATCACACGTGGGAACATCACCAACCACATACATGGCAGATACTCATGTAACTTGGCCACTGTTTTCTGTCAATCCCATACACTGCAGGCAAGCTTGTCACAAGGCATGGTATATTGACGAAAGCATGCAGAAGCTACAGCAATGGATGAATGGACATCACACAACAATCACCAGATAGAAATGTTCCCTCCCAGTCAGAGAACACTTCAGCATTCAAGGACATTCAGCTTCCGATCTTCAGGTAAGCATACTCCAAGGCAGCCTTCAGGATACACAACACAGAATCACCGAGCAGAAACTGATCGCCAAGTACTGTACCTACGAGATGGCCTCAACCATGATCTTGGGTTCATGTTGCGCTACATGTGACCCCACCACACTGTTCTGTATCTGTAAAATCTTCCTTACAGTCCTGTTTTGACACCATCACCTTGATAAATTGTTATGATCTGTCTACCTTAATTAGTTTGTACATATTTTGGATTATTTATTTCTTTGGTTAGACCCTTGGCATGCGACTCTTATACCTATCATGCTATTTCAGTCATTTGGAATGTTTCCGGTACCACCTTATTTTTAACTTTTTGTAATTTTCTCTCTGCCTCATTTAACTGGGTTATAGGTCATCTCTTTGCTTCCTTTTCATTTGTTGACACTTTACTCACACCATCTAACACTTTTGATCAACTACAGGGACTTATCATTTGACACTCCACTCATTCTATTTGTATGATCTTTTGATCTCTCTGCCCATAAGTTTTTTTTTTTGTGTGCTTGTCTCTCACGTCACCTGATGAAGGGACTGCACTCCAAAAGCTTGTGTGATTTCAAATAAACCTGATGGGCTATAACCTAGTGTTGTGTGACTTCTGACTTTCTTGTTGAATTTGCACCTAAAATTCAATTTGTTCCTTTCATTTGGTGCATTTAAAAATAGAATTTTTATTAGCCATAGGCAAAGGTGTCAGTTTTTTTTTGGAAATTAGACTCATGCATGACTTTTTTCTCTCTCTGGGTTTAATTATTGGACGCCTTTCAGTCTTCCCATTTTTGGATTGCTGAAAGCAGAATTTTCACCTCATTACACAAACTTGAACAAACCCTGCTGAAAATTGCAGCCACTCAGAGACACAAATTCAGTGCTGATCTTTCTACCACAATCAATCTTTCAAAAGAACACGCAGCACAAAGTATGTGTGCTGTCTGAGTCAAATCAAATGGATGCAGAGTAATTCATGTATCATTACTCCTGCAACCAAATTCAATGGCAATCCAAATTTAGCCCCCATAGATCTTGCGATCAACAAAACAGAAGTTCCTTAAAGGCATGAATAATCACTTCAACCAAGTATGAAACATTGCACTGCTAGTAGCACAAGGGCAGCAAATACATCAGAGCACCAGCATCTTCAAGGTGCCCTCCAAGCTACTCACCATCCTGACATTGAAATACGTCACCATTCCTTCATTGTCACTGAGCCAAAATCCTAGAATTCCCTCCCAAAGGTCATTGTGGGTCTTTTATGTTTTCTTTTGTGGGATGTGGGCCGTCGCTGGCTGGTCAGTATTTATTGCCTGTCTCTATTTGTCCTTGAGAAGGTGGTGGTGAGTTGCCTTCTTGAACTGCTGCAGTCCACCTGCTGTGGATTGATCCACAATGCAAGCAGGAAGGGAATTCCAGGATTTTGACACAGCAACAGTGAAGGAACAGTGATATATTTCCATGTCAGGATGGTGAATGGCTTGAATAGGAACTTGAAGGTGGTGGTGTTCCTATACATCTGCTGCCCTTCTTCTTTTAGATGTAAGCGGTCACAGGTTTGGAAGGTGCTGTTTGAGGACCTTTTGGTGAATTTCTGCCGTGCATCTTGGAGATAGTACACACTGCTGCTACGTAGGGTTGGTAGAGGAGAGAGTGGATGCTTGTCGATGTGGTGCTAATCAAGTGAGTTGCTTTGTCCGGAATGGTGTCAAGCTTCTGAGTGTTGTTGGGACTGCACTCGTCCACACAAGTGGGGAGTGTTCCATCACACTCCTGACTTGTGCCTTGTCGATGGTGGACAGGTTTTGAGATCTCAGAAGGTGTGTTACTTGCCCAGTATTCCTAGCCTCTGACCTCTTGTACCCACTGCACTTATATGGTGAGTCTAGTTGAGTTTCTGGTCAATGATAACCCCCAAGATGTTGACAACAGGGGATTCAGTGATGGTAACACCATTGAATGTCAAGCGGCGGTGGTTAGATGTCTCTTATTGGTGATGGTCATAGCTTGGCAATTGCGAATGTTACTTGCCATTTGTCATTCCAAGCCTGGATATTGTCCAGATCTTGTTGCATTTGAACAAGGACTGCTTCAGTACCTGAGGAGTCATGAATAGTGCTGAACATTGTTCGCTGGTGATTCTGACCTAATGACGGAGCGAAGGTCATTGATGAAGCAGCTGAAGATGGTTGGGCCTAAGACACTACCCTGAGGAATTCCTGCACAGATGTCCTCAACCTGAGATGACTGACATCCAACAACCACGACCATCTTCCTGTGTCAGGTATGACTCCAACTACCAGACAGTTTGCCCCGATACCCATTGATTCCAGTTTTGCTGGGTCTCCTTGATGCCAGTGGAATGTAGCCTTGATGTCAAGGGCTGTTACTCTCACCTCACCTTTTGTCCATGTCCGAACCAAAGCAATATTGATGAATGGCCCTGGCGGAACACAAACTGGGTGTCACTGAGAAGGTTACTGCTGAGCAGATGCTGCTTGAAATCAGTGTTGATGACACCTTCCATCACTTTACTGATGATCGCGAGTAGACTTTGGCCAGGTTGGATTTGTCCTGCTTTTTATATACAAGACATACCTAGGCAGTTTTCCACACTGTCAGCTAGATGCCAGTGTTGAAACTGTACTGGAACAGCTTGGCTAGGGGAGTGGCAAGTTCTGGAGGACAAGTCTTCAGTCCTATTGCCAGGGCCCATAGTCTTTGCAGTATCCAGTGTCTCCAACCGTTTCTTCATACCCTTACAGCACATGGACTGCAGTAATTCAAGAAGGCAACTTAGCACCACCTTCAAAGGATACTAGACACGGGCAGCCAGTACCACCCACATTTGAGAATTGTTTTAAAACATAATAATTAAATGCATAACAATAGTTTTTGTTTGAATCTGTTTTTTAAATAGTTTAATGGTGAAGGTAGCAACATATCCCTTGGCATGAATGGCACTTTATGCAAATTAACTTTAAAAACGTAATCTAGACAACATGAATCGGCATGGATGGGTACATGGGACGGTTCTTGTTTCCATTATTATTTTCTTCCCCTCCAGACATCAGAAAACAATTCACATAAAGAACAAACACAGAACACTGGACAAACCCAGCAGGTCAGGCAGTATCTGTGGAGAGAGAAATAGTTAATGTTTTGAGTCTGCTGTGACTCGTCTTCAGAACTCTTGATAGTTCAGAACGTTCTGAAGATACAATGATTTTTCACCTAATCCTTTACGTGTGCATGGATGAGTGAAGTTTTTACGGAAAAAAATTAATGTCCCTTGTGTCGACTCTGTACACACTCTAGTACTAGTGTGTGTTCAGGACTGTTTTGCTACATATCAAATGAAGTGTTGAAGTGGAAAAATGCATGAGATTGCACAAGTGGACATCAGCAAGCAATTACCCACTTTGAATTCTAAACCTTGTGAAGTCTGACATTTAACTTATAAATGGTAGTTGATATTAACAACTAACTACCAAATTGCTCAGTACAAAGGCAATCTGTGGTCTTGGTTTCCCATGGCCATGTTCCTACCCTCAAAGGCTCCCAAAGCTGAAAGGAAATGCTGCTAAAATAATTTGTAAGGTCATTCAGCATTTAAAAAAAAAAAATGAGAATGGCAAGACCTTAAGAAAGCAGTTGCAACATTTCTGGAATGTCAATTTGACACTGTAGTCTTTCTTACTGATTATCATGCATCAAGCAACATCTGTTGTATGATTCCTGTCCAATCATAATAGAAGCGCAATTAAACATATTGGTGGCATGTTTCTTTCAAATTTATTTTTCTGTTTACCTAAGTTGGAGTGAACAAGAAGTGTTGTGTCACCAGTTAATGTTCATAGTCTTTTATTTGCCTGTATGAGAAGTTAATGTT
>JAHRHZ010000223.1:19659271-19669775 GCA_024137785.1 Ginglymostoma cirratum
AACTGCCGATGCTGGAGTCAGAGATAACACAGTGTGGACCTGAAGGAGCACAGCAGGCCAGGCAGTATCAGGGGAGCAGGAGGCATTCCTTTTCTGAAGAAGGGTCCAGAGACAAAACGTCAGCTTTCCTGCTTCTCTGATGCTGCTTGGCCTGCTGTGTTCATCCAGTTCTACACCTTGTTGTCTCAGATTCTCCAGCATCTGCAGTTCCTACAATCTCTGAATAGATTTTAAGAGGTTGTATTCAAGCTGGAGGAATGGGTCTGCACATGACAACCAAAATTCAACTCAGAAAGAATTGTGTGATAATATATTAGGAAGGATGAATGAGAAGAGACAATACTTGCTGGAAATGGTACAATCTTAAACAGAGTGCAAGAATGGAAAGACCCGGGGAGGGGAGTGTGCTTGTGCGCAAATCTTTGAAGGTATCACAAAAGGTTAGCAAAATCATTAACAAAGCATATACAATTCTGAATTTTATAAATAAAGATCTTAGAATGTTTACGTTGTTGATGCATTCTATTCAATTCTGGGCACCAGTCTCAGAAAGATGGGAGGCTTTGCAGAGGGTACAGAAGAGATTTACAAGAATGACCCTGGGAATGATGGCTTACAGCTACAGGGATAGATCAGAAAATCTGGGATCCTTCTCTGTTAAGGAGAGAAAGTTAAGAATAAAGTTAATTGAAGTGTTTGAAATCATAAAAGTTTAGATGCAATAAGAGAAAACTTGCCAACGGCTGAACAGTTAATAATAGAGGGAGCAGATAAGATCAATGCTGACGGACAAGCACCACCATAAGGTGATTAAAAAAGACTGTTTAGGGTTTGGAATGGACCACCAGATAGGTGGTGCATACAAGTTCAACAGTAGCCTTCAAAAGGAAATCAGATGAGTACTTGATGGAGAAAAGATTTCAAGGATATAGAAAGCGACCAATGGAGTATGACCAACTTGACTGGTTTCAACAGAGCTGATACAGATTTAATCTATCTATATTGTGTTATTTTATTCTTCCATTAAAGTTACAAAGTGTTTAAAAAAAAAGTCCTTGAACACTGCACACAAATATAGGAAGTACTTAAACTTTCCATGCAAAAGCAAAATTCCGATTTTGTAAAACCGAAATCAAAACAGAAAAGTTCTCAGTAAGATGGGCAGCATTTGCAGGGAGAATAAGAGAGTTAAAATTTGACACCCTACAGACTTCCTGTACACTTTCTTCTTCTAAAGACATAATTCCATTTCCTCAAACAAAGTCAGAACTGGAAGAAACATTCAATTTGCAAAGCATTTTCCTTTAAATGAGGCATGTGCAAAAGTCCCCTTCTCCCTCAGCAGAAAGGCTGCTCACCTCAAATGTCCACTGGACGTGCTTGATTACTACTGTTCTGGTAATTTTCAACTAGCAGACATCTTATTACTTAGCATACGCTTCATTCAAATAAGAGAATCAGAGCAAAAATCTCTTTGCTACTGAGTCCTTATCCATGGGACAAATTACAAATTCACTTCCTTGATATAACACTTCACCCCACCAGGAACATATAACAAAAATGTGTTCCAGGATCATAATAATTTTTTGTCCGTTAACTTCAGCATGGATTTCATTAAATTGTGTCTTTGTTGTCCACATCCACTTACAGAACACAACTCCTGGAACTCAAAATGATAGAAAGGCAACAATGACGGTATTGACAATTTGACAGCTGAGTAGCTCCTAACAACCTTGTAATACAACAGATTTCAAACTAGTATGCATAGAATTACTGAGAAGATGATGTGAATGATATGTTCCCACTTCTAATTATCATAAAAATCTGAGTAAAAATAACTGGAAGCAGACAAATCTCCTCCTGCGCATTCACACCCAGAGGTGATTAACAATTTATCATCTATTTATCACTTTCAAACCCAAACACTCTCTCAGCTGCATACCATCCAGTAAGTTGCATCCCTTTCCAAAACAGATTTGCTCACATTTCTCCAGTGCCTCCAAAGAGGCAGAGTTTGAGAGACCTACAATTTCCAGCATGACTTCAGATTTCCAGTATCTGCAGAAATTTCCTTTTGCTTTGGTTTTGTCATGCTAACTTTTCCAGTGTAAACCATCACATAAAGTAGTACCTTATTCTCCCCTTTGCAATGTATTGCCACTTTACGTCTATAACACCTGTTAAGTTTCTAAGTCATCAATGAATAATCAAAAGAAACTATTTCTGTTAAGGTCGCTTTGGAACAGTTTTTGTTTTGACATTCAAACTGGCTAGCAACTTCCCCAATTAAACATTCATGGTGCATCTACATAACACTTTCAAGTAATTGTATTCATTTTTCATGTGGGTTGAGAGATTTATGGTCAAATTAAAAATATCTAAACTCCAACATACATATGTGAAACATAAATATGATTAATACAGTACAATTAACGTGCCACAAGTAGCATTTGACTGGGAAATGTAGTTCCATAGTCTTGATGAAACATTATCGCAATAATAAATTTTAGAAAGGATCACAATAGTGTACAGGTTAGAAAATGAAGTAGTGAGTAATTATTAAGCAAATCATTGCCGTCTCCCTAAGGGATTCTGGAGGCCTTCCAAAATTACTCATTAAAAATTCCAGCAGCTAGCCATTGATTTGAAATGCATTTCAAATTTTATTTTTATGATAAAGAACAAAGGAACTTCCACGGTGCCTTTCACATCCTCACCATGTTCCAGAATATTTCTCAGTCGATTAATTATTTTCAAGTGTTTTGCTTTTGTGAAATAGACAATTGTGGCTGCCATTCCTTACATAGTAAGATCCCAAACTCATCAATGTGATAAATGGCCAGATCATCCGCTTTAAGTCCAGAAATAACTGCTGGTTAAGAAAACAGGAGAATGTCCCTTTACTTCTTTTAATAGAGCCAACGAATATTTCTTATCCACCTGAATGAACAGACAGAATTTTCAACAGAACCTTTACAATTCTGAAAGGTATTGACGGAGGCACTGCAGACAGGGTGCTTCCATTTGCGAAAACAGAATAACTAGAGTCCATCCAGATAAGATAGTCACCAAGAAATCCAGACAAAACCACTTCACCCCAAAGAGTGGTGAGAAGGCAGGAAGCACTGCCACGGATACAGAAGCTTTTAAGGGGAAGGCAGATAAGGAAGAGGGCGAAGGGAACAGAAGGTTACAATGATACATAAAGATGAGGTCAGATTGGTGTCTCAAGTGGAACATGACCACCAGCATGGATTGGGGGCGGCAAATGATCTGTTTCTCCTGCGCATTCTCTGTAATCATCTGATGGACATTATCTTTGTCAAAGCAATTCTTCCTCAATACTGAAGTGACAATTTAGATTACGAGATAACAAGGTGTAGAGCTGGATGAACACAGCAGGCCAAGCAGCATCAGAGGAGCAGGAAGGCTGACGTTTCGGGCCTAGACCCTTCTTCAGAAAAAAATTAGATTATGTTCTTATATCTGGAACGTATAAAATTCAGGGCATTGGGATCTTTGGGATTGCTGGTTTCAACCTGATGTTTTAATCTATGCATTTTCAAAGCAGGATCCACAGACCTTAAGGAGTGGATGAGATTACGAATATTTCTACCAGCCTATTATAAATTTCTGCATGTTTCTGGATGTGTTAATTTACTACCACAACATTTCTACTGGTCTACGCTACTTTTCATGTCCACAATGAAGGTCCAGTTGTTTTCTGTTAGTATAAGCTCCAAAATAAAGTACCAATGAATGATTTTTCACGAGATTGTTACTATTCACAAGGAGCCCGACTCTGCACACACAAAAACATTATGCGTACTGGAATTGGGAGAAATTGATTTCAGCACCTTTAAACATTTTAATACACCAGCTACTTCTAGTAAACATTTTCTATTATATACAGCTGAAATTACTTTTAAAACCGGTTGTAGATTTTTGTCCCTACTATCGTCCAGTATGTTTCTAAATGCAATAGATAGAGTAGGGTAGGCTAATGATACTACTGAACAATAGATATACAAATAAGGTGGCCAGTCATGACACCTCACCTCAACTAGAAATGGGCAATAAGTATGGTCTCCCAGTCACCACCACCTCCATCTCTTTAAATGCTCAGCTACTCATTAAATTTACACTGGCAAGTCTGGCCAAAGTCAAGGAGGTCTAAACTAATTTCAAGACTGTAAAAACAAAATCAATTACAATGTGATACTTCAGGCATATCGTCATAATAATTGAAAAAAGAACAGGCAATAATAGGTATAGAATTTAAAAATAAATGACCTATGAGAAAGCCAATGTACTTCACCACATTTCGAAATGTAGAGCTTCCACAAATTGGCTGTTTGTGAGCCTTTGGCTTCTTATGCTTTAACAATTCCCCTTCGCATGCCATGAAAATAAATTTGTATGTTAATTATTATTCACACAGCACCCGTATTGGGTGTACCAGCAACAGTTATGACACTGGTTTTGTGTGTTTGAGATATAAATCATTAAAGTATTGTTAAATATTATAGATCATACAAACTCCTTCTTCCAGTAACCAATTGCCATTTAACTCCATAAATTTACAGTGGAAAAAAAGTGCATTGTTTCACTTTAATTTCCAGAATATTCTTTGGGCTGTTGCTTGATCATTGGAGTGAAGTTTCATTTTGGTGACCAATTTTGATTTCAGTGACAGGGCTGAACATGAGCTATGCCAAGAATATTAAAACCAACTAACTGGAACAAAAACAAGCCATTGCATTTATTCAAATTATCCAGCCAATGGCTGTTTGGATGGTTACACTTTCAATTAGACATCAATTAGAAACATTTAAATCTAAATTCATAGTAAAACTAAGTTTACAATGTGGTAAACATGCAATGTTAATAACTAGCTTCATGGTTTATATTTAATTATAAAAGGTAACATAGTTTTGGAAAGAATAAACTTTTAGATGTAGGGTAAATGAAACTCTGAAACTCCAAAGTTGCTAAACCATCGAACGTATTTACACATCACAAAAGGGTGTGTACTTACAAGGCTAGTGTAAAACATGAAAGCCATAAAAGCAGCTTGTGAGCTTGTTTCGCTGGAACACTGAAAACAGTTTGCCGAAGAACTCTTGTGATACTGCCCCCTGCTCCAAAGTTGTGTCTCTGACCAGGTTGATTAGAACACAATCGGAAAACAAAAAAAAAAGACAATATGCCTAAATTACATTGGCAAATCTTTGTTAGAGAGGTTGATTATTCATGCTGGCATTAGGATCAAAAGTTTGGTTTTAAACTAAAAGCACTTTTGCAAACAGGGAGTTTCTTAGGGAAATCAGCAAATTTGGAAAAAGGGCCATTGAGTCCCAGAATGAAAGAAGTTGTTTCAAAAGTGAAAGATAGTCAAGATTTAAGTTTGAAATAACCCAGATTTGTCACATTGCCACGGAGATAGGTTGTAGGGAACCAGTGATTTTGTGAAGTTTATCCAAATTTCTTTGCTCACAGAAACAAGTGGTTTAGCTTGGTAACAGGTCTCTTTCTATAACACTGCCAACAGCCTGACCATTAATTGTATAAGTCCTGCCCTTGTTTGTTTCACCAAAATGTAATACCTCACATTTATCAAAATTAAACTCCATCTGCCACTCCTCAGCCCATTGACTCAATTGATCAAGATCTCCTTGAATTCTTAGTTAACTTTCTTCACTGTCCATGAAACGACCAATTATGGTGTCATCTGCAAACTTGATAGCTATTCCTTTTATATAAGTGATTTGGATGAGAATACAGATGTCAAACAAAAATGGACCCAGTACCGATCCCTGTGGAACACCACTGGTTACAGGCCTCCAGCCTGAAAAACAACTCTCCCCGACCACCCTCTGTCTCCTGCCATAAAAATGAATTTTGTATCCAATTGGCAAACTCACCCTGAATCCCAGGTGATTTAACTTTGACAAAGTTTTGCACGGTAGACTAACTAGTTAACGCTTTACTAAGGTCCAAGGAAACAATGGAACAAAAACAGCAGTTGCTGGAAAAGCTCAGCAGATCTGGCAGCGTCTATGAAGAAAAAAAATCAGAGTTAATGTTTCGGGTCCGGTGACCCTTTCCCTCGTACAAAACCAAGCTGACTATCCCTACATCACTCCTTGCCTCTCCAAATACTTGTAAATTCTGTCTTTCAGAATCACCGGCAACAATTTACCCACCGCTGATGGCAACTCACAAATCTATGGTTCCAAGGCTTCTCCTTAAATAAAGGCACAACATTAGCCATCCTCCAGTCCTCCGGCACCTCAGCCATGGTTATAGATGTTAGAAGTATTTCTGCTAGGAACCCTGTAATTTCCTCCCCAACCTCCCACAACATTCCGGGGATATAGTTGATCGGGTCCCAGAGATTTATTCGCCTTTATTTTTCCTTAGGCCTTCAGCACTTCAGCTTCTGTAATGTGATTTTTTTTTTCAAAACATCAATATCTATTTCCCAGAGTTCTCTAGCTTCCATTTCTTTCTCCACAGTAAAAACTGATGCAAAATATTAATTTACTATCTCTCCAATCCCTTGAGTTTCAATACAAAGATGGCCTTATTGATCGTTAATGGGCCCTACTCTCTCTATAGTTGCTGTCTTGCACTTATTGTACTTGTAGAATGTCTATATTGTCCATAACCTTAACTGCCAAAGTTATTTCATATTCCCTTTTAAGAATGCCCCTACACTCTTGATATTCTTCGAGAGATTCATTTGGTCCCAGTTGTCTATATCCAATGTATGATTCTTTTTTTATTCTTGAATAGAACCTCAATACATTCATTGATTCATTGTTCCCTCCTCTTGCCAGCCTTACCATTCACTCTAATGGGAATATAATGCCTCTGAACTCTCATTATTACACTTCTGAAGGCCTCCTATTTGTCAACTGTTCCTTTGCCTGTGAACAGTTTACTCCAAAACAACTTTTGAACATTCTTGTCTCATACCAGTAAGATTTGCCTTATTCCAATTAAAAACTTGAACTTTCATGGAAGGCTTATCCTGTTCTATAGCTATTTTAAAAATAATAGAATTATGATCACTAGACCCAAAGTGTTAACCTACTAACACTTCAGTCACTTGCCCTGCCTTAATTCCCAAGAGAAGGTCAAGTTTTGCTCCTTCTCTAGTTGGAATATTTACATATTGATAAAGAAAATGTTCTTGAATGCTTAAATTCCACATCATTTAAAGCTTTAACACTATGGCTGTCTCAGTCAATATTTGGAAAATTAAAATGCCCTATTACAACTCTATTTTTTACATATATCTGAGATCTCTCTACATATTTGCTCAATTTCCTTCTGATTTTTGGGGGGCTACAGTCCAATTCCATCAAGGTGATCATCCCTTTCTTTTATCTAATTTCAACCCATATATTTTCATTGAACAATCCTTCAGAGATATCCTAATTACAGTAGATATGGTTTCCTTAATCAAAAACACCACTCCCCTCCTCTTTTGGCTCCGTTTCTATCCTTCCTGTAGGATTTAAAACCCAGAACATTGAGTTGCGAGCCCTGTTTTTCCTTCAGCCAAGGTCCTATAAAAGCTATGACATCCCAGTCCCATGTTCCGATATATGACCTGAGTTCACCAGCCTTACTCCGGAGACCCTTTGCATTGAAATAGAATAAGTTATAATATATTATAAATTAGTGTAAATAATGTTGCTTATTTTAAAAAAAACATCCAAATTGTTCTATTTCACTTGTTTTTTGTTGGATTACAGAAGCAGAGATCTGATCATCAATAGTTGCTGCTGCCAATATCTCCCAAAATGTTGTTTATCTCAATTTAAAATATGTCATGTCAGATTTGCCCAGCTATCTAAAAGCAGTAAATAATATTAACCATTAAAATTAAACATTAAATGACAATAAATAAAGTACATTGACACTACAGTGAAAACTTTAATGTGTCATAAATTTAAGAGATGGAACAGCTGCTAGTTGAATGAATGGAAGTTTGAGAGATTAAAGTATCACAAAATCCCACCATTTGTAAAATAGTTTATCCACAGAAAAGATTTATTTACATTATTTCATTTCATGTATTGTGGGTTTTTATTCATTTTTCTCTGATTTTCTGGAAAACGAAGAAGAAAAGTCAGAGAAAATGCCAATAAAATTAAAAAGCTCTGGAACAAATGTAAAAAGAAATGGAAGATATGCATGATGCACAGTACTATAGTTCATGGGCCAGAAAGCATTTACTATATTTGCACAGTCTCCCATGTTGCTTACTAGATAATTTACATGGTGGGGTGACAGTGGTCATGTTAATGGATGAGTAAACCAGAATCCCAGGCTAACGTTCTAGGGATGTGGGTTCACATTCACCATGACAGATGGTGAAATTTTTTGCGATAAAAATATGGAATTAAGAAGGGGCCTAATAGTGACTGTTAAACACTGTAAATTGTTTAAAAAAAAATGTCCATCTAATTCACTAATGTCCTTCACAGAAGGAAATCGGCCATCTTTACCTGGCCTGGCCCACATGCAACTTCAGACCCACAGAAATTTGGTCGAGTCTCAACAATTAGGGACAACAAATAAACACTAGTCCAGCCAGTGATGCTCACATTTTAAATTTAAAAACTGTAAACAGTGAAACTTGAAATACATTTTAAAAAGTTGTATAAAAACCTAACCTAATGGCTACCACGTAACCACTGTCATGAAAATTGCTGGTTCATCTGGGGAGGATATCTGTCTTACCTGACTAGTGGTGTGCCTCAGGGGTTGGTGCTGGGATCTTTGTAATTTGTTAATTAATGTGAAAGTACAAGGCATGATTAGTAAGTTTGCGGATGATATAAAATTAGGAGGTATCATTGATACTGAGGAAGGTTATCAAAAATTGTAGAGAGATCTTGATCAGATGGGGATGGGGGCTGATGGTTGACAAATGCAATTCAGATAAGTGTAAGGTGTTGCACTTTGGAATGTCATAGAAATCACAGAATCCCTACAGTGTGGAAACAGGTCCTTCGGCGCAACAAGTCCATACCAAACCTCAGAGCATCCCAGCCAGACCCAACCCCCTAATCTGCACATCCCTAAACACTACAGGCAATTTAGCATGGCCATTTGACCTAGCCTGCACATCTTTGGACTATGGGAGGAAACCAGAGCACCTGGAGGAAACCCACACAGACACAGGGAGAACATGCAAACTCCACACAGACAGTTGCCCGAGGCTGGAATTGAACCTAGGTCCCTGGTACTGCGAGGCTGTAGTGCTAACCACTGAGCCACCGTGATGCCCAACAAACCCAGGTAGCACTTATACAGTAAATGGTAAGGTCCTGAGCAGTGTTGTGGAACAGAAGGACCTCAGAGTACAAGTACATAGTTCATTGAAAGCGGCGTCACAGGTAGACAGGGTGGTGAAGAAGGCATTTAGCATGCTGGCCTTCATTGGTTTAGGCATTGAGTATAGAAGTTGGGGCGTTACGTTACGGTTGTATAAATCATTTGTGAGGTTGCACTTGGAGAATTGTGTACTGTTTTGGTTGCCCTGTTATAGGAGAGACATAGTTAAACTGGAAAGGGTGCAAAGAGGATTTAAGAGGATGTTGCCAGGACTAGTAGGTCTGAATTATAGGGGGAGGTTGGACAGGACAGGACTTTATTCCTTCGAACGTAGGAGAATGAGGCGTATAAAATCATGAAGGGCATAGATAGGATTAATGCATAGTCTTTTTCCTAGGGATGGAGAATTGAAAACTAGAGGGCATAGGTTTAAGGTGAGAAGGGAATGACTTAAGAAGGACCGAGGGGCGACTTATCACGCAGACACTGATGTTATCTGGAATGGGCTGCCAGAGAAAGTGGTTGAGGCAGGTACAATAGCAACATTTAAAAAACATTTGGATAGGTACATGAATGGGAAGGGTTTAGACGGATATAGAACAAACACAGGCAATTGGAACTAGTTGAGTGGGCACCATGGTCAGCATGGACCAGTTTGGGCCGAAGGGCCTATTTCCATGCTGTATTACTCTGTAACTATGACTCTATCTGGTCTGGCCTACATGTGACTCCAGACCAAAGGCAATGTGGTTGACACTTAAATGCCCTCTGGGCAATAAAGGGCGAGGTAATAAATATTGGCCTAGCTGTAGCTACTCGTAGCCCAGTCAGTGATGCCCACATCCTATGGACATTTTCTTTCTTAAACACGTTGCATTCTGCTGGAGACACATTTCAGAAAAGAGTGAAAAATTTTGTATATTTTGTTTTATTTAGCAATTTTTACAGCAGGACATGTTGACGTATTAAAAACATTGTTTTGTCTTCTGGAACATACGGTATATCATCAGGCTTTTGCATACTGGACTCTATCCAATTGACTCCCATTATAAGAGGTAAAAGGTACTGCAGAATCCGAGATAACAAGGTGTGGAGCTGGATGAACACAGCAGACCAAGCACCATCATAGGAGCAGGAAAGCTTGACGTTT
>JAHRHZ010000223.1:19674775-19751942 GCA_024137785.1 Ginglymostoma cirratum
CCCATCTGGTTCACTAATGTCCTTTAGGGAAGGAAACTGCCATCCTTACCTGGTCTGGCCTACATGAGACTCCTGACCTACAGCAATGTGGCTGACTCTTAACTGCCCTCTGGGTAATTAGGGATGGGCAATAAATGCTGCCTGGCCAGTAACACCCTCATCCTGTGAATGAATAAACAAAAGAATATATAAAATTATGAGGGGCATGGAGAGCATGGATAGTCAGTGTCTTTTCCCAGAGTAGAAATGTCACATACTTGGGGATATAGTTTTAAGCTGAGAAGAGGATAAGTTCAAAAGTTTTTCTTTACACAGAGAGCTGTAAATTCCAGGAACTCACTGCCAGGAAAGGTGGTAGAACAGATATATCAGCAAAAGTTTAACAGGCGTTTAGACAGACACACGAACAGGCAGGAAACAGACATTCCAAAAATGTCATTCCTTAATCCTGTTCCCATTGTGATTGCAATCCAACTCCTGATCGCAAATTTGTGTACAGCAGAGTTACCCCAGCAAATACATTTCAAGGATATGGGCCTGCCCAGGAACAATCAAGTATGGCTTCACTGTGGTATAATTATTGAAATGTCATTCAGTGAAGCCAACTACAAATGCAGCGTAGATTCTGAAAACCTTTGGCCTAGTGCAACAACAGCATTATCAACTTCATCAGTTTGCAATTTGATTGGGGAGTAATGAACTTGATACAACCGAGAGGTTTCTTCTGCAAGTGTTTGGGATATTGGCCTGGATTTTCCAATGGCCAAGCAGTTGTTTCCAAAGGGATTTGTGCGTGGGGACCCTGTGGAGTCCTCATCACAGCAGACTCCGAATGAATTAGCCAGAAACTGAAAATTCCGCTGGGTAATTCCTCTTAGCCTGAAAGCTTTTAGAAGTAACTGTTTAAATCAGAGAATTTGGAGGGTTCTGCTGAAATTAAGTAAGTCATTACTTACGAGTAACTATTAAAGTGAAGCCCTATCTTACCTCTCACACTCATAAATAAAACTTCTCTAATCTCCCCCAGACACATTCCCGACCCTAATTCCAAACCCAACACCCCTGTCCACCTGTGACTCAACACTCCCCTGCCACAAGACCCAATTCCCCCAACTCTACCAACCAGATCTGACACGTCCTTGCTCCCCACTCCATACCCCTCAACACCCAAAACCCTAGTCTACTGCACTCTCAGAGGACCCAACACCTTCCCTCCCCTCTGGGATCTGACACCTCAACCCAGGTCCCCTTCCTCCAATCCAGATCCAACCTAACCCACACCTCATGGCACTCTGGGCCTGACCCCAATTAACCACCACCCCCAACCAGCCTGGATATCACTACCTACCCCCAACTCAATATATAGGATCATTTTCTTGGACCCCTTGTCACCTTGAGCCCTGGACTTCTGTTTAATAGTATCCTACCCTCAAAGAATCCTACCCATATGGCACTCTGAACCCCATCCACTTGGCACCCAAACCGCCTGACATCTAACCTTATGTATGTATTTACCCTTTCACAGGAGCTGTCAAATGTTCAGCCTGTGATGCTGAACCCAGAATAAAACAATTGACTGCTATGTTAAGGGGGCCTGGTTTCCTTTGCCATCACTGTTCCGTGCTATGAGGGACCTATCAATTGGAAATGCAGTTCTGCATTTCTGATAGAACCCTGATGGGAATCTTTCATTTTGTCAACAAGGAGGAACAGAGTGCTAATGTGTGATAGATTCCCACTCTTCAGAAAATCTAGCCAATTATTCCAAGGGAACTTTACTTTCATGTTCAGTTGTAATTCCACAGATTAGTAAATCTGATAAAAACAGCATTGCCAGGTCTGTTAAAGCCACCAAAATAGTGTTCAGTTGATTATCAATGCAAAGATAGGCTAGAAGTCAGTGACTGATGATAACCTTGTCACTGAATATCTGGAAAATGGGAATCTGCCATGTTGTGATTCCAAAATAGCATTTGTGGTGTATATTTACAGAAGAACAAACAGAATGTTATGGTTAAATTGGAGCTTGATACACCCATTTACCAAGAAAGCAATCTAGGGGCTCATTTTACAACAGCATCAGAAACATGCCCAAGGTTATGGCAGAAACTCTGGCACAGCGATCCCTCAAAACACTCACATGGTATGACACACCTGGTTTCAAAGCCAAATGGAAAACTGCCTGACTCTGGACAGGCCTCCCGGGTTCAATATTACCAGGTCAGCATGCAGCCTAACAAGTGGTTCTTTAAGGCTACACTGGATGCTGCCATTATCACACAAGTTTTAAATCAAGTCAAAGAGGAGCAAATGTGCTATCAACCTTTGCTCACCTCCTCCTCTGATTTTGTGCCTCTCATTCAATTCCCAGCTGCAAAGGTCATGTCCACACACCACCAGCCAGTTCCCTCGGATGAAATGCTGCCACTAGGGCTATGACACATCAATAGAGCATCACCACTTTCCTGTTGAGGCCAGTAATCCTGAGCAAGGAGCCTTTGGGCCATGTGGAATCTTCTGTGCTGGGATTGCTCCCCAATGTAGATATAATCTAGTCTCATGGTTTACAATAGTGATAAATGGACTGCCAGTTTGAAACTGCCAGTGTCTTATTTTAATACGTAGAATGTTTCATGGCCTAAAAAGGTTTGAGAAAGAAAGAAACGCTTAAGATGGCTGCAATGGTCACCTAACCATGTTTGAGTTAAGCTCATGAAACCATCAATTCACACAATCCAAAGTGAATTGAAATTAACATCACAATGATTGAAACCAATCACTCTGATCTGCAGCTCTTATCTAATTTACACCATTTCAGTGATTACGTATATTGAGGAGAGCGAGAGAGAGAGAGAGCGTGTGAGTTTGAGAGTGAGAGGGGGACAGAGAGAGAGAAAAAAGTTTCCAATCATAAATTAGTGACAATATCTTTCGCCAAGTACTCAAAGATATCTATGAAGTTTGGCCCTGCTGATGATCCAAGTCATCAATTAAGTAACTAGTCTCAGATTAAAAGCTAACAGCCAGGACATTTAGACTGGACATGCTCAGTTCTTCCTCTTTGTGCTAACACTGAGGTAATTCATCTCTTCTCAACTAGTTATGACATGATCACAATCCTCTTTTATCCTCAAAGTTGCACTGACATTACCTACTTACTTACATTAATTGTTTTCCACAATCATTTATTTATTATGTTGAAAGAACACATTTCCTCATTTTATTTGTCCATACAAATTGCAACCAAATCAAAAATAGCATATCGGCCACAAGGAAAAAGCCTTATGTCTCTAACCCATGATTAAAAGAAACATTCATCATCTTATTTAAGTTCAAATCATTGACGACATCAAAAAAAATCAGGACAATATTATGTTCAATCTCATGCCTGCCAAGTGGGACATCAATTGAGAAATGCAGTATGACTCATTGTTCAAGAGGGTGATGGAGAATAACTAGCTGTCGAAATTTCTGGTGAAGAGTTTTTTTTTGATGGAGTTGAAAAGATCTAGTTATTGTCAGTATTATGGAAATGTTCCTGGCAAATTGTTGCAGGTTGACCTGTTTTGAAATAAAAGAGATGGAAAACTGTCATTGGAATAGCAGTGACACTGCCAGAAAAGAAATATTATTGGCATAGATTTTGTGCTGTCAGGAGGTTGAATAACATAGTCTGTGCAGACATCTCACCACCCAGGTATCTAATACATTGAGGTCTTGTACACCCATCCAAGTGCTGCCCATAATTCCCCTATTGACATGGAAACATGAAAAATAGCAGCAGACATCGGACTCCAACTTCTATCCAAAGCCTGGTCTGCCATTTAACAAGATCAAGGCTGATCCTTGATGACAACTTAATTGTCATTTCCCTCTAGTTCAAAAATCTTTTTATTTCTACTTTGAATATACACAATCATCAAATATTTGCAGCTGTCTGGAATAGAGAATTCCAAAGATAGGTAACCAGTCTAAAACAATTGTAATAATATTATGGCTTTAAGAGATGCATTTTGTCCTGGTTTTTGTTTTCTTTCATGAAGAGAGGTTGAGACAGAGGAGGAGAATGGTCTGCTTCAAACCAATGAAATAAACAGCTTATGAGGCCTTAGTTTAAATTGGAACAATAGAAGCAGCCTAAATGGGTGGGGTCAAGCTCCAACAGAACTGTCAGGATTTTAGTTCTCGCTTTTAGTAGCTGCTGGGATGGTGAAAGCTATTGCATCTCTCCCTTTGCCACAGCTAAAAGCTTGGATTTTCTTCCTGCTGCTAGAATTGCTTGAGAGACAATTTTAAGAATTTGCCTTTGCCAAGGGTGCATTTATGAGATGTTACTTTATTGAAACAATTAATGGGTAGTTTATTATTTGTTAAGTATTTTGATAGAGGTACCATTTTGCCAATTCCTTTCACTTTTATTTTGCATTTTAATTGTAGTATACAAATAAAAGGTGTTTTGCTTCAAGCCTGGTAGTCTAACCAATCGAATTTCATCCATAACACAGCACCTGGAACTTGCCTTTAAAATAAGGCAAAGTCAGGGTCAAAGCTATCTCCTTGACTTGGTTTGAGGAGATTTGGTCTGGTCCAGAACACTGTCAGTCACATATCCTGAAACAGCCGCCCTAATTCTAGACTCTCAACATTTATGCTGTCAGTTCCTCTCAGGATCTCAGGAAGTCACCACCCATTTGTCTAAATTCCAGAGATGCAGAGACCTATAGCCACTCCATTTCTTCTCAAAGACAATTCTCTTCTTCCAAGAATCAATCTAGATTCCAGAATTAACTCTTGTTGAAGCCCCTCTAAGAGGAGTATGTGCTTGCTTAGGTATGGAACTATAACTGTGCACAGAACCCAAGGTCTGCTCTCAGCAAAGGCCTATACAATTGCAGCAAGGTGTCTTGCATCAGGAGTCTGTTGTCAGAAAATTTCTGAGTCCCAACACCATATTCTGTGACTGTCAGTGGCACAACTTAATTTTTAAATGTAAATGACCCAATTCGTCAAGGGAAGAGATGGCATCCAAATACTGGTGCAGGGAGACATAGAAACCATCCTTTGAAAAGGGGAGCAGTAGCCAAGACTAACTGTACCAGGTTTTACAGAGATCCAAGTTAGTATGAGTAAGGCACCTTCGAGGTTCTTTGATGCCTATCTTGAAACATTGATCGAGGCAGTCACAGTGAAATAAGAGATAGTGTTCCCAGCGTTAGGTAGAAAAAATCTATCCATAGACTTTAAAAGTGTTGGTGATTATAGAGATCAGTGGTAGAGGAGTGACAAGGAGGATGTGGGTTCAATGTTGAAAACCAATTTGATAAGATTTGGAAGATGAATGGCCACGAGCAACCAATTAAGTTTCTACAAGTAGGAGAGACTAGAACCTGAGAGCAAAGTCTCAGGGTGAAGGGACGATCCTTTATAACCAAAATGAGGGGGAATTTCTTCAGCTAGAAGGTGGGTTATCTATAGAACTCATTGCCGCAGAGGACAGCGGAAGCCAAGCCATTGAGTGTATTTAAGATGGGCTCTTGATTAGTGACAGGATCAAGATTACAGAGAGAAGGCAGAGGAATGGGGATGAAAAACATGATTGAATGGCAGAGCAGATTTGATGAGCTGAATGGCATAATTCTGCTCCAATATCTTATGGTCTTATAGCAGGTAACAATCTAGTGCCAGGCTTCTGACTTGGAATGCAGGAGAATGCACATCAGCCTGGTAGATTGAGAACCTACAGTTTTACCTTACTTTGCAGAACAAGTGCCCAATTAGATGACAGACTGCCACCCTCACACGCTGGGTACAATTGAGCAGGGTGCATTACTGGTAAACATAACAGCTCATGCCAATTTGTTTCTGGAAAGAACAGGGAGACCAGGTTACTCATGTATCATTTGTTCTTATTCTGCTAAATAAAAGGAGACCTTGCAATAGTTGTGGGATGTGGCAATCTGCTCGTGGTGCAGGTCTGATCAACCGGAGACCAACAGAAGCACCATCACTGGACATGGCATAGGTGCCACTGAGGTAGGCCCTCTTCAAATGATGAGATTGAAGAACAGGGTCATATTGATTGCTTCAAAGTACATAAAGGCCACAGAGGAAACTCTCTTGCCAAATGTGGCTCTTCACTGCTGTTATCCATAGGATTGGCTATGCTGAGGCATCCAAAGTTCTCATCACAACCTTCTTGAAATTCCAACAGCACCTGCAGTGCAAAGGTAGCAGTCTCTGCACTGTCATTACTGGCTTCCTTGATAAGTGGAGGAAAATCCCATTGCCTCTGCATCATCATATCGTTTCACTATATCCACAAGCATGGGATCACACACAAAGATTCATAGTACAGCATCAGAGGTAGAGCTGCTCCATGTCAAATTCCCTGATGCATTCTGGGGCCATGAATCAATTCACAGTTCTCTGCTTGCCTTCCACCTATTTCACCCATATCCTCCTGAAGTCATGTATTTCCTTCCTCATTATTTACTACATTTCAAAGTTTCATATCTGCAAGCTTCATATATCCAGGTCCAGGTCATTCATCTGAATCAAAACAAACATGTTCCTTAATTACAACCTTAGCCAAACCACTTTCTTGTTTGAAAATCAGTGTTTCACCATTTACCGTGTTCCATCCCTTCATCAATTTGTACTGATGCAGCTATTGTCCTTTTTTGTAACTTTTTTTTTGGTTTTACTAACAAGTCTGTTAATGTTGTGACAAGTCTCTTATGTGATATTGAAACATTCATGATTTTGAATAGAGTGAGTGAATGAAATATTTGAATAGTGTTTTCACGATCAAAACCTATTAGGTTAAAGCTGCAAAGTTAAGGATTTTTGAGCTACGGGCTCGAAGTAACTAGGAAGTATGTTAAATTTCCAAAATTACCTCCATTTAGCACATTTACAGATTGAAAATCAGTGACTTTCGGCGTATTAATTTGTGCGGATTTCAAATCACTAGCATTATTTAATTAATTTAAGGCAGTGTCTAATTTCTGTGCAAATTGGACAGTTTTTATTGCAGCTGGGTGTCATAGCAATCATAAATATCACTATTTATGAGAAGCAGGTGTGCAATGTTCCCGTTCTTTTCCAATTTTATTGGGCATTAAAATTCCAGTAAGCTCTTCAGGTTGAATTTATTGGACACATTTCTTAAATTAGAAATTATGCTATGAACTGTAAAAACAAGGTTCTGGTAACTCCTGAGTAGATATTTCCATGTACCAATGTTGAACTTGGGAAAGCTCAGCCTGTGCAATTTTGGAGTTTACAAACAACAAACCCTACCCATGTGTGACCTCACATTTCACCTGTCTCTTCATGCCAACGTCATGTTTACAGTGTAGTTTATAAACTAGTACCATCACCACACCGCACCCCCCCTCCAACCACCGCATCTACCCATGTCAGTTCCTACCCTCTTAGATCAAGCAACTTCTATCTTCCTAGTATGTGTGGTCCTCAGATACAATGCAATACCAATTGAAAAGACTTTATATCCCTTGGCGGAAAAGTAAACCTCACACAATCTGACAAAAGTCTCATGTCTGTGCTACAAGAACAACATTGTGAAAAAATTCTTGTAATACTTCTAATCCTATTAGTTTATGTCAACAAGCCCAAAATCATATCATCAGGAGAAATCTATCTTTACAGTCATAGAGTCATATAGCATGGAAACAGACCCTTCGGTCCAACCAGTACAAGCTGAACATAAGCCCAGACTAAACTAGTCCCACTTGCCTGCCCTTGCCCCATATCCCTATGAACCTTTCCTGTTCATGTACTTATCCAAGTGTCTTTTAAATGCTCTAACTGTAGCCACATCCACCACTTCCTTAGGAAGTTCATTCCACTGCAAACAACCCTCTGGGTAATAATTTTGCACCTCCTGTCTTTTTCTAAATCTCTCTCCTCTCACCTTAAAAATATGACCCTCATCTTGAAATCCCCCATCCTAGGGAAAAGACACCAATCATCAACTCTATCAAAACACTCATGATTTTATAAACCTCTATAACATCACCTCTCAACTTTGTGCACTCCAGTGAAAAATTCCCCAGCTAACCAGCCTTTTTTTTAAAAGCAACTTAAACCTTCCATCCCCAGCAACTCCTTGAAATTCTCTCTCATTCTACGTTGAATAGAACTTATACTGTACAGAATCCATTAGAACTTGAAACTCAGCCATGCATTCAGGTTGTCACTGTTATCCAAGGAATAAAGTTCTCTAGGGGAAGAAAAGAGCAGCTGATACTCAATTCAATTTCAAAGCAATGAAATGTGCTTGTCAATCAATGTAAGAGAATAGCTGGTTAGATTTCCCCTCGCCCCATGCTTTTTTTTAATTAACTCATGGGATGTGGACATCATTGGCTGGTCGGCATTTATTGCCCATCCCAAGCTGCCCCTGAAGAGGTGGCAGCAAGCTGTATCCCCCACACTTGAACAGCTGCAGTCCATATGCTGTCAGTACCTTTGCTTTTTTTTAAGAAAAGGCAGTCAAAGCTACCATGAAACAGCAATCTAAAACTTGGAAAGATGACAGCACAGTCTAACAGGGCCTTTCGCAACTTTTGTTTTGCTGCATTATGTTTTCTCCTCCAGCAAGGCACTCTCATGCATGTAAACGATACATTTGTTAACAATGACTCATGTACCTTTAAAGTAATGATCCACATGATCATTCACTACATTTTTAAGCTAGTGAGATACGAGGGTGAGAAAATGTTTCACACTTACTATCGTACAGGCTAGTTGGAATACCCATGGGACATGCAGGGTTACGGTAAGGGAATAGGATGCCCTTCAGAAGGTCTGTTTGGACATGATGGACTGAATGGCTTGCTTCCATACTGTCGGGATTCTATGATCTGCTTTTAATAGGCTTCTAAAACCCCACACCAAAGAATAATGACGCGGGGGAGGAAATCTGATTGAATCCCCTGTTTAGAATAGGAAACTCAACCTCAGTAGCGGTGGATGTCTCGGCACTCGGCATTACTGGTCTGGAAAAAGGCCCAAGGAAAATGGGGCAGTTTGGAAATGCCGAGGAAAATCAGATTTCTTCCACTAACAGACAAAATTATCAGCCCAAACTGATCAGAAATTTGTTAAAAAGAGAGAAAAAAAGATAAATGGCGGTACTGATTGGACAAAACATTACAAAGAAAGGATGTATTTGAGGGAATAAAGATGGCACGTATTTAATCAGAGAAGCAAAAAATGTATGCTCATGACTTTCTATGGTATAAGCTTCCAAGTGTTAAGTCAGGCATAGAAGAAAATCTGAAGAGAAATTACAAGCATGTCCAAGAAAAATAGAGAGCTGATACTGGGGGACTCAACTGATCAAATATCAATTGATGTTAGAGTAAAAAGTTAAGGAATTTTTGAATTGTGCTCAGTAGAACTTTCTTGAGCAGTATATTTTTGATCCAAGAAGTGTTCATGCAATTGGAGTGATATTGGCAGATTCAATTTTTAAAAAATGGTCTTAAGCACAGAAAAGAAGATTATAGTAACGGTTATGTTTCAGACTGGAGGACAATGGAAAATGGTATTCCTGTGGCCAGCACTAGGATAATCGCATTCATTATAAATATATATTTTCTCTTGGATTTGGAATACAGAACCAAGTTTCTAAATTTGCTTGGTAGCCAAATTTGAAGGAAGGAAAAACAAGATATTATGAATTGACTGCAACAGAACAAAGCGAAGCCAACAGAATGCACAGAGAAGTAATAAATGGAAAAATCACAGACAAGGGAGGTGATTCAATTTGGCAGAAGGGATAGCAAGAGAAAATTCAGACTTAATAATTCAGCTGTGTCTGTTTGCACGGAGGAAGAAACAAGGTCTTTCTCAGAAATAAGAAGGATTGAAGTGAATCATGAGAAAATGAAATTGAAAGAAATTAGTCTTAGGAGAAAAAACAGTTCTGGACAGAATGATCACTTGAAAGTAAACAAATTCCAGAGACCTGATGATCTACTTTCCAGAATTTTGAAGGTAGTGGCTATAGAGACAGTGGATGCGTTGATGATCACTTTTCAAAAGTGTATAAGTTCTGGAATGGTGCTGACAGATAGGTTGCGAGAGTAACTTCATTATTTAAAAAGGAGGGAGGGATAAAACAAGGAACTATGGACTTGTTAGTCTGACATAACTAGTAGGGAACTAAAGTCATGAAGGCTCATGATCTATCTACTTTTAGGGAGGTTTGGTTCTAACAAGAGCATAACCATGCATATCTTTAAGTTTGAATGGTCTTTCTATATTGAGAGAGTTATGAAGGCGAGAATTAATTTTGAATTCATTTTGAGTTGACATTACCACCAGGTTGTCTGGAAATTTGTTTGCATGCAATTAAATGAAACTTTTTTTTTAAAATTAATAGTCCAGAATTGAAAAGGTCAGTGCAAAACAAGGGTATTGCACAAGGAAGACAATGGGCTGTTGCCCAGCAACAAGGTGTTCTATATCACAGATGCAGAAACAGATTTATTTCAAAAAAAAGGAACCATCTACAAGGGCAGTGTTGTTATACCTCATTTGGGTAGCGGGCTGGAAATCCAGGCCCAAAGTTACTACAAAAATTAGAATTTTATAAATGAACACAAAATTCCCCAATTTGCTGGATTCTCAGACCCAGCCTGGCAGAAAGCATGGATCAGGTTTCTGTACTTAATAAGAACTACTATTTAATCACAAATCAATAGATTTTACTTCCAGGTAAACAATTATGAACCATTAAAATTATCTTTTTAGCTAGATCCCCTTACAATCACTGACGCAAGCAAGAGAAAATGTGGGTGTCATGGACATGGGGAAAACTGGCAAGGCATTTTCTGATGAAGGGTCTAGGCCCGAAACGTCAAGCTTTCCTGCTCCTATGATGCTGCTTGGCCTGCTGTGTTCACCCAGCCCCACACCTTGATATCTCTATCAGGCATTTCAGTGATATCTGTTCACAAGATCATCAAGATGGCTCTTCTGCTGATCAGAACACAGCTTCTCAGTCTTCCCTCTCGAGATGCTTTTGGTGGTTTGCAGAAGGCCAAGAGTCACTGGTATATGCTTATAAAAGATCTTTGACTTGTTCAATAGAAGTCACAGTTTACAGCAACTGTTGAAGGAAAGATAAACTGGCTTTCTTTAGGCTTAAAGTGGATTTGACTGCAGAGAACAGAGTGTTCATGAGTTGGTGGAGGTCCTGTTCACATCATCAAGCTATTCAGTGACCGGAACTGAGTGCATAGTTTTTGGCAGGCTGTATATCTTTATCAACGATAAGTGTTCACTAGTCCACAGACCAATCAGCTACTTATTGAACTCATCCCACAGCTCCAGCTCATCTGCAAAATACACTTCAATTGTTGCTTGAACAGGCAAGAGCGTAAGTGGTGCTTACAATAGGTGTCAGGTTACTTTCAAAAACTGCACTGATCCTTCAACAATAGGGTTGACAGTCAGAATCTTTTATCCCCCAGAACTGAAATGAGTAACACTAGGGGGCATGCATTTAAGGTCAGAGGGGGAAAGTTTAAAGGAGATCTGAAAGGCAATTTTTTGTGTATATAGAGAGTAGTAAGTGTCTGGAACATGCTGCCAAGCTTGGTGGTGGAGACAGTTACAATAGGGGCATTTAAAGGGACTTTTAGATAAGCACATGAAAATGCAAGGAATGGAGGGATATGGACCTATAGCAGGTAGAAGGGATTCGTTTCATTTGGTGTCATGTTCGGCACATCATGGGCCGACGGGCCCCTTCCAGTGCTGTACTGTTCTATGTTCTATACCTTGGTTTTTTAAAGACATTTCTCATTTGAGTCCACAATTTAAAAACAAAATCAGAAAAATACAAAGACAGTATGCAGATTTCTTTCAGAGAATGATACAGATGAGTCAAAGGGAAAATGCTAGCACCAGTGCAATGCAGTGCAGTTTCGCAGTCTTCAATGTAGGGCAGAAGAAAATAAGTTGTGAATGGTGCAGAAGTTAGAGAGAGGAAAGCTCCAGAAACAGAAGGTCACAAGGTGTCAGAAAGAAAGGCAAAGCTGTTGAATGCCTGAGTTTAAGGAAGCACTGGATGACACAACACCCCTGCTCCTCTGGGCCTCTATTTGGACCAGGAGTCCCCAGTATCCGAGGGCATGATCCATGGGCAATGAAGATCTGCAGAGGTTGGCAGTAGACCTGTTCCAGACTTACTACACCATTGTGGCATATTTTCAACCCTTGAGATACAGTTATCCCTTTCAATATTACACTTTGGTGCACACCAACACCCATTCATAACCTACAGGCTCAGAGGACTTCTTTCATGCCTTGCCTTTTTGCACAGACACAAAGCCTGACAGCTTGTCATAGTTATCATCTGTGACAAGTAAAGAGGGCAGTCATATTGCTACATGGTACTGTGCTGCATTAACATCACACCTACAGCACCTACCAGCAGCTTATGGAGCAGCACACTGAGTGTCCTTTGGCAAAATGGCCTCCTCAAAGTCTAAGGGCAGTAGTCCACTGTAAGTCAATAGGAACTGTCAGCCAGGGGTCCAACACAATCAGTCAAGGGCAACATCTAATCTCAGCTTGGACGTGGGTAAAGCAGCCATTGAAGGCAGTGTCAAGGTTCCATATCACTGAAGCCCATGGAATAGGCCACAATCAGTTCTGCAGGTCAATGCAACCTGTCTAGTAGGTCAGTCAGAAAGCTGCACAGAGATCATTCAGGGATCTGGTTGCACATTGGTCGGGGCATCCATCCTAGTCGGTCTGGAGGTGGGTCACAGACATCTTGGGAATCTGCTCACTGAAAGTGAGGGAGGGTTACCAGGGCATGCTGCTGTAGTAGGAAAGATGGGTTAGTTAGTTTTGGGGATTGGAGGCAGCATGGTGAGGTGCAGAAGGTACAGCAATTGTGAAGGGAGGCAACTCAGTGTAAGGGACATCCAAGAAAGGACGTCACCAGTGGACAGCAACACCCTGGCATAGAGGTATAAATTATAGTTATGTTCACCCTGGTTACTGCCACAACTGGAGCATCCATTTCTAGTCATGACATTTTAGGAAGGTTGAGAGGGTTCTTCCAAGGATGCATAGGAGATTTTTCTTGAATAGTTCCATGGACTTTTGCTGCCAGGTAGAAGTACTTGGAACACTTTCCTACAAGGGTAGTGAAAACAGAAACAAATTGGATGAGAACATGGAGGAAATATACTACTTTTATGACCACAGGGATAGGACAGTGGAACAGCTGTGACCATATTGCCCTGCAGCGAGATGAAATAGGTCAAATAGCCTAATTTGGCGCTTAAATCTTTTCTGTTTTATTTTGCAGTTTGTCATATCCTGAGTTTTCTTAATTTCAGATCCAACATGCCCCTAAATACAACTGAGAAAATTAGATGAAGGATCAAAGCCTACCGAGCAATGACTACAAGGTCAAAAAGATGACAAATCAAGCTTGTGATTAATATCTATTAATAGCAATCAATTAATAGGCCCAATTAGTCTTTAAAGGCCCAATTAATAATTAAACAGTTTGACGGCTGATGAAATGAAAGCAGTAGAGTATTCTCAGGGTTATCACTGATCAGAAAGTGAATCAAGAGTGAGATATAATGCTTTCCACTTGCTTGAATTAATGCAGCTCCAACAATACTCAAGAAGTTTGACAACTTCCAGGGAAAAAAAACCTGCTTGATTGGTACCACATCCACAAACATTCAACCTGCCCACCACCAACACCTAAAAATAGCAGTGTGGTACCACCATCTTCAAGATGCACTGCAGGAACTCACAAAAGCTCCCCAGACAGCACCTTCCAAATCCACAACCACTACCACCTAGAAGAGGAAGGGCAGCAGATGCACAGCAGCAGCAGCATCACATCAGCCCACAAATCCTCTTAGATCAAAAGAACCAATACCACAAAATTCTTTCACTGTGTATTGGTGAAAGTCCTCTTACTTATTTCAAAACAGCAGCCTGGGAGACCCTACACCCCAAAAGACTCGAGTCGTTTGAGTTAGCAGCTCACCACTTCCTTGAAAGGATAATTGCATCCCATGAACAAATTGGGAAAAAAATGGAAAACAAAATTCAGTTCAAGATACTCCTTTTAACTACAGGCAATACAATGGATAAGAAAAGGTTAAAAAATAGCAATCTGACAGTGAGAGCTTTAATCTTTTCACATTATTTAGAACTAAGTAGGGTTTCATTATCTGTTGATTGTGACTTTTGAAACTCTTAATGTTTGTCATAATCTGCATTTTGTTTAATTATCAACAGTAGATGTGGAGTAGCCAATTATATAATTTGACTGAATTTATTCTACTGTTTGAATTTATTTTACTCATTGATGGAACATGGCACCAGAGGTAAAGCTATCATTTATAGCCTATTCTGAACTGTTCAAGAGTTGGTGTTGAGCAGTCTTCTTGAACTGCTGCAGCCCATGGAATCTAGTCATGCCCATTCTGCTGTTAGGAAGGGATCCTGTACTTTTGCTCAATGGCCATGAAGGAACAGTGATATATTTCAAATCAGAATGGTGCTTGACTTGGAGAAGGGCTGCAAACACTCAGGAACACCTTTAAGTTACTCTCCAAATAGGCATTGGACATCATAGGTTTGGGAAGAGCTGTAACAGCAGCTTTGAGGAGCTACAGCAGGCCATCTTGTAGATAGTATATGTGGCCACAGTGGGCAGGAGGTAGAGGAGGCAAACATTTAAGGCACTCATCCAACACCAATCAAATGAACTACCTTGTCCTGGATGGTGTAGAGCTTCTAGAGTGCTGAAGCTTCACTCATTCATTAAAGTGGAGAGTATTTCATTGTATTCCTGAAATGTGCCTAATGGAAAATGGAAAGACTTTTGGAGTGTCAAGGTGGCTTATCACAGAATTCCCATCCTCTGATTTGCTATCGTAATCAAAGTATTTGTGTGTTTGAGTTGGCTAACTTGCTAAACACCACACCAGTAAAGAGGGCATGCTGTACATTGAATCTGTGCTATGCTTCATTCAATATGCTATGACATACAAATTAGAAAGTCTCAAGTTTAATTCTCATTTCTGTAGAGTTAGCTAAATCTAAAGTCACCAAGAGGATTGCTGAAACTTCCCTTAATACCTTTGGGTAAAGCAGAAAAGAATCTAGAACTCTCACATCACTGCAATCTAAAAATGATTGCTGGGAATTTGTGTGGCTGGATATCAGGATGGTACACTTTTGCTCTCATTTGCAACAGTTCTTTGATGGTCTACTGGTGCTCATCATGTTGGCTCACACGAAGTCACAGTCATAGAGACATGCAGCACGGAAACAGATCCTTTGGCCCAACCAGTCCATGCCAACCATAATCACACACATGAAGAATCACAACTTGAATCAAGTATTGGAAGCCTACATTGCGCTTGGGAGTTTGACTTTGAGAGCTTCTGCCTTCAAAGTAGAGGAAAAGGAAAGTAAGTGAGAAAACACTGAATAAATTGTACAAATTCCTTTCTCTCGAGTAATAGTGGTAACGGACAAGTATTTCTGCTGTTTCTGAAATTGAAATTGCGTTGTGGCAGTATGAGATATAATTTGCAATCATAAAAAGTGAGTAGTGTTTCAAACACTATCATGGTATTTGACTTTGTCATTGAAAATTTTACAAATCTCTTCTGATCTTCGATAAATGGTTCAGTGAGCTTGCCTTTTTAATTAATATAGGAATTAACAGAATATCCAAAACAAAATTCTCATTCAGTTGTTAAGATAAAGATGTGCACATCTTGGCTAAAATCTATTTGTAAGTTTTATTCATAGTAATGGAGTTGATTTTGCCAATTGTATTTGTGTAGCTTATTTTCCGCGTCACTGCTCCATTTGTTTTATGATTGTGAAATAACTTACTTTTTTGTACCATCTCATCCACAAAGAACATTTACTATAAGGGGCAGTGTTGTTTCTTCAAATGAACATGATGTTATTCTCAGAAACTTCAGTTTTGTAGATTAAAAGATTTCAAACCATTTGTGTTGCAAGAGCTGAAACTGGATTTACTAATTTTAAAAGTGTTACTGTATAAAATACCAAACACAAGTAAGGCCACAGAAAATAGTTCTCAGCTCTTTACAAACACTGCCCCAACACCCAAAACCCCCATCAGAACCTGAGTAGCTGTTATTTCAAATGTGCATTTAGTCTATTCTTTTCTATGTTATTTGTACAGTTACTGCAGCAGAATAATTGACTTCTCCATCTCTCAGATACATCAACAACATACTTAACAGAGTGTAGTTTATCAGCTGTATGATTCATGTATTTAAAAAAATTTCCCAAGTAAACAGACATCAAATAGTAGACAAGATTGGCATGCACTGACAATATCTCTTCCCACAGCCATCCTAACGCTATTTTCCAAAGTCAAATTCAGAAAAATTGTTTTTAACCTATGATATTTGAAGAATTTGCCAGTGTCATGGACGTCCTGTAGGCATATTAAAATCTAGCTCCATTCTCCAATCTATTTCAACAAAGTCAAGTATACATTTATTGGAATTTATATTCCATTTGTTGGTATTACCATATTTCTCCACCAGAATATACATATTTTTGCTTAAATATCCTTCAGAAAAACAAAAAGTTGAGCAATGCACAAATTCTCCAAGTAATTTGTTTTGTTTTAAGAAATGTGATCTTTTCTGTTATCTGTTGAATGGCAAAAACATGTTTAGTCAACCAGCATTCCTTCATTTTATTGCATATTGACAAAAAACTGTGTCAGGTTATTACTACTAAATAACAATACGAGAAAAAGTTGCATTTTAAAATGTTGGTTTTTGGACAATTGGATGTTTGTGATTATGTAAATAAGTTTGCCTGGAAGTTTTAACCACAAAATTGATCAGAAACCTAGGGCAATCCTAAACACAATTTGCGCACTGATTGCCAGCTATCTCCAAAGCAGAAAACCTATCTCCATCTTTGGCCAACTATGTCAATGCTAGATATTGTAGATAAAAGAGCAAGGCTGAATTACAATGAAAGAAATTAGATGCAATCAGAACTGTGTACAACCCAGATGGTTATTGCACTCAAAAATAAACTAATCTGGTTTGGCTCTACAGTTCAAACTACACACACCTTAAGTTCATCTCAGGCTAGATAATCAAATTCTGCTAGATGCCATTAGGAATGGAAACAATTCAAATGCACTGCAAGTCAAAAACATATTTCATAGATTACACTGTGTGAAGAAATTTAAGGAAAAGTGATGAAACCAAGAAAAAGGTCAAACAGGGAATTCATTAGTTATTGTCTCTGCTGTGTGTCTCTATGAGCTGACAGAATACTCTTACCTTTCAGAATGAACTGGTCCTTTTTAAAATCTGACGACTGAAGGACTTGATAGTTCTTCTTCTGGAATCCAGGTGTGCAGTCCAAATTCATTGCAAATACTTGTAGCAGTACCTAGGTTTGGAAAGATTTGAAGGAATAAAAATGACTGCTATAAATCTCTGTAAATGACAGAAAATGAACCATATATTTCAGGCCATGTTTCAGTTAAATCAAGTTGATTGCAAACTTATTAAAAATCCCCCAGCTTTGATTTACACAGATCATGTTCATTAGCCTCTTTCATCTAAACTCAAAGTGTAATCATTGCAAAATCTGTATTGGTAACCTCAGCATATTTTAAAATCATTCTGTTATACATTTCCCAGAGGTCTCAGATCCTATGAACGGACAACTTAGGTAATGATTTTCTTTCCCTCAAAATATTAATAAAAACGTTAACAGTGGAAAACATTTCAATAACTATTATTCAAATTAACTATTATTCAGATTCCTAACTAGGAGATTGAACATAAATCCCAATATTAACTATTCATTACACACAGTCTCCCTTTCACACATGCATTCAGCAGTCTTAGGCAGGTCATTCAGACTTAAGAACAAAGGACTATGAACCAAGGCATGTTGTTGTTGATACTTGTGAGTTACTTATGGGTTAACTGACACCTTTAAAACAAGGCAGTTGGGGAATAAATTAGGGCATTGATATTGAAATAATCAGATTTCTCTTGCATTTAAATAGGAAGCTGCAGCTGGATTGAATAGTAAATAATGAAGTCTTTCACTGCTGTAAAGAGTGCCATTTTTATTTGAAGAAAATTAAAAAGCAGCCCAATACAAGCCAAGATTTGTGATGTAGGTCATGCAGTATTTCATGCAAGTTCAAAATTGTAACACAAATACGTACTAATCATAGCAGGAGGAATGATATTTAGTTCCAAATAGACTGTGAATTCAAATCGATTATGTCATGACTGCAGTATGATTTCAGTTTTAAGAACCTTTTCGACATGACAATCTTACCCACACGGGCTAAGGCTCACATTTGTATCTCACACACATGAATTAGACTTTAAAAGAGAGAACATAGAAGAGAAAAGCTAGAAAACACAAGTTGAAAACGTATTTGTAAGAGAAAGGTAAGTTAACAACAGTACACAGTGAATTAAAGACATTAGGTAGACGATTGAAAAATAAAACCTTAAAATAAGTAATTTCTAGTTTAGTCCCAAAGCCAAACTCTAAAAAGGAGAAGGAACAAAAGGTTAAAGGAGATAAATCAATGACTGAAGAGCTGGTGCATTGTTGAGGGATTCAGGTTTTTTGACAATTGGAATTTTTTTTGGATAGAAAAGACTTATTCAAAAGGATGGGTCTAACCTCAACTGGAAAGGGACCAATACTCTAGCAGGGAGATTTGCTCATTCTATTAGGGGAGACTTTATATTGATAGAGAAGTGGTGGAATTCTAAGTAGCAGTGTAAATGGATGAATTGGTAAGGTATGTTCTGAACGTGAGGAGAGCATGTCAATTAGAAAAGAAAGACAAGAGAGAGTCACAGTATGTAGAAACTCTGAAGAACTAAATTGCAATTATTTCAATGCAAAGTGTCTTACAGGTAAGGCTGATGAACTCAGGGCGTGTTTAAGAACATGGCATTGGGACATCACAGCTATTATACAAACTTGGTTGAGAGATGGACGAGACTGGCAGCTTCAAGACTGGCAGCTCAAAGTTCTGTGTTTTAGATGCTAAAGGAAAAACAGAAAAGGAGGCAAGAAAGGAGGGGGTGGCATTTTTGATTAAGAAATACATGACTGCTATAACCAGGGAAGATATTTCTGAAAAGTCGTCCAGTGAAAATATGTGGGTAGAAGTTACGAATAAGAAAGGAGAGATCACTTTGATAGGATTGTACTATGGATCTCCCATTATAAGACAGAAATTGACAAACAAACATGTAGGGACATCTCAGATATATGTAAACATAATTTGGTTGTAAGAATGGGGGATTTTAATTTTGCAAACATTGATTGCAACTACCATAGTGTTAAAGGTTTGGATGGTGAAGAATTTAACGAATGGACTCAAGAAAATTTTCTTTACCAATATGTGATGCTCCTTTTAGATTCTACAAACACATTAAGAGCAAGAGGGTAACCAGAGCATGGATAGGACCTCTTAAAGATCAAGGAGGTCATCTTTGTGTTGAATCCCAGGAGCTGGCAGAGATACTAAATGAATATTTTGTGCCAGTTTTTACTGTGGAGAAAGAAATGGAGTCTAGACAATACAGAGAAATAAACTTTGTTTTAAAAACAGTTCACATTAAAGAAGAGGAATTTCAGGAGGTCTTAGAGAATATAAAGGTGGATAAATCTTCAGGACCTGATCTAATGTAACCCAGAATGTTGTGGAAAGTAAGAAAGGAAATTATAAAAGCCCTTGCAGAAATATTTGCATCATCTATAACTACAGGTGAGGTGCCTATAGACTGCAGAGTAGCTAATGTTGTGCTTTTATTTAAGAAAGGTTGTAAGGAGAAACCAGGGAACTATAAGGCCTTTGAGTCTGACTTCGGTTCAGGATAATTTATTATCCTGAATAAATAAAAGTTTATTAGTGATAGTCAGCATGGTTTTGTGCCAGGAAAATCATGTCTCATAAACTTGATTGTGTTTTTGAGGAAGTTACCAAGTAGATGGATGATGGCAGAACAGTAGACATTGTTTATTTGGATTTTAGTAAAGCCTTTGGCAAGGTTCCGCATGGTAGACTAATTAGTAAAAGTTAGGTCACTTGGGATTCAGAGTGAGCTCGCCAATTGGATACATAATTGGCTTAAAAGCAGGAGTCAGAGAGTAATGGTGGAGGGTTGCTTTTTGGACTGGAGGCCTGTGACCAGCGGTGTCCCATAGGGATCGGTTCTGGATCTTCTTTTGGTTGTCATCTGTATAAATCATTTGGATAAGAATATAAAAGGCATGGTTAGTAAGTTTTCAGATGACACCAAAATTGGTGGCATTGTAGACAGTGAAGAAAGTTTTCTAAGGTTACAAAGGGATTTTGATCAAATGGATCAATGGGCTGAAAAATGGCAGATGGAGTTCAATCTGGATAAATGCAAGGTTTTGCATTTTGGTTCAACAAACGAAGATATGGCTTATACAATTAATGGTAGGGTATTGGATAGTGTTACAGAACAGAGGGTCTTAGGGGTGCATCACCTACAGACGGGATGGTTAAAAAGGCATTTGGCACACTTGCCTTCATTGCTCAGTCCTTGGAGTATAGGAGTTGGGGCATTATGTTAAGGTTGTACAGGGCATTGGTGAGGCCTCTTCTGGAATACTGTGTCCAGTTCTGATCACCCAGTCATAGGAAAGATATCATTAAGCTGGACTGGGTTCAGAAGAGATTTCAGGATGTTGCCGGTATGGAAGGATCGAGTTATAAAGCAAGGGTGGATAGGCTGGAACTTTTTGGTCTGCAGTGTAGGAATTTGAGAGTTGACCTGATTGAAATTGATAAAATAATGAGAGGTATAGGTAGAGTTGATGGTAGTTGTCTTTTCCTTGAGATAGGGAATTTTAAGATGAGGAGGCACATTCTTAAGGTGAGGGGAGAGAGATTTAAAATAGACATGAGGCAAAGTTTTTACACAGAGGTTGGTTCGCATGTGGAGTAAACTTCCTGAGGAAGTGGTGGATGTGGGTATAATTATAACATTTAGAAGACATTTGGATGGAATAATGAATAGGAAAGGTTTGGAGGGATATGGGCCAGGAGCAGGCAGCTGGGGCTAGTTTAGTTTTAGATTATGTTCAGCATGGACTGGCTGGACCAAAGGGTCAGTTTCTATGCTGTAGGTCTCTATGACTCAACTTCATTTCATCTATATACGATTTTCAGATAAACCGTGGGAATTGTTGAATTACAGAAATCAGACTTGCAAGTGGGTGCTGAACATAAGTGGGTTTGTTTATTCAGAAACAGTCTCCCACAGACAAAAAGCAATTTGTAAACTACAGACTATTAGCAGAAGGAGCGTTTAAAAAAAAATTCAATTGTCAGGGCTCCTCCAATGACTTAACTTAGCCAGTGAGCAGCCGGAGATACAAAGTAGAACAATTCCAACATATCAGCCTAGGTCACATTTATAATCCTTAGGTGAATTTTTTTTTTCATTTGTCTGCGGGATGTGGACATCTCTGGCTAGGATAGCATTTATTCCCTATCCATAATATTCCTGTAAAGGGTGGTAAGCCTGCCTTCTTAAACTGCTGCAGTCCTTGAGGTTTGGGGCACCCACAGCACTATTAGGAAGGGAGCTCCAGGATTCTGATCCAATACAGTGAAACTGCAGTGATATTGTTCCAAATCAGGACGGTAAATGGCTTTGATGGTGAATTTACAGTTGGTGGTGTTCCTATGCATCTACTGTCCTTATTCTTCCTAGTGGGGGAGATCATGGGACTCTAAGGTGCTGTTGAAGGAGGCTTGTTGAGTCACACTACATCTTATAGTTTATACACACTGCTGCTGAAATAACTCCAGAGGGCAGGATCCTGTCACCAAGTCACCCTTTATTTACACGTGGAGAGTCCTTGACACTGCTCCCTCAATGCCAGCTCTCAGATTGAACAGGATGTCTGACACACCTGTTCTTACCTGTCAGCCAGGGCTCCCTGATTGAGGCTGTTAATCTGGTCCAATCAGGGAACTCATATTCTATGATGTTCACCTGCCTGATTTCATTACAATCATTGTGCATCCGTGAAGAAGATGAATGTAGAAGGTGGTGAGGGAAGGATAGTACCAAAACAACTCAATAGACCTGAAGTAACAGATTTACAGTTTGAGTCTAAGAGATCATGATTTCATGTTGTAAGACCACATGACCAGAAGAATCTGGGGTGAAATCTCATGGAGATGACTGTTTGCCCTTGTGTAGATCCATCACTTTTTAAATGGCTAACTTTAAAAAAAAACTTGTTGAAATGAACACAGACTACTGCAAAATCATTCAAGAGACAGTTGGACTCCCTAGCACCCTAACCCTAATTAGCATAAGAAAAAAAATCATCCAAGTATTCATCAATTTTGATTGCCAGCCAACAAACATCCATTGCAGGTTTGTCCAATGAGTAGCCGCGTTGTCTCAAGTTAGAGTCATATCTGACACATAGGAAGATGGTCGCGGTTGTTGGAGGGCAGTTACCTCAGCTGCAGGACATTTCTGCAGGTGTTCCTCAGGGTAGGGTTCAAAGCCCAACCATCTTCAGCTGCTTTATCAATGACCTTCCCTCCATCATAAGGTCAGAGGTAGGGACGTTCGCACAATGTTCAGCACCATTTGCGACTCCTCAAGTTACTGAAGCAGTCCATGTTCAAGTGCAACAAGATTTGGACAATATCCAGGCTTGGGCTGACAAGTGGCAAGTAACATTCATGTCACACAAATGCCAGGCTGTCACCATCGCCAATAACGGTCTATCTAAGCAGTGCCCCTTAGCATTCAATAGTGGTATCTTCACTGAATCCCCAACTATCAACATCCTGGGGGTTATCATTGACCAGAAACTCAACTGGACTCATCACATAAACACAGCGACTACAAGTGAAGCTCACTGCCTAGAAATACTGCAACGAGCAAGTCTCCTCCTGACTCCTCAAAGCCTGTCCACCATCTACAAGGCACAAGTCAGGAGTGTGATGGAATACTCCCCACTTGCCTGGATGAGTGCAGCCTCAACAATACTCAAGAAGCTTGACATCATCCAGGGCAAAGCAGCCAACTTGATTGGCACTACATCCACAAGCATCCACTCACTCCAACACCGACGCTCAGCAGCATCAGTATGTACTATCTACAAGATGCACTGCAGAAATTCACTAAAGATCCTCAGGCAGCACCTTTCAAACCCACAACCACTTCCTTCTAGAATGTCAAGGGCAAGATATATGGGAACACCGCTACCTTCAAGTTCCCCTCCAAGCTGCTCACCATCCTGACTTGGGAATATATCACCGTTCCTTCACTGCCAATGGGTCAAAATCCTGGAATTCCCTGCCTAATAGCGTTGTGGGTCAACCCACAGCTGGTGGACTGCAGCAGTTCAAGAATGCAGCTCACCACCACCTTCAAGGGCAGCTAGGGAAGGCAATAAATGCTGGCCAGCGAGCAATAAGCACATCCCACAAATGAATTTTTAAAACGTACAGAATCAGGCCGTGCTATGTCCTGTGTGGCAGAGTAAGCTTCCAACACCCATTGGAAGGTTCATGCAAAATAATGACTAAAGTAATGAAATGTACACATGGTAGAGGGTGGACATGCATTGAGCTGAGTCAGACTGGCAGGAACATATTAATGAAACAATGTAGGAACCTCACTATTCACCTTGGATAGCAACAACCCAGAAGTATGACCATAGACAAATTGCCAAACTTTGCCAATCACATCAGTGTGGGAAGATTGGAACCAAAATCAGTTGATCAAGTGCAGTAGGATCTAGACAGAAATTAGTTGGAAATTGACAAATGAAATTCAGAATCAAGGAGTACAAAGCAATGCCAATGGAACTTTGCACATAAAGGAACCAAAAGACTTCAGAGGAAACAAAGATGAAATTGTGTGAGAAAATGGTTTCAAATATTTTAATCAAACGTTTGCCAGTTTTAGCAGATTCATCAATGCAAAGTAATATTTTGAACAGAGTGAATTGCAAGATGATATGACATGAATGTAATTTTTCAAATAAAGCAAGCAGTTTATAATAAATGCCAAAAAAAATTGGAAAGGGGTCACAGGAAGAAGAATGTGCAAATATTTCAGTTCAAATATAAAACACCAAAAATAAAAATAACCAGAACACAACTAGCACATGTCCTTTTGTAATGGGATGTCTGTGTCAACAAAATACAAAACAGGTAATATAATAACATACTGATACAGTGCAAATATTCATTTCTGTTCTTGTTGCTTCAGAAAATGTCTTGTGTTGTACTATCAAATTTTAACAATTGGCATCCCTAGATTACACAGTTTTCAGCCTACTTTCTTGTCTGGGCCAATTTATTCTAAAGATAATTAAGCTATCATGTTGACTACTGCAATTTGGTTTACACCTTGCTTTTATTGGAAGATAAAGATTAAACATCAACTGAAGCTCCAGATGCCACTGGCAACAAAATAATGTTACAATATTACAATCTATTTGTGTTTAAATTTCTCTAATTGACTTAATTTGGCAGTTCTTAACTGGCACCTTTTAATATAATAATTATGAAAGCTCCATTGTAAAATTGCAGGTCTATTCCTAGCACATATAAGGAACACATCAATTGATCAGTTCTGTTGACAAAAGCTTACAGGTATTACTTTAGAATTCTGCATTTTGTACATTTTCATCAATATTCATGAGAACAAAATACCTTCAAAGTCTAAAGATAGCTTCTACCTATGTGTGAGTGTTTTATGAATTTGTCAGTCACGAGCTTTCCCAAAGAGTCCCATTTAATATTGTTGGTGCAAATGTGTATTTCCAGTTCCAATGAGGATAGCAGCACTTAAGTACACCGAATTTAAACAGCACATGCCAAAAGGTCACTTGACTGCGTCTACTTCTTTGTGTTTTCGTTCTTGCGATGCCAAGTAATTGTGTCACTGATTCCAGTTTGTTTTTTATATAATGGCATTTTTGGACTTTCCTATTGCAGTAATGAAGCTATTACAGTTAAACTGGAAGCAGCTATATAATTACTTGCTTGGCATCATGATAAACAAATAGCAGATGATGCTGGGGCTCTTGCCTTACCCAATAAATGCTACAATTTGTGTTAGTCATGCAATGTTCATGCAAGTGGCTGCATCACGTGTGCTAGAGAGTGGACATGGCAGGAAGGGACTAATGGAACAATGCAAAATCTTCACTACTTGCCTTGGATAGCAATATCTCAGAAGTGTGACAACAGACAAATTGCCATTCGCATCAGGGCACGAAAATTGCGAACAAAGTTAGTTGATCAAGTGCAACAGGATCCAGACAGATTCTGCCTGGTTGGAAAATGATAAATGAAATTCAGAGTCAAGAAGTGCAAAGTTTTTGAGACTAGAATCAAGTAGAATTCTAGAAACTAGAATAAACTGTAAGGTAAAAATGTTGAAGCCATGAGCAGCGTGCAGCAGCAGTAAATAAGATCATTCACCATAGTCTTTGGAACAAAAAGCAAATTACTGTAGCCTGACAACCCCAAGGCGTATCTGATGGTAAGGAGTCTCTGAAGATAAAAGAGGCTCATTTGCTTCTAATCCAATTGGAAATGGTTTGTAATGCTGCTGAAATTCTTTGAAAAGGTAAAAACATTCCTCAAAAAACACCATCCAATCTTCCTGGTGTAGAACTTCAGTTGGTGTGGGAAATATTCACAAACTACTATCCAATCTTCTTTAGACTAAAACTCATGTTTCTGGATAGGCTGAGGTAAAACTTCACAAAACAGAAAGGAATTATCATCATCTGGACATTGCACTTCCTCATAGAAGAGAATACACTCATCATCTCGACTTGAAGTATCTTCAACCTGACTGAACCACTGTAGAAGATGGAGTTGGACGGAGTTTGCCAACTCAAACAGGATTTGTTCTGTTTTTGCAAGACAAATACAATTCTTAATCACTACTATTGTTAGTGAATGCTGCTTTAAAACAAGCTTAATCAGATAGAGTGGGTCCACTCTCCCCGGTCCCCCAAAAAGCAAGAGTTTGGATCTTGCCTTTATGGTCAAGTGTGAAGCCATTTAAAAATATCAGGAATCACTGTACTAGTTGGTCCTGGATCAAGAAAAGATTGAGTATCAAAATTCTCAACTTCCAATATCATTGACCAATAATACATAATCCATCTGATCATCTTGGATTACAGGGCCAACAAAATCCTTCCAACCAAGGAAATATGTTGTTTCCATGTCTTCTGCTTCTTCTGAACGCTGATGTGCTCTGGAGGTGATCTGTGGGATTTGCTTTTCAAAGATGGCCTCACAGTGTAAAACTGTGTAAGGTAGCTGACTCTGCACACAATGGAGGCACTGCATGCCCTCTGCTAAAACAATCTTTTCAGCTGCTTGCACAACAATGCTAGCACCTCAAGACGATGGCACCTGATTTGTTGGCAGGTTTATTTGTTGGTCAAAGCAGCCACTTTTTGGCCTATCTCTCTGAGGCTCTGCTTTGTGTTCGATTGTCCCCTGGCATTTCATTTTGTGCCCAACATGCTTTGTATGCTGGTTCAGCTATTCAAAGTTAATTTCATACTGACTGCAATTAAGCAAGGAGTATACCATGGAAAGCTTCAGAGAGCTCACCTCTTAATGCTACATCTTCACATGAATTAGCAATACTATTGCTGATGGAGTCTCCTGAGATTGCTCATTTTACGGGAGCCTTGCTAGAACCAACACATTCACTAACAAAATTTGGGGGACTGAAGTAGATATTGAAGGCCACTACGATGAATTGAAAATCTGTTGGTTTCATCAGTATTTGCAATGATAAAGGATCTCTTCGGCTAGAAGACAGACTGTGTATAAGAAAGCATTGACCTGCACCACGTTCTGCTTCAAACGAATGTCTGAGGTAAAACTGAACCAATGGAACCGGTGTTTTCCCATTAGACCTCCAACCATTCTGAAGGGCCTAGAAAAGGATAAGGACTACCAAATTAGTGTAACATGCTATCACTTCTAAGTATGCCTACTTTACCTCTCTTTGTGTAAAACCTCAATTACTTCACTTGACATCAGCCAAGCTGTCTAGCCACTAACTTGGGGACATCGTCCGAGAACCTTCTTGCCCCATAGTTCTTATATTTTTTTCTGAATGAAAAAAAAACGTCATCTGCCTTAGAACGATGGTTTCATCACTTCACCATGTTTGATTGGGTTCTTGGGTGGATTCATCGGATGTGATTAGTAACCGTAAATCCATGTTGATTCTTACAGACTGCACGATACAGCTATAGAGCAGGAGGCTTTGAACTGTACAGGATCCAATATCTTGCTAGAATATAACACATGACTGCTGTAACATCATGGATGCCCATCTGAACCTCACCATTACTCAAGGCTAAGCTGTCATGTCGTTTCAGTTAACAGCCAACAAATTCTTGATAACAGAACAGCTATCAATTTGGAATGGATCTTGGAAATAGAGAGCGTAGTGTTCAGCTCACCAACTAAGCATACCCAAATGGAAATGAAAACAACTGCCTCACATGCTGTTATACCACCTGCTGGAAGAAACCATCCAAAAGGTTGCTGGCTATACACAGAGGTAAAATAATGATAGCTATATCAGGGAAATAACACAGTGCCAAATACCAGATAAATTTTGAGCCCACAAGATGAAACCAGAACACACAGTGACATTTTCAATGCAGTCTCACTGAGCAAATTATATAAATACCATCCCAAGCTAAATAGAATAAATAATAAGAGGAAAGGAAGATAAAAAAATCCAAAAAGTAGAAGGAAAGGTTTTCAAAATAAACCCAACATTTGACTCCAGTGCAAAGTATACAATAATGTTAATGTATTTGTGTGAATATGGCTAGTTTGCCTTAAAATGTGCAAGTTACGTATTCATTTTTTGAGCGTGACAAGTGTGCTTACAAAAGATCCAAAATGGCATCTGTGTTCACATGCACATCCAGTACAAGTCATTTCTAGGTGCCATTTTGGTGAGTGCTAGCACTCAGTCGACAAGAGCACACAGAGAATATCTGCTGGGCATAAGCAGAATAGATAGTTTATGATATCAGTTAGACTGTAAGACTGATTTAATGTCACTGTTGCTATTTTAGAACTCAGTCAGACATAACTAAACACACATTCAGCAGCAGGCAGGAGTGCCAGCAGAGCAGATCATAATGATCAGCTATTTTCTAGTTAGTTGCTAGTCAGTTTCAATTGGTTGGTGATATGATTGTAAAAGAAGTGTTCAGTGTTGTTTAAAATCTTGAAAACTTGCTAAAATCTACAGGGAGTGGTCTGGCAGGCAGCTATCGACTGCTCCGATTATGACTTCTGCACAAAATACCTTATTACACCCAAAGTACAAACAGATTTTTGTTTATTTGTAATATATTAGATTTGACCCTTTTCCATCCTAAATTGGTTATATGGTCTAATTGGAAAATATATTATTCAGGTATCTGGGGTAGAGTTAGATTTTGTTTGGAACTGTGAAATATGAAATATCAGGACAAGTATCAAATCCTATGTCGGTTTAAACAGGAATTAAAAGGCAGTAGATGTGCATTGCTGAGAAGAAAAATTTAATCAGTTTTTTTTTGTCCAGCACTCAAGATATTTTGAAACACTACCAATACAACGTGAAAAACACCAATTAAAACTGCAAAAGATGAGTCCACTGATTATTTGTCAAGCGATCTCTGGTATGGTCACTGTCACAGAAAATGCAGCCATTAATGTTGATTGACAGTTAACAACCAGGCTTTGTTTAAATTTTAAAAGAGGCAGGTTGAATCCAAATGGTCAGGGATTTGAGAAATTAACCAGTAAATGATTATCATTTATTTTGTTTAGTTGAAACAGGCGCTGTTCCTCAAATCTTCTGTCTGTAAAGACCAGGCCCTGTGCGCTAATATATGTAGTGTTTAGCACACACAAGTGCACCACAGTGTGAGCACAACTGACGATTATAAATTGATTATTATCATAATTCCTTACTCATTCAGGATTATCTAGCAAATGTTGTCCAATTGCAGAATCACATTGTAATATATTCTCTATGGTGATGCCTTGACCAATTAAAGTCCACTTGAACCTAATCAACACTTGTACAATTGTTGTTTTACTCTGTGAATTGGTATTCTCGTGAAATGTACTCAAGTGCAAGATGAAAACCCTCAATAAAAATGTGTTTTCAGCAACACAAGTTCTGGACAACCAAATGATATGCTGGACTGATCATTTCCAAACTCCTGGCGCATTAAAAAACAACTCAGGTAATTCCTTACATTGAGTCTCTAGGGACTGAAATGATTGCTAAGTGTTGCAGAAAAAAATATTTTAATGTTTTCTTTTGAAAATACCATGAGGCTATCTGTATTTGAGAGTTTTAAATGCAGTGAAACACCAGGACTCTCAACATCTGCACTACAGTATGGCTGCTCACTGAAATAGTAGACTGATAGATCCAAGCAGAAAACAGTAGACAAGACAGATGTATGAAAGAGAGGGTGCATCGAGCAGTAATAGAGAAAGTGTACCATTGTATAGGAGCAATGTAGTAAGGGCTGCAAAACCAGGTACGTATGACATAGGTCTGGAAAATGAATGGCAGGTTTTGTCTGGCTTTCTGCTTTTCAAACAGCACTACACCAAGTAATGAGAAAGAATTTTTCGAAACAGGCGTAATGTGGCAGAAACGATTGCTGCAAAAACAAGATAACACAGAATATTTCTCATCCTGACAGGCTGTGTGACGCCTTTGTGTTCCACTAAAAAACTCCGAAGTGATCTGACCTTTCCTTTGAAATCAAAACCATTAGTGGTGAAAACATGTTAAACATTTAGAATCAATACCCTCAAATCCCTGCGAAAATGCAGTTACACTGCCAGTAATGTAATAAATAATCCATCAATGATTTCGAAAAAAAAACTCCTAGCTACAATTTTCTCCATTTAAGAATGGAGAGAAAAGCTCACTTTTAATCAGTATTGACTCTTGTAACTTTGTTAGTGAGCAAGGTGACATTTGAGAAATACCTTTCCTGAGAGTTTTCAGAGTGAAAGGAAAGAAAAAGCAACTATTGTAATATAACTAGAATAAATGATCTTTTCACTCACCTTAATTAGTTCACAAATAACTCACATGGAGTAAATGTCAGACTTGTCATCAATATCACCATGGTGTGCGTACTTTTTGTCCAAGGTGGCTCAATGGTATCATTAAGTGTCCCATCTGTCAACACCATGGATGTTTTTCAAAGCTACCACAACCTTTTGGCGTCATTCTTGGGGTATTTATATCAATAGTTTTGTTTCTAACATTCATTACTTCAGCCAAATTGTATTTTATTCACTCCTGTTCCATCTATGCACATGATTTACCTATAATTTATGACCTTTGTCTAATTCAAATTTTGATTTTATTTCCCTCATCATTGGTTTACCATCATCTTCAAACCCAACCATTTTACGAGGTCATTATTGTAGCATTATAGAAACATTACAGTCTGCTGGAATCTTAATCTAGAGATGCAGGAATTGTTCTGGGGATATGGGTTGAATCCCGCCAGACAGATGGTAGAATTTGAACAAAACAGATATTGCTGGAAAAGCTCAGCAGGTCTGGCAATATCCGTGAAGGAAAATCAGTGTTAATGGTTCGGATCCGATGACCCTTCCTCAGACCTGAAGGTAGCTAGGAAAATGTCGGTCTATATGCTCTTGTAGTCACTGTGATAATGTGGCGGGTTCAGTTGTATTTCTGGTCAATGATAAACCCCAGCATGTTAGTAATGGGGGATTCAGTGATAGTAACACCATTGAATGTCATGGGGCAGTTTTTAGATTGTCTCTTATTGATGATGGTGGAATTTGAATTTGATTACAAGTATCTGGAATTAAGTGTCTAATGATGACCATGAATTCATTGTAGATTGTTGGAAAAGTCCATCTGATTCACTTATATCCTTTAGGAAAGGAAACTGCCATCCTGACCTGGCTTGGATAACACGGTGTAGAGCTGGATGAACACAGCAGGCCAAGCAGCATCACAGGAGCAGGAAAGCTTGACGTTTCGGGCCTAGGCCCTTCATCAGAAATGGGGGAGGGGAAGAGGGTTCTGAAATAAATAGGGAGAGAGGGGAGGTGGATAAAAGATGGATAGAGGAGAAGATAGGTGGAGAGGAGACAGACAAGTCAAAGAGGCGGGGATGGAGCCAGTAAAGGTGAGTGTAGGTGGGGAGGTAGGGAGGAGATAGGTCAGTCCAGGGAGGACGGACAGGTCAAGGGGGCGGGATGAGGTTAGTAGGTGAGAAATGGGGGTGCAGCTTGAGGTGGGATGAGGGGATAGGTGAGAGGAAGAACAGGTTAGGGAGGTGGGGACAAGCTGGGCTGGTTTTGGGATGTGGTTGGGGGAGGGGAGATTTTGAAGCTTGTGAAATCCACATTGATACCATTGGGCTGCAGGGTTCCCAAGCGGAATATGCCTGGCCTACACATAACTTCACATCCACAGTCATGTGGTTGAATCTGAACTACCCTCTGGGCAATTAGGGATGGACAATAAATGCTGGCTGAGCCAGCGACACCCTTCTCTGATGGATGAATATAAAGAAAGCACAACACAACACCAGTTGTGTTCCTGGTCAATGATAGCCCCCAGGATGTTGATAATGGGGTTCCAGTGATGGTAACAGCATTGAATGTCAAGGGGAAATGGTTAGATTGTCTCTTATTTGTGATGGTCATAGGCTGGTATTGTTGAGGCACAAGTATTACTTGCCACTTCTCAGCCCAAGATTGGATATTGTCCAGATCTTGTTGCATTTAAACACGGGCTGCTTTCGTATTCTGAGGAGTCACAAATGGTGCTGAACAATGTACAATCATCAGCGAACTTCTGACCTTATGATGGAGGTCTTTAATGAAGCAGATGAACATGGTTGGACCGAGGAAACTACCCTGAGGAACTCCTGTAGAGACGTCCTGGAGCTGAGATGACTGACCTACAACAACCACAACCATCTTCCTATGAGCCAGGTATGACTCCAACCACTGGAGAGTTTTCCCCCTGTGAGAGTCTAAAGTGAGATAATTTCTAAATTATGGGAACGAGAAATGTTGTTCACTTTTAAAATAATTTATGAATTCTCCTGTGGAAACTTCTGGCACTTAATTCAGTGTTCTAATTGATCTGTATGGAAAGACTTTTTTTCAACCTCACGATCAATTCTTCTAATAATCTTACATGTGATATTCTTGGTATATCATTTTACTGTTACTGAACATATGTCTATTATAATCAACCAGAAAGCCACTCTTAAACTTTGCAACTTCTCAAATCTTTCTATTAAATTCCTAATGCCATTGCATTCCATTTTTCTACAGATTTTCTATCCTTCACATATTTAATTATGTAAAACTGTACATAACTGGATAATTTCATGATCACAGACTGGAGGCCTGTGACCAGTGGTGTGCAACAAGGATCAGTGCTGGATCCACTGCTTTTTGTAATTTACATAAATGATTTGGACTTGAAGATAGGAGGTATGGTTACTAAGTTTGTAGGTGACACTAAAACTGGAGGTGTAGTGGACAGCGACGAAGATTACCTCAGAGTATAATGGGATCTTGATCAGATGGGCCAATGGGCCCAGGAGTGGCAGATGGAGTTTAATTTAGATAAATGTGAGGTGCTGCATTTTGGAAAGGCAAGTCAGAGCAGGAACTATACACTTAATGGTAAGGTTCTGAGGAGTGTTGCTGAACAAAGAGACCTTGGAGTGCAGGTTCATTATTCCTTGAAAGTGGAGTCACAAGTAGGTAGGAGAGTGAAGAAGGTGTTCGGTATGCTTGCCTTTATTCGTCAGTGCATTGAGTAGAGGAGTTGGGAGAGGAGTTGGGAGGTCATGTTGCGGTTGTACAGGACATTGGTTAGGCCACTTTTGGAATACTGCGTGCAATTCTGGTCTCGCTGCTATAGGGAGGATGTTGTGAAACTTGAAAGAGTTCAGAAAAGATTTACAAAAATGTTGCCAGAGTTTGCAGGTTTGATCTATAGAGAGAGGCTGAATAGGCTTGAGCCATTTTCCCGGGAGCATCGGAGGTTGAGGGATGACCTTTTGCGGTTTATAAAATCATGATGGGATGGATAAGATGAATAGACAAGGTCTTTTCCCTAGGGTAGGGGAATCCAAAACTAGTGGGCACGGGTTTAAAGTGAGAGGGGGAAGATTTAAAAGGGACCTAATGGGGCAACTTTTTCACGCAGAGTGTGGTGCGTGTATGGAATGAACTGCCAGAAGAATTGGTGAGGGCTGGTACAATGACAACATTTGGAAGGCATCTGGATGCATATATGAATAGGAAGGTTTGAGAGGGATATGGGCCAAATGCTGGCAAATGGGACTAGATTAATTCAGTATATCTGGTTGGCATAGACAAATTGGACTGAAGGGTCTGTTTCCATGCTGTACATCTGTGACGCTATGACTCTACATGTTTCAAGAGAAGAAATAGATTCCCATGGAATGTTTATCAGAAATAAAGCTTCAGTGTCATCACTCTCAGGTTCACTCACTCTCTGTTCACACTTACTTTGAATAAGAAGCCTTGTTTAGAGCACAAAATCAGTCCAACTGTAAACTCAATTATGTCTGAACTCGGTTCATTAGTGCCTTGCATTTATTGTCTCTGGGGAATGCACTGGAAATCAAGTCCTGCTACTTCTAGAGTCATCACAGAAGCTAAAGACTTCATAAAAGTACACAAAGTTCCATAATTTTCCTGTCTTTTTAGACAAATTATACAGAAATCAATGTCAGGAAACCTGTACCAAACAAGAATTACTATTTATTCCAAATGCATTATATTTTAACTACAAATAAACAATTATGAACCATCAACATATAACTCTAAAAGTTTAATCTTTCCCTGTACACAAAACAAAACAAATTGGTGTGTGTGTAATGAAAGCTCAGAAGACAGGCCCTATTCACAGGGTTTGCTGAGACAATCCTTTTGTTTGTCAATACTTCCTCCTTGATCTCTCTCTTCTCCAGGTACTTTCACTTGCTTTGCAGAATGCACAGAGCAACTGGTTCTCAATTAATTATATAATGTCACTGAACTATTGGTTAAAAGCAACAGCTTACAGAAACTGGTGAATGCAAATAAACTAACTTTCTTCAGGCTTTAGGTTTCTTTCTTTAAAAAAACTGCAGAGAGAAAGATAACATCTCACTTTCTGGTGGTCCAAAGGCTTCTGGCTGTTTTGTTCACACTCACAATCTGTTTAGCCACCTGGGAGCCAATCCAATAGTTCTTGGCAAGCAGAAAGTTCTTGCCAGTGACATTTGGTCATCACTCCAGACCAATCAGTTCATTGTTGCTAACTGCATCTGCCTTCATACACACCCCATGGTTTCAGCTCCTCTGCAACTAAACTTCTTCGACAGGGTTGAACAAACAACAGTGTAACCAACACTTACAACAAGTACTTTTCAGAAGTACAACCATCCCTTCCACCATACTTGGTTTATAAAAAGTCCTTTATCCATTTCAGAAAAATAAAAAGATACAGTCTGTACACATTTTATTCTTCTTGATAGAAAACCATAACCATGTTTGCTATTCTACAGCCTGAATTGACAGCTTTTAATGGCCTTCTTTCCTCAAATCCACTTCAAAATGTCGAATTTAAGAGATATTTCATTTCACTGCATTTAGTTCCATATGGTATAGCCTTACATTTTCATACAATGAACCAAATCTGCACTCTTTTAGTGTCCCTTTCTCCTAGACTTTTAGCATTTGCCCATTCTGTGGGAATCAGTCAATGCCCTAAGATAGTCCTCATCACAAATGTCAATCACTAACAATCTGTGCTGGACTGCCCACGTTGATGTGATGATCAAGGAGGCACAATGATGTTTCCGCTTCGTCAGAAGGATAAGGAAACTCGGCATGTCCATAAGGACCCACACCAACGGTTTGCAGATGCACCATAGAAAGTATTCTTTCTGGATGCATCACTGCTTGGTACAGCAAATCCTCTGCCGAGGACCATAAGAAATTACAGAAAGTTGTGCACACAGTCCAGACCATCACACAAGCCAACCTCCCATCCATTAACTGCATCTAAATGTCGCAAAAAGACAGCCAATATCATCAAAGAATAGATTTGAAATTTGAGATGTCCAATGTTGATCTTGCTTTTCTGCACCTTTTTGACAGCGGCAACTTTCTATTCAATCACCCTATGATATTTGTATATTATGATCAGCCTTAATTGCATGCAAAACAAAACTTTTCACTTCTTCAATTACTAAGAGCACAAATTTCTGCATCAATTATTTTTGGTAAAACCTTTGCATTACTTCTACCTCAGGAGTTATTTGAAAGGTCTTAATCTATTGACAATAAGCATAGATTGCTCCTATTCTAACGCTACCCAATCTGATGATGTCACACAGTCCATCCATTCTAGCCTTTGGAAAGAACAAATGTGTTCAGTGCATCTCCTCAGCGTCTTTGTAATTATGCCTGACCAGAATAAGATTGTACTTTTGGCTATCATGCAATAAACCATTTTGTCAATGAACAACAGTATCTGTTCTGGAAAGATGGTACAGTGGTGTGTCCTCAGTCACCAATCATTAGCCAGACCTTAGACAAAATATTGACCAAGCAGGATTGGTGTCAGTGAGTTATCTCCAACAATCCTTACTCTGAATCACATACTGGCAAGAATGGCAAAGACCACAAGTTATCAGCAGTGTCAACCAGTGTAATACCACGAAAACAATGGTTTTACAAAAGAACAAGGGTTACAGCTTTCATGCTACTTTTCAATTACTCACACCATTTTGGAAAATCCAAATTCCACTACATGTGAGACACGCCAGGTGAAATTTTCCATAAGTCCATGCAGGGAAGGGGCTGGTGTTAACTTCTGGCAGGAATTACACACAACAGTGACCAGTTAAGTAATTACTTTCAGAATGTGGTTTTATATTGTCATTTCAAGCCAATAAATGGACAGAAATAAGAACGAGTGGCTAAAGAGAGTTTCAAATATTCTTAGAGCAAATTAATCAGATTATGGGGGTTTTGCTGGTTTAACATTACAGAATAATGAAATCAATGATCAATTTGAGTGGGTAGGTTATTGGCAACTGTTCATTACTAATTGGGATCTGCTTAATGCCTAGAGTTTTTCTCCTATACTTTGTTTTTGATTCATGGAATATTAATTTAAAAATTGTTATTTAAGACAATCATTATCATCTGCTTGATAAATATATTTCAGGACCTATCTAGAGGTGTCACATTCAGTACTATGGTGTCATTTTTTAAGATTACATGCTTTAGGTAACATGATTATGTTTTACCTTCAGATTTTTTGTGGCTTTACTTGTGCAAAATTAGAGGAAATGCTATTTAGCTATTTTGTGATTTCAGCGGATGTTATTACTGGACAAGTCAAATCGCAGACTGAAATCTGGCTTGATAGGTCATATTTTAGCTTGCTTTCGTTTTAATGAAGTGTTCTCTCACTTAATCATAAGCATGCAACACTGCAGGTTTTTTTAACCAATAATTTCATTTGATTTATTATTGTCACATGTATCCAAGTACAGTGAAAAGTTTTGTTTTGCATGCAATTAAGGCAGATCATAATATACAAATATCATGGGGTGATTGAACAGGGCAAGGAATAGAAAGTTACGGCTGCAAAAATGATGCACAAAAGCAAGATCAACATTGGACATCTCAAATTTCAAATCTAGTCGTTGATGATATTGGCTCTCATTTTGCGGCATCGAGAAGTTTAGAAGGAGTCAACAGATGGGAGGTTGGCTTATGTGATGGTCTGGACTGTGTGCACAACTTTCTGTAATTTCTTATGATCCTCGGCAGAGGAGTTGCCAAGAGAGTACCAAGCCGTGATGCATCCAGAAAGAGTACTTTCTATGGTACATCTGCAAACCGTTGGTGTGGGTCCTTATGGACATGCTGAGCTTCCTTATCCTTCTGACGAAGAGGAAACGTCATTGTGCCTCCTTGATCGTCACATCAACGTGGGCAGTCCAGCACAGATTGTTGGTGATAGACATTTGTTACAAAATATAAAATAGAATAAAAGAAGCTACTTACTTATAATACAAAATCCAAACTGGTTTTAAGCAAACAGTAAATGTTTTAACCCATTAATCCTAAACCATTTCTAAATGAAAATAAAAACAAAGGCTTTTGTGTAGGATCTAAAACACACTTTGTGTAGCACCCACCTGCACCGTGCATATAATATTTACACCAGAGACCTTTCTCTAACACTTAATTGAAATCAATCACTCGTAACTTTAACTTAAAGACGAGAACAGCAGATAACTTCCTCCAGGCACTATTAAGCTTAAAGCGTATACAGCTTTAAGTAACCTCCTCAGGGTTTTTTTCCCAACACTTCTGGTCTGGGACCAACACTTAACTCTTTACTCTAAGGTAATCTTGCTTCACCAAATCCTTTCCTTCCCAGGGACACTGGTCTTTGTGAATATTTTCATCCAAGGACTTCTCAAAACTCAAAGTAAAACAATTTTTAAACAATCGTGAAGAAATGAGTATTTTTCCTGTAAGCTTAAAGCAAAAACAAGTTCCATAAACCTGTAACAAGCCTTGAATCCCCTTGAATTGCTTGTGGGGTCAGAAAACAATCTAAAAAGGTTCAATAAAATTTGAAAGCTAGGGGTCAAAGACCACTTTAAAAGAAATAATCATAGCAACAAATACTTATTATTAAACTTTAGACACAAGGTACATGTCACAAACTCAAAAAGCTAAATTTACTATAACTAAAAAATATATAAATCGCAGTTTACATCTCACTTGTAAGGTGATGTTATCACAACCATTCACAACTTCAAACTATTTGCAAAAGTAGCCTGGATGAGTTTTTCATGGAATAGCATAATCTTAATGTTCTAAGAAACTTTCCGAAACCAACCAGATAGCAGGCTCTCCTAGACCTGGTATTGTGTTATAAGCTAGCATTTATTAAATACCTCTGCGAAGGCGCCTCTAGGTAAGTCATCGTAATATAACTATATTTAATGAGAAGGATAAAGGAGCGGGTTTAAGGTTACAGTTTTAAATAATTGAAAAAGGTCAATAATAAGATCATTAAAGCAGAGTTAGCCAAAGTGAACTGCAAAATTAAGTCAAGGGATAGGCCAATAAAAATGCACATCGTCATTTCAAGAGTTATTTCAAAATTCTGTCAAAAAATTTCCAAGGGGAGGATCCATAATCTGTGGTGAACAAAATTGTTGAAGAAAGGATAAAAGTTAGAAAGAAAAGGTGGAACATTGAACAAAGATGTGTGGCAGGTAAGAGGATTGAACAGAATAATGAAGAAAAACTTTAAGTAAAAGATTATTAAAGAGGGGAAAACTACAATGTGAGGAAAGGCTATCTAAAAATATCAAAAAACGATAGCAAGAGTTTCTAAAGATATTTAAAAGAGACAAGATAGGGTGAGATGAAAAATAGGGGGAGTTGTATTACTGGTTAGGAAGAACATCACAGGTGTACCGAGGAAGGACACCTTGGAGGGGTCATCCAGCGAGGCCACGTCTAGAGCTCAGGAACAGGAAGAGTACTATTGCTTTGATGGGATTGTCCTGCAGCCCTCCCAACATCCAACAGGAGATAGAGGAACAGATGTATGGACAGATTATCGAAAAATGTAAAAACAACAAGTTTGTTGTAGTGGGTGATTTTAACTTCCCTTGTGTTGACTAGGGCTTGTCTAGTGCCAGGGGTTTGGATAGGTGTGATTTGTTAATTGTGTCCAAGAGGGTTTCTTGAAGCAATATGTAAATAGTCCAGCTAGAGAAAAGGCCACACAATACCTGGTGTCACGGAATAAGCCTAACCAGGTGATTTAAGTTTCAGTGGGAAAGCATTTCAGGAACAGTGAATATAATTCTGTAAGTTTTAAGCTACTTATGGATAAGGATTAGAGTAGTCTTTGGGAGAAAATACAAAATAGGGGAAGGTTAGCTGTCACAATATTGGGCAAGGACTATGGAATTATAGATTGGGGGTGGCTGTTTGAGGGTAAATTCACATCTGTCACATGGGAATCTTTTAAAAGGCCAATTGATTAGCGTTCAGGACCAGAATGTTCCTGTGAAAATGAAGGATAAGGATGACAAGATCAGGAACTTTGGATGACAAGAGAAATTGTGAGTTTAGTCAAAAAGAAAAAGGAGGCATATTTAAGGGTTTTGGATTCTGAAGACAGGTAGAGCCCTCTAAGAATAGAAAGGAAGCAAGAAAGAACTTAAGGTTTTGGGAAGGCTAAAAGGGACCACGAAATGTCTTTGGCAAACAGGATAAGGAAAATCAAGGTTTTTTTTAAATGTACACAAGGAGCAAGAGGGTAACTAGGGAAAGGGTAGGTCCACTCAAGGACAAAGGAGGGAACGTGTGTGTGAAGCCGGAGAAAGTTGGTGAGGTCCTTTACAAATACTTTGCATCGATATTCACAAAGGAGAAGGACATGATGGATGGTGAGGCTAGAGGGGTATGTTGATATTCTAGGGCATGTCAATATATAAAAGAGGATGTGTTGGGTGTTTTGAAAAACAGTAAATGGTAGACAAATTTCCAGAACCTAATGGGATCTATCTCAGAATGTTGATGGAGATGAGGAAGCAAAGTACTGGGGCCTTAAGCAAAATTTTGTAGCTACTTTAGGCAGGAAAATAGCCACTGTCATTCCTTTAAGAAGGGCAACAAGCATAATCCAGGGAATTCACACACAACAAAAACTTAAAGAAGGGTCACCAGATCTGAAACGTTAACCCTAATGTCCTGGGTTAAACACAAAACTGAAATTGCTGGGAAAACAGCAGGTCTGGCAACATCTGTGGAGAGAAAGCACAGGCCAGTAATCCTTACATCAGTGGTGGGGAAATTATTGAATATTCTTAGGGACAGGTTTTACTCACATTCAGTAAAATATGGACTTAGCGATAGGCACAAGGTATTGCCTCACAAACTTGATTGAGTTTCATTGAGGAAGTGACTGCATGGACTTTAGTAAGGCCTTTGACAAGGTCCCTCATGGCAGGCTGAAATCACATAGGATCTGCAGTGAGCTGGTAAGATGGACAGAGAACTGGCTTAGTCATAGAAGACAGTAGCATTGGATGGGTATTCTTCTGACTAGATATCTGTAATCAGTGGTATTCTGCCGAGATCTGGTGGGAGTCCACACATACATAAAAATAGTTTGGAGGAGAATGTGGGTGGCCTGATATTTGTAAGTTTGTTGATAACACAAAGATTGGGGGAACTGTGGATAGTGAGGACAATTGGCAGAAGTTACAGCAGGATATTCATAGGCTGGAGACTGGGGCAGAGAAATGATACATGGAATCCATTCTGGACAAATGTGAGGTGATGCATTTTGGAAGATCTAATGCAGCAAGAATGTATACAGTAAATGGCAGAACCCTTAACAGCATTAGCATACAGAAGGATCCAAGTGTACAAGTCCACAGATTCCTGAAAGTAGCAACACAAACGGATAAAGTGGTCAAGAAGGGGTATGGCATGCTTGCCTTCATCAGTCAGGTCACAGAGTACAAAAATTGGCAAGTTATGTTGCAGCTGTATAGATGTTTAGTTAGGCCACATTTAGAATACTGTGTACTGTTCCAGAAGGATGTAGAGGCTTTGGATAGAGTACAGAAACAGTTAACCACAATGTTGCCTGGTTTGGAGGGTATTAGCTATGAGGAGAGATTGGACAAACTTGGTTTGTTTTCACTTGAATGTTGGAGGCTGATAGAAGTTTGCAAAATTAGGAGAGGCTTGGATAAAATGAATAGTTGGAGTCTTTCCCAGGATAGAAATGTCAATTATCAGGGGACACAGGTTTAAGGTAAAAAGGGAGAAATTTAAAAAGGAGATGTGAGAAGCAATTGTCTTTTTTTTAAAAAACGCAGACAGAAGGTGGTAAGTGCCTGAATATGCTGGCCCAATAGCAATGTTTAAGAGGCATCTCGACTGATATATGAATAGGTAGGGAATAGAGGGATATGGACTATGTAGAAAAAAAAAGGTTTTTAGTATAGAAAGGCGTCCTGTGTCAGTGCAGTCTTGTTGGGCCGAAGGCCTGTCCCAGTGCTGTACTATTCCTTCTTCAGCGTGTTGTTGATAGGCCCGGCCTGTCTGATCTGTTTCCACTGGACCTCTCACTCACAGAAAAAAAGCACGTCTCAAAAAACTAGCCACTCACTGCATCAAAACTCAAAGTAGCTCAACAGCCATCGTTGCTGTGTCAGGACTCACAACCCCTCAGTTACCATTGGTACTTCAATCAGAAGATAATGGGTTCAAGCCCTCTGCCAGACTTTCAGCACAGAACCTGCCCTGATTCTGCTGTACATTACCATAGCTGTACTGTCACTGTTATCTTCTTTCAAAACAGACTGCCCTTTTAAATGGATGCAAAAGATACCACAGCACTATGTAAAGAAGAGTTCTTCAGCCATTAGCATTAAAACAGATTATCTGGTCTTTATATCATTGTTGATGGTTAAATCTTGTATGTATAAACTGCCTGCAGAGATTCTGACATTAAAATTCTTTTCTTCCCCATTATCCTGGTGCAGATCAGTCAACTTGTTGATCACCAACCAGCTTCTTGCGCAAAGAACAGATTCACACAAAACAAGCAGGTTGGTAATGTTCTAGCTCAGCTGGATGTATCTAAAAGTAAATTTATTAATGGACTCCTGAACCAAGAAACATAATTTTTGAAATAAACAATAACTCTAAATCCATCTTCCCAAATTATACCTAATCCTCCGTAAGAGGAGCATCATATTCAACAATTATGTTTGTGAAATGTTAAAGCAGTTACCTGGAAAACCTACAATGAACATGTGCATCATAATTGCAGAGTGCCATTTCTGTTGCTGCCAACAGATTCCTACTGGATAAATGTATTCACTCCATTCTAACAAAGCATAAGTAATGTTATAATTTTGTATTTTTCTTCAAAAGCTTTCTGACAGACAACATCACACATGACACGAAATCTGTTCCAATTTCAGCCTCGAAACAATTCGTGGACCTAGGACTGATAATCATCCCAACTATGATAAATTATGTACCAGAATTTAAATAGAGTGAGGTTGTAGTGGCAATCCTAATTGGATAAGTAGAAATATGACAAGCCGATCAGAGATTCAACAAGCTAAAGCAATTAATTAAATGCATTTATTAGAAAGTCTGGTTGAATTATGAACTACAGCAAATTAGTCTACTGCTAAAGTATGAGGTAACTGAGATTTATATGGGGTCAGCTACGGTCACTGGTCGCATTTTCTCAATCACAAGGTTGTGGGTTCAAGCCCCACTCAGAGGCATGAGTATATTATCTGGGCTGACTCTTCAGTGTAGTATTCATGAAGGGCTGCAGGATTGGGGATGCCATCTTTGGATGACATGTTAAACCAAAGTTCAATCTGCTCTGAGATGGATATTAAGGATTACACTGTTTCAAACAGGTAAAGGTGCCCTGACAACAGATTCCTTGCCCACTATTGTTTGTGGAAGATCTTTAAATGCAAATTGGCTGCCGTGTTTGTAACAACGAAGAAAGTAAATGGATGAACAATAAAAATTTGACCATATGAAAAAGGAGAAACCTACCACTTTAGGACACTTAAAACACAAAAGCTGCAGGACAAGTGTTTTTAAGTTGACCTTCCATCTTTTTAAATGTTGCGAAAATCAAGTTTAATCTTCATGTAAAACTTGTTTAAATAGACAATGGGCTGCATATAAAACTCACACCCAGTTTTCAAGTTCTACAAGCTATCTTTATTTGTATCATTCCTTTATAAATATGAACAATGCATTCATAATGGGAAAAGCAGATGACAAGTGTGCAAGACACAATACTTGAATATTACATAACAGTGAAATTTATACAAGGTTACAATCAATTATTCCATGCAACATTGAAGGACCATTTCAAAAGGCTGTATTGGTCAAAGGTAGTCATAACATCAGAGTCATAAAGCACAGAAACAGACCCTTCAGTCCAATTAGTCCATGCCAACCATAATCCCAAACTAAACTCGTCCCACCTGCCTGGTCCTGGCTCATATCTCTATAAACCTTTCCTATTTATGTAGTTATCCAAATGTCTTCTAAATATTGTAATTGCAGGCACATCCACCACTTCCTCATCAAATTCATTCCACACACGAATCACCCTCTGTGTAAAAAGATAGTGTGGAAGCTTTTGACCCCTATGTACTGACTCACCTTCTTTTGGATATAATGTTCATTAGGTTTGCTGAACTTACCTTCAATTCTCAATTTTGAAACTAAATTGCTAGTACCGGTATCCTGCCCAATGAAATGTTTGTTAATGTCAAAACATAACATTTTCACTCTACATGTGGCTAATTAAGTCACTTTCTTCATCAAGAGAAATGAATTAATTCAATTGAAGCTAAAAGAAATTAATCATTATACTTAGTTTTGAAAGAAACTTTACAGGTATTTTGTAACAAAACACCCAGCAATTTTACAAATTGTGACAAATTACTTATTCTTGAGAGAAAGAAAGCATAGGGTCAAATTTCCACTCCAAGTTAGGAACGCAGAATTGAGAAAATTCTTGACTCCGTAAACCCAGCTGGTGAGGGTATGCGTGCATGTGTATGCATGCGGGGAATGAGTGGTAATTGGAGTTGACCCTGCTCCGCGCAAGAAAGGTTCACAGCTAGATCCAGGGTCTATCAAGTACCAAGACAGGCTGTTCAAAATGCACACCTCAATACTATCTCCCAGTTATAAAAAGGAGCAATAAACAGAAAACAACGTGGAAGGCATCAAGCCTTACACCCTTCAAATCCCCTCACGTCCTCCATATTACCCATGCCCCATCCATTCCAACATATACTCCTCACACACAAACCATGGCTCTTCATACACCCATGCCAACTTAATGAGAATCCATGACATCCCTCTGATGCCCAAAGCTCTTTACTGACCCTGCACAGAATTCTGCCCACCTATGCTTTGCAACTTTGCCTTTTCACTCTTCATGCCAACTTACCGAGTATCCACCATGGGCAGACCTCAGAAACCACAGGTGATGAGATAAAATACATCTGCTGTTTGCAGGAGCTGGCTGCGCACAAACTGTCTTGAGATGTTTTCTGAATTACTACAATGATAGCGCTTTCTAAAAAAAAGTGTTTCTGTGGCTGTAAAGTACTTTGGGATGCCTTGAGGTCATGCAAGGTACTACATAGAAAAAAAAGATTTTTTTTGCTTCATCCAGATCAATTATTTTCAACTATGCTCATTCACAACTGCATAGCAATATATTGTAGGCAATGTATTGTGGAGCCAGAAGGTCTGGATTCAAGTCTTACCTGGCCCAGATATATAAATGAACATGTTTGAATCCATTAGGTATATCAGTCTGTATGGAATGACATGGGCTATAGTGAGATTTGTGGCAGAACCATGCAAGAAGTCCAGTGAGCTCCATCTCAACTTCACAAGAGATTTGCTGCATATGCCAAGTAGCAAGGCAAGTTTCTTGCTAGGCAGCAGTGAGTTTTCATTTAAGGGAAATTATTGCTTTTTAAATGCCTAATTAATGCCACAACTCACCTCATCATTATTCTTTGAGAATTGTTGACGAGGAAATCAGAGAGGGTAACTGGAGACTTTGGCTCACCGCTTGCTCCAAAGTACCCCCATCTCGGACACCTGGCACCAATTTCTCAAGCATTCTCCATGGAAACTAGATACATGCACCCCACATTCACTGACATTGCATCCAACATGCGCCAGCTATCTCGAATCCTTATGGCACGACACCAGTCTACTTACAGTACACTTCTACACCTTGGGCTGCACTAGCAACTAGTAGTGTCGCTACAAGGTCAGTGCACTCAGCTTGCTGTCAGAGTTCATTCTGAGCCTACCTGGATGTTAACAGCATCCCTGCCTTCCATTGCCTTGTCTTCCCTTTTCTTGTTTTGCTCCCTCAATCAGAAATACCAGGCTCACAGCACCACTGCATTGCTTTGCCATTGAATTACAGACAAAAAGGTAGGAACCTGGTCATTGTCAATAGCAATCCTCAATCATTTGAGAGGGATATGCTTAACTCAGTTTCAGAGGCTCATACCAGACCAGAATCTTGGACACAGTCATCATACTGCTCAGGGCAATCACAGTCAAGATGCTCTCTACACAAGGGGTGAGAATATCAATGTTGTCATCTTACCAGACATCCTGACTCCTTCTGTACTATTTTGGATGGTTCTCCTCCTGGAATGAGATAGGGGCAGATTTGAAAGGAAAACAAAAGTGGATGACACAGCTGTTACTTTCGGGGCAGTTGAGTGAATGCAAGGGCAGAGGAGCAGAAGGCATGCAAGGTTAGTGCTGTCGGGGTCAGGCTGGGTGAGGGCAATTGAGGGAAAATATCGCAGGCAATAATAAGAGTGGTGCAGCGCAAGTCTTTGTGTGAGGTGAGTGCAGTAGTGGATATATATAGAGTGAATGTGAGGTAACACAGGCAGAATGGAGGAGAGTGACCCTCTTCCTGTATTGCTGCAGAGAGAGGGACTGAGAGAGAGAGTCAAAGCCAAAGATGTCAGTAGTGATGCGTTGTTCCAAGAATGACTGGTGCAAAGATAGGGCTAGAATCAGGTGAGAGGGATGTCTGGGGGGTGAGTAGATTGGAGAATTTGGTAAGAAACAGCAAGAAATCTCATCAGGTCTTAGTGGAAATGGCCTCCAAATAACTCAGCAAACTGGTACTTGGCCAAAAAGATAGTAAGATTCAGCTCCATCTATTAGAATATCCATGTTAACATTCCTTTGCCCTGTAACAGCACTAGGTTATGTATTAACCAAAACACCTTGATACAACTTGCTAAATAGCGGTTTCCACTCTTAATCCCTGAACTCAAAGCCCTTTCTCAATCTGTGCATAGGGTTCTCAAGTACAAAAAAGCTTTCAGCTTATAAAGGCAAATTTTAACATGCAAGTCTCTACAGGATCCCTATTTTGACACACAGCAAAATTCAGACTCTCGTCAATATTTCTACAAGGGTCAAAAGTGAAATGCTAGATTAAAAGCTTTGAAAAGCTAAAATGGATTCATTTTAGAAAAACAATACTTAATGCCTTAAACCTACCATAAAATGCTGAACTGTTTCTGATGATAGAATATATCAGAACATTTGCTCAGGTGCTGGCAGGCTGCAATTTCCAGTTACAGCTCAAGATGCAGTCATCAATTACTCACTGGGCCAAAGTAAACCATTGGGCTGAAATTCTGCCTGGTGATGGAGGTGGGAATGGAGGTAGAAAATGACAAATCCTTACAATTTCCTGCACTAGCTTTCAAATTTTCAGTGACTTACCATCCTTTATGTTGCCTGTGTGTGTGGCAGGAAGGCCAATGGGTGCCATTCTTGTATGTAACTCTTTTGAGGTTGGGAGTGAGAGATAATTGTCACTATTGAGAGTTCGATAGGAAATCTGAGTTTCTTCTCCTTCCTCCGCTATACTTTCTGCAGCTGCTTTTATACACTGTTTTGGATTTTGTGAGCCCTAAGAAAAGTCATGACCCTGGAGGAAGTTTATTAAAAAGGTAGGAATATGCTGTCATGCAAGTATTCAATGATTTCATGACTTTAAATGTCATTGTTAAATGCTGTATTGTGTATTACAGATGTGGTCCAGAGGACTCTTCTCTGAAAAAGGCGATTTGATCATTACATTGACTGGCATGGTTTAAAATGCTAAGATGAATTGGATAACTTTACCCATTAGGAAAAATAAAACAATGCAGTAAATATTCAACATTGAAAAGAAAACTTTTTTGGGGGATCTGAAGTGACCTTAAATGCCCAGAGCCAGTTTAAAGTGAAAATAAAATTTGTAGCTTTCATTTAGAGTCTTTGGACTCCCTGCTTCTGCTGTACCATAGGCAAAAAAATGCCCACCAGGATTTTCAGTTTCAACAGACTCCATCACTTAAATTTAAGGAGTTTGTTATTATGGTGGAGCTCATCATGAATGGTTAGCTGAGTTTTAAAAGCTCTGAATCACTTAGCTGTTGGGGTAGAAACCAGGGTATGCCCATATTTTGATCAATAACTTGAAGTGTTTATCAAACCATTAGATGTCTTTGATGTAGTGAACTTTTTTATTGAAAAGGGTTGATGACTTGAGGGTATTTAAAAATGGATCATCAATATTTCTGGTATGATGTGTGCTTGAATGGCAATTCTATTCATTTGTTAGAAGTATTTTTTACTTGCCTTGTCTGCTTTCTCGGCAAGCGGCTATAGAGGATGTGCAGGGCATGGGTGTATAACAATACAATGTGAGAGCTGACAAGTGAGGTTTAGAGGGCATAAGCATGAAGTTGAGAGCTCAGATGCTGTCTTCTAGGACAAAGCCTCCATTCCTACAGTCCTCTCACATTGTGTGACATGCAAAACCTGGTCCCTCCCCATCCATATCACTCAAAGACAAAAGTATCGCAGGAATGCAACTCGGAGGCAAGCTGGGGTCTCCGAAGTCTGACTGCATTTCCCAAGAGTGCAACAAAAATCTGGGCTAATTATCATCTAAACAACAGTTTATCAAAAGAAACCTTTTGCATTCTGCTAGATAGAACATATTCCGTCTTCCATTTCAAACTTGGGAAAATAAAATTACCTATTTTAAACTGTTTCCTAGGCAACTACCGAGACCAAAGAGCTACTCTTATGACAAGAAACACTCAAGCAACATCTTCCAAACTGTGTTCTACATAGTGCCCATTATAGCAATATCATAAAACATCCGGTTGCCGTCACCTAAAAAATAAATTTATTACTTTAGCCATGATTCTGTTGTAGTGATTGTGACCTCCAACATTAAGTCGGTTTCTTTAAGTCATTGTACTTGTGATCAAATCTTTTGTAGTCAAGGTTTATGGAAAAATTCTTACAGAAAGTGCATGTGTTACTTCGACAAAGCTTCTTTGAAAGCTGTGTCAGTTTCATATCTATCGCATTGCCAAACCTGTTTCCACAGTGTTAAAAATGGTACAAAACTTATGTTGTGATCTTTTCATTAAATCACTCTAATGAAACAACATTCGGCTTAGGATGCCTTCAGCGTTGTGTGTTTGGCATTACTGCAGATGGTTTTAATGTATGGAAACTATTCTGGAGATGTTTTATTTAGAAGTGAGTATCAACTTAGAGATGAGGCTAAATGTCATCTATCCCACTAAACAACAACTGTTACTATGAATATTCACCAATAAATCAGGACAGGGAGGCAAGACAACACCAAGTGTATGTGTTCTTGGTGTAAAAGCAAGGCGGTTGTTGATATTCAATTTGCATAAAATGATTTCAGTAGCCCAATACAGCACCAAAATGATGTCAATGTTCAATAGCTCCTTAATTCACTGGAGCAATGTTCATTAAGGTTCTGTCTTCTACTTGCTATGCTTTTACACCTATGATTAATAGGTAGGATGCCAGCGTGAATATCAATTCTGAAAGCTGACAGTTCTCTCAGCAAATAAAACATGAAACATAGGTCTGCTGGTTTATTGTATTTCAATACTGCATGTCAAATAACATAGCTGTTATTAGTGTCAGATGCAGACATATGGTCCAGACAGATGGGCACCTTAACACCATACAGTTTTTAATCTCCACAGGAATGTGCCAAGGTTCATAGTACAATGCCGGACATTAAAATATATAATATAGAAAGGATGAGCTTAAATCAGGACGCTATCAAGTGGTTTCCTGCTTGAAGATGGAAAGAAAGGGTGAAGCCAGAAGCAATGTAAAGAATTCTGGTATTCGAGATAGTGTTTAAAAATGCACTGGATGAAGAAAAATTGAAATTTGGAAATGTCATTAGTCACATTTGCAGCAATATCATAATTCGGGAGGATGAAAAAACACGTAGAACTCCACAACTAGAACTTAAAATAAAATGGAGGAGAATACCAAGACAAACACTGGCCATAATAGTTTGATGCACAAGAGTGAAAAAATTCTCCAGTGCTAAGAAACAAATTGGTAAAAAGGATTGATTGCATACAGTAAGCCTTTCCTTGGATTTTGTCCAGTGATTTTCCTATTGTATTTCAAGTGGGGCAAAAAGGTAACAACACATAGAATATATAGCTGATTAGTATTAAAAAGAACATGGTTTTGGATTCACTGCCTGTTTCTAAGTGATGGTGGACTGTCTTCTTGAACTGTTGCAGTTCTGGGCGTGATTTTGCTCCCTGAATATTATCCTGCAATTCCTTACAAAAACTAAGAATTATTAGCAACCACTAACAAAACAGCAGGGATAGTTTTCAGATGAGTTATGGTCATTGCAATGAAGTAGGACAAGATGATTTTCTGAAACTTGTTCATCTGCATACTTGGTTGCCCTCTGAAACTTAACACCATCCTCCTCTACTCCATGACGACTTGCATAACATAGTCATTGCCAACGGAAGCAAATTTGACACTCTCAGTGAAGACTGAGATCAAACAAGATTGTGTCAGTGCACCAACCTCCTTTTCCATATTTCTCACTGCAAGACTGCACCACAGCCCCACTACCCAGAGAAATGGAGATATTTTAGAGGACAGGAAACCCTCCAAGCTATTTTGTCTTCAATCCAAATTCAAGTCACATCATCTTCAGCCACAGAGCTCCAGTACACCGATAATGTTTGTGTGTGTGCTCACTCTAAGCCCCAGGTCATTGTTGACTGAGGAATTTGACTTATCATGAAACATTCAGAAAATCAAGACTTTGTTTTAATCATGTCCTACAGTGGCACACCTGCACTATTAAAATCAACACAAAATCTTGGAAAAGATGGATCAATTTCCATATCTTAGGAGCCTCTACTCAATGAAAGCCAATGGAGATTATAAAATTCACCATCACCTCCAATGTCTCAGTGGAGCCCTTGACTGATTGTGCTAAATAGAAAGAAGACCTAGTTAGTTACATAAACAAAGTTAACTTTTTTCAAGGAATATAGCCTAACAAGGCAGATGTGGATACAAGGATGTCCAATTCATGGTGTTCCCAATTTGGCAGCAAATCATTTCAAAAATCAGAATCGAGCAACAAACTATCCAAACTAAGTTTCTCAGAAATAACAGTCAACACTAGACTAATTTACAGAGAGTGCTTTATTCTAGTGCTGTTTTCCAGAGATGAGCATCACAACAATCTTCAAGCAGAAATGCCAACAAAATTATCTATTTCTGCCTCCTCCAGAGGTCAGTCTTCAGCCAAGTTAATTCATTCCACATGCTGTTAACAAACAGTTGGAGGCACTTGCCATGGCAAAGTCAACAGGCCCCGACAATATTTCAGCAATATCCTGAAGATTTGAACTCCAGAACTTATTACGGCTCATGTCAAGCTGTTCCAGTACAGATACAACACTGGCATCTATCCAAGTATGTGAAATTTGCTGAAACATGTCATTTAAACAAAAAGCATGAAAAATCCAACCTGTTCAAATTCAACCCTTCAAGTCTACTTTAGCTTTACTATTGACTGATGGAAGCTGTCATCAACAGTGCCATGAAACTACACTTGTTGAGGAATAACCTGCTCACTGATACTCACTTTGGGTTCTTCCAGGGCCAGTGACTTCTTGACCTCATTATAGCCTTGGTCCAAAAATGGACAACTGATCTAAATTCCAGAGCCAAGGTGAGACTTCATATCATAGTCACGTTTAACATAGTATGACATCAATGAGCTCTGGAAAAACTGGAGTCAATGGAAATTGGGAAAATGTTTCTGCTGGCTGGAGTCATACTAGGCACAAAGGGAGATGGGTTATGTTAGTTCGAGGTCAGTCGTCTTATGTTTGGGACATCATACTAGAAATTCACCAGAACAGCATCAGAGGAGTATCTTTAGCTGCTCCATCAATTCCCCTCCCTTCATCATAAGGTCAGAAGTGAAGATGTTTGTCGATGATTGCACAATGTTCCATATCATTCATGACGCTTCAGATACTAAAGCAGGCCATGCCTAAATACTGCACGACCTGGTCAATAGCCAGGTTTGGGTTGACAGGTTGCAAGTAAGATTCACGCCACACAAATGCCAGACAGTGACTACCTCCAACAAGATATTCAATGGCATCACAATCTCCTACTAGGCATCCCAGGTCATATCACTGACCAGAAACTGAACTGGGCTAGTTATAGAAGCACAGTGGCTACAAAGAGCAAGTTAGAAGCTATAAATCCTGCACCATGTAACTCATCCCCTGACTCCGCAAAGCCTGTTCACTGTTTACAAAGCATGAGGCAGGAGTGTGATGGAATATATGTTACTAGCCTGGATGAGTGCAGCTCCAGCATAACTCAAACTTGACACCATCCAGGACGAAGAAGGTTGATCGATTGGCACCACATCCACAATCAGTTCTTCTGTCACCAATGCTCAGTCGCAGCACCGCAGAAAGTCAACAAGACTTCTTAGGCAGCATCTCCCAAACTCATGAACACTACCATCTAGAAGAAGGGCAGCAGATAAATGGGAGCACCACCACCAGCAAGTTCCTCTCCAAATCGCTCATCATCCTGATATGGAAATATCAATATTTCTTTACTGTCTGAGTCAAAATCCTGGAACTCCCTTACTAACATCGTTGTGGGTCTACCTACACCAAATGGACTGCAGTGATTCAGGAAGACAGCTCCCTGTTATCTTCTCAATGGCAACTAGGGACAGGCAGAAAATGCTGGAGCATCCAGTGATGCCCACATTTCATGAGTGAATTTTTTTTTTTAAAAAATGGAGAGACAGACAAAAGATAGTGGTCAGAAGAACCCAGCACTGAACATGCAGATGCAGTGAGAGTTGCATCTGCACAAAGCACATGCTTTGGAAGTTAGGCAATAGATTTTCCTCTAACACATCTCAAAAACACAGGGGTCCACCATTGCACTCTTCTTGACCAAATTTTAATTTCTGTTCTCCTGCTGGTATGGTCATCGTTCTGTATGCATCATGTTATCTCTGGAAGGGAAGCAAGGTCCAGCTCCAGTGCCTTGCTTCAGACATGCTCAACCCCAGGAACCACTGGAGAAAGGTGTTAACAGCCCTAGGAGAACAGATGTAAACAAAATGGAGGGACAGGACTTCAAGAAACATAGATTAAGTCCAGATGTTTTCTGATGGTGTATGTCACAAAGGACTCAACTTGAATTGCCATAACAATGTACATTTTTACATGCACGTTTCATTCTAGAGATATGGATTGTGACAGTAGAAGCAGCAAACTTCTAATCCTCACATGGCTGACCAGGAATCTCTCCCTCTCTTACCTCCTGCAGTCAGTGGCCTATGTTGGAGGCGTTTGCAGGTCGAAAAATCAATGTTTGGTCACATGAAGAACATGCCTTCTTTGGCTATCAAATCCTGGGATGGGACTGAAATATGAAGGGTTTAGGCCCGAAACGTCAAGTTTTCCTGCTCCTATGATGCTGCTTGACCTGCTGTGTTCATCCAGCCCCATGCTTGTTATCTCGGATTCTCCAGCATCTGCAGTACCTTTTATCTCTGAAATATGGAGACTCAGGTTTAGAGGTAGGGATGCTTTCCATTGTATCACAAGATCTTGACAAATGTCTTTTAAAGGGACTTAAATAGTATAAAGAGTAAGAGGAGTAGAGGCAATTAGGGATCGTAGAGGTGAAGAATATAGTAGAGATAAATATTTTAAAATTAGAACTAAGTGAATGCTTTGGACCTGTCTTTTTTAAACAAAAAAGTTAGTCTCAAAGTTACAGTGGGAGCAAAGGTAGTTGAGCCACTGTATGGATTAAAAATTGATCAGGAGAGGCTATTAGAAAGACTGGCTCGACTTAAAATTGATACTTCAAATGGATCAGGTTGGTTTTGCCCAAGAATGCTGGGAGAACCAAAATTGGAAACTGCAGAAGTACGAGCCATAATTCTTCAATTCTCCTCATCACAAGGGAGATGCCAAAACCCTATAGTATTGCAGACATTACATCGCTGGATCAACAGAGTCCAAGGAAAAAGTCAACAACTACAGATTATTCAATTTAGCCCTAAATTTGGGAAAGCTTTTAGAAATGATATTCCTGAAGAAAATAACTTATCCAAACAAGCAGTAATTATGAAAGCAAATTATTTTTAACACACTTGATTGAGTTTTTTTATTGTTGAAGTATCAGGGGGTTGATGATAGTAACATGATTGTTGTGGTGTACAAGGATTTCCAAAAGGCTTTTGATAAAAAGGCGGTATTATTGGTTTTCTAGCAGATTTGAAGCTCATGAAATAAGAGAAATATTATAGCACAGATGTACAGTTGGTTGAATGACAGGATACAGAGAGCAGTGGCGAATGGTTGATTTTCAAATCACAAGGTGGTATCTTGGCAGGGTTCTCCACAAATGGGTGCTAGGAAAAACTGTTTCTTGCTCTCTAATAATTGTTTAGACAGGGGTGCAGAGGGCACAAGTGCAAAATTAGCAGATGATAAAATTTGGAAATACTGCTACCTGAAGGATAGATTAGTGATAGACTTCAAACAGACATGAATAGATTGGTGAAATGGATTTCATATTGTGTTAGTCATCTGTGCTGAAAAAGCGATCTTTTCACAATAATTTTGTTTATTTAAATAATCAGGTTGTTTTTCTTATTCTAAACGCAAATATGGATAAAGTACGTAATTGGATCTATCACTAACTGGGTTAAAAAACTTTAGATTTATATTGTAACTACTGGAGTAGCAGGACTCAAATGGGACAGCGCACTCCTTCAATCTCAGTCATAGCAATAGTTAAACACTCTAGCAGTAACATTGATTTTGCAATTGTGTTGCCTTTGCGTTCCAAAGCATTTCTCTGCATTGAAGCCTTACAATAGCTCCTTCCTTCAAAGGAAAATCAAAAGAAGATGGTTAACTTCAACGTAACAGTCAGCCTTTTTAAGGCAACCTAAAATTATCCAAGTGTCATTGTACCAAATTTTTAGACATTACTAAGTAAAAAGCCTTTCCGTAACTGTCAACACTGTAGCTCATAGACGCTATTTTAATGGCAAGTGAAAAAGCATGATCTTCAATAATCCTGGGTGAACAATTCTAACTGCTGAGTGACCCTTTTCCAGGTTGTGAGGATAGAAATGAATTTGCATGAAACAAAAATATTAATTTTATTCAACTAAAACAAAGAACTGCAAGTGCTGGAAGTCTGAAACAAAAACAAAAATTGCTGGAGAAACTCAGCAATCCTGGCAGCATTTATGGAGAGAATTAATGTTGAGTCCAGTGACCTTTTTCAGAACATTTATTTTATCTTTGTTTAACTTCTGCTCAGTGAATTTTTTTTCGGCAATAACAGTCATCAGCAAAATTATGTAATACCATAGGAGAGAGAAGTAGATGTTTAAACATTCTTAGCATTGTTGGCAGATTTGGTGGGAATGTAAATAATATCCAACTTCTGGTTTAAGATGCAGACAAGAGTCGATGTGCAACACCAACTGCACTGATGCTGCACTTGTTTGCATATTACTTTCATGCAGTAAGCAACTTATTTAAAAATAACCAGATTCAATACTAGGTAAAAGTAGTTGGCGTAACAATGTCACAATTGGGCCAGAATTGTGCCAGCAAACTGGCATGCCAGTTAGTGGGATGAAATTATGCCCCTAACCAATTATTTTGCTGTCCCCAAACAGGGCATTAGAGCTGCCCCAAGTGTTTAGCTCTATTGAGCAACTAGAAATTTCATGATGTGGTATCGTCAAAATGTCAAGCACCTGACAAATGAATCAGAAACAATGACATGAACATCACTTGTGCGTCAGGAACATTATGAAAGTAAAACATAGCTAACATTGTAATTCGTCCGTAGTGGACAGAAGTTTGCAAAAGTGCAAATCAATCAATCAATCAAGTGTGGTTGGCTGCCAAAATGCTGCAACTCAATCCAAATTAACATTCTTTTAAAATAAACCTAAAAATGTGTTAGTCATTGCAGGGGCTTGTGAGGATATTCCTGTTCAGGGGAAATAAATGTTGTGAACTATGTATCATAATAAAACAAATTAATCCTGAATTTAAATACAGTGAGCAAAATGAACAGTTTATCATTCTGCCTTATATGATCTACGACAGTGGTACAAGTGATCTTAATACTTAACATTCCCTGTTCTCATTCTTAGAATTATACATAAATACACACAAACATACTGATAAACAACAGGCTTATTTTACTACTGTATTCTGGACTTAGATTTGTTCACTACTTTCTAAAATTGTTCAGACTTTTAAGACACATAGGTCAAGATTCGTAAAAGAGTCGTAGAATCCCTACCATGTGGAAGCAGGCCATTCAGCCCACTGAGCCACATTGACCTGCTCAACAGCATCCCACCTAAACCTACCCTATCTCTGTAACCCTACAATGTTTAAACTGGTACCATTTATGTTATATTATTACTCCTGATGCTTCCTGTCACAATCTATAACTGCAGATTTTGTCTGAATAAATTTAACCTCACACGCGTTAGTTCTTTCCACCAACCCATTTGCCTCTTTGTGTGAAGTCTGTTCTCCTCTTCCTTACTTTTTACTACATTTCCTAGTACTCATAGAATCTCTACAGTGTAGAAGCAGGCCATTTAGCCATTGAGTCCACACCAACCCTCCGAAGAGCATCCCACCCATTTCCTATGGCTAATCCACCTAGCCCATACATCCCTGGACACTAGGGGCAATTTAGCACGGCCAATCCACCTAACTTACACATCAGTGACTATGGGAGTAAACTGGAGCACCCAGAGGAAACCCACACAGACCCATAGACTGTGAGGAGCTGCACAGTCACTAGAGGCTGGAATCGAACTTGGGTCCCAGGCAATGTGAGGCAGCATGCTAACCATTGAGTCACCGTGCCAGTTTTCTGCTGTACACCTACCTGACCATTAAATAATATTTAACTGCATAAACCTGATGGCCAGCTTCCATATCATCATCCTCAGATCCCTTCATTGCAATCAAATTATTTAAATTAATCGTGAAGCTGGTGGGAACACAACAGATATTCTTAGCCATGGAAACTAGCTCCATTCTGAAATCTGTACTCAAAAGATGACACTAACTACTTATCAGACTGTAAAAATGATGTGTTCAGGGAATGAAGATCTGTACTGGGTGCTAACTCAGGAGCAACAAAGCAGTTCAATGGTTTGAGATGACAGGCTGATAGGCTGAATATAGAATATTTCAAAGTTGAGTAAAAATGGATTAGATTATCAACTTTAAAAACTTGAAGATTAATATTAATTAAAGAATAGCTGTCTCACTTGTTCATGAAAGCGCTGATTTCACAAATAGATAACAACATCTGGGAGTCTTCCTCACCAGCCATGCACATCTGGAAAATCAGTCATTTTAATGGCCACTAATAGAAATGAATGAAACATTGTAGGGAACACACGAGATTCCCATTTGGATATTTGTAAAAATCATCCTTCACAGATTTAGCATTGCTGCATTGAGATTTCATAATGAAATTACAGTGCATATTTGAATGAGGACATGATCCAATTCTTGAGAATTATGTTATGAGGCTCCCTGTTGAAACATCACTCAGTATGGTGTTAGACTAGATTTAAAATACCCAGTTTAGTCCCTTTGTCTGCCTGAGCAGGCTTGCTGGGAGACAAAATTAAGTGTTTCAGCAGAGCAGATGCAGTCACTTGTACAATCCAGAGATTTAAAATGTAGCTCCTGGGAGGGGATCTCTGTCCTTGAGAGATTTGAGCAGTCAAATATGGAATTTAAAGTGAAAAAAAAATCATTAGCATTTTGCAGGTGTGCATGACCCCAGCCAGACAATATGATGGAAATGCTGCCTGTCTGGAACCCACACCACAGTTGGGAGATTCAGATAGATTGCAGGAGTATAAATGAAACATTAAAATTAGCGTCCTTAAATGAATTGACATCCAGTTCAGCAATGCTTTCGTTAAAGTAGAGCAGAAGAGGCAATTGGAGAGAGATATTCAAAATCATGAAAGGCTTTGATATAGTAGCTAAGAGCACATTGTTACCAACGTCAGAATGGCCAATAAGTGGAGGATGCAGATTTAAAGGGATTGTCAAAACAAAAACTAGAAGAAAAAGTAAAAATCAACACAAAGCTCTTTCTCTTTTTTAAAAAAGGCAAATCATAGCAAGTTAGGATGATTTAGAATGCATCAAGATGTGGTGGAAGAAGATGTCAATTTCCAAAAGGGAATTGGATACAAATTAAAGAACAGGTGCGTGGGAATAATCGGATAAGACAACCAAGGGTATGGCTCAGGCACGATGGGTCCAATAGTCTTCTCCTGTTCAGTATCATAAGAGACAAAGTAAAAACTTTGTTCAAATATTCAAAAGAAATGGTTAGGTTATTGGCTCAATCGGTTTTCTAGTAGAGGGGCTCATTTCCCTTCATAGTCAAAGCAGATCGCCCATCTCACATAGAACATAGTTTCCAGAGCAAGTGGGAGAAGGCGAGTGACACAACAACTGTGTGACCACACTACCACACAATTTACTGAAACTGCAAAAAATCTCCCCGACAGTTTTGGCACCAAGGTATGATGAATTTGAATAAATCCTAAGCATAGGCATAAATAACAGGCGAACAAGTTAAAAGCAAAACAGGAATATGTTGGAAAAACTCAGCAAGTCAGGTTGAATCCATGGAAAGAGAAACAGTGCCAATGTTTCAGGTTAATTACATTTCATCCAAAAGAATTTAGTCTCCCACAGATGGATGTGAGACAGAGTAGTTTGTTAAATCCAGCAGTATAACTGCCTGCCACCTGCAATATGTTTCCACCACAAGTACACTGATGGCAGACTGCCTAACACAATCCCAATCTACCCATGTGCTAATTGAAGTCTTAACTGGGCCATTATTTTTTCACTCAAATGCCATTACCACATTCCCACTGGGATTTGACCAGTATTCAGAGACCTTGTCCTTGTCACCAATAACCCTGACATCCAACCCCCAGCACACCCCTCGCCCCAAAACCAAAACACTGCTAAATTGAATTGAGTGCCATTGGAAGAGGCACAAACTTTATTATCTTCAACGCCATTGTTTATCCCTTTTTGTTTTATATCAGTTTGATTTGCAATGCACTTAGCACCAAGTTATCAGCCCAACGTTGGATGGTGACAGGTTTTGAGAGTTCCCCCTTAAACAGCCCTCAGGCACCATGGGAGGATCTTCACCCCAAGGTTTTGCCCTCTGACTGTCCTTCCACTACTGACTGCTCAAACCCTAGCTCCCCTTCCCCACCCTCCTCACTTGAGCCTCTCAGGTGTGCTAATTTGGAACCCGGTGAGACCCCACACATTCATCCCAGCCCCAATGCACAGCCCCACATCTGACCCAAATATGTTGGAGAGCTGCCTGCTTCTAATTGGCCAGCATTTCTCCAGGGCAGGACTTCTTGCTCTTGAGGAATGGATATCTTGCCTGGGGAAGCAACAGTCCCTTAACAAATTTCTCCTGATCTCAGACCTTTTAGTCAGGAGGCCAGAGAATCCAGCACCATACAATTCAACCCAAAAACGCTGTTTCCCAGCTACGGCCACAACAATACTGTAAGGATTACCAGCACTTTTTGTTTTGCTTTTATTTCAGTTTTCCAACACCCACAGTAATTTGATTTTATGTTGCAAGTCTGTGCATGTGCAATCCTACCTCTATTTATACTTTATCTTCTTCTATTACACCCCCATCAAGCTTGATTCCATGTTTTCTAATTAATACATTGCTAAACAATGAAATACAGCAGAAATATTTCTGCCCATGTTGCAGTACTATGAGCTATAAAACACAAAAACCATTTCTTTGAAAAATATATAGTCCCAAGACTGAATGGAAAGTATTCATTGGCTTTCCTGTACAATATCCATCAGTTTAAATTACTACATAGTACATCACTGCCAACACAACTTTTGAGGTCCCATATTGCTTTTTGTTCTATCACTGAGCATATAGATTGGAAAAATCAATACGTTCTGAGTGATAGGATCATAGATTCAACACTGAATAAAATCTACAGAATCAAAAGCGAATCTACAAAGTTTTATGAGGTAGGTTGGAGTTGGTCAATGAGATCATCTTTAGTATAAATACATAAAAGGATATTGTAAAACCTTTTTGCTCTGTTCTGACTGAAGATCCAAATATCAAAATAATAAGTTTTGAAAACAGTTAATTTCCAAGAATAAAATAGTAATCGCATTTACCAGCCAAGAACTAAATTTGTGTAAAAGGGGGTGGGATTTTCCCCTCTTTAAAAGTGGCAAGGGGGGTGAGAAAAAGAGCAAATAATAGGATGAGTCAGTAGAGAAATAACTTCTTGCCAGCTCGGTGATTTGCTTCTGAGTAAGAAGGACCATGGGCAATCTCCTGATCTGCCACTAATTAAGGTACTTCAATGTCAATTAAATCACCACTTCAGGGCCTCATTGGCCCGACTACCTGCAGCTGCTTTCCCAACTAGGAAAAAAGAGCTATCTGCATGTCCATTTGGGCAGTGAGCAGGCCTGTAATTTCACCAGCCTGGGGTTAATTGGTAGCACAGATTGAGAGTGCAGAGGGTAGCCACTGAATTCCAGCACCTTGCCCTTGTCACCAATAACCCTGACATCCAACCCCCAGCACACCCCTAGCCCCGAAACCAAAACACTTGTTCATCATAGTCTTGATGGCTCAGCAGCCTGGGCCTCCACTTCCTCTCTGCAGCTGCCAGCATCTGATTGCAAGGTGGCTCCAGGCAAGAGAACATCTCTTGGCTGCACCACACAACAGGTCAAGCAGCTTCCTGGTTAGCAGACAAATGGCCCTGTGGGTCATCTTACTGGTGGGGGCTGAGGAGTGGTCACCCTTGAAGACAGCCACTCTCATGTCTTGTGCAAAAGCCTGAAATCCTGGATAATATTTTACAGGGCATTCATTAGGTTTGATACAGTACATATTTTGTGATCATGTTTGAGTTCTCATCCAGTCAGACAATCCAACCGGCCTGACATGAACTTAACATAACAGGGGTAGGCTATTCAGGCTTTTGAGCTGTCCTATTATTCAATTAGATCTGTATTACATTTGCACCTTAGTGAATGGAATCTGTGAATTCATCACTTATGATTTATGGATGGTTCATAATTCTAGACAGACAGCAATGTACGCTAAGTGCATTGCAAATCAAACTGATATAAAACAAAAAGGGGTAAACAATGGAGTTGAAGATAACAAAGTTTGTGCCTCTCCCAATGGCACTCAATTCAATTTAGCAGTGAACTAGAAGGAGAGGCAGGAAAATCTATCCTTATAACTGGCACTCGTTTTTAAAATGTATCATGAACTTAGCATTGAAAATGTCAGCAAATTCAAAAGCAAGCTGCCACTTTATCCTTCTTAGTTCATCACATGACAGCAAACCATAATTCATTAACTAGCAATTGGGCAAATTAAGAGTAAACCGATGATTTGTGTGAAAATAACAATGCAGCGTAAATTAAAGCAAATAATTTTATTGTTGAAAGGAGACAGGAAGTCAAAACTGTATCAGAGATAAAAGGTACTGCAGATGCTGGAGAATCCGAGATAACAAGCATGGGGCTGGATGAACACAGCAGGTCAAGCAGCATCATAGGAGCAGGAAAACTTGACGTTTCGGGCCTAAACCCTTCATCAGAAATGGGGGAGGGGAAGAGGGTTCTGAAATAAATAGGGAGAGAAGGGGAGGCGGATAGAGGATGGATAGAGGAGAGGATAGGTGGACAGGAGGCAGACAAGTCGAAGAGGCAGGGATGGAGCCAGTAAAGGTGAGTGTAGGTAGAGGGGTAGGGAGGAGATAGGTCAGTCCAGGGAGGATGGACAGGTCAAGGGGGCGGGATGATGTTAGGAGATAGGAGATGGGGGTGTGGCTTGAGGTGGGAGGAGGGGATAGGTGAGAGGAAAAACAGGTTAGGGAGGTGGAGATGAGCTGGGCTGGTTTTGGGATGCGGTTGGGGGAGGGGAGATTTTGAAGCTTGTGAAATCCACGTTGATGCCATTGGGCTGCAGGGTTCCCAGGCTGAATATGATTTGCTGTTCCTGCAGCCTTCAGATGGCATCACTGTGGCATTGCAGGAGGCCCAGGATGGACATGTCCTCTCATCTATCCATCCACTTTCCGCCTCCCCCTCTCTCCCTATTTATTTCAGAACCCTCTTCCCCTCCCCCATTTCTGATGAAGGGTTTAGGCCCGAAACGTCAAGTTTTCCTGCTCCTATGATGCTGCTTGACCTGCTGTGTTCATCCAGCCCCATGCTTGTTATCTAGGAAGTCAAAACTGTTCATCTTGCACTCATCAGGACAAGGACACAAGAAATAGACTTGGGGAAAAAAGGAGCATCAATGTCTACAGCACAAGAAGAGGGGGCTGATTGGTTTGGGCGTAAGTTATTAACTGCTCCTGTTACAACTTCATGCCAATGACAGCACCAGGAGTGTTCTAGACTGGAAATTCAGCAGGTTAAGTATCTTCAAGATATGATAATTAACAAACAAATTACAAGGAACAATGCCTTCCAGGGAGGATATCAAAAATATTAAAAATCCTTCAGCAGAGAAATAAGCCACAGATCAAAACTGGAGTCAATGGTCCTCAAGAAAGAAACCTATTATTTTTCCAAGTCCAAAGAGAATATATTCCAGGAAAAGTGTAATACATTAAGACTGCTTGCATTTGTTAAGGCAGATATCTGAGGAGATGAATTTGGGGAAAATGTAACAGATCTTCAAATACATTATATGCAAGTTTGTACAGCGTTAACGATGGGGATAAAGCTTGGCAGATGTTGTTTGCATAATGTAAAAACTCTGAAGGGGATAATGTTCATATTACATGGGCTTTGCCAAATTGTACTTGTATTACAGACAGAACAGGATACCTTGAAAATCATACCACAAGGTTCTAGTAATTATGTCTAAATGTAGTTGTATTTATTACTATCATGCAACAAACTTTCATAAGAAATAAGAGCAGAAGTCAGCAATTTGGCCCCTCAGGCCTGTCCCACCATTCAACAAGCGCAAAGCTGATGTGCCCCAGGCCTTAATTCCTTTCTCTTGCCTGCTCTGCATAGCTGCCAACTCCCTGATATTTCAATAATCTAATCTAGTTGTCTCCTATTTAAAATACTTCCAGTGATTTAGCCTTTGCAACTGTTCGGCATAGGGGATTCCAGACAATCACTACATCTGGGAGTAGAAATTCCTTTGAATAAGACATCTGAGTATCTATCTATTCTGTAATTTTGCTCCTAGCTCAAGACTCCTCTGAGATGTGGAAACATCTTAACATCTATACCAGTAACTCCCCCTCAGAATCTTGCATGTGCCAATAAGATCACCACTCATTCTTCTAAACTCGAATGAATAAAGGTCATTCTTGGCAAGTCAAACCCTTGATCCCAGGAATCAGCCTAGTGAATCATTTTGAACAGCTTCAAATAATAATTTTCTCTTCCTTCCCCCCCCCCCCCCCCCCAAAAAATTACAGGGACCAAGATTATATCCGATTCTTCACATACAGCCTCACCAACAACCCGTCCAGTTGTAACAAGGCTTCCTGGTTTTAAACAACACCCCAATGGCTATAAAAGCCAGGATTCTATTTGCCTTCTTAATTATTTGCTGCACTTGCATGTTAAATTTGTATTTTGTTCATAAGAACTGCACTTCTTTTGCAGTGTCTCTCTATTCAGATAATACTCAGCCTTTTAATTCTTCCTATCAAAGTGCATGACCCTTCACTTTCTGACTGCAAACTCCATTTGCCAATTATTTTTGCCCATTCATTCAACATGTCTGTAGCCTCCCGCAGCTTATGTCCTCATTACAACATGCCCTCACAACTATTTTTGTACCATCAGTAAATTTGGATTATTTATACTCTGCCCAACCCTCCAAGGCATCAATATGAATATTAAATAATTGAGGCCTTAGGACCAATCCTCCTGGCATTGCACTAGTTAACTCTTTTCAACCTGAAAAAAAATCTAGTGATCTGAATGTGCTTCCCGTGTATGTTTTAACTAAAAGTCAATCCATACTAACACATCATTCCCAACACAGGGAGCTCCTTCCTATCTTATGTAATACCTTTCCACAGGAAGCCTTCTCAAATACCTTCTGAACTACAAGGACACAACATCTATTGATTCCTCTTTATCAATTCTGCTTGTTATTTCCTCAAACAACTCAAATTTATCAAACATCATTTCAATTCCATAAAATCATGGTGACTATTAAATTGCATGAATTTTCTCTAAGAGTGCTACTATTGCTTCATTAAATAATGGATTCAATTGTGTTCCCAATAGCAGATGACAGGCAAACTGGCCTATAGTATTCTGCTTTGTCTCCATTCCTTCTTGGACAGGGGCATAATATTGGCAGTTTTCCAAACTGCTGGGACCTTCCAGAAACAATGAGTTCTGGAATACTGCAACCAATGTCCCCACTATCGTTGCATCCTCTTCTTATAAAACACTTGGATGCAAACCATCAGGTCCTGGTGACTTGTCTGAAATTTTTCCATTAGCTTGTCAAATACTTTGTTCCTCATGGTAGACACCAAAATGGACATGTATGTGTGGAACCACAGGAGATGGGAGAGGTCCTCAGATGAAATTTCTCCTCTTTTGTTTACAGTGGAGAAACACATGAAGACTTCAGAACTTCGGGAAGTTAGTGGTGATATCTTGGAGAAGTCCATATCACAGTAGAGGTGGTGTTGGAAGTATTAAAATGTATGAAGGTGGATAAATCTCCTGGTCCTGACAAGATATATCCAACAGCCCTGCAAGAGGCTAGAGAAGAAATTGCAGGGGACCCTGGCTGATATATCTGCACCATTTTTAGCTATGGGTGAGGTCCCAGAAGACTGGAGGTTAGTGAATGTTGTGCCCTTATTCAAGAAGGGCTGCAAAGAAAACCCTGGGAATTATAGACTGGTAAGCCTAACATCTGTGGTAGGTAAGTTACTTGAGAAGATTCTGAGGGATAACATATAAATGCATTTAGAAAGACGGGGTTTGATTAGGAGTAGTCAGTATGGCTTCATGCATGGGAGATCATGCCTCACAAATTTGTTAGAGTTCTTTGATGAAGTGGCCAGGAAGGTTGATGAGGTTAGGGCTGTTGACATAGTCTATATGCATTTCAGTTAGGCCTTTGATAACGTTCCACATGGTAGGCTGCTCTGGAAGGTTAGATTGCATGGAATCCAGAGAGAGCTGGCAAATTGGATACACAATTAGCTTGATGGTAGGAAGCAAAGAGTAACAGTGGAAGGATGCTTGTTGGACTAGAGGCCTGTGACTATTGGTGTGCCTCAGGAGTCGATCCTGGGCCCACTGTTGTTGTTATCTATATCAATGATCTGGGTGAGAATGTACAAGGAAAGTAAGTTTGTGGATGACACTAAAATTGGCGGTAACATGGACAGTGAGGAAAGTTATCAGTAATTGCAGCAGGATGTTGATCAGCTGGGGAAGTGGGCCGAGAAATGGCAAATGGAGTTTAATATAGATAGTTGTGAGGTGTTGCACTTTGGAAAGTCAAATCAAGGTAGGAGTTTCATGGTGAATGATAGGGCCTTAAGGAGTGTAGTGGAACAGAGGGACCTTGGAGTTCAAGTGCACAGTTCTCTGAAAGTGGAGTCACAGGTAGACAGGGCAGCGAAGAAGGCTTTTGGCACATTGGCCTTCATCAATCAGGGCACTGAGTATAGAAGTTGGGAAGTTATATTATAGTTGTACAGGATGTTGGTGAGGTTGCACTTGGAGTATCGTATTCAGTTTTGGTCACCTTGCTATAGGAAGAATGTTATTAAGCTGGAAAGGGTGCAGAAGAAATTTACAAGGATGTTGCCAGGATTTTTGAGATTGAGATATAGGGAGAGGTTGGGCAAGCTTTAGAGTGTCGGAGACTGAGGGGTGATCTTACAGAGTGTATAAGATCATGAGAGGCATGGATAGGCTGAACGCACTCAGTCTTTTTCCCAGGGTTGGGGAATTGCAGACTAGAGGGCATCAGTTTAAGGGAAGACGGGAAAGAATACATGGGAACCTGAGGGGCAATTTTTTTTTTTTTTTTACACAGAGGGTGGTATGCATATGGAATGAGCTGCCAGTGGAAGTGGTTGAGGCGTGTATGTTAACAACGTTTAGAAGTCATTTGGACGAGTACATGGGTAGGAAAGAATACATGGGTAGCCAAGTGTAGGGAAATGCCATTGTTTTGTCTGCTTTAATTTTGGTCAGCATGGACCAGTTTGGGCCAAAGGGCCTGTCACCGTGCTGTAAGACTCTGACTCTATGGGACTGTTACAAAACTTCCCCTACCATTTGCATCTTTGCTCATTTATTGTTGGGATATTTGTAGCGACCTTCACTGTGAAGACTGACCCAAAATATTGGTTTAAATTGTGACACTTCTGTATTCCCCACTATCAATTCCACAGTTACATCCTTGAGAAGTCCCACACTTACTTTAGCTATTCTTTATTTATCTATACACCTGTAGAAGCTTTAGCTATTTTTATACTTCTTGAAAATGTATTTTCTACATTAATTTTAGCCCTTTAAGCTTTTGAGTCATCTGCTACTCATTCCTAAAAACTCAATCCTCTGGTCGATCACCAATTTTCACTGTTTCGTCTGCTTTAATTTTTGATTGGATATTCTCCTTGACCATCTTTTTCAATGGGAGAGTCATGCTTCACATCAAGTATTTCCTTTTAACTGAAATAATCTTTTGGTGAGTAATGAATTATCTGCTTAAATGTCTGCCTCCCCTCATCTGCTGACCTTCCCCTTAGTCTATTTCTCCAGCCTGGTTTAGATAATATTTTCTAAATACCACTGTAATTATTTAAGTGGAGGACACTAGTTTGAGACCCAAGTTGCTCTCCTTCAAACTGAAATTCTACCGGTTGTGATCACTCCCTCCTGGAGGATCCTTAACTGTAAGTTCTCTTATTCATCCTACCTCACTGAGTAATATTTAATCTAAAATAGCCTGTTCCCACATGGGGTCTACAATGTTTGCTCTAAGATGCAATCTCTGTGATGCAGTCTAGAAGGTCATCTTCTATGTCACTATGATTTGTCCAGTCAATATGCAGATTCCACAGAACATAGAAATTAGAAGCTAGAATACTATTCAGCACTTCAAGCCATCTTCATTCAATATGACCATGGCTGATTCTTTATCTCAATGACATAGTTCCCTTTCTCCACATACCTGTGACAGTGTAAACTTCAGAACTTTAATAACGGTTCAGAAATTGAAAGTGGCAGCAATAACTCTGTCTCGAATAAACTGTTAAAAAGGACAAGGACAAACTTATACAGGAATTGCAAGCCATTAGCTATGCCTTGGAAAAAAGGAGTCATCAAATCTACATGAACAAAACTGGCATCTGTTTTATAACTGCCTGCTTTATGCCATAAGGACAACTGATTGTCCTGCTGAAGAATTTAAGTAGTTGCTTATGAGTAAGTTCTGTTTTCAAACAGACAATTCCAATGTAACAAGGAACAGGGAAGCTACTTCTGATAAGGTAACAAGCTGCAGTCGTGCAATATTGTGGATGAAAGAATCTGAAAATCCATGATATTACATCATAGGCCTGTAGAATAAAACAAAACCTGTATAAGAATCCAACACCAGAACTCTCCTTTGCCAGAACTTCAAAGAACGACAACAGTGCACAAGGATCAAACCTTGGACAGAGACAGACGCTGTTGGTTGGAGTTGTAGCTAAATTCCAGCATTAATTGGGTAAGAGCCAATTGTGAGCCTTAACTTGCTCAATTGAGGGGTCTTATTTTGGTTGCTACATGTAATAAAAGTTTAAAAAACATTATTTCGGTACTTGATTGTCTATGAGATTTCTTAAAAAGTAGCAGAATAAAAAGATAGCTTGTGGTGATTTACCCACAACAACCGCCTTGATATCTTTAAAATCTGAAAATTTCTATTTCTTTCTTGAAGATACTGCGATTTTCCCCCCACAGCCTTTGATAGTAGGGAATTCCACAGGTTCACTATTCTGTGAGTGAAGAAATGTTTCATCATCTTAGTCGGAAATGGTCTACCCCATATCCTGAGACTATGGCTGCTGATTTCCCAAAAATAAACAAATGTTGTCCCTGCATCTACACTGCCCAGCATAGCTTTAAGCAGATAAAATTCTACCAGACCCTTCCCATTTAAAAATTACCCCCGACAATTCTGGCACTCTTCTTACATGCCTCCATTTTATCCTAATTTAAACTTTGTCCTGCATTGAGGCAATGCTTAAGGGCTTATGGACGATCCCCAGCTGTTGATGCTATTTCTTATTCCCACCTAGTTAGCTTCTTCTGTACCAGTAATCACCAGATAAGGCAAAAGGAGGATTGGTTATCTCTAGTAATTAATGTACTGCTTGTAGCAAATTGCTGTGCAGAAAGGTGCTCCACATTTCCTACATTACAATTGCGACTACACTTAAGGGGCAACTGTTGGCTTGGGATCATCCTGTAAACATGAATGCCGCTGTACAACTCTGTCCAAACTGCAAATCTTTCTCTTTTTCCAGCATTTCCTTACATGAGTCAGCGTCAAGCTTTGTTTATTAATGAACTATTTCAAACAATCCACATCCTGTGCCACATACTGGTAGGAGGCAGAAAACGCTGCAAGGAACCAGAAGTCTTTGGGAAAATATCACAAAAGGCTAAATCAAGGCTGTTTCAACCTTCTTCGGTGCATGTATAAAGCCCAATGGCAATCTTTTGAAAAAAAAAATCGGGCATTTTATTCCCAAAGACTTGGTCAGTATTAATCACTCAATCAATGTTACCAGAAATAGATTCTCTAGTCATGAGCGTACTGCTGTTTGTGGCAAATTGCTGTTCAGAAACCTGCTCCACATCTTTGACATTACAATATGCTTAATACGTTACAATACATCCTACAGACATGAATACCACAATATAAATGCAACTCTCCTTTTATCCAACATTTTCTTACATGAGTCAGTGTCAAACCTCATTTATTAATGCTGTTGTGAGGAACTGAGACATTTTACCAGGTAAAGAGTGCTTTAGAAAATGCATTTAGTTGTTTAGCCTCTCTTAAAAGCCAAGGTTTCCAGTTAATCTTTTTTTCCACATCCATCAATCACTTGTTCATTTCAAAGGAGTTATCAATTATATCAGTGTCTGAAATTACCAAGATGGTGCAGTCTGAGTATGTATAGAGCAAAGAGTGTGTCCAGTTGTATGGATATGATTCAGTGCAATTGGAAGTCTGCTATGATAGAGTCATACAGCATTGAAACAGGCTCTTCAGTCCACTGGGTCTTTGCCAACCAACAAACAACAAACTACACTAATCCCACTTACCTGCATTTGGTCTGCAGCCTACTGTACCCTGGCATTTTAAGTGCTGTGCCAGATGCTTCTTAAATGTTCCAAGAAAACTGCCACCACTACCCTCTCAGCAGCACATTCTATATTTTTATCACCCTCTGGGTGAATTTTATTTTTTCAGCTCTCCTCTAAGCCACTTACTCATCAGCTTAAATTAATGCCCTCTGGTTTAGACACATCCCAGAATATCCAGTCTCCCCTCATTAGGTACTTTTCATCCCAGGCAACATTCTGGTGAATCTCCTCTGCACCCTCTCTAGTGTAATCACATCCTTCCAATAGCGTGGCCACACTGTATTCCATCTATGGCCTAACCGATGTTTTATAAAAGTTTTAAAAAAGAGTTACTTGCCTCTAATTTCCACATCCCAGCTAAAGACAGAAACATCCTGTATACCTGCACTGGCACCTTCAGGGATCTATGGACTTGTACACCAAGGTCCATTTGTTTTGCAGTACTCCCTGGGGACTTACCACTCATTGTGTAGATCGTTCCTTTATTAGATGACGCAAAATGCATCACCTCACACCTCAGGATTAAATTCCATCTGCCATTGCTATGCCAATTTACCAGTTGATCACTATCAGACTGTACCAAGACCATCTTCCTCACTATCAACAACAATTTTCAAGTCATCCGCAAACTTACTATTTATACCTTCTAGATTCACATTCAAGGTGTCAAAATACATAAACTGCAAGGGTCCCAGCATCAATCCCTATGATACACTGCTGGTTACAAGCTTCCAATTATAACAACAACTCTCCACCATCACCCTTTGCACTATGTTTGGAAGCCAATTGTGGATCCAGTTTGCCAACTTGTCTTGGATCCCACAGGCTATTACTTCATAGGCCAGCCTTCCATAAGGGACCTTGACAAAGGCCTTATTGAAGTCCACATCAACTGCACTATTTTCATGTGTTAATGTTCCTGGGCCTCAGTTTTTTTTTTCTGTAAGCAAGCTGAAGAATGAAATAATACTTCCAACAGAGATAAAGGGCTGAAATTTGCAAAGACATTGGCTAGGTGTCCATTTCAGAGAATTTCATGCAGGTTTTCTCTACATGAGCTTAAGTGAGTTCTCTATCAATTTTCTGCTGCTTCCCTTATTAAGTATGCATCACATTTATATGGCATTGCTCTCACTCTACCTTGTACTCAGCAGTTGTGAAATGTTCACTGGTGTGGGGACCACATGACATTCACACTGCAAGTACCATATTTAAATCCTAGCTGTGCACTACGTAAATACTGACAACCTGGCCAGCCAGGTCAGTGCATTGTCCACAGTCTGGAGGAACATGTAGCAATGCCACAAGAAGGTTACTGACCTTCTTCTCTCCCCAAGGGTAAATGTTACCATCTTCTCTATGCTGCTTCACTTTCACTGTAACTATGCCTTCGCACCCACCTCCCACCAAGGCTCATGGACTACCACACTGATTACTGCACCTAGTATCTTCCCTCAAGAGCACTCGGCTGCCCCATCCCCATAAACTACCAACCCTTCCTACCCTCTGTGCTTCCTACTCACTCATTCAGGAACTTCACCACATTTCCTGCCTGACCATTATCCCCCTTTAGAGTTCACGACTACAAAACAGGACAAGATGCCCAGCTATGTGCCTGATAAGGAGAGAAGGCAGGGATGGTATGAACATCCAAGTAGGTACCAAGTGTGAGAGCACTAAGAAAGCCAGTTAAGAACTCAGATGTACCCATGTACTGATGAAACAATTGGTGCCAGTCCCTGCATGTGAAGCACCAGGCAGCAGCACTGCAATGAGCTCCAACATGATTAGCACTGAGGTGCTAAACTGGCGTAAAAAATGTGGCCTGACGATGTGGTGAGCCTGGTGTTTTGCTAACACCAACCTCTGAACTGAAGTGCAGCCAGTCACTTATCTTGGAGCAAGCACTGATGTGCTGGGAGATGTTTGCCAAGATGGATGCCCAGAGGAGCATATGGTCAGCTAGAGCCACCAGGTACCTGCTGATATTTTCATGTTGATAATGGTCAGCATCAAATAGGGATGGCTGGAGTTTGCAGTACACTGCAATATTTATGTGCTCATGACAATGACTTAAATGATGACACTACTCTGACATCAGCAAAGAGAAAGACCGAGACTCAAACAGGAGTAGAAAAGACATAAACATTGTATCATGAGCTGGATTCGGTATAACACAGATCATAGATTAGAGTTTAGTGTTACAGAGAGTGAGAAAGCCTCTGTCTAGGTTAAGGATAAACTAGAAAATGCAAAGGACTCAGAACATTTGCTGTATAGCAAGACAGAGCAGCCTTTAGTGTTGTGAAGACAAAACACAGGGAAACAAGAGAGAATCAAATCCATGAAGAGGCAAGGACAGGACAGCCACAATCCATAGACATAGTCGCAGCAGTCCAAGGCATGGTTACTGCAGAGTTCTCTCAAAGTAGAATTGAGGTAATGACAAGACATTGAATAAGATAATGTTGGAAAAAGCTGAAAGACTTAAATGGTCTACTCCTGCACTTATTTCCTATGTTTTTAATGTTAGTTCTTATCTAAATAAAGCAAATTTTATTTTAACCTGCACCTTATGAACCGGTATGCTTGATAAACTGGCAATTACATGCCTCAAATACCAACGTTTACTGTATTATTCTGTTCAATTTTTTCTTAATTTACCTCAATGTAAATATACTTGTTCAATTGAATGGCCACACAAAATATCAACAGTTGATTCAATTTTAAGTCAATTTCTCTTCAAATTCAAATTGCGATGTCAGAGTTGTCAGTTGGGGGTGCGAATGAGAAGGCTCTCTGCTAATAAGTTTTATTTAAGACAAAGTTGCATTATTTACAGCATAAAACACTCAAATAATAAAAAGTAATAGTGATGCATATAGCCCCTGCATTACTTTCCTATTTCTTAGTGTGTTTTTTGCATTGATTATGTGGACCTCTTGATTATCTGGAACATTTGATCAATTTGCACACTTCTGGTCTCTTTGGGGTGGGATAATAAAACGTTTACTGTAATTTAACAACTAGTTGGAAATGAATTAAGTAAATGTATTGACATTTATGCTGATAAAATATTTGTTTCATAAACAGAAGGGAAATGTTTTACAACCATAATTATCATATTTAGATTTAGAATTTCAAATTTGTTCTTTGTCAGAAAGATTTAATGATGTAGCAGACTTGTGTCACAATAGACAAATCTCTTCCCTCACCCCAGTGCAAACAATCCTATCAGCTTTACTTTAAATCACTGGACCACATTGTACCACCTCTACTTCAATACTCCAAAATACAATATCACCTCCTGTCTACGCATTTGCTGAACGTCCCCATCCCAACACATACATGCTGTTTCTTCTCATATGTTCCAAAGGCTATAATCCATACATCCCAAAACAGTGCTGCAGCTATGTGTAATACCACAGGGAATCTGCCAGTATATCCTCGTCAATCTATGGTAGTTACAAGCCAAGAGTTGGAGCGTTGAAAAACCCTTCCAGACATAAGTGGTTGACATTTTTTTCTAAAAAGGATGTCTCTGTTTTTTAAAAAAAGCGTCATTATGTTCAATACCACAGGAAATTGTGTGCTTAAAAATTGTGTATGCAAAGTATTCTGACTGGGTCAGCAATTATTGTCTATCCCTAACGGCCACTGAGAAGGTGGTGATGATCTTCCACCGTTTGAAGAAGAATTGATGGAAACTGGTAATGTTGCTAGAGGTCTTTTGGTAGTTTCAGGATGATCTTGGTCTTTTGCCATAACATAATGTAGTTTCGTTGCATGAAGTGGCTACACCAATTAGCTGTTGCTCTGAAATACTTGCTGAACCCAGTGATTGATTTGTCCCACTTCAATGAGTACATATCCATTGTATTTCTGGCGATGATGCAATGATCCTGACAACTTACAAGGACCTATTTTGACCCATACTTAAGATTAGGCCAGTCACTGGTCCCATTTCTCATTGGTCTTTGGCACTTTCTTCAGAGTAGAGTCCTTCTTCCATTCTCATATCATTTTTTCATTATTACCAAATTCCCTCACTGCAGCAGTTATTTTATGAATTTGTAAACCTTATGATTTTGTTCGAGAAACAAACTTTGCACTTCATTCTTTTGTAGGGGAGTACATTTTTATTAATCATTCACCATCGAGACCCTTGGTTTGCGTCGGTGTGTCTTAAAATCCTACACATCAGCCTGACAAATGGCCTGTATCACCTGCTTGATCCCACACACAGTGATTTATAATTGTAAGCATAACCCTAAAATTTACATATTAGCTGAAAAGTGGATGAGGAATTATTTTATATGCCAACTGTAGTCGTGAATGAATTTTAAAAAATGTCCAACAGGGTCTAACGCAACAGAAAGCTAATCAGTTGGTGAATGAAAAAGTGGTCTGGAAGCAAAACAGATAACACTTGGGACACATGATCGACAGAATTTTTATGATACAAAACCATCACTGACACGAGACAAGACAATGCAGCCAGTAGGGAAGTTAACAGACTAAAAGTCCTTACCAATACTGTGGAACAAAGAAGCCTCATTAGGTGTGAACAGTATCCAGTTTTTTTTATTGTAAGCAAGTAGGTGTCTTTCAGAAAATGTGCTCAAGTCAGACACAGCTACAGGAAAGCAACAAACCAAATGACCATCCATACAGTAATAAGTAGTAAAGAGCAGTCTCCATCAGACAATAAAACCAAATATTTCCTAAAGACAATTAATGATCTGGACCAAACATCATGGCAACACAGACATTTAGCTCAATGGAAATCTCTCGAATTTTAAGCAAGTGTCTCAGTGCTGTCAGCCAGCATTGTGGTTGTCAAATCAGTGCTCACAGCCAGCAGACTTTCAGCTACATGGTCCAGGGGGCATTACACTTAACATTAAAAAGGTACATCTCAAGCAACCTTCAAACACTGGAAAATTTTATATACTTCATAACCAAGAATTTTCTCTCCCTTGTGTAGAATGACGTATGTTGATCCCAATCTAACACAAAGGTTTACAGAGATTGAGCAACAAAAGGATCATGGAAAAGCCAGATGAAAATTTTGCTGAGATCCACAAGCTCATAGCAGAAACTGAACATAGCAATCCTGAGGTTACACGTGTTGGAGTGAAAAATCTGTGTTCAGTGCCACAAAAGAAATAGAAAAGAAGAAGAGAAGTGATGAGAATATGAATAAGGCTCAAAATTAAAGTGCCTGGTAGTCTTCACTGTCGTCATATTGATTTCAGATGTAATAATTATATATGTCTGTGCATGCCAAGGAGGGAAGGGAACTCTCAGGTGAACTACCATTGAAACAAGCAGGCCCAAGATCAAAATAAAAAGGTGTAGAGGGGAGTTTCTACATTGAGAATTATATAAAATCTGCCGAAAGCTTTGTATTTTGGAAACATTTCCGGAAAATCAGGGGGAACATGTTCCAAGTGTATGGTTGAACAAGGCAGTGTGTTCCAAACCTCAAAATGTTCAAAGTGGCATTTTATGCTACAAACGAACAATGTGATCATTATTGTTTTGGCAAAGTGCTTTTCACTGTAAATCTAAACTGAACAGAGCTCAGATTAAAACTAGTAAAAAGTTCAAGGTGACAGAGGTAGCAACTACCATGCCACTTGAGAGGATGTATAGTGATGGTCAAACAATAGGATTACTTGACCAGAAGATGTTGGAGAAGTAGTCCATTCAGCCCATTAATTCTGCTCCACCATAGCCTTTGATCACCTTACTAATGAAAAAAATCAGTCTCTTAGCCTTGTATATACCTAATTGCCTAACCTCTACAGCCCTCTGTGTTAACAAATACCACAGAATAACTACCATTTGAGGAAGAAATTGCTCCTCATCTATCCGAACTTACTCAAGATATGGCCTCTGTTTCTAGATTTTACCCACAAGTGGAAATAACCTCTCAATGTCCACTATGTCAAGTCTTCTTCTACTTTTAATATTGTAGAATGCATTGCATCAGGTCCAGGGAAGTTATTGGTCATTTGTTTCCCTGGTGCTTTTTCCTGTAGTGATAGTTATTGTATTTATTTCATCTCCTCCTTTTGCCTTTTAATTCTTTAGCAGTTTTGGAATGGTATTAACGTCTTATCTGCCACTAAACTGAATCAGATTGCAGCACAGCAAACAAATATTTATGACAAAGAGACTTCTAAATTGCTTCAGTACCTAAAGTCAGACATGTTAAACTAAATTATCCAACCTCTTCACTTTCTAAAGAACTTCCAACAACAAGAGCCCACAGATACAATAAGAATGAATCCTCAAGTGTACTACATTTGAGGGAGTGAACAAACTAGGTTCATCAATAATTTGACTTTTTTCCCAGGGCGAAATGACTATTACGAGGGGGCATAATTTTAAGGTGATTGGAGGAAGGTACAGGGGAGATGTCAGAGGCAGGTTCTTTACACAGAGAGTGGTGAGCATGTGGAATGTGCTGCCGGCAGTGGCAGTGGAGTCAGATACTTTAGAGACTTTTAAGCGACTCTTGGATTGGCACATGGAGGATAGTAAAATGTAAGGTATACACGGTAGTTTGATCTTAAATGGATAATAATGTCGGCCCATGACATTGTGGGCCAAAGGGCCTGTACTGTGCTATACTGTTCTATGTTATATATATATATGTTCTATGTTCTAATTCAGCGGCTGAGAGGGAAGGAGAATGCTCAAAATACTTAAAGAACTCTAACTCAAGAGGCTGCCTCCTTCAACACAGCTCCACGTGGAAAGTGGAAAACATTTCATTGGCACAAATTGAGGGCAAGGCTCAATTAGCTTTGCATAAGATATCACTAGAAAAAGACAAAGATGATGCAAAAACCCAAGATATTGCAAAGTAAAAGAAACTGCCTGCCTTTGAGGAACTACACCAACAGCTATAAATGAATAAACCTACATCAAAGCTCGCCAGGAAAGACATGGCAGGTTAAACAGTTCAGAGGAGAACCATGCACCTCTGATCATATTCGGCGCACTAACTTAGTAGGTGTGGCAGCATCTGCGGAGACAGAAGCAGAGTTAGTTTCTCCAGCATTTCTCATGTTTTATTTCATACTTCCCGCACCTGCTGTATTTTGCTGTTATTTGTGAAAATCAAGGACTTAGCAGCAAATGTGTTAGCGGTAAACATAGTTTTAAAAAATCTAATAATTGAGGGGAAAGTCTTGAAGGGAAATTTCTGAGTCTGAAAGGTTAATACTTGATTGTCTGGGGGAAACACCACCCATTCTAATGATATCATAGGGACTTGATCAGAGTAAAGCAGGAACTTGCAGGAGATAGACCTTGGGCATGTGATCCTAAGAGTCTGTATAGTTTTGTGGTCATATTCATGTAAGCTGTAAATAGTTGATGTAATGCAATAAACCTAACGCTATTTATTCAAAAAGACTCCTCTTGTTGGACCAGAAAGTTGGATATTCTAACTCACATCTGGCCACGTCAGGCTTGAATTTTCCCACACATAAGGGGTGGCACAGTGGCTCAGTGGCTCAGTGGTTAGCACTGCTGCCTCACAGCACCAGGAACCTGGGTTCAATTCCACCCTTGGGCAACTGTCTGTGTGGAGTTTGCACATGTCTGCATGGGTTTCCTCCAGGTGCTCCAATTTCCTCCCACAGTCCAAAGATGTGCAAGCTAGGTGGATTGGCCATGCTAGATTGCCTGTAGCGTTCAGGGATGTGTAGATTAGAGGGAGTCTGGGTGGGATGCTCCAAGGGTCAGTGGACTTTTTGGGCCAAAGGGCCTATTTCCACACTGCAGTAATCCTATGAATGATAACATAGGTGAACCAACAAGCAAAACAATTAATGAACAGAAGTTGTACAAATTTTGTTTTAATACAAATGTAATCCTCTAGATCGAACACTGAAAATGCTGGAGAAACTCAAGGTGAGGCAGCTATCTGTCGAGAGAGAAACAGAGTTGATGCTTCAAGTCCACTATGACTTTTCTTCAGTCTCCAACCTGTTTCAGATTTCCAGCATTTTTTTATCACTCCTTAGATGCTCCTGCACACAGTTAGGATCACAGTAGAAGATTAATTTGGTGCACTGTGTATCTTGTTTACAGGAATATCTCCATGACTTCACTGTACTTAGACCCCTCAGCATGATTTACAAACTTCAAATTTTACCTAGCAAATAAATAAATACAAAAAGCTAACTCAACTTCAAAAACAGAAGGACTTACAATACAAATGTTTTGAATGAGAGTTGCTGTGGAGATGTAATGGGTGCTCCAAAGTTCACACATGACTGAAGATGGCAACATTAAAGATAACAAGCATGGGGCTGGATGAACACAGCAGGTCAAGCAGCAT
>JAHRHZ010000223.1:19752342-19798811 GCA_024137785.1 Ginglymostoma cirratum
TACTCATAGCAATGCCATTATAAACCAGGCTTCACTTCGATAACAATATGGTCCTCTAGGGGTGAGGCTGAAGCTATTGCAAAGATTCCAATAATACTTTGGAAAAGAAATAAAATATAGAATGTATTATAAAACAGGCAGCATCTGGCGAGACAGAGAGAGAAAATGCCTCAGAATGGTATTATTTGGGATGCAATTCTGTGTTTTGGTCTTAAGGTACCTTGTTGAAAACAGCATAATGTGACTCTAAAAGTGCATTCTACTTGTCCCGTCCTTGATGCAGGAGCACTTAGTGCTGATACGGAATGAAATAAACAATAAATTGTGCAGTATTTTATTGCCCAATGTATGAGTGTCATTCATCTGTGCGATACCAAGTATACACCAGCTTGCAGCTGTTATGCAGTTACTTCAGCTTGGCCATTGTGCTGCCTAGTTTTGGAAATGAACTAGCAAGGTGTGGAGATAAAATTATACATCCAGGCTGTCATTAGAGTTGTTTAACATTGCATTTCTTCATCAATAATATTTTCTTTAATTTACCTTCAGTCCACCTTCTATTTTTTTGAAATCAGCCGAGTGGAAAGTCAAAAAAATAGTTGGACAATGATCCCAACTTGTCAAAGACAAATTTACACCCTTTTTTTGCTTTCAGTACACACAAATACGCTAGATAACAAGCATGGGGCTGGATGAACACAGCAGGTCAAGCAGCATCATAGGAGCAGGAAAACTTGACGTTTCGGGCCTAAACCCTTCATCAGAAATGGACAAATATGCTACCTACTTCCCAAAAATACTCGTTAAACAGATTTTTATTAGCATTTATATTAGCAATCTGCTAAATCAACATGCACAGATGGAACAAGGACTCAGTTGAAAGTCTTCAGAATAGAGCCAGTAATTCAGTTTTTGGGCTGATCTGCAATTGAAATCCAATAAAATAGAGTCTGGTTGAGAGACTAAAAATGTTGAAATCTGATAGTTTATTAACCACATAGCTCCTTGAGAAGCCAAAATACAGTGGGTTAGTTTTGAAGTCCAGATGTTTGCAATCATGTGAATACCTCATCTTCACTTGATAACTAATTCATGTTCTGTCCAATTGACTACTCTGTCCAAGATTTCTTTTCTTTAGCACAATGTCTAATAATAAGACAGTATTTATGACTGAGTCATTACCAATGCAGTTTGTATTTTCTGAACTGTGTGTAAGGGTATTTCAAAGTTAAGCTGGGAAATGGGTCATTCCATCTCTCTTAAAAAAACTATATATTTATTAGTATATGATGACTACTAATGCAAGAAAGAGATATATGGAATAATACTTCCACTTTCAATAATTTCTCCATGACTAAAAGCAATTATATTGCTCAGTAAAGACTGTCTTTTTGATGGAGAGCTTCAGAAGGCATTAAAGGCATTTTGCAAGTGAGTTTCCAGTTATACAAATGTCCAATCAATAGCATTGATGGACAAAGAAAAGATAATTGGCAAAGGTTATGTTACTTGGAAAACTAGAGAATTTTTCATCCTGTCCCACAGAACAGATCACCTATAATAGCAGCTTCGGGTGAAAAGTTCACCTGAATTAGCAGTCTCACATTTACAATCATGGTGGGCCTTAAGGCTCAGAGGAGTATTCACTAAAATGTTGGTGAGCCCCAGACCTCTTTAGCCAAAGCAACTATATGTTTCTCTAAGAGATTAAGTTCCACAAGCAGGTGCTCTGCATGTCCATTTGGAAATAAAATGAAAGACTGTTAGATAAGATTTAGGTCTAGGCCCAAAACGTCAGCCTTCCTGCTCCTCTGATGCTGCTTGGCCTGCTGTGTTCATCCAGCTCTGCACCTTGTCATCTTAGATAAGATTTCACCCAAGTTTGGAAATAACCAAATGCACATGCCCGTTTAAATTTGCAATTAGAGGCAGACAAGTAGAATACACAAGAAAATTATGCCATTTTATTGTATGAGGAACATATTATTACAGAGTAAAATAATATGTTGCAGCATTTACAGATAGCAGCTAAGAACGTTAGACAATCTCAGTCAATGTTTATTACATTCTTGGAGATAAATCACATGAGCATCTTGGTACACTACTCATAGCAATGCCATTATAAACCAGGCTTCACTTCGATAACAATTGGTCCTCTAGGGGTGAGGGTGAAGCTATTGCAAAGATTCCAATAATGCTTTGGAAAAGAAATAAAATATAGAACGTATTAGAAAACAGGCAGCATCTGGCGAGACAAAGAGAGAAAGTGGCTAATGTTTCAAATCAAGTGACCTCACATTGTTGCCTCCAATGATGCTGCCAGTTTTGCTGTGTGCTTTTATTTCAGATATCTGGCAATCAAGGCATTTTGCTTTTCTCGTATACATGGATAAAATGTGTTTTTTGGCCAACAGCTGACTTCCACTAAATATTTAATCAGAAAATTTCAGTCCGGTAATCGCCTTTTCTGTTTCTAACGCTGGAGAAAAGATGACCCATACCTACTCCTGGTGTCAAGTCAGCAACATCCTATTTTGCTTATTAATACAACAGATGGCAGCTCTGGAAAGCATTTATTTTAACATCCAAGTTACCACACCACATGCCATACAGTGAGCCAAAACCTAGGCAATTCAAAGCATAATAAACAGATTACAGGACACCTGTATCATTTTACTTCTGGAATAGAGTTCACTTATAACCTTACTGTTGATAAATCCAATGAAACTACCAACAAATACCAAAGAAAGGCTTATATTTAGAAAGCTCACTTCAAGACAACAGGACCTCCCCAAACTAATTACGTATTTTCATATTGTGGTCACTGTTGTAATGAAGAAATGTTAGCAGCCAATTTGCACACAGCAAGCTTCCTCTCCCAAAACAGAGAAATGATTACGACCAGACATTCTGTTTTATTGTAACGCTGACTGAGGGATAAATATTGGCCAGCACCCCAGGGACAACTCCACTGCTCTTTTTTGAAATGAGCCACGAGATATTTTACATTGATTTGAAAAAACAGCTACAGTTTGAAATCTCATCGCAAAAGTTGGACTTCCACAGTACTGCATTGGAATGCTAGCTTTGAGTTTTATACTCAGGTCCTGGAGTTGACCTTGAACCCATAACCTTTTAACTGAAAAAAGTGGGAGCAAAATAAAATGGTGTTCACACTGGAGCCATGGTTAACACAAAACTGAACGTGAAATGCTCACTCAGCAGCCACACAGTGTTAACATTCACAGTTCATTTAATTATACAGCTCTTCCTTTCATTTAAATGATAATGTTCTGAAAATTAAATCAATCATTGAAGATCGATTTACTCAAGTAGTTTATTTCAAAACATTATACATCAGGAAGCAGACATCAGAGCAAACTAATTCATCTTTTTTTTGTGCACGCAGCTTGCAAACCAATAGCAGATTAACTGGCAGGTAGAGTTGCAGCATTGTATACCCACAGCACATGGAGTCCTTAAAGATCAAGCCCTACCTTCCAAGCCTGGATGGCAGTTGGTGAAGCGGCTGGAGAGCCTGGATGTCATTCACTGGCAAAGTTGACGGTGAGACTGGATGACAATCAGCAGTAAGGGACTCGGTCCAATGCAGGGGAGTGTGACCCCTTGCGGAGGAAGCTCAGCATGAAGCCACTGTAGGCCCATGGCTATGGAAGGACTATCATGGTGAACTTTTAACTATTTCTTTATTTTTATTTTGTACCCAACATTTTGCTGCTAAGATGGTGCCAGGAATGGCGACTTTGTACACTTACACAAGACAATAAACCTAATTCTAATTCTAAAACCTGGTTGATGCCAAGTAATTACAAAACTGATAACATAGATATATAAGAGCTTTCACCTCTAAGGTGGCTTTAAGACAATCCAAATCCAATAGCCTGCTCTGAAAACACTGCTCTTACATTGGGGAAACGAAGCGTAGACTTGGCCACTGCTTCGCAGAACATCTATGTTCTGCTTGCGGAAAAGACCTGAACTACCTGTTGCCTGCCACTTCAATGCATCACCCTGTTCCCTGGCCAACATCTCTGTCTCTGGCTTGCTGCAGTGTTCCAGTAAAGCGCAACGCAGGCTGGAGGAACAACACCTCATTTTCTGCTTGGGGACCCTACAGCCCTCCAGACTCAATACTGAGTTCAATAATTTTAGGGCCTAAACTATCCCACGTCTCAGCCCCCCCACCCCACACACCAGGCCTTGTTAGCACATAGCCTGCCATTACACACCCCGTGTTGTTAGTCCCTAACAATCTCTATTAACAACTACTCACCCTCCCAGCCTGATTGTCAGCAACTCCTTTGTCTGTCCAACTGTCTTTCTCTCTCTTTGGGCTCTATCCTATCGTTTACTCCCTACCCCACCCACCTCCCTATTTTCTGCATATAAACTGATGTTTTGCCAGCCACCATCAGTTCTGAGGAAGGGTCACCGGACCCGAAACGTTAACTCTGTTTTCTCCTCCACAGATGCTGCCAGACCTGCTGAGCTTTTCCAGCAACTTCTGTTTTTGTTCCTGCTCTTATTTTGACAGTTGTGACAACTTGTACTATGTAGCTGAAATAAGCTATGACATTCTACAACAAACAATATTCTAGAAAAAAGCAACCAAGAACATTCTTTACAACATTCAATTTAGCCCATTTCATAACGTTAAAGGATCTTTTTAAGAATTTCCAGGATTCAGATTTGGATCTTCACCAGCAACTTCCTTGGGCCACACCCTGACTATATATGAAGCTTAGAGACAAAAAGGACTGCAGATGCTGGAAGCTGGAGTCAAAAAATGCGCAGCTGAAAAAGCACAGCAGACATGACAGCATCTGAGAAGCAGGAAAGTCAACTTTTTGGGTCGGAACCCTTCTTCAGTCATAATGCTTCTTCAGGCCTGTGTACAAAGCTTGGGTTTTTTTTTGAGGTATTTTACAGCCAGGCAGACACAGGCAAGATATTACTTTCAGCAGTAATGACATCTTCTAAATGGAAACTAGATACTATACCTCTGCTTCATATTGAACTGCAATGAGTCATTATAGCACATGCCACAAAAATGCATTCCAGAAACAATAAAGTCACATTAATACCAAAGGTCTCAGTTCAGAGGAAATTGTGCGTTTGATTTATAAGACAGTACATGCAAAGACATTCCATACATACCCCTTGGATCTCCCATATTTTTCCAGTTTGGGAAATGGACACTCACAAAGAAACTACCTCCCATCTCAAACTACAAACTATTAGGGAACTATGCACAAGGAAATGTTTTCCCTTGCGAATTTCAACTGAATAGAAGCAGCTAAATTCTAGAGGCAGCTTAAATTACATTGTCAAAAATATATACCCAGTGCACTGAACTTATAAGCATTAAAAAGAAAAAAAAGCTATTCCATAGGACTCGAGAAAAAGAATCCTGAATGAAAACTCAGAAGTAGCAGTGCTGATGTGATACAATGAATTAAACAGAAATTGGATGGCTGCTGCATAGTGACTGGAGGGAAAAAGGGGATTGGAAAAATCAAAGCCACTGTGTCTATTTTCTGTAGCTGCTCCATGTTCTCTACATAAGAATGCCCATTTTGAGTTGGTATTCTAAATAGGGTCATTTTAACTTTGAGAGTCAGAATAAAACACATTACAATGGAACAGCAGTATATTTCATAAGCCTCTTGACTTTTATTTCCAAATTGCCTCCACAGAGTTTCCATATAAAGCAACAAAGCTGAATACTACCTACTGATCTCTAACAAATAGATTGCAGTAACTACTTCCCGCTCAATGCAGCCACCAGTGAGTCAACTGTTTCTATTGGATTTGGGCAGCCCTTGCCTTTAATCAGTAGGTACTGTTATCAATTTGCATTGACAATAAATGTTGATGATTTATTGATAGAGCTCTGGAGGATGATTGGAGTTTATGTGGTGCTGGCAATTCACTTTGACTGCTCTGCACACCAAGACTAGAAGAGTCACCGGGGTAAAGTTGTTCTTCGAAATTAGCACAAAATGAGCAACAGAAAATCAACAGCCTGTTTTATACCCCAGTTGAGAACATCTACTGGGATGCAAAACTAGCATGTGACTCATTACTGCCCATTTGGTGCCATTGCTAAAGACTAATTTCAGCTCCCACTAGCTTAGCATATCCATAGCTGGAATAATATAATCCTCTGCTATCCTTGCTCAAGACATCTAGAGTTTATCTTTTTAACTATCATCAGACGAGAATGTCAATGAGTGATTCAAAATCAGTTTTCTGGATTTGTGACTTTTGGGTTGTGATGAATTGGGTGTAATGAGTTGCCACGAACTTCAATTTCTAATTCTTGATGAATTGGATTATGACAAACACACTGCACATCACTATAGTGCCAGGTGATTTCCGCACATCTTGTATTGAAAAAAAAGCCTTATTTTTGCCAACCTTAACTCCTTCACTTCTTCCATTCTTATGTTCCTAGTGTGACAACAGCTTATTTATGTAGTGCTCTTGGTATAATAAAAGGTACTTCACATAAGCAAAATGTAAAACCAAATGTGTGATATTGAGCCACAAAAGCAAATATTATGTTGGATGATCCAAAGCTTGGTCGAAAGGATAGGTTTTAAAAGAGGAAAAAGGCAGTGGCAAGGTGTAAGGAATGTGTTGCAGGGCTCAAGGTCTAGGCAACTGAAGGCACAGCTATCAATGGCGGAGCAATTAAACTCAGAGAGTTACACAAAGGGTCAGATACATAGGCGATAGCTTGGAGGTTTGAGCAGCTGGACAGAGAGACAGGGCAAAACCATTGAAACATTTGAAAGCAAGGATGAGAACTTTAAAATTAAGACACTGTTTGAACAGGAACCAACATAGGTTAGTGATCATAGAGATGGAAAGGGAATGAGATTTACTGCAAATTAAAACTCTTCTGCCCATATTTTTTAAATGACACCAAAGTGTGGCACAAAGGACAATCGGCCAGGAGTGCATTTGGGCTAGAGAAGTCAAGTGAACACAGGCATGGATGAATGTTTCACTAGATGAGTTGAGATGGAAGCAATGTTGAATGATACTCCATTGATGGAAATTAGTCAGACATTCTGAAATGACAGCACAAATTTCATTAACAGAGTTAACACTGAGTTAATTCATATCCTCGTTCTCTGAAAAGGTCATACTGGACTCGAAATGTAATTCAGTCCCACTATCCATAGATGCTGCCAGACTTACTAAGTTCCTCTACTAAATTCACTGTTTACTTTATTTTCTCATGACCTTGCCCACACCTACCATTGTCAAGTATGTTTTTAGTCCATCCTCTTGACTCTTCCCAAAACTCTTCCTTTACAAAATATTTGGTTACTTCTGATAACTCCTCCTTTATTGAAAGAGACAATAGTACAAATTTGTGTCCTAACTGACTCTGCTGGTACTCAGTAATAGTGCAGAGAGTTATTTTACTACATCAGTCCTATAAGGATGTTAGGAGATTGCTGGGTAATGATATCAGAGAGTTTAATGGTGATAAACTGAAAATTTGCAGGGTTCCAACTCTAGCAACAAGAATATGCAATAACAAATTCATTGCGACATATTAAGACCCCAGTGTTTATGGTCCAGCATGACTTTTCTTACCAGAAGTCTTTATTTATCTTTATCTCAGCATTTCATGCTTTACGAGAGCTGGAAATTGAGATTCACATCCTAGTTAAATTACATGTTCCAAATGGCATGATTTAATCCAGAAATTCAAAGACTAGAATAAGGAACCAAAACAAACCTCAGAATCAATTTTTATTACTGGCATTTGTCCTCGGAGCAAGTGGCGTTAAGGAATTGTTGTTTGTGTCTGAAATCCTAACACATCTGTATTTCTGATAGTTTCAATTCAGTTATTGTAAAGATTTATTGACTCTGGGAAAAGGAGGAGACTGTTCAAGGAGTGAGGATTGTTTAACAAAATAATCAAAGTTATCTATGCTGAAAAGAGTGTTGCTGTTTTGTACTACTGCACTATAGCCACTGAAAAGTCCTATTGACTGAAATGTCTGTTGCTACATATCTGTATTGAGAGACCAAGATATCAACTCAGTACCCACCCTGCTCCAAGAGACAATGCTTCTCAGCTGATTAGTGTAGGTTATAACATGGAGCTGGATGATATCGTGACATGTCAGGTCTGCCAAATGTCTTTATTCCAATAACCCTAAAGACCAGTGAGAAAACATCACCCTATAAGAATATTGATATTATAAAACAAAAATGATGTAATAACATAAATGCAGGCTGAATCGGCTCAAATTATATTCTCAAAGAGTATCTGTTCTCCTCAATGATACTGAGCTACATAAGCTTTTGAAATGGATCACAGCAGGTAACAAAGGCTAGGCAATGTAAAAAGGTAATGCACTGCTTTGAGAGTATATATATCAGGAGGTTGGTTTATGACAAATCCAAAGCTTGGGAAAAGTAATAAATGGAAGTAACAGTCTACCATGAAATGGCACGGGAACTCTTTCCATTATTTTACAATGTGCCCAAACAAATGGGTCATCAGAAAGTATTAAAAAAAATCAAATCACTGTGAAGGAAAAAGGTTATACAGTAAGATATCATGCTTTCACAGAGACGGTGAGTAAAATAAATCGTGTAAGCACCAGCTCCCTATGCTGTTTCACTAACTTGCACTCACCAGGGTATAAATAGTTGCCACTTCTGGAACCTTCCCTGACAAGCTGCGTTGATTTACAGTGAACTGACCTTGACCCTCCCACAGACCAAGTTGGAAGGACAGCTCTGACTGATTAATGATCAAACCCTTGGCTGATCTTTATGCTGTTCCCTTATCACTGCATGTGAAGAACTAACCATGGCCCACTCCCTGGACCGTAGTGACACTGAAACCCTGAGCTTAACTGCTCCAACTGGCTAACTGACTGGTGTCCAAGTTCCTGGACTGATAACAGGCACTGCCTTAGACTGACTGAGGTGGGCTCCCTGACTCATGACAGCCCTCCTTGACATGACTGGGGACTATTCCTTCTAGAGTTCCAGACATGGCCATTTAGTTGAAGCATACTCAAGGTGTTTTCTGAGTAAGCTGCTGGCACATGTTGCAGGCAAGTCACACAGCAACATGTCTATCACTGCACTCCCTACCCCATTTTACTCCCTACCCCACCCACCTCCCTATTTTCTGCATATAAACTGACATTTTCCCAGCCACCATCAGTTCTGAGGAAGGGTCACTGGACCCAAAACGTTAACTCTGTTTTCTCTTCCACGGATGCTGCCAGACCTGCTGAGCTTTTCCAGCAACTTTGTTTTTGTTCCTGATTTACAGCATCCGCAGTTCTTTTGGTTTTTATGTCTATCACTGTGACTAACCAGCAACCATAACATAAGAAATCTTCCCAACTCTGGAATATGGGTTATGGTGAGAAATCTGGGGAAAAAAACAAAATCAGGTGAGATGTCCAGCAACAAGACCAAGATGTCATAACTTCCAACTAAGTGTTGGACATTGAGATGAGATTCTTGCTAGTGAGCAATGAGTTTTCACTCATTATTACCATTATCCAATCTCACCTTATTAAATGCAATTTCCCATTCTACCACCTTCTGGATCGTAAATAGACCATCCTGAGAATTTCTAATATGAAGGTCTGACTGGACACATGACAACTCCAGCTCCTCTGGACCTCCATTTGGACACCCAGCACCAACTTCTCACGGTATGCTCCAGGACAGCAGAAACACATCCATTCCATGGGTATTGGCATCCAACCTCTGCATTGTTATGGCACATCTCTGATCCACTAATAGTATGATTCTGCACTTCAATGCGGCACATTGGAGTGCATTGGAAACTTTGATTGACATGCTGCTGTAAGGACATTATGCACGCCAGGAAAGGCACCCAGCTAATGGAAAGGGCCAAAAAAGCATTCCATTCTTTTAGCGCTCACTCACTTTGTGCCTATTTCAAATTTTTACAGCATCTTGCCTCCACTTGCCTTGCCCTCTCTTCCAGAGGAAACTGAGTCACAGTACTTTTATCTTGCCCTTCAGCACAGACACAATGAGCTTTGTATTATGATTGACAACAGTCAACAAAATGGGTGTACATGTTGCCATACAGCAACATTGATCTCACAACCACACAATGTACCACCAGCATATGCTGCACCACAGTGAATGTGCATTAATTGAATAGTTGTCTCTCAAAGTCTCAAGGGAGTAGATCTCAGTCAAGGGATGGGGGCCTTTGTCTGTACTGGGACACCCTGACTGTTACTTAAGGGCAGCATCCAATACCAGTCCCAAGGTGTGACATGGTCAGTCAGTCAGTCAGGGTGTCAGCAGTTAGGATTCTCGTCTCGTAGCTACCAAGTGTTATCATCTGGCTTGGCTATTCCTGTCCTATTGTGGATTTTTTTCCCTTCTAGAAAGAGACAAAAGGAAGGACTGAGTGAGTGTCATGAAGGTAGGTGCCACAGCTGTTAGTACCTTTACAGGTGGCGAAAAGTGTTGAAGTGCCCCGAGAGAGAAAGAGAGAGAGAAGGCAGTACAGAGGCCATACAGGGTCAGTGGGGTTGGAGCCCTGGGGAGAGTGCAAGAGTGAGCGAGGAAAGATGTTGCTAATTAAAGTGAGAGTATGTAAAGTGTGAGCCTTGGTAGATGGGGAGTACAATAGCAAAAAGATAGTGATGGAAGTAGCAGAGAACAAACAGATGGCAGCACTTACACTGGCCAAGCATAGGTCATCGTTTCAGACTCCTTGTAGCACTGCCCACCATTCTTCCAGATACGTAAGATCACACAAACCCAGGTGACAAATCTCAATCTAGGGTAGCCAGGGCTGGTGCGTTGGCATCCCCTACTGGTCTTTCAGAAGAAGGACATTGCTGCTTTGCACCATCCCATCCACCAGGACCTTCAGATCCCTGCTCACAAAGTGGTGTGCAAATTTCCCCTTATCTGCCTTGTCTGGGACAAATGTCTCCAACCATGCAGGTCAGCTCTGAACCAGGTTAACAACGGCTTTTTCAATGTGAGCCTGAGACCAGGGATTCCTGGTAGTGGAAAGTACTTCCACCTACAACGAGAGAGAGAACCAGGCTAGCATTGGCTGAGAGGAGTACCAGATGGGAATGGTTGGCAGTCAACAGGGCAAGTTTGGGACAATTGCATAAGTTGTCTCACTCGAACTCAGAAAGAGAAACTCTCCATGAGATTCAATAAAAATGATTCTAAGCTGATTTCTGGTAAAATTCAGAGTTCCATCATCTGCAGTGTTTTGCTTTGTGTTAGTGCTAAATTATGAATAAAAGCAAGAACATAGGAAAATAAGTTTCTGCAAAGAATCAGCAGGAATGTTACATGCATGTGTGGATCATTGTCCATTTCTTCATACTTAGCACCAAGACTTGCGCTCAACATAACTGAAAGACCTACAACAAAATCGATAAATAATTTTTTTAAAATGCCCTTCACCACTATCTGCATTGATAATTGACCAAAACCCTCTTAACATCTGCCTCGGTTTTGTGTGTTATATTAATTTAGTATTATTCAAAATACAAGAAAACCTTTCAACTTCTATTGCCTTAAAGTACATCCTCAAAGCATTTGCTTATGTGAAGGGTGGTAATGAGATACGAGAACGGAAGCAAGAACTTTGAAATCATTCAAAATGCACTTGAAAATCAAATGGAAAAAATGAACAATATATGTAAAGTATGCAATAGCAACACAAGCGATATCTGCAATGAAATAATCCTATGTACACCCAAGAGTTATATTGACAGCCAGGCTTGCAGTATGGCATATTTATATGTATAGGAAGCAACATATTTTAATACAAACAGTCACGTTCTTTGCAAGTAGAAATAAAATGTACACATATTGTCTGTTTCAACCTAAATCTTAAAAAGTGGATTTCTACTTAATTGCTTAGGGCCTTTACCAATCGCAGACAGACAATTTGCCTGGTTTAAATTTAAATAAAGCTCAGCAGTTAACTCTCAAGTCATCATTCAACTGTTGCATTCTCCAAGCCATAACCTTTACCAATCAGTACTCTCTTCTTATACAGTATAAAATGTTGTTACCCCTTTACAGTGGTGTTCTTGTCAATGTCCTTATGAGTGCAAAATGATGGGCTTCTATAAATGTGCTTTTTTTTCAGCAATTCTCAAAACCTATTTGGTGGCAATGGGTATTTTTGTTAAATTGCTTTTACAGTACACACCTGCTTTCTCATATTTAGACATTTTTCATTGATATTTTAGGGAAATAAAGCAATAAATTGGCCATGATTTATTGTTGTTGCTCTTTATCCAAATGCCTGGGAGAAACTGTTCATATTTAAATCTCCTCCCTTTACATATTTTTCCCCACATTGCTCAACTCAGACACATTGCATGTTTAAACCACCCTTCTTTTAAAATATCTTATTTTATCCCTGTACTTTTCTTTTGCCCATCTCAGTGGGTTCAAGTTCAGTTCAAAGCTCATAAAACTATTCTCCTTCAGTCTACCAGACTCCCTCAGATCCCGATTCCTGATAACATAGTGGCTTATCCCTTGAATTTATTCTTGTTAATTTTGTTAGGTGATCCTTATAAAGTTTGCAATTTTAGAAGAAATGTATTTATACAATATTCTGTATGATTTTTTTTTCTATCAAACTGTAGTTACTAACCATCATTTAGTCAAACTTAACAAGATCTTGCTGTAAATTGTCTATGAAACAACCACAATAAGTATTTGCACAAATAATGACAATAGAAGACTGGCCTAGAATATTTATTTATGGTTTAAGCCTACAAGCAGAAGTAAAATGTAATATTTAATTCAGTGCTCATGTGGTAGAATGATGCCCTGGTCATCTATTAATAATCTCCCAGTATTTATTATAAATCTCTTGAAAAATGGTAGGTTAAAGATTCAGTACGCACCCAGAAACCTTTCTCAGCATTTTTTGCTCAGGCAAAGGCTGCCTTTCAGCAGCAAAATGATAATTTCAATCATAAAATCTAAGGTCCATTCACAAAAAGGGAAAAAAATAACTTGATAAATAGTGATTTCTGCAAACAAGATTCAGTTTGTTTAAAAAATATTTACACTCACCCTCCCACAAATAAAAATCATTAAGCCCAAAAGATTAAAATATATGCACCCAAATTCATACTTGGATATTCACAATCCATTTTGCTTTTAGCAAAGGGAATTTCAATCGTTTGTTTGTAACACAGGGACCTCTGCATACACAAAACAAAGTGATTAAATGAAGCAGTGAGAATATACAACGGGTGAGCTACGTAAACCTGTAGTCACATAGCCCTTCAAAGTCAATGACTTTGATATATCCTACGTCTAAACCAGTGTCAGAATTAAAAAGAAGAATCAAATGAATGAGCTGGATATTATTAATGCAGTAGTTCGCTCAAGACTGACTGCTGATGGCCAATACAGGCAGTAGTAGCATGCTGCAATTCAATCATTTCCCACACTGCAAAACCATGAAGTAAAATTAATGGGTGCATTTAGGAGACAAAAGAAAAGATGGCTCAGGAAGGAAAGGCTATCAGTGAAACAAAGTTTATGTTCCTTCAGATTGTAGGGAAAATGCGTACCTAAATAAAAGTCAAGATCTGCATTTTCAATAAAACTTAAATATTAATAACCATTCAAGTAACTTATCAGGTACAAAAATTTAATGCCAAGTATCTTTTTCAATATGTTAATATATATAGGAAATACATTTTAATCCCAAGGTGGAGATGACAAAGTAAATATACACAGATAAGCAGACACATTTATAGTTTTATATATGCATCTAGACATATACATTACATCTACACCATAGGTAGTTGTTTACACAATTCACAACAGAAACTGAGATAATATTTTAATTTAGTTACTTTGCTGACTATCTATTTCCTCCTTTCCACAGCCTACAATCCCATTTCACCCAAATTTCACCTTAATTTTCAAAACTGTCAGAAGTCTTTCAGAAAAACAAATGGGATCAGGAGAATACCACAGAGTTGGACAATTTGCTCAGATGTTAATTCATCATAAAAAGGCACTAGTAAAAAAAAGGCTCTGAAATCACAGGATCATAATGATAATAAAAAAAAATTAAAACAATAGCTGTAGCAACAACAATGTATTCTTTGTTAGTTGTGCCTGTGGCAGTAGTGATGAAATAATAATTTATTCACAATCTTAACTCATTTTACATTATATTGCTTTTACAAATGCTTTTACGATGGAAACAATTGATAAAATATTGGTTTGTAGTCTATGTGCCTTCATCTAAAATATTAAACTTCACTGACATTGTTTGGCGTTCCATATGTTAAGAGAAGTGCTCAAGATAGCATCAATATTTATAAACTCTGGGATTAGGTATGTGCTGAAAAATATGTTGAGTGAGTCCAGCAACATAGAGCTGAGACACATTTGATGTTTCTTTCAGCACTGAATGACTTGCACGTTTCAATTTACTATTAATGCTTGTACAATAGCGTAAATGAATTTCAACTGAAATTCTAATTCTCAACAATGTAATGCACTGAATGTTTGCATCCATACCGAATGGCACTCAAATTATGATTTAATTTGAGATAGATGTGTCTATCAACTGAGGCGATTAAACAGATTGTGGTTAAAACATTTATCTTTTATTGTAATGTAACATGGTTAAAATGTTTCGGATTCCTATTTTGCATTTTGAACTGGTTAGATGTACCAGTGTGAAAAAGGCGGATTTATAAAAAGTTCATAAAATCAGTTTGGAATAAACTAAGAGACAAGCAAGTGTACAGTCACCGGACATATTTAAAAATGGAATGAAGAGACAAGAATGAGTACCAAAAGAGAAAACCCTTTGAATCCAAGTTTCCCAAAGAGTTGGAGAAATAGCAAACATTGTCTTGAACATTCCAATTTTTAATCAGATACATTTTTGATCAGGTTTAGCCTCTAGGGAGACAGTGAAGGGATTTAGCAGGAGTTAAAGAAACTGCTGTGAATAGAATTTATGAACAAATTGGAGGTGTTTCCTTAAAGAAAAGTATGATAAGTGAAGATTCTATGAAAGCCTAAGCTGAAATATTTCAATGTCAAGTTCTTCACTAAATCAGGGAAATAAGAGAATCTTTTTTTGGTTTTATAAAACATGCCACGTTAGAAAAATAGAAGTCAAAAGGGGACCAGTTCAACCCTGTCATTTCTTGGAAAATAGGTAGGAAGCTAAGTAAAGAGACAACATCCAGCCACTCCACACTGACCTTGTGTCTCATCGTAGGTTACAAGTTGAAACTGTTTTTGATTTCAATCCAATTTAACAGTTTTTAAACTGAATATAAACTAGCAGCTGAACATAAACCAAACTATGTTTATTCTGAAGGGAAAATGTACCATTAATAAATATATATTTGAAAAGTTAGCATGACAAGGACAGTGACAGGTTCCAAAGATTCAGAAAAGCAGGACATTGACAAAAGTCCTTTTAAGTGGCAAGCGTTCTTGAGCTCTGCAAAAGGGAGGAATTTTCCTCTGGCTAATTATCAAAGCATTTTATCTAATGTAGAACATTGCCAAATTTAAATTTTAAGTTTTTCAATTGATAGGGCTAGTCCTTTTTTTGATCTAGCTCTTGAAGGTACATAAAATTGTTTCCTTTGCTTTTCTTTCCTCAAAAAGGAACCATTTCTCTTTGAAGATTTGTCCCATACAACGTGGCAAATTAATGAGCCATCAACTTTAATTCTTCACTAAATTAGTAACCCACTGATGGAAACTACTTTGATTTCATTAGACGTATCTCTCCAATTCCACAACCTCAATAATTCAGGTTGAAGTTGGATCCTCCAAAATGCTATGTCCCACACTTCCTTCCACCTTTGTTCATGTAGGCCTTTAACCCATCCTGGCCACCGTTATACACGAAAAGTGTCCACACCAAGGAGTGGTATAACAGCCATCAATATGATGTCACATGGTCTTGTGGTCAAAACAATACAGTGTGGGACTCGAGGAACACAGCAGGTCAGGCAGCATCAAAGGAGTAGGAAAGTCGTCAAGGAGGAGTCCTGGTGAAGGGTGTAAACCTGAAACATCGACTTTCGTGCTCCTCTGATGCTGCCTGCCCTGCTGGATTCCTCCAGCTCCACACTGTATTGACTCCAACTCCAGTATCTTCAATTCTTGCTAACTCCTTGTGGGCAAAACAGTTTAGGATCTCAAATGCATGCGACCTCGTACGTGGTCCTCCTCAAAGTCCCAGTAACAATGTCTACCGTTGCCTGGGGGAGGTGACGGCCTAGTAGTATTATTGCTGGGCTGTTAATTCAGAGACCCAGGTAACATTCTGGGGACCTGGGTTCAAATCCTGCCATGGCAGATGGTGGAATTTGAATTCAATAAATATCTGGAATTAAGAATCTAATGATGACTGTGAATCCATTGCCAATTGTTGGGGAAAAACCCTCTGGTTTACTAATGCCCTTTTGGGAAGAAAACTGCCATTCTTACTGGTCCGACCTACAATGTGACTTCAGACCCACAGCAATGTAGTTGATTCTGAACTGCCCTCTGGGCAATGAGGGATGGGCAATAAATGCTATCCAGCCAGCAATGCCCTCATCCTGTGAATGAACAAAGAAAAATATCCTGCATCTAGTTGCCAACAAAATATTATACAATTTGTTAACTATAAAAAGAGGCTCTTCTAATTAGACCAGGAAGTGATTTTCCTCCAAAACAGGAGATCAAGCAGGCCCCGTAGTTTCCGACATGTCAGAAAGGGATGGTGAAAGCAACCTGTATTAGGTGCAGTAGCTCACAGTGTAGCGAGCTGGCATGCTCAGACAACTGCCAATCCTACCCCATTGTCCTTGCTAGTCTCAGTTTCTCAACGGCCGGAGATTATTCAGGTCAATAAACTTGTGAACTTCACCTATTTTATGTGCCCTCCCTTCCCCTCTGCTCTAAACACACCCCCTCAGAGGCAAGCAAAATCTCTAGCTTATTGTTTGTTTCTTTGGCATTTGCGGTTAAAATTACATTGATGTCAACTGTGCACTTATAAAATAAACTGGCGTTTTACTTTTCTGGAGAATTAATCACAGGAGCATTTCCCCAGGTTGCACATCTGCATGAACTTCCTGTTAATTATAATTTGGTAGTTTTTATCTTCTGCAAGTTGCAAGTACCAAAGACTTTCTCAATCGATCCAATTTTCACATGCTTTGAAAACAAACTAAACTGTTCCATTTAATTGTTATATTTCCAGAGCATAGAGACAATCAGTCTAACTCAAGCTTATTGCCATGGATGCCATTAGTCAGACTAGGTATATTGTCAAAATGCAAGCTGTTTCATTTTCTCTCCATCCACAAAGTAATATGGACTTCAGTAAAGCCTTTGATAAGGTTCCACATGGTAGGCTATTGGAGAAAATGCGGACGCATGGGATTGAGGGAAATTTAGCAGTTTGGATTAGAAACTGACTTTCTGAAAGAAGGCAACGAGTGGTGGTTGATGGAAAATATTCAGCCTGGAGTCCGGTTACTAGTGGCGTGCCACAAAAATCTGTTTTGGGACCACTGCTGTTTCTCATTTTTATAAATGACTTGGACGCAGGCATAGGTGGATGGGTTAGTAAGTTTGCAGATGACACTAAAGTCGGTGGAGTGGTGGACAGTGTGGAAGAATGTTGCAGGTTGCAGGGAGACTTGGATAAACTGCAGAATTGGGCTGAAAGGTGGCAAATGGAGTTCAATGCAGATAAATGTGAGGTGATTCACTTTGGGAAGAATAATAGGAAGGCAGAATACTGGGTCAATGGAAAGATTCTTGGTAGTGTGGATGTGCAGAGGGATCTTGGTGTCCAGGTACATAAATCCCTAAAAGTTGCCACCCAGGTTGATCGTGCTGTTAAGAAGGCATACGGTGTGTTAGGTTTCATTGGTAGAGGGATTGCGTTCCGGAGCCGTGATGTCATGCTGCGACTGTACAAAACGCTAGTGCGGCCTTACTTGGAATATTGCGTACAGTTCTGGTCGCCCCATTACAGGAAGGATGTGGAAGCATTGGAAAAAGGTGCAGAGGAGATTTACCAGGATGTTGCCTGGTCTGGAGCGAAGGTCTTATGAGGAAAGGCTGAGGGACTTGGGTCTGTTCTCATTGGAGAGAAGAAGGCTAAGAGGGGATTTAATGGAGACATACAAGATGATCAGAGGATTAGATAGGGTGGACAGTGAGAGTCTTTTTCCTGGGATGATAACGTCGGCTAGTACGAGGGGGCATAGCTGCAAGTTGAGGGGTGATAGATTTAAGACAGATGTCAGAGGCAGGTTCTTTACTCAGAGAGTGGTAAGGGCATGGAATGCCCTGCCTGCCAATGTAGTTAACTCAGCCACATTAGGGGCATTTAAACTGTCCTTGGATAAGCATATGGATGATGATGGGATAGTATAGGGGGATGGGCTTAGATTAGTTCACAGGTTGGCGCAACATCGAGGGCCAAAGGGCCTGTTCTGCGTTGTATTGTGCTATGTTCAATGTTCTATGTTTCAGCTGAAAAGAACAGAGAGGAAGAGCCTACATGCAAATGAGGGAAGGGGTAAATTAAAATTCCATTCCTCCAATGGGGAATTTGTCATTATGTTACAACTTTAAAGCAATACTTGTGCAATGGATCTTCTGTCTGACAATCATTGTGGAAATTGGCAGGAACAACATCATGACAAACTTTTTGTTTGGACATGGATGTGTCGTTTAGGTAGACAAACAGGAGGCTGGAAGATCACAGCAGACCAGGCACCATCTAGAGGAAAGGAGCAGTCAACGTTTTGGGTAATACCCTTCTTCAGGGCCTGTTTAGATGCAGTTTCTGCTGTGTACCGAGACTCCTGGACAATTTTTCTGACAAGAGCTGAGGGTAGAAGTAATGGTGCACCGGCTAAACCTCTCCCCCCAATTCCTAAGTGTTTGAAATGGAGTTCCTATTCATAAAACATTGCAACAAGCCCATTTTACTATTACAAATGTGTAAAACTGATCTTTGATACCGGAGTGCCTCATTAATGAGTGCCTGCAATTGCTGTTATAATTGCTCGTAATTGCTGTTCCCATCTTGCAGTCAAGCTGGAATTTACACTCTGAACAAGCAAACATTTCAATATTTCCAGATAAGATATGAAAATCTGATACACATTCACATCTTGTTTCAGGACTGACAGGCGATTTTGCAGCTTTTGACAAAAACTCTGCAATAATTTCCACTCTAAATGCCTGCAGAGATTGACTGAATTGTCTCCAATTATGCCGATTCCAGGAGAAAGCCCCCATCCCTCAGCTTTTCATATTAAATTTCCTCCTGCAGCGGTAGCAATTATTCTTGGAACCAAAGAAAAGTAAGCTGAGCATAATCTCGACTTTTTCCTCCTCCTCACTTTCTTCAGCGATTATTCAATAGCTGGTATTGACCTTTCCAAATCCAACATCAGCCTTGTTGTATGAGGGTGTAAGGGTTTGAAAGGCTTAATGATGAGTAATGTAAATTGCCCAATATGATGTTGTCATATGGAACTGGAAGGTGAGAACAGCTTTGGATGTGGAAGTACCAGGCCTAATAACAAGTTCTCCATTATAGCTGTGACAATGTCTAGCATATCAATTTAACTTATAACTAGATGTTATGCAATAAAACATTCCCTTGTTATAAACAAAAGCTTCTTCACATTAGATCATCAGGTAGTGAGGATTTAACTTACAACAAGCTTTGGCACAAATTGGTCATCAGCTTGATGGATATTTATCTTGTTCTATATCCTCTAATGTTGCTTCGGTTTTGTTTCTTTTAAATTGCCTTTGCTGGCATTTTACAATGTTCGTACATAGAATGGTTCCGTCATATATTTTGCAACTTTGTTGTCTGCGTAATTCTAATTGAAAATGTTTCTCTGCCCGTTTCTTGCTCCCACGCTAATGAGAGCAGCACCAGAGACAGTGAAAGTTTTACCCCCTTTCTTAATTCTTGTGTTGTTTAGTGACCAAACATATGAATGATATTTCCTTGTTTATTCATAAAATTCTTAACGTTTTCAAAAGAGGAAAAGGTCTTGCAACAGTTGTTTGGGAACTTGCGACACCATGAAAGTGATTCTTTTCCTCTTTTGATCTCTGTCATCCTAAAATTTTCCATCCATCAGTAAACTACAAAAACTCACTTACAAAGCTAACTGTGCCAGATATGCTCCTTGAAATATTGCACTTATTGTATCAGTTGAAAAAGGAGTTTGAACTTATTTATGCAAATTTTCTGCAATATTTTTCATCAATATATGTCTGCAATCAGGAGGGAATTTCATTACTTGAGTTGCTGTTCAACGAATCAAATTTTCTCCTTCCTTCCCAATGTTCCCAGTGGCTTGAATTACTTTTTTTCTCCTGTGCTGTTCCTTCTTTGCTATTTTGTCCACATTGTTGTGATCCCCACTGGCGGTAATACAGGACAAGTGGTGATTAATCACTGAGACATATTCACATGAAGCTGCAAAAGGTTCCTTAACAAAAAAAAGTCACATTTATTCCACAACAGAAAAATAAGCTATATTGAAATTATAATTTCAAAAAGTTCTCAACATAAACATAACAAAGTTTCAATTGTTTCTCAGTAATACCTGCTATAGATACTCAAACCCCAAAGAAATACAGCTCCTGTCTCAAGATTTCATTTTTTTTAAATTTAACTGACCTTTTCTGCTTCCCTCTTTTTTGGGCTGTAGAGACCATTTTGAGACTTCTTGAGGTCTGTTAGCCAGACCCTCCTTTCAATTCTAACAACTTTAAATACAAATTCTAACAATTTGGAGAATTTTCAAACTAAACACTTCTCCAAGGGTGAAAACTCGTCAGAACTGACAACTTAATTCTTCTCGACAGCGGTCAAAACTAAACCATTGTTTTCTTGATCACAAACACATAAACATAAATGTTCCGTCAGTTAATACCAGGTACCCTGCTGGGCACTTGATCAAAATCAGATGCTTTCAGGGATGTCAGAGTCAGGCAGCACAGAAAAAGACCCTTTGGTACAACTTGCCATGCTGACCAAACATTCCAATCTGACCTAGTCCCATTTGCCTTCATTTGGCCCATATCCTTCTTCCTATTCATATACGTATCCAGATACCTTTTAAATTTTGCAATTATACCAGTCTCCACCACTTCCTCTGGCAGCTCATTCCATACACGCAGCACCCTCTGCATGAAAAAAGTGTCCCTTAGGTCCCTTTTAAACCTTTTCCCTCTCACCTTAAACCTATGACCTACCCTTGGAAAAAGACTTTGGCTATTTACCCTATCCATGCCCTCATGATTTTAAAAAACTCTATAAGATCACCGCTCATAGATAAGATCACTATCCCAGATGACTTGCTGTTCTTTTAAAAAAAACTTCACATAACTGAAATCAAAATCTCTTTGTCTTCATCTTAAAAATCCAAATCCCAATATTATGATATGTCATACACATTTATCGCAACATCTGTTCATTCTTGTTGGTGCTGCAGGCATTGTAAAGGGATGCTGGATCTATTGTAAATCATTTTTTGATACAGCAATAACCTACTACAATGCTCTAGGTTTATTTAAGTAGATTGAAACCTTTCTACATCAACATTACTTGAACACATTACACTGCTAATCATCACAGGTAAACCAACTGCAACATGCTTAACTTATGGTGGTGATATATCTTCCATTTCATAGTCATGTTTAGTTAGGTAATGTGTGTAATACAATTTAATGATAAAGCATTGCCTTACCTGGAGGTTGTAGTGGTAGCTAGAGGTTGTTAGTTATAGGGGTTCACGTGAGGTGGATGGCTAGGGTAAAAGGGTCAGAAAAATAACAAGTGGAAAAATGCTTGTGATAAAAAAAAGACGGGAAAAGGCTCTGAATTGAACTGGGTAGACCTGGTTATTTGGATTCTCAATTTTTTTTTAAAATGTGGCTAAAAAGATGCACAAACTAGTTAAACTGGCATAGAATTGGTACTATATGAATTTCAATGATCATAGCATGCTCCCACTATCACCAATTTATGGCTAGATGTATGCTCAGTTTTGCATCTCTGTCACTGCAAAATCTAATAGCATTTGTCTTCATTCCAGCGCTGAAACAAACTAACTTTATTGGGCTGCATATGTACAGGATAATGTGGGAATCCTTAAGTTTCCGTTTGTGATAATTTGCTTCTTCAGAACGTGCACTATTGAAATTATTGCACTCTGCCTCAGTGCAATCTGGGCATTTTATGAATCAACGAGATCTTTGACTCTTGGGTCATCAACCTGCTGTTTAAAAACCCCTGGAAAAAAAGCTTGACTTTGTTGAATGAATTTGAAGACATGCATTAACTTAGAGCAACTAATTTTACAGTGGTAGAATTTAAAACTGCTCCATTATAATGTAATAAAGAGCTTCTTTCAATTTTTTAATTTTTATCTTAATACTATTCATTTATTTTACTATCTGAATATTTTAAAGAATTAGATAGCATCAAGTGCTTTTAACTTTCTGATTTGCTGTGTATGAATACTTCAGTGTGATTTGGTGCTTATCTGTTTGCTGCCATCACAGCTGCCGTACATCACAAGATCCCTTTGACTTCATACCAAAATGAACGAATAAATTGCTGTCAGGAAAGGGAAAAAACACCGCCACAGGAGATCATTCGAAACCAAGGTCAGTAGCAAATGTCCTTGCTTTACTGTTGACTACAAATCCAGAGCATTGTGAAACCTAAATAGTGTCCAGCGTGGACAGATCTAGACAGATCACACAGAAACCACCGCCTGACAGTTGAAAATGTGCCTCACCAGTATGAATCAAATATAGTTTCTTTTCAGCTAATTAGACAGCAGGCACAAATGGGTCTTTTTCAGGGCAACAAGACGTAACAAATGGTGTGCCACAATTATCAACAGTCTATCAACTGATTACAATTTTTATAACTGACTTGAAGGAAGAAATGGGAGTAGTCACCCAATTTGCAGATGATACAAAGATTGATATGAAATGTCAATAAATATGAATTGAAATGAAATTAAGAGGGTTTCAGGAGCCTCCCAAAAGTTTTAGAATGAAGTATACAATGTGGGAAAATGTGAAATGTTTCCACTTTGGCAGAATGAATAAAAGTAACACATCTAAATAGAGATTATAGAGCTCGGAGATGCAGAGATATGTTTCTTCCAGAATAATTCACAAAAGGTTAGTATGCAGGGACAGGAAGTAGTTGGGATGGCTAATACAATGTTATCATCTATCATGAGGGGAATTGAATACAAACCTATTGCTTTAGTTATACAGGGCACTGGGTGAGACTGCATTTGGAGTACTGTGCACAGTACTGGTCATGGCAGTCGCTCATGCTCTAAAATATATACACATTTCTATCCAATATTTTGTTTTGGAGTAAACTCTAAATGCTTGATTGTCTATTATCTGGTCACAGCTTTGCTCAGGAGAAGTAACTATTGAGAACTCAGTCACATCAGGAGCCATTTCACAGGCTCAGCTGTCATATTTCTGAATGTTATTTTTCAACTGAGGAGGAGTAAAATAAATCTTAACATTTAAATTTTCTTTACTTTCATTAAGTAGCATTGATCGAGCCAGATGTTGGTTTAAACTGTACTACCAATGAAGTCACGACTGATAATTGCCAGAAAAAGAGATATACACAAACTCCAAACAGTCCCAAATCCTCTAAAAGTGACAAAGTATGATACCTCTATCCTGTAAAAATGCTTTTCAAACAAATCATTTTGACATCCCACTGAAATGCTTTTACGTTATGAAATGGGGGAAGAGTCATGGTTTAACACCATTTACAAACATAACTGGGATTATTGCCAGCATTCAACATGACAGTAAAATCTGCACCGTACAAGAAAGCAATGAGAATCACGGTGATGCGTTCATCACAAAAGACAGTATTCATAGAAACTTTACAAGCACATCATTTACTTATCATACTTTTCAATAGCAATTGTAACACTTCTCTGTCAAAGCTGCCAACTGCCATAAATATCTATGTCCAGGAGGTTTCTCTGAGCTGATTGCATTCTATCGTAGCAGGTCTTACTCCTGATGAAGTTATGTCAAAATTAGCTTCATGGAGCAAGCCAGCAGGATTAACTGGTTTCCTTCCTGTAAATTTTAAATCAGAGACCTAATAGATTTGCTGCAGTTAATGGAGGAGAGTCCACAGCAATGAAGAGTCATACACATCCCTTACAGAGCCTGGAGGAGCTCCTGTTCCTCTTGGTTCCAAGAAGGAATGTGCTTACTCAATTTCACTGGTCTCTGCAGCTCTCTGGCAGCTTTAGTTGGCTGGTTTGTACAGTGTTTACTCCACCTATTACAAATAGTTGGAGGAACATATTGTTTGTTTCAATTAGCCAATGTTTGGAACATAAAAAGGGGAGGTGATGGCAGAGTGGTATTATCGCTGGACTGTTAACCACAGAGACCAAGGTAATATTCTGGGGACCTGGTTCGAATCCCACCACAGTAGATGGTGGAATTTGAATTCAATTAATATCTGGGCCTAAGGGTCTAATGATGACCATGAATCCATTGTCGATTGTCGGAAAAAACCATCTAGTTTAGTAATGTCCTTTAGGGAAGAAAATCTGCCATCCTTACCCGGTCTGGCCTACATGTGACTCCAGACCCACAACAATGTGGTTGACTCTGAACTGCCTCTACGCAATCAGGGATGGGCAATAAATGCTGGCTGGCCAGCGATGCCCTCATCCTGTGAATGAATAAAGAAAGAAATAATAACAGTATACATAGTAGGGGTGATGCAGTGGCTCAATGGTTAGCACTGCTGCCTCAGTGCCAGGGACCCAGGTTCAATTCTACCCTCAGTTGACCTTGTGTGCAGTTTGCACATTCTTCCTTTGTCTGCATGACCTTCCTCCAGGTGCTCTAGTTTCCTCTCACATTCCAAAGATGTGCAGGTAGGGTGGACTGGCCATGCTAAATTGCTGTGTCCAGGGATGCATTGGTTGAGTGGGTTAGCCATGGGAAATGCAGAGTTACAGGGATAGGATAGGGAGTGGATCTGGATGGGATGTTCTTCAGAGGGGCAGTGGGCCACCCCACAACCCTAGCCAAAGCATAGGCCAAGGTTGTTCATCAATTGTACATCCTGTTCCAGGTTCTCCCTGGAAAAGCAAATGGTCTGATTAATTTAAACAGATTAAGCAAGCTGCTTTATACCGATATGATGCAATAGTGATGGACAGTGGTATTTCCCCACTAAAAAGGATACTGCAGTCTAAAGAGACATTCGACCTATTACATAGTTAAACACTGTTGTATCTGAATTGCTCTGGCACCAAACTCCGCGTCTGGTTGAACATTATTTATGCATGATTTTTGATACATACAGATTAGGAGTAGGAGATGGTCATTTGGCACCATTAATCCTGTTCTACCATTTAATAAGATCATGGTTGATCTCATGGTGACCTCTATAGCACTTTTCTACCTATTCTTTCATCTCCTTGTTAATGAAAAATTGATTACCCTTTGCCTTAAAAATATTCTTGGCCCCTGCCTCCCCTGTTCTCTGGTGAACAGTTTTAAGACACTGAACCCAGAGAGAAAAGAATTTGTCATCTCTTCTTTAGTTAGGCAATCCCTTTGTTTCAAAACTGTGCCCCCCAGTTCAAGTGTCTCTCCAGGGGTAACATCTTTTCAGCATCCACCTTGTCAAATCTCCTCAGGATCTTGAAAATTTCAATGTAGTGTCACCTCTCATTCTCAGAAATCGAACTGATACAGGTCCATCCTTCCCCGTCATCGGGTTAAATGAGCATTCTCTGTTGCATTCATATCTTAAGAGACTAAGGTATTACGCAACACTCTGGACATGGTTTCACCAATGCCCTGAACAACCGTAACAAAACAACTGATACTGAATATCAGAGAAATCAATGTGTAATCGCCAATCCTGATTCTGTTTTTAGCCCCAATGCATTTTTGCGTATTCCCAGCTGGAATTAATTATGAATAAATACTGAATGCTAATTAGTGGCTGAAATTCTCTTTAATTCAGGGAATCCGAAACCAAATCATGCCCGTAACTTTGCCTAAAGCTGAAATTAGCAAATGCAGTCAAACCTCCTTGGCAGCGTGACTAGTTTAGTATTGCACAAAAGTAGAAGGGTCTAGACCCGAAACGTCAGCTTTCCTGCTCCTCTGATGTTGCTTGGCCTGCTGTGTTCATCCAGCTCTACACCTTGTTCCACCAAATTGTAATGCAGTTTTTTACATCCGTGCACAAGGTAAAGGGCCTTTCAAATCTGGTACGGATATGAAATATAATTAGATTCATCATATTCCTTGACCTGGTTCCCTATCCAATCACTTCAATGGAAATGGATGTTGATGGCATATAATTAGTAATCAGTCAATCAAATATCACCCAATTTACACCCCAACTGATTTAATGTTCCAACTCACAACACCAAAATGAATCACCTAACTTTAGAATTTTTTTTGGATTTCAAAGGCATTTCACTGGAACTACATTTAGAATATTTATGATTATTGCATTTACCCTTATTCTAGCATGTCTGCAACATTCAATATGTGTTAGCACCAATGGATTCTCTGCCATCTTGCAAGATTTAAAAATGACTAATGCTGGCCTGCCATTGGCAGCACTTGCAATAATTTTGCACCTGGTGTTGATTTTTTTTTTAAATGGCTTTAGTCAGTATCACAATCTTTCGAATGACTGCCATGGCAATTTAAAATAAAATACCAGCAGGATTAAGGATCAGATTGACTGCTTTTTTTTGTATAACTGCTTTTCCATCCATTTGAAAATAAGTCAATGCTAGGTTTAACAGTCCAGTCAGCGGCTTAAGCTGATAGTGTGAATGTTTGTGATGCTTCTAGGAAAGAACCTCCTAGGAGATCAGAATGGAGGCGGTCTGGCTCTCACAGCCCTAAGCACAATTTGGGATCTGCCGAGTGTCTTCGTTAGGAGACAAGTGATCCTACTGGGCTCACCTTTAATCAATTGAGAGTCGTCCAAATCGAAACTTGGGGCTACACCACTTGCGTTAGTTACCAGGTTGTGATTGAGGATGTTTGCAGTCAAATAGGAAGTGCAGTGCACCACCTTAAAGATGAGGCTGTCATCAGTTTGTTGGGGGATGAATATATGACTCAGTTTCCACACCACAAGCTTTCACACACAGTAAATCAACCATTTTATGGGTACTTGTCTAAAGGGAGAAAATGTTTGTCAGGAACAACTTCTCTTCAAATTTTTAACCAAGGTTTAATATTAAGATTTATATAAGTAAAATGAAGCCAGTTGGTCCTGAGCGATATTACTGCATTGCCGTAAATTTAGAAGTCAAACTGAAATAAAGAAAATCACTAAATCTGACCGCAGGAAACATTTAAAAAATGTCATTTAGGCTCTTGGAAGAATAATTCACACAGTAATGCAAAGCTTAGATGTATTATAGGTTAAGAGTCGAATAAATATAACATTACCAAAGAGAGTTGTGCCAAGAAAAAAAAAAGTGAAGAACTAAATCTCTGGAGAATAGGCTTTCCCAAGAAATATTGCTTATGGCCTCCTTGTAAGTGAAGAATTGCCATGGAGTAGGCTATTAAGCAGGGTACTTAGAAAAGTCCAGCAACTCTCAGTGAAACTAAAAGCCAATTATACATCCATTACTAATATAATTGTGATGCTTGGGAGTTGCTGTGCAGATGTTCTTGACCCTCCACTCTTAGTTTAATGCCTTGAGAATAAATTGTGGGAGGAAATGCAATGAGGAGGAAAGACAGTTTCATGAGCAATCTTCAGGATAGACCACTAATTTATTGGATGAGAGGTTGCATCTCCCATTTCTTTGTTTCAGGTACTTCATAAATCTGATCACAAACATATCCACAAGATGACCATCTATTATCTAGTTGGGTAAAGGGAAATTCCAGCTGGGCATGGCACATGCAGAATGTGAAACCATAATTGGTCAAAGTTGAAGGACTAATCAGCACAGGAAAAATTGCAGTAAAGATTGCAGGTTGCATTGTGTACTAAGAATGCATTTGTAATATTGTGTCAGATTTCATAACTCCAATTATCTAGAGGAACCAGCTTCTCATTCCACTTTATTGAATGGATCCTTTGTATCCAGTAGCAAAATGTTGTTCCACTTCATGCTTTCATTTGGGCTCTCAAATGACAGTGATATAATTCCCGCTAGGTCAGGGGATCTGGCATCAAGTCCCACCTACCTTGGAGATGTGCCATAAAGCTGGTTGGAGGGGTTGATTCTAACAATTTTTAGGACTTCTGTACCGCAGTGGTAATGTCCCAGCTTTTGAGTCAAAGAATCCAGGTCAAGTCTCACCTGCTCCGGAGGTGCGTCATAACATTCACGAACATGTTGATTCAAAATACAAATTCTTTCTCTCCTACTCCAATTGCCTCGTAATTTTCCACTTACATATGAAGACACATGGTAGGATTCCTGGGTTTTGGGCATTTCAGTCATAATACCCATTAATTGGACTCAAATAACATGGATATTCAGAAGGTGCTTTACTCTTTGCATCTAAAAACATCATATTCAAATTCATCCCGTCAATATACTTTTCAGTACTGCTCACAATCAGGATGGTTCTCTCAGATTATACCCAAACGAGAAAAAAAAGAGTTAAACAAGACCTTTCACATCTTCAGAAGGTCTCACAAAATAATCACAGATTATGAAAGCAAATTCTGAAATCAAATCTCCAAACGACGAAGTCTCACAAACAGCAAATCAATTTCCAATTAATTGGTATTTGGCTGAGGGAGGAATGTTTACCAGAATAATTTCTCTTCAACTTTTGTCATCAGATCACTGACACTAAAAGGGTCTGTCTGACATCTTGAACGGTAAAGCACCTCCTTAGTACTTTATTGATGCATAGTGTTAGATGATCTGCACAAATCCTCAACCAAGGTTTGACACCACAATTCTGTGGATTCTACAACAAGAGGCAATGCTATCAACTGAGTCAAGTTGACACAGCTGTCAATGTTGGCTAGGATTTGGCAGTTCTAATGACAGTGAAACAATAAGCATTTGCTGTCATTACTTTGTGAAACTGGCAGCAACATCTGGGATCTGTACACGCACATTAAAGCAGGGAAATTAAGAAGGTGACAGTAATTTTCTACTTCACCACCAGGTGCATTGTTGAAGACTTTGCAGATAAAAGTCAAATTAGAAAATCACAGAATTAACAGGAACTTTCCATGCCAGTAGTGCTGCTGCAAAAACCCTTGAAAATGGTACAACAGTGCTGAATAGGTGTCGCTGGATTTTATCATTCTAAGGAGTCACAATTAAAACTGAACAATCTCTTTCATTCCAAAAAATCAACTTTATATTTTTGTAATGTATTACAATCCCTGGTAATGTTAGTAACTGACTCGTCAAATGCCAGACTGAAATCTGTCTTGATTAGATCATATTTTTAACTCAATTTAACATGGTCTTTCATTGAAACCAAAGCATACGATGCTGAAGGCTTGGCTTTAACAATAAATCAGAAGTCTGTTATTATGTAAATGAAGATGTAGTAGTGCAAACAAAAACTATGAACATAATTGAATTTCAAAACACAAAATAAAATCCCATTATCACTTTACAATACTCAGAGGTCAGAGAGACCTCCCTTCTCTAACACTTCTATAGATTTGACTTCAGTTTCTTTTAATTCCTGACCAAGATGGTCTTCTTTTCCTTGATTTGTCACACAACTGAACTTAAACATTCTTAGCTTCAAATCACCCATTCAGGTTTCTAGTAAAATAAGTCTGGTCCAAAATTTTCAAACAGAAACCCTAACTAATGTTCATTTGATCCATTTTCTAGCTGTTCTGAATTAACTCCTTTCTCCTGGAGATACTACTCTCACATCTAACCTTAACCAGGTCTTCTACAAGCTGAAATCCTAAAGCTTTCCAACCTATCAGTTTTCACCCTAAGCAAGAAAAAAAGAACAAATTCCTGATTCTTCTAAACAGAAAACAAGTCACTGTTTCTCACGGTCCTTCTTTTCTCCAGTACGAACTAATTAAAGTCCCAATACAAACAAATTCCCATTATTAGTCCAGGAGCTGGTCCCTCATATGTATTGGTTTAAAAAAAAATCATAGCTCCAGAAAGACAAATTAATTCTCAGCCCCCCTCAAAACAGACAACACCCACGTGCCAGTGGTTCAAAATACTAAAATAATGCTGTTAATTATATTTATATATAATACACCTTGCATTGCAAATGGTAAACTTTTCCGTTCTACAATTTAAAATATACACAATTTGACAATCTTTCAACTTCTACTTTTTTCTACAAGTATATGTTGCATCTTCAATCTGCTTTCTATAATATTAGAGAAAATAATTTCAAAAATCTGTTTGCTGGATGGCTTTCTGAGAATTCTTCTATGTGATTGATTGCTTTGCCTACTTGATGACATCAATAGACAATAAACAATAGGTGCAGGAGTAGGCCATTCGGCCCTTTGAGCCAACACCACCATTCATTATGATCATGGCTGATCATCCACATCAGTATCCTGTTCCTGCCTTATCCCCATAACCCTTGATTCCATTATCTATAAGAGCTCTATCCATCTCTTTCTTGAAAGTATCCAGAGACTTGGCCTACACTGCTTGCTGGGGCTGAGCATTCCATATATCCACCACTCTCTGGGTGAAGAAGTTTTTCCTCAACTCTGTTCTAAATGACCTACCCCTTATTTTTAAACTGTGTCCACTATCTATAAGTGCTAGAGATTCTATATAGCAAATGCCAGGATAAATTCAACAATAGGAAATGGAAAACGCTATACCATAAGGCTTACTTCATCTGTAGGCAGCCTTCTTTCAGATAGTAGACCAATGTGGTCAACTCACGTCTGAACACAAAATGCAGCCAAACACAAGATCTCCCTAGCCACTATATCAAATACAGTATAATTACTGTTTTGTGTTTGCTGAGTAGTGTAGCCTGCACCTCAGCTTGACATTACATAAAAACTGTTTCTGGTGATAACATGTTGGCTAATTCACATTTTGAACAGCAGCAGCAATTTGCAAGCAATGTCGAATACAGACAATACAAAAGGTGCAAAGCTCTGCCGATTGAAGTGGTTTATTTTATCCAAGCCATATTTTCATGTTCACCAATTTGTTTTACAGTGCAACCTATATAAAGTGATAACCAAGTTCCTTTAAAAACACTTTGGGAGAATCTTCACAGCCCCAGAAAACATGGGCAATAGCAAGCCAATTGGTAAAATGTGCTGGGATTAGAAAAGTGAGATGAGATTCTTGACATCAAGAAAAGCGAAATCTGATTTTGCATCAAAGATTTTAAAAAGCAAGACAAATATCGTAATTATGAACAGTGAAAGGCCTACTTGCATGTATTATGATATTAACACCTAATTTTGCCTTGTTTAGATGCAGCTTGCTATTTTATGAGGTAGTGGAAAGAAACCAGTACAAGAAGAAGTCTGAGCATGTGCCTCGTGACTTGAGCTCACTGCTTGCTCCTCTTGACTTCCATCTTGGCCAGCATTCTCCAATATCACAGGGAGCGCTATGGTCAGTGACCACCTGCGCCATAACCATAGAGTTTGGCATCAAACACACACCAGCCTCGCCACATCATTACAGCACACCCAATTCATTTAAAATATAGTTCACCACTTCAGTACTGTACTTTCAAGCTCATGGGCACCTTTCGTTATAATGTTGCTGCCATGCAATTTTGCACACAAGGACAAGCAGCCATTTCGTGCATCAGAAAAGGGTGTATTTCAGGGCTCTTGGCTTTCTCTCTTGGCACTCACTCATCTTGTACCTACTTGAATGCTCACAGCATCTCTGCCTTGCCTTGTGGTACATTGCTGTCTCATTCAGAACTTCCAGCCTCACACTACTTCTGTCTGACCTTGCCTGTTAGGCATAGACTCAAAACCAGCAGCTTGTCATGTTTGCCAGCAATGACCAGTCAAGGGAATGGCTATGTTGCTGTGTAGCCCTGTATTAGATCAGTGTTACACCTACACTATGTCCTATCATTACATGGCAAGCATACTGCATGTGCTGCACCCAAATAACAATGTTTGACATTTTGAGGGGAGTAGTCAAGTCCAAGGTGGTTGTAGTCAGTCAGGAGATACTAGCACACTGAGTTAAGGGCCTCTCTCAAATCAGTTCAGGTGCTTGGACCCAATCAGCCAGCCACCTGGGGTGACAGCAGCCAGGGGTTTTGTATCATTATCATCCAGAAGGTAGCTCACATTCAGTCCTGGAGGTCCGGTACAAAAAAATCAGTCTGGGAGTTAGTCAGGGAGCTCCACGCACAGCAGAGATCAGTCAGCAGTCTCAGACCACTCCTCATTTGAAGCTGTCATTCCAAATTAGTCAGGGAGTAGCTGGACCATGGTCAGAACAGGGTGTCTGTTCACTCAAAATCAAGGGGCTAGTGCTGTGGTGGGAACAATGGAGGAGTCAATTGTGGCGACTGGAGGCAGCATGTTGGGATGCAGAGAGGATAATTATTGCAAAGAGGGGCAACTCAACATGCCAGATTGGGAAATGGTAGAGCATCGGCGGGCAGGAGGTATTCTGGGAGGTGTGGAATCATTGATAGTTACCACACACCGGCTTCAATAAGAAAGGGTAAACAGTGCACAACTATGGTGTAACACACATGTATCCCTCAGGTTCAAATGGTGTCAGGAGATAGCCTTTGCTGGTGTTTCATCTGCAGCATCCATCTCTTCCTCCTCAGAGGATTAAACATTTTTGTTGAAAAAGTTTCTCCTGCTCCCTTCTGTCTTCTTTGCAGTGAATAACCTACTTGGCAACTCGACACTGATGAAGTCTTTCTTCAGTCTTCGAGTTGCGTGAATATGCCTAGTCTCTGTACAACAAATCCAAATAAACATATTCCACTCCTTCTCACTTTGGTGATTTTTCACCATGACCTTCCGGTCAACATTGTCTCATGCCTGGAGTAACATAATACATCTTCACTTCGTCTTGCTTTTCTCTCACTTTGCCACTGATGTCAGCTTAAGCAAAGTGAACCTCGTTCTCGCAGCATGTTTAACACTAAACCATAAAAGGCGAGCAACCTGTTGTAGACCGTCAGGTTATTCTGGAAGTGAACGGATAATTGTCCAGTTTGTGTTGAAGAACAACATGGGAATTGCTGCCTAACTTGTCACCAAATACTTTTGCAAAGATCTCTTCACAATATGTACACTTCTTTCAGCAACGCAATTTGATGTTGGGTGATATGACAGTATTAGAGAGTGCGTTCAGCTTCTCTCTTACTCAAATATTTCCAAACGCTTCTGATGTAAACTGTGCCCCATTACCAGACGCCAACATTTCTAATAAGCTATAAATTACGAACCAACTTCTCAAAATCCCAATAGTTTTGACACTGGCAGAAAAGTATTGGGCAGTCTTAACATTTAGCTACTTGTAAGGGCTATCAAGCAAGACAAGACATTCTTTACCTTGCATGTGAAAGAAATCAACATGCTCATTCCCACCGTTTTCTTCTAAGTGAAGGTAGATTGAAAAGGAACCTGAGATGGATCATTTCTCATTCTCAGACATACACCACAACGTTTCATCATTTCTCCAATATCTTTATCAACATTTGGATACCAAAATTAGCTCATTAACTCTTTTGTACAAGTGATCTGAATGTCCATGAAGTTCCTCTAACAATCTCTCTGAATTCTGGCAGAATAATGAGTCAGAAGCCCCACATGAAAGAGCCTTGAGCAGCACAGTTCATTTGTGTGAAATACTCCTGCAATTTTTCATCACACTCTTTAGCCAGCTATTCGTTGTATAATTGATCATCACACTGAGCTTCACATCTTTCAGCATTTCTTCACTAATTTATCTGGCAGATGCTGGCATGTCATCTGTGCATGCAAAGTAATTTATAGCCAACTCAGCCTTCATGAGAAATCTTTAGAAACATCCAGATTTACATGAACTGCTTGATTATAGTATTTAATATTGCACAGTGCTAATTTTACATTTGGTTCTCTCTACTCAAAGTGAATCTGGAGTTCTGTTAGCACTACATAAATTAAAAGCATTGTTACTGATCCCCATGGAAAATAACTCAACCCGATTACCCATAACTTGTTCAACCGATTCCTTTCTATCAGACAGACTTTGCTCTTACCTACTACTTCCAATAAGAGGTATTAAAGTGGAATTGAATGATACATTAAAACATTAATTTCACCCAACATTGGAATAACTAGTCAACCTCAAATCAGTTTTACATAAGGGAATGTGACTTAGCAACTTCTTGTACTCTCCCAGTACAATAACAGTCACTGCCGTGACAGTGCCAAAAGCAAGTTGTGAATCTTCGAATTTTATCCCTACTGTGGACTTGGAATTTTATGTTCTGCATTATTACTCTCATCTGTGCAGTTTTTCTTGCTGTGTGACTAAGAATAACTCTTCATCTTCTTGCTCAATCTATCAACTTCTATTCCTGCAAACCTATGCACAATCCAAACCACTAAAATAGCTTTAGATGTTCAACTTTCACTGGAAGCTTTCGTGTGACCTGGGAGCAATACAGTTTCCTCTATTCTTGCATGACTTCTAGATATAAACAACTTTCCCACAAGCACATCATTGTCTTAAATTAGGACATTTAAATGATCGGAGGCTACTATAGCAGTGGTGGCATCTTGGTTTCTGACTAACCATGAACTTGGCTGTCATGACCCCAACCTCAGTGAAATCTGGTGCACTTCCTCTGCTAGTGCGGGTGAAGACCTTTTTTTGCAATTCACAACCCTCTTTCTACCGTTTCCACGTCTGTGACCTCATGGACATTACGCCAATTTAGAGGCGATAATGCTCTAATATCACTCTACTCGTAATCCAGGATCCCAAGCTAATGTTCTGAAGACAAAAGTTCAAGTCCCACCTTGGCAGACAATGGTATTTGGATTTTTGAAAAATTCTGAAATAAAAAATGCCAGTCTATATGTAACCATTGTTAATGGTCATACAACCCAAACTGGACCACTAATGTTCTTTTAAGGGAAAGAAATCTGCTGTTTTTACCTGGTCTGACCTATATGTGACTCCAGATACAAAGCAATGTGGTTGACTCTTAACTGCCCTAGGGTAATTGGAGATATTGGAAATATTGGACTATCCAGAAGTGCCCACATCCCATGAACAAATATAAAAAAACACATACTTTCTTCCAGGTCAGTTTATTCTCTTTGCTCAAAGTCTTGACCTGAAATTTGTTATTTTAGGTCTCCTCACGTCATGTCTCTAAGGTTCATTTCCAAGTTTGTGCCATACCCATAATGATGAGTGTTTCTTTAATGTAAGAATTTAATTTGCAACACAGTCTCACTTGGCAACTGCTTCCTTTAACAAAATGCAAATCTCAGTGCAATCTCATTCTTTGATTTGCAATACTGTTTTAGGACTCCAGAATCTCATTAATTTCAGAATATTCCGAAGGAAATACCAGTGAAACTGGCAATGATTCATACTGACTCAAATCATTCTGCAAAATTGAACTCCAATGCATTTCTCAATTTTTTTTAAATGTTTCTCCCTCCATGTATTCCATAACACTCAGATCTCATGCGACACAGGTTAATACCACGTCAAAAGCATCTGGCCTATAATGTTGAAGTCTTTATTTAATGCTGGGTTGAGTACTTAGGTTCCTCCTTTTCTCTGTCCTCTGCATTGACCTCAGGTCTGTCTGACAGTAGACCCACCGAGCAGCTTAGAGGGAACATGTGGAGTTCTTCTGTCCGTGGCATATGATGGTAAGTCAGTAGACACTGTTCCATCTTGCAAGCTGGAGAGCGGGCCCACACACAGGTATTTTCATTTCAATGTCTTTTCTGCCTTTCTCTCTCTCTCTCTCTGGTTTGGAGAAAATAAATAGCTCCTTTAACACAGAGTTAGCTGGCTTGCCACATGATGCCATCCCAATGACTGTAATGCAGGTATGACCATTGCTAGTGTATTCCAGGCGAATAATTGCAACTGGATTAAAGAATGGTTGTGACGTATTCCTCTCTCTGTTTCAGGCAATCATATTGAATGTGTAATCCCCATGCAACTGATTGTCTGGATGTTCTGTGAATGGATTAGGTGATGACCCAATCCAATAGCAAGGTAATTTTCACTGTGCGGGCCATGTAAATAGCTTTGGAATTTTTCATGTACAGGATGCAAATATTCAGCCATTTTAGAAGGTGCAATTTCAAATTCCTAGACTATTGTTTAATTATTTAAAGAAGTTGCTTCCAGCTAGTAATATCATAAATGTAATGTTTTGTAAAGCATGGCTTTACAGCAAACTGCTGAACATTGAGTATATTTTTGTTACAGAGATAGTTTTTGTGTCAGGATTTATTATTTTCAAATACCTAAATCAGAATGGAATTCAATATCATTTTGAACTGTTACAGAATGCTAGGCCACACACACAGTATCCTGTGAAAGCCTTCAGGATGTTAACATTTTTACATCATGCAAGAGTACTTTTGGCATATGTTTGAGATTTATCATTAGTTGATTAATATCCTTAATCCTATTTAATCTCTTCTTACTATAGGCATTTAACCTGTTAAGGCTACATGCTATCTGACTTCCACTGCATTTGATTGCTATTTTGGTAGTTAAATAATTCAAGAAATATTTATTGCCTCTTTCAGTTTCAAAAACCCCTGTCCTGCTCTTCACACGCATTCTGTACTTGATTTTTAATGCAAACTGAAGGAACATTGTCATTTTAATTTAATAACATGAAATATCAAACAAGAAGGAATGAATGAGAGATCACATTTCCAATTTTAGACCATGAAATCTTTATGGAGATCAAATAAAATTGAAACTTGAGAATATAGGAACTCCTATTTGTAATGAGCTTTTTCCACATGTTGCTCCAAGCCCCTTAAACTAACGGAGGACAGTAACGCAGTGGTAATGCCACTGGTCTGATATTCAGAACACCCTAAAAACTCATTCTCTGGGTAGAAAGGCTCACATCACATTAGAACAGCTAATGGCAATTCAATTCAATTCAATTCAATTAACACACTGGAACTTAAAAGCTAGCTTCAGCATGGGTGACCATGAAACCATTGATAATGTTTTTTTAATTTAAAACAATCTTATTCAATAACACCCTTTAGGAAAGGTATAATGCCATTCTATCCTGGCCCATGTGTAACTCCAGACCCAACAACACTAAACACTCTTCCAGATGGTGATGTAGGTAATTGTATCAAACTGCTATAAAGTCGAACTTTGAAGGATAGACCAGCATCAACCTGGATATTGGAGAGAACAACAGCAAACCCAGCTGGGCCGACCCCACAAAATCCTGCTGACAATTTTTTGGGACTTGTGCCAACAATGTCAGTCTAGTCTACCACTGGTCTGACATAGGATAGTCATTGGGCCAAACCTGACAGACAGGCAGACAGTGTCATCATCACCACCACTAGGTATATTCTGTCCCAAAACAAAGACAGACCCACCAAAAAGGTCACAGCACAATGATATAGTCAGAAGAGATCCCCTCGATATTGACTTCAAACCTTATGAAGTCTCTTGGCACCAATTCGAGAATGAAGAAGGAAACAACCACCTTCTGTACTGCCCCTCAGTTAATGAAATCAATACTCCATCTTGAATAATAACTTAATAGGTACTGAGGGTGACAATAATAAACTCTGCAAAGTGTGTGTGGGGGGGGGGGCCTTCAATATCTATGGAAAAGATTGGCTTGCTTGGTAGCTCCAGTATTGATCAAACCGTAAAGGATACAACTTCTAGGCTACATCTGCAGCAAGTGGTGAGGGAAAACAAAGGAAATAGTTTACTTGACCTCATCCTCACTAATCTACTTGTTGCAGGTCCTTGTGGAGACAAAGTTCCCACCTTCACATTGAGGATGCTCTCACTTGTGTTGTGTGGCATGATACCATGTTAAGTGGGATAGATTTTAAAAGAGATCCAGCAACTTGAAACTGGGCATACATGAGCTACCGTTAACATCAGCACCATCTTATTTATCCACAATCTAATCCTCATGTCTTAGCAAATCCCCTACTCTATGATGACCATCAAGATGGCAAAAATCACAGTTCAAATCAGAAAGGTGCAGGCTGGCATGTCAAGAGCAGCACTAGTCATGCTCAAAAAAAATTAGGTGTCAAATGTTGTGAAGCTACAAACACAGGACTACTTGCATAACAAACCATAGACACGGCAAATAGTCGACAGAGATAAGTGATCCCAGAACCAACGGACTAATCTGGGCTCAGCAGTCCTGCAACAGCCAATTGTAAGTGTGTAAATGGTGCAAATTGAACAGTTAACAGGAGGAGATGGTCACACACACACAGTCTCTCAAATGATTGGGGAGCCCAACACATCAGTGCAGAAGATAAGGTTGCAACACTTGCAAACGCCTTCAGCAAGAAGTACATATTGCATCATCCATTTTAGCTTCCTGCACAGGCTTCCAACATCACAGATTCAACTAATTTGAGTTTTACCACATAAAGATACAGCTGAAGGCACAGGATATTGCAAAAGCTGTGGATCTGGCAACACTCCTGAAAATTTACCCAAGACCTGTGCTCCAGAACTAGCCACACCCTTGACCTTGGCTTCTGTATAGCTCCAACACTGGTATCCACCCAACAGTGTGGAAAACTGCCTAAGCAAGTCCCATTGCAAAATAAAAGACAAATGCAACCCAACCAAATGCCATCTTATCAAGGTCCTTTTGATTATTAGTAAAATGATCAAAGAGGTTCTTAATAGCAGTATTAAACAATAGCACCCAGCAATACCCTGTTCACTCCTGCTCAGTTTAGGTTACATCAAGGTCATAAAGCCCCTGACACCATTGCAGACTTGACTGAAACATGAACAAAAATGCTGTTGTCCATGGAGTGACTTCCCATTGACATGAAGGCAGCATTTAAGAATGGCATTAAGAAGCCCAATCAAAACTGAAGTCAATGGGTATCAGATGGATAAAAAAACTCACTGACCAGAGCCATATCCCACACAAAGGCAGATGGTTTTGGTTGTTAGAGGTCAATTAAAAGTAAAAATACTGTGGATGCTGGAAATTTGACAGAAACACGAAGAAAGTGGAGAAACCCAGCAGGTCTGGCAGCATTTCTGGTGAGAGAAGTGGAGTTAATGTTTCAAGTTACTAGTTCAGAAGACTTCTTCAGCAATTTCCATTTTTACTGAAGGTAAAAGATCCAGGACATCCTGGCAGAGGTTCCTCAAGTTAATATCCTATGTAACCATCTTTAGCTGCATAAATACTCCAATTTTTTTCCAATCTAAATTTCTTGAAGCAGAAGACTGTTCCTGGAACACAGTCTATATCCCAAATATAATGACAGCATATCATGAATGATATGCTCCACTAAATGATAGAACAAGCCTCCTTTGTCTTTTAAGCTCCATCCTAAGGGCAGAAGTCGGATATTCTCTTATAAAACTGCACAACACTGAGAATCCATTCCCTGCTCCTCAGATATTGAGGTCATCTATATGTGGCAAGATCAAGACTGCATTGAGGCTTAAGTTGATAAGTGACCTATGTCACACACATGCTTGGCATAGACCAACTCCAACCAGAGAACCTAACCATTTCACTTGACATCCAATGACATTACAATTGCTGAATCCCCCATAATAACATCCTGGGGTTGCCAAGTTACCATTCACCTCATGATGCCCCAAAGTCAGTCCAACATCTACAAAGCCCAGGTCAGGAGTATGATGAATATTCTCCACTTACCTGGATAAGTGTAGTTCCAACAAACAATCAAGTAGCGCAACATCATGCAGGACAAAGTAGCCTGCTTTACTGGCACCACATTACCACTCATGCAAATGGCAACATAGTGCATCATTTACAAGTTGCACTACAATAATTCATCTACTTCCTTTGACAGCACGTTCCAAATGTGTGATCGTTAAACATAGAAAGGGGGGCAGAAAATGCACTGGATCAGGACCACCTGCAATTTCATCTCCAAGCTACACGCCATCCTGATATGGAGCTATAATCACTGTCTCTTCAATGTTGCTGCACCAAATTCCTGGAATTCCCTCCCTAACAGCATTATAGGTATCTACACCCCACATAATGCAGAAGTTTAAAGATAAGGTATATATGGTTCACTAAGGGCAATTAGGGAATGATAATAAATGCTGAACTAGCCAATGACACCAACATTTAGTGAATATATCTAAAATCAAATCAATTTTATTCCAATCTAAATTTCTTGAAGCAGAAGACTGTTCCTGGAACACAGTCTATATCCCAAATATAATGACAGTATATCATGAATGATATGCTCCACTAAAAGATAGAACGAGCCTCCTTTGTCTTTTAAATATTTTATTAAGCTCGAAGAACATTGAACCTGTTAAAAATTGCAAAAGAATTGATCTAAATTCTGAGCCATAATTCAGATGAGAGCTGCATGGGAAGGAACCTTTTATAGCTGCCACATGGAAAGAGAGGGAGGGGAACTGCTCTTCCCAGAGCAAGAACAAAAGTGCTGGAAAAGCTCAGTAGGTCTGGCAGCATCTGTGAAGGAAAAAACAGAGTTAATGTTTCGGGTCCAGTGACCCTTCCTCAGAACAAGGATGCCTGATGGAATCATATGCTATATGTCGCGTAGGGTAGGGGGGTGCGGAGGAGCATTCAATAACATCCATGGACAGCTGTAAAACATGGCTGCTCTACTCTACACCAATATTATTGTTGACTTTTCAGAACGGTGTAATGGAGTGTCAGAGGTTAACACTTCTTGTAGCAACCTCAAGCAGTGTTACAATCACATGAACAGCAGTTAAGCAAAGAACTGGTACCAACCTGTTACAGCACTTTTCTGTAGATTCATATCTTCACCAGAGGGTTCCTTTCAATTTATTTTGGCCCCTCCTTAGTGATCTGTCCCTTTAGCATTGGTAATGGCTGCTAACTGTCTTTTAAGTCCCTCTCGAATCATAGAATTTGTTCACATGTATTCATTTCTTCCCACCAATAGCACAAGGAACAAAATCTAAATCGGTGTTTTTAACTGCTTTGTTACAGAGCCAAAGGAAAGTGAGAAAATTAGATGAAGAATCATTTAAGTGTGTGTAAAATGCAACAGTCATCTCTCTCAAAAACCTGGTTAGTGTCTCAGCTGAAAAGGAAAAAATAACATCTGCAATACCCAAGTTAAAAAGAATCATCTAGGATTACTGGAAAATGGTCTCGAGTGACTTCAAAAATCTATAAGTGACAGGCCCGAATGTTAAGTGCTCCAATGTCAAAAGGTGGCACATTTTCTAGTAAACCACTGCTCCCCATTGTGCTTTAATACAACACATTCAACAGAATTCATGAGTGGTACTGGCAGTGAGTCCACTGAGAAGTAAATCGCTGGGAATAAACTACAAAATTACAAATGGGATAAAGTGCTATAAAATTGATAAAAGCATAGTTTAAGCTATCTAACAAGAATCCAGTGTTTTGTTACATACACAATAAATAATGAGTCCATTTCTTCTTGAACAAAGGAACAGAAACATAAACCTAGTACCAAGATTTACAGTAATTCCTGAACAGCATGAGTTGGCATCACTGTTAATAGAAGCAATTTTAACTGAACAGAGCGATTATGTAGCTCTGGACTCATTGCTAATGGTGCGACTACCCTCTAGAAGTCTTTTGTCAGTAAAAACAAGTTGCAGTTTTGAGCAAATTGATTGCAAGTCACTTCCCACCGATCAAGATGAAGCATTAACTGCTCAAATAGAGCCAGACACAATAATTAAGCTTATGTAGGGTGACATGGCATTAAAATGGCACAATTCTTCACTCTGTAGTGAATGACAGAAATTGGTTTGAAGAAACCATAACATTTCCAACTATGCATTAATTAGCGTAACAATCCTTTTTTCAATAAAATTATCAACATTAAAATGATAAACAAGAACAATTGGGAGTGTCTCTTTGTAGGAAGATTTCTATTGGTGATACGAAGTTATTACTATAAGCACACACTTGCACTACATCTGAAGGGTGAAAGGCTTAGAAGCATGAAGATCCTATCTTGTCTGTGCGTTAAAACAGATATTTTCCTTTAGAAATTGGGTGACTTTTCAGGCAATGAAAATATTAACTTTTTTTTTAAAACACAATTAAATAGACAGATCGTGAATGGAGATTTTTGAGCAACCAGATAGTCAAAATTAAGTAGACTCTAGCAACAACTGGACAGCACAATTTCACTTGTGCAATGCCACAAACCTTCAAAAAATCTGTGATTTCAGTAAAATAGAATCAAGATGTTTACTAAGCTTTGGGCTGGAGTGACAGAGGATGAAATTTGATTTGGGGGACTGGGAGTGGGGGTGGGGGGTGGTGAGGAAATGCCACAAAATGGGCAACCGGTCTGCATCATTTTTTAACTATAGCTAAATGTTCTGAAGGCAATGGATAATAAGTGTCAATCATTATGTAACTTGTGAAAGTCTAATTTCATCCCAACTCTCTCAGTCTTTGTAGCTCCAAGAAAGCATCTGGAGATCTTTCAAACTGCAGCATCAATTAATAAACAGTACAAATATTTATAGGACATCATATTGAAGTTCAGCTTCTGTAGGTGTCATACGTGTACCATTTCACCTGTTGTACTGTCGATAAAGCTACTGTGTGGAAATCCTTGCCATCTCCACGGGACTGTGCTTCAAAACTATTAAACATTAAAGCTGGTGGACCAGGGGTGAAGCCATTTGGAAGTTAGTGTTCCCAGCTAGGACTTCACTGGACATGTTTATAACACAGAAATGTAAGCAAGTAATATGGATGCTTTCCGAGAGACTCAGAATTAGGAGCAGCACAAATGATACAAGGGGAGTTCCCATCTCAGTGATTCAGTATCCCATTGAATTACACATGCTATGGCCATTGAGTTTTAATGAACAATATGGCTCCAGATTTGATCTTGGTCTATACTAAATTGACTGGCCTCAGCTTGAACACCAGGGAAGATAACACAACGATCAATATCAGCAGTGATGTTATGGAAGAGGTGGTGGACTGCTATGGGGTTGTGGGCAATGTGGGTGCAGTGATGGACTTAACTAAGACAGTAGGAGTTAGATCAACTAGGACAACTCACATCCAGGTAATGCAAAATTGTATGTTCACATGTTTGGTCCTGTCAAGACTAAATAGGAAAGAATAGGGATTTTACCAGGGATCATCTTGGCTTATGACACTCAAATGGTACAAAAGTTTAGAAGGGCCCTCCAGAACACTGTTCAGTTTTACATGGTGGAGAACTGGTCCTTGAGTACAGGACTGGTAATTTTGGCCTCCAGCAGTAAATTTATACCCAATTAAAATTATGCCTTACCAAAAAAAAGGGAAAGTTGGAAATGTTTTAAAAAATTAAATCCAGCATTCCAACGTGTACAAAACTTGAGATGCAGCAGGTAGCTGTCTAAGGCACTCACTGGCTTTTTGAAACAAATTGAGAAAATATAGGGATCAAACTATGTTTACTCTATTCAAGCTGTAATTCAATATTCATAGATTGAGAATGTGTGTGTGCCTGGCAGGCCTAACACAAAACATGCATTGCGATGCTGTGCGCAGTTAAGGGAAGCCAAGATACTGAATCTGAAAATTACAGTGATTTGTGTGCTACAGAACTTTCTAACATATTCCTCTATCCACTGTTTGAAAAAAAGCAGGTATGAATACATTTGAAATAAATGACAGTCTTTAAAATAGAGAAAGGAACTTGATACTGTTAATATTGCATTTATAGGCTTAAATATGAAACAGAATGTTTAAAGAATTCCTAGATTTCCTAAGCATCAGCAGGTAACAAAGTTCACTTTTTTTCTTATTATGATGATCAGACTGAGCCATTCAAACCGTGACAATTCCAAATCTAACTTCCAGCCTGGAATTACTTTGCTGATTCTAACTAGCATTGAGCGAAAAAATGATTTGATTAGCAGTGTTTCCAGAGAAGAAAACATTTGAATTCCACCTTGAAGGCCAGATGAAAACAATATCCCCAGGTGAAGGATGTGTGTACGTGAACAAAAAGCAAGGATTCACCCATGATGGTCCTCAAGTATTTTTTACATTGAGTATCAGCAAGCTATCTAAATACATATTTAGGAAGGGTCACCGGACCCAAAACGTTAACTCTGCTTTCTCCTTCACAGATGCTGCCAGACCTGCTGAGCTTTTCCAGCAACTTTGTTTTTGTTCCTGATTTACAGCATCCACAGTTCTTTTGGTTTTTACTCAATGTCTAACCCCACATCTGAAATTCTGGACAAATATCTGATGGTGACAAGCTCGACGCTGATAAAACTACCGTTCACAACTCTTCATGTTCAGAAATACACAGGAGGAGAAGTTTTGAAAAGAAAAAAAGAGAGTGACTTGCAACAATGAAGAACTTTTATTACAGGAAACTTTCCTGTGAAAAAGGCTATTCATAGTAATGACGTTGATTCATTACAGATCACTCAGAAATCCAAGTTATGTGGCAACACAGACTTTCACATGCATATTATTAGAATGGAGCTATGGATAGCAGTGGTATAGGCTCAAAATTGTCTTTCCTTCATATGGCTGGCTAGGAATTTCAACCAGTCTCATGCCTGCCATTGGTGGGTTTTGGAAGGGTTTGCCAGTTGACATTCAGTTGTTTCGCAACCAAATCCTCAGGTTAGGGAAGGGGTGGGGGGTAGTGTGGGTAGGTGCAAGGGGGCATTGAAACCCAGAACTCTTGGATCAGAGCAGAGGTGCTACCCACTGAACAAGATCCCCTCACTGAATCAGAGAAAAATAAAAACAGAAAGCCAACATCTTGAAATCAGGATATTTTGTGAAACCAGAAAACAATCAGAAACCAGAAATGACTTACAGAGATAGTAGGAACTGCAGATGCTGGAGAATCTGAGATAACAAGGTGTGGAGCTGGATGAACACAGAAGGCCAAGCAACATCAGCAGAGCAGGAAAGCTGACGTTTCGGGCCTAGACCCTTCTTCAGAAATGGGGAGGGGAAGGAGGTTCTGAAATAAATAGGGAGGGGGGGAGGTGAATAGAAGGTGGGTAGAGGAGAAGATAGGTGGAGAGGAGGCAGACAAGTCGAAGAGGCGGGGATGGAGCCAGTAAAGGTGAGTGTAGGTAGGGGGGTAGGGAGGAGATAGGTCAGTCCAGGGAGGACGGACAGGTCAAGGGGGCAGGATGATGTTAGTAGATAGGAGATGGGGGTGGGGCTTGAGGTGGGAGGAGGGGATAGGTGGAAGGACAGGTTAGGGAGGCGGGGACGAGCTGGGCTGGTTTTGGGATGCGGTAGGGGGAGGGGAGATTTTGAAGCTTGTGAAGTCCACATTCATACCATTAGGCTGCAGGGTTCCCGAGCGGAATACAAGTGATAAAAAGGTACTGCAGATGCTGGAGAATCCGAGATAACAAGCATGGGGCTGGATGAACACAGCAGGTCAAGCAGCATCATAGGAGCAGGAAACTTGACGTTTCGGGCCTAGACCCTTCATCAGAAATGAAGGAATATAAGTTGCTGTTCCTGCAACCTTCGGGTAGCATCGTTGTGGCACTGCAGGAGGCCCAGGATGGACATGTCGTCTGAGGAATGGGAGGGGGAGTTGAAATGGTTCGCGACTGGGATGGCAGTTGTTTAGTGCGAACCGAGTGTAGGTGTTCTGCAAAGCGGTCCCCAAGCCTCCGCTTGGTTTCCCGGATGTAGAGGCGGCCACAACGGGAACGGCGGATGCAGTATACCACATTAGCAGATGTGCAGGTGAGCATCTGCTTGATGTGGAAAGTCTTCTTGGGACCTGGGATTGGGGTGAGGGGGGAGGTGTAGGGGCAGGTGTAGCACTTCCTGCTGTTTCAGGGAAAAGTGCCGGGTGTGGTGGGGCTGGAGGGGATTGTGGAGCAGACAAGGCAGTCATGGAGAGAGTGGTCCCTCCGGAAAGCAGACAAGGGTGGGGAGGGAAAAATGTATTTGGTGGCGGGGTCGGATTGCAGATGGCGGAAGTGTCGGAGGATGATGCGTTGGATCCGGAGGTTGGTGGGGTGGTACTTGAGGACAAGGGGGATTCTGTTTTCGTTATTTTTAATTGCGGGGAGGGGGTGTGAGGGATGAGTTGCGGGAAATGCAGGAGACACTGTTGAGGGCGCTCTCAACTACTGAGG
>JAHRHZ010000223.1:19812193-19937960 GCA_024137785.1 Ginglymostoma cirratum
TACACCGTGTTATCTCATTTTTTTTTTAAAGCTCAGGTTTTCAACTTCCAGATTACTTCAGAAACAGTCTCTCGTCAATTTCATCACTGATACCATGGCAGCCAGTATGAAGGCATGAAAATTAAAATTCCATTATTGGCTGAATTGCTGCTTTGCCAGTTGTACTGGATAAAATTCCACCCTAGGATATGACAGAATAAATATTGACAACTCTGCCAAACACTTGCCATTTTACGGTCAAAAAATGTTCAGATACAAAAATGTGGGTGGTGGATGTGCTTGATCAAATCTGTAAACTGACTCCTCACTGCAGTGAACAATGAAGTGAGGAGGAGTAGAATCAAAGAGAACAATGAAGATCGTCCAATGCAAGGGTTTCGCAACTTTATTTCAGTGAAATTCAAGTTAAGGGAATGGATGTCTGAAATCTTCACCTGGTTAGCGTTACAAAGTTTTGCCAACATCTTTAATATTGACAGTACAAGGTAAACAGAATTTACAAGCGGAAAGTGTCAATTAAAATTTCTCTTTTTCTTGCAGGGCTGCATGGCCAAGTGAGTATCCTTCCCAAATGAAAAAGTGGTTTACATATCAGGGCCTCAAGTTCCCACAATGAACAATTTTGGAAAGAACTGTTAAAATCTGATCATACGCCTGCACAAGATTATTTGTGTTTCTCTCAAAGTGAATTTATATCCATCGGGAATTCAACAGACATGTCCAAAGAGCACAGTTCTTTTCTTACATGCCTAAATGCTTGGAAGTTTGGGAACTACATCAGAATACTTTTGCAATAACTTCTATAGTGTATGAACAGAATCCCATTACTGATCTCCCATTGCCAACTTTTCCTTGATCTAGTTTGGAAAATCGACCTCCAGAAGTGCAACAAAACCTGCCTACATGCACAAATCATTTACCCCTACCTCACTGAGGAATTATCTAATGTGCTACAAAACATACAGCAACCAGATTTTATTGTCCTCTTATATGCTTTCATATACAGAGACCATGGTTTGAGGTAAACCTTTCAGTGTGCTTTATGCTAACATCATTGCAAGCATTCCTCATGAGTATATTGCATCTAAGCAACATTTCAGCCAGTTGAGTCTGTCTTTGAAATGATCATGGTAGATTATATGCTTCAATGCCTTTTATCCAATTCATTCCCATTACCAATAGTGTATCAAAAATTTAACACCTATCTTAAAAACACATCCAAAAACTGAGCTTCAACAAGTCCACTGTGGTAGACAATTCCAAAGGTTCACAGCTCTCTGAGTACAAAGAATTCTTATCTCAGACCCCAGGTAACATGCCTCCTGCTCTAGACTTCACAACCATGGAAAGCATCGTTACCATGTGTTCATAAGAAATAGGAACAAGAGTGGGCAATTTGGCCTATCAAGCCTACTCCACCATTCTTGGCTTATCTGACATTCCTCACATCCACCTTCCTGTCCTTACAACATAACCCCACTACTGATCAAGAATCTCAGCCTGAAATATACTCAAGGGCATTGGTACTCCTTGCTTCAGAGAGCTGTGAGGGCAAAGGCTCTCAACTCAAGAAATTCCTCATCTCAGTCTTAAATTGGCACTCCTTTATTCTCAGACTATGCCCTCTGGCTCTAGACTCTCCCGTGAGAGGAAACATCTTCTCAGTATTTACCTTGCTAAGCCCTTTAAGAGAATTCTATACATTTCAATGAGATCACTCCTCATTCTTCTAAACTCCACTGAGTAGAGATCCAACCTGTTTAGCCTTTGCTCATAAAACAATTCCTCTATACAAGGCATTATCTTAGTGAATCTTCTCTGAAATGCCTCCAAATGAAACAATATCTTTCCTTAAGTAAGACAACTGAAACTGTTCACAATATCCAGAGTGGTCTCACCAATACCTTGTACAATTGCAAAAAGACTTCCCTACCCTTCTCCTCCAATCATCTTGAAATAAGGTCAACATTCTATGAGCCTTCCTGATTACCTGCTGCACCCGTGTGCCAGCTTTCTGTTTTTCGTGCACAAGGGGAGGCAACAGCTTCATGGTATTGTTACTCGACTATTAATTTAGAGACACCAGTAGTGTTCTGGGGACTTAGGTTCAAATCCCACAATAGCAAATGTAGAAACTTGAATGCAATGTGTATCTCGAATTAGGGGTCTAATGGTAACCATAAAACCTTTCATTATCGAAAAAAACCCATCTGATTCACTAAGGCCCATTAGGGAACGAAAGTGCCATTCCTGCCTGGTCGAGCCTACATATGATTCCAGACCCACAGCAAATGTGGTTGATTCTCAACTGCCCGCTGGGCAATTAGAGATGGGCAATAAATGCTAGCCCAGCCAGTGACACCCAAATCCAATGAATGAATAATGAAGTACTTCCACAGCGCTAGGGACCTGGGTTCAATTCCACCCTTGGGCAAATGTCTGTGTGGAATTTGCACAATTCTCTGTATGTACACGTGTGTGGGTTAGATGGATTAGCCATGCTAAATTGCCCATAATGTCCAGGGATGTGCAGGCTAGGTGGAGTAACCATGGGAAATGCAGGGGTAAGGGGCTGGGTCTGGGTAGGGTGCTCTTCAGAGGGCTGGTGTGGACTCAGTGGACCAAATGGCCTGTTTCCACACTGTAGAAAGTTATGATAACACTCTGTACTTGACTATTCACTGCCTGCCAACACAAGACCGATCCAATTATTCCCACCCAGTTTTATTTGTCAATCATTAATCCATGTTAATACATTACCTCTTATGCCATGTGCTTTAAAATTTTCTGACCAGCCTCCATCAGCTCTCCTTTATTAATACTGTGGTTGTATCTTCAAAAAAATTCCAATAAGTTTGTCAATTTCTCATTCACAAATCCTCAAGTGACAATGCCCAATCAGGGCATTATTATCCAAGTATCTATTTCTCGCATCCTTTGTAATAGATTCTAATATTTTCCTTACCATTGATGGAAATTTTCCCCATTTTTTATCAATCCCTTCTTAAATAGTGAGGTGACATTGCTACCTTCCAAGCGATGGAAATCATTTCAAAATTTGAAGAATTTTGAAAAATAATGACCAATGTCAACACCCACCTTCTTTGTCAGCCACAGTTGAATGACCTTTTTGTTTGTAGGAATGTATACTTGTAAGCAATGCAGTTGTTCTAAAAAGACACTTCATTGCCTATCTACAGTCATGCATTGTGGTGACATCTTAAAAAAAATTAAGAACAAGATTGTTAATTAGCCCTCTTTCATTGCTATTTTGTATCTGGTATTATGGAATGTCCTCTTGTGCATTTGTCAATGTATTACCTAGAAACTACACGCAACACACTCCAGAAACTCATCCTCCATACCCTTAGTGCTCATTTGGTTTATTGTGTACATGCATATTGAAGTCACCCCTGATAACGGCATTGCTCAAACTACAAGCTTCTCTCATTTCCTGATTAATATCGTGCTCCACACCACCACTACTATTTGGTGACCTATAAATATCAACACGCACTGCCATTTACCATCGATTTGTTCCACACAGACAGATTCATACACATCATTCTTCAGATCAGACATCCCCCTGCCCCCGCCCTCAGTAATAAACTGATCCCATCTCTTATTATCAGCACAACTCCACCTCCATTTCCTTTTTTAGAGTCCTTTGTAAGCAAACATCCATGATTATTCAGTTCCCAGTCCTGGTCATCATGCAGGTGCGCTAACATAATGGAAATTTGATCATACCCATGTATCTCAATTTGTGCCTTCAGGTCATCCACCTTGTGAATGTTGCTTATATTCAAGTACAGTGCCTTTAACTTTGTCTTTTTTTTAAGTTATTCCACTTTTGAAGCATACTCTATACTCAACTTTGTTTCTCGTGTCTTCTAGTTCTCTTGTATGTTTTCAATTCCTATAACCAACTTTACTTCTTTTCAGGTTGAGTTACTCCTTAGGTTCCTATCCCATTAACCACACCCACCAGCCCTACCAAATTTCCAAAATATATTCAGTCTCAATTCCTTTAAAGTGTAACCCATCCAGCTTGTACAGGTCCCATCTGCCCCTAATCTTGTTCAATTGCTCAGAAATCTAATATCCTCCCTGCTACACCAGTTCTCCAGCCATGTACCTAGTCATCCCTTCTGTCCTTGTGCTCTAGCTCTTGGCACCGAGCAGTAATCCTGGAATTACTGCTCCTGAGATCCTGCTTTTAAATTTCCTTCTCAACTCCCAGAAATCTGCCTTCAGAACCTTATCCTTTTTCCAACTATGGTATTAGTGCCAAAGTGGACTTATAATAAATAGTAATTCTTGTTAAGTACAAAAAGCTGATCCATGCTTTTTAATCCAACCGGGTCTGAAAATCAAGGGCTTAACTTCCAGCATGTTTCCCCTATAAGGCATGGACAGAAATTCACTTCAAAAAAATTGTAACAGGATGATCTGATTTTAACAATCTCTTTAAATGATTGTTCAAATTAAGACCAGAATAGGCCCTTTAAGCCTGCTCTGCCATTCAATAAGATTGTGGCTGCTCTGATTGTGTTCTGAATTCCACATTCTTGTCTACACCTGATGAGCTTTGATTCTACTGCTGAAACTTACTTTGTTTTCAGCTCTTTTGTCTCCATTGTAACCCCCATTTGCCTGGTCTAATCATGGTTCAAAAAGGACAGAGTTAAATGGGATCCTTGCTTTTGCGTAATAGAAAATTAATCACAACTTAAGTATCACAGAAAAGGCCAGTTTTGTGAGATTGGAAAATCTTCATTCATATCTATTTATTTCTCCAAGTGTTTGCAGATAGCCACGCCACGTGTACAGAACGCCTGGTATTGGCTTTATCTCTGCCATGTCAAAATAAAGTGTTATTGCTTTGCTCTCCAAGTATTAGTGTGAAGCTTTGATTTTTGAAATGTACTGAATCTCTCATCCATTAACTGGAGGGGGGGGTGAATATCCACACAGTTATTACTTCTCCATTTTACTTATTTTATGCACACAGTCTCCATGGGCTGTGGTTTCACACTGACTTTAATGTTCTTTGCATACCAGTGCATCACAAAACAGGGGCATTATGCAAACAGGGGTTTGCTTGAAATTATTATGAAAGGGCAAACGTTTCACTTTTGTTATTCATTCATGGGATGTGTGAGTGCATTGCAGGCATTGCCAGTGTTTGTGGTTGTAGACTTGCTCGCCAAGCCGGTGTTTTTGATTGCAGACATTTTGTCACCCCGCTTGGTAACATTGTCAGTGCACTTCTTGTGAAGCGTGGGTGCTCTGTCCCACTTGTTATGTATATGCCTCGGTTTGCTGAGGTGGTTGGCATCACTTGCAGTTCTGTTATTCAGTAGTTTGTATATTGGGTCCAGTTCAACGTGTTTGTTGATAAAGTTTTGGTTAGAATGCCAGGCCTCCAGAAATTCTCTGGATGTCTCCGTTTGGCTTGTGCGATTATGGATGGGTTGTCCCAGTCGAATTCATGTCCTTTTTTGTCCGTGTGTACTGAGACCAGTGAGAACTGGTCATGTCTCTTGGTGGCTAGTTGGTGTTCATGTATCCATATTCCCAGTTTTATTCTATTTTGGCCTATGTAATGTTTCTCACAGTGCTTGCACGGTATTTTGTATATTACATTGGTTTTATTGGTTGTGGGTATGGGATCCTTTGTGTTCATCAGTAGCTGATGTAGGGTGGCTATCGGTTTGTGGGCTACCCTGATACCTAGGGGTCTGAGTAGTTGTGGTCATCTCCGATACGTCTCTGATGTACGGTACGGTGACTAGTAATAGTGTATAGCCATGTTGTGTCTTCTTGTTGTGGTCTGTCACGGAGGTAACAGCAGATTGTGCTTTCTGGGTATACATTCCTTGTAAAAACTCCATATAAGTGCTCCTGTTCTGCTTTGCACAATTCCGGGTTGCTGCAGTGTGTTGTGGCTTGTTTGAATAATGTCCTGATGCAGCCTTGTTTATAGTTGGGGTGGTTGCTGGTATAATTAAGTATCTGGTCCATATAGGTGGTTTTTCTGTATATGTTGGTCCGGAGGTCCACATTGTTCTTACGTTCCAACATTACATCTAGGAAGGGTAGTCAGTTATTGTTCTCCTCTGCTTTTGTGAATTTTATTCCAGTGAGGATGTTGTTTATGTGTCAGTGGGTTTCTTCTAGTCTTGTGCGTTTGATAATCACAAAAGTGTCATCTACATAGCGGACCAAGAGTTTGGGTTGGAGAGTGGGCAGTGCTGTACGTTCTAACCTTTGCATTATTGCTTCTGCTTTCAGTCCTGATTTCAGGGATCCCATTGGTGTTCCCTCAATCTGTTTGAATATACAGTTGCTGAAGGTGAAGTTGTGAGGCACAAATCAAGCAGTTTCAGGGTGGTGCCCTTGTTGATGCTGTTGTTGTCGTGGGATGCCTGCCTTCGTGATACGTGTGGCAATTGTCTCTTTGACTAGGTCAATGTTTATGGACAGTGCTGTTACTTCGAAGGATATCATTATCTCGTCCTCTTCTATTCTGGTGTCCTTGATCACGTTCAGGAATTCTTGGGAAGACTGGATAGGGTGGGTAGTGTTGTCTATTTCAGTTTCTGTTGTAGTTCTTAAAAGAGCAATCCAGAGTTACATCCATGCAGCCTTCTGCAGAGGGGCAAAAAAAAAGATTTGGAGCTGGCTAGACATGCCTGTGCCTCTTTATTCTCACTAACATGCAGAGTACCAGTGCATTTGGCCCCAGTATGGCAGGGACAGTTGGCAATTGTGTCAGCATCTTCCAGTCTTATAAAGATGGCTTCTGGAACAAGTTGGTTGATTTTGATAATCCAAGAGATCTGCTGCCATTGAAAGTAGGTGTCAGGTTCCTAATTATCCCTTGATCCTCACTCATAAGCTTTGATGGACATATCATCAAATGATGCCTTGCCAGCAATCTATAAATGTGCGCTTGTGTGGTCTAACTGTGCTCTAACTGGTTGATGTAGTTCTATGACAAACTTATGCAAGTTCAGTTCATGAGCTACCAGTTCAGAATTTTGACTTATCAGACGTCTTTCTATTGGGTTTGCTATTCTACTAGTGGCAACAATTTTAAAAACCAGAGGTTTGCATAATCCAAACATTTGACTCATTATGATATCAGTAGTTTTCTTACAAAAGCTGATGGTGAGTTTGAACTGCTGCAGTTCATATGGTGTCGACACACCTACAATGCAGTTTGCAAGGGTGTTCCAAGATTAAAAATCAAGCAGCGCGAACAAACAAAGCCATATTTCCAAATGAGGTGGTTGTGTGACTTGGAGGGTACATTGCAGGTGATTGTTTGAGAATGTACCAGGAGCCTTTGAAACAGGTTTCATTGACCTGGAGGGCATCAAGTTTCTTCAGTACTATTGGAACTATACTGACTTCAGTCAATCTGAGTGTATTCCATCACATTACCAATTTATGTCTTGTGGAAAGGATATTGGCTGTAAGCAGATTGGCAGCAACGCCAGCCTCTCAGCTGCTCTTGTGGAGACAGCAATTTAAAAGACTCTCACAAAATGTTCCAGTCAGTAGTCATCCTGAGAACCTATTTTCATCTTACTATTTCCAAATAGTTTCCAATATTACTTACTGCAGCCACGAGCTTCCAGCTTGTATATTACATCTAAATTGTGATCGAACCTTCCCACACTGCCTGAATGGTGCTCTCATTGTGCATGGAATTTTTTTTACCCATTTCACTGGACATGGGTGTCGCTGACTATGCCAGCATTTATTTCAACCCTCAACTGCCCTGGAGAAGGTGGTTGTGAACTGCATTTTTAAACCACTGCAAGCCACAGGGTGGATGCTGGTAATCCATGTCACAAGTACAACAGGGAGTTCAAAAATTTTCATCCAGGTACAGTGAAGGAACAGTGATCCAGTCCCAAATCAGAATGGAGTCTGCCTCGGATGGGAACTTGCCAGTTCTACTTTCCCATCCACCCATCTACTACCTTTGCCCTTTTAATTGGAAAAGAATGTGGGAAGGAGCTATTCAAGAACCCTTACTAAGTTAATCAAGCGTATCATGTAGACAGTACATACTGCTGCTACTGAGCAATGTTGAAGGAATGAGTATTCAATATGATGAATGTGGAGAGTTCGCTTCACTCTTGTGGCACGTACTAGTATCCCTATCCCTGGAACAGAAGGCCGAAGTTCAATACCCACTTGCTCTACAGATGTATGCCATAACATGGTTGAACTGGTTGATTTAAATAGCCATTTTAGTGAGGACTTTTAATAAAAATTACAATTCCATATTAAAGTCCTTAAGATCGATTATATCTCTTAAGAGAGAGAGTGAAAAATGAAAAACTTTGTTCTCATGAGTTTACTATAACTCAATATTATGAAATATTGTGACATCAGGTCAGTTTTCCACAAGAATGATGTGCCATTCCTGATAACAAAGATCCTTATTATTGTAAAGGAGCTAACTGGGTACATATTTCCACACACAAAAAAAAACTTCAAATGACAAACACTGGTCTTTTCTAACCTACGGTGTTCACAAAGGAAGTGAAATGGCAACAGAGTCATTGTGAAGCAGTATAACAAATAACCTCTGATCCTTACTGTTGGATAAGCACAAGACCCAAACAAGCATGCTTTCTCCACATTCAAGCTCCTAGTAACTTATGTGTGGTTCAGCTGGCAGTTGTCATGCATGCATCCGGTGGAGTTAAAAATAAAAATTACAGATTTAAGATGTACCCTAATAATTAAGATCAACATCAAATACAGCTATTTACATTTCAGTCTTTGTGCCTTTGCCTCTTCATGCATACATCTGTCATTATTATGTACTTCCAGGTCAGGGATGACAAGAGTCAGCTGCCGATCAGCTATCAATGCCTTAGCCATCCTCAATTATGACATTATGATTTTTATTTTAAATGTTACTCACTCAAGCCCTACACATGACCATAAGTGATATTAATATACATTTTCCAGAATGGCATCAAGAGTTTTGCGCATTTGGAATTCTGAAGTCAAAGTCAAGTTCTGGAGGTGAAAGAACACCAAACTAGCACATTATACGAGCCTCAACTTGAGCAGATCATCCCTTTGCCAAAAACAAACCCAACTTCTATGAAGGCTGTATGTGAAAATCCTTTTCTTGATTAAATTGATGAAACTAGGTTTACAAAATGGCTAATCAGTTCACTGTGTCATGGAGCAGGGATTCTCAAACTGAGACAGTGACTGAGATCATGAGCTCCACCCCTCCAAGGTAATGAATAATTGCTTTAAAGTTTACTTTTTGCTCCAGTCTGCCTCTACCTAGAATGAGGGCTGATTAGAATGAACAATGCATTACCATAATAAAAAGGGAGAGTGTTCACAGGAGATTCATGAAACGGTTCCAGGCGCGAGGAATTTCAGTTACAATAAATTGCAGAGGTTAGTTTTTCTTCTTTGGAGAAGGGAAGGCTGAGAGGACATTTGATAGAGCTATTCAAAATCATTGGGGTGGGGGATGGTCTGGACTGTAGATAGGGATAAACTATTCCCACTTGTGAAAGGACCGAGAATGAGACAGAGTTCAAGTAATGAGCAAAACCGATTGGAAGACGGACTTCAATCATCAAGCGGATAAGATCTGGAATTTATTGCCTGAGGGGGTGTGATAGAGGCAGTTTCCATTGAAGCATTCAAAAGGAAGTTAGATTATTATTTGAAAAGTAATATATGGAACAGGGGAAAAAAAATTCCAGAGAGAAGACAGGTGAATTACACTCTGCAAATGGCTCATTTGGAATGGCCTCCATCCCATGCTGTGACACTTGAGATTTTGTGAAGAAATGAACGATATTTAAGAATTTAGACGAAGCCCTGCTAAATGTTGAAGAAGTGAGAATAGTGGATAAAATTATGCATGGATGTTATTTGCTATAATTATTAAACAGTTATGCTGCTTTGCCATTTTGTTTTAGCTGGTGTCTTGGTCCACAACAATTTGAGCGTTAAAATGGGGACACATCAAAAAATAGTTTGAGAAGCTATGCTAAAAGTGATCCTGCATCACTGCCCACAGCTGATCGCCACCCTGGTAAACTAAGGAGGGAAGTGTGTCCAAAAGTAACTATTTTTCTCTTCATCTTAAATTGATGTCTACTTAAGGGTGATTTGTTCGTAGATGTTGTTTTACAGTTTTTCTAGAACCTCTGCCTTCTTAAGTGTGTGTGTCATCTCCCAATCAATGATGCCGGTAGTCTTCAGAAGGACCAGAGAATTCTCAACATCTCATTTTGATTAACATTAATTATAATCATCCATGGCTGACTGATAAAACTCTCATCTTGGAGCCTGTTTAAGACTGCATGCGACTGATACACCTGTTTTCCCATCTTAATTTTGAGTACTTCCATTAAATCTTTCTCCAGTCCTAAAATGGAGAAAAAAAATGCCAGCTGCTCTATTCTCTCCATACAGCTGTAGCACCTTATTCCATTCTAGGAATCTGCTCTGCGTGCAACTATCATAGTGTGCCTCCAATATTTCAACACTAATTATCCCTCAAACTAACCATTTCATATATAGCCTAAAGAATGTATTTTGATCCCTGTCAAGACTGCCATGTCTCATTCCATTTTTAGCACTCAACTGCCTTATGACTGCTAGTCCTCAATACTTTTATAATTAAATGCTATATAAACCTGCTTTGAATAGCACAAAATAAATGTCTTATAATGTAGCTCAATTTGTACTTTATATTTCATGGTTTTTGACATTAATAACTATAATTTTTTCCCCAACTTCTTTACTCAAATGATATCGTTGCAGAATGATAATAAACATCGCCCTATAAGATACAACATTATTTTTCATGTAGATGCAAATTTAAGCTTTATATTTTATAAGATTACTACTTTCCCACTGAGCAGGAAGACACGCTTTATATTTTGTCTTCACAGGGATGGTGCCTTTTATATTCCTCAAACATTATGACAAGAGTTATTTTGCAAAGGCTGTGATTGTGATTACAAATAAGCTTGCTGAAACACCACGGACTACTGACACCCGATGATGATTTATCATCATTTGCATTATTTATTAAGGTATCCATTCATTATCACTGCAAGCAATTGTTCTTTTCATGGGAGGGGGGTGGGGGTTAAAGAAAAGAAATAGTTTAGTTATTATGTTATTGGAATAATAATTTAGGAGCCTGGGTTAACTGACAGGCACATTATTTTAAATGCCAACATAGCAGCTGGGAAATTTAAAAGTCAGTCAACTAATTAATCTGGAAGAAAGATGCAGCATTGGTACAAAAGATGATTTTTTAAAAAATTGGATTATCAAAAACACCACCTGGTTCACAAATGTCATTCAGTGAAGGAAATCTACTGTCCTTACCTAGTCTGGCCACCATGTCACCTCAGATCCTCAGCAACATGGTTGACTGACTCTTAAGACAAAGTGCATTATAAAGTGTCAAGCTGCTGAAAAGCCATAATATAAAAAAGCAGGCAATCCAGGATTTGGTTGTCAAAAGTACAGCCAGTCCAATCAACCCTTCCAAGTCCTCCTCACCAGCATCTGGGTACAAGTGCTAAAATTGGGAGCAGAGTCTCAAAGATTAGTCAAGCAAAGGCCTGACACAGTCACACCCTCAGAATCGTACCATACTCACAAGAACAAACTTTACAGCCAATATCTCAATCAACCTCCATTACCATCCCAGTGTTTTACCTTTCCCTCAGGCTGGACAAACCCATCATAGGTGGCAGTGAGGTAAAATCAGACAGAGATTGTGGCCCTCGGAGTCCTCAACACTGACTGAATCACACAAATCATATGCCACCAGGTCAAAAGTGGGCAAGAAAATCTGCTGGTTACCACCCAGCAGCCTCGCTCAACTGATGAATAAGCACCTCTCCAAATCAAACACTACTTAAAAGGTAGAACCGACTGTTGCAAGGGCACCAATGCACTCCAGGCCTGGGGAGACTATCCATCACCAAGAGTGGCTCAAGTTGCATTCTTACTTATCCAGCTGACCAAGACTCAAATGGATGTGAGCTATCAGACAGGGACTACAGTAGGTACTGACCCATCATAAAAAGGAAAAATAAACTTAACCTTCTTTGTATCTCTATCACGGACATCTTGTCATGAAGACATTTGGAGGAAAGACTGCCGCTGTACATTCCGTGTGGAGACAAGGTCCTGTCTTCACAATGCGACCATTGAGAATGTGGATTCATACTAATCATTTATCTTAATGTCTTGACCTATTTGAGATCAGTACATGGTGGGTTAAAATGCTGTGCAGTTTTGTGAACAGGAATGCATTGTTAAAGGAGAATTGAAGACTCGGCGATAAGTTCGCCCAAAGTTTATAGTAATAAAACTTGTATGAGATGCCAATCATGGTAACAGAATCATCAAGAGAGATTAACAAATGAGTTCCTCTTACTAGCTCCTATCTAAAGGATGTATTGTGCATATTTTTATCAGTTCTACATAGAAAGTATTGGATGCTAGTGGCACAGTGATAGTATCCCTACATCTGCATCTGGATTTAAGTAACACTTGCTCCAGAGGCGTGTCATAACATCTGACCAGGTTGACCAAAAATATCTACATGGAATACATAGAACAAATGACTGTTTGTCATCATTGTCAGGTGGGAACTGTAAACTTGACACCCAAGTTCTTCTTGTTAAAACAAATTTTTACAATCATAAGTCAAATGTAATCATGTTGAATGATTTTACTGAGTTCTCATGTTGGATTCTGTAATTTAAATTCATTAAAGTCAATATGTATTTCTGCAGTTGTCACAATGAGTTGTCTTTAAATTTAGGGTAAAAAGAAGTGAAAGGGTTGTATGACGTCTTCTGAAGTGTGGACTGGTGACAGGCCTGCATTAAAGGCTGTTAAACAAGAGCTCTGCTTGTTTAGTTGGAAAGAAGGTGCAAGGTATTCCGCTTGGAGACAAAGGCTGCCACATCTGTATTTATATTGGGTAGACAAATAGTCTCCAAAAGCACCAGGGGAAGTACTGCAAATGTTACAATATAAACACAGTTACTTCCAAGCAAATGAAGAGTTGGGGTTTCAAGGAAAACCAGAATTCCTACCTGGATAAAACATCCATGTAATGTATGTTAGACTGAAGATGAGCAAGTTTCTAAGAAGGAGTCTGCGGCGGTTCAGGAGAGGAAGCAGCTCAAGACCAAACATCTCGATGGTTCAGCATTCAGGAATGTGGATGGATGCTCATACTCAGATTGAATAGAACAATCAAGGAGGATTTGAAACTCAGCCAGAAAATTCACCAGGCTCGCATCGAATGGGAGTCCAAGCAGGAAAATCCCTTACCATGAAAAGACAAAACAATTCTGGGGTTAAAAGTTCTCAGGCTGGGAAAAGGGAAAGACCAAGAGAAATAAATTCTCAGGAGTTAGGTGCAGAAACAAAAGCAGCAAATTGCTTAAGGCACTGTATAAAATCTGTGCAGCAGGTTTACAGTTCTGTAAAAATTCAGAAAGAAGAAAGTTCTGCTTTGTAGTTTAAAGTGCAAGTTGACAATGAATATTTAATCAATGTTGCTTTTAGTATGCTTTCACAATAAAAAGCCTTACAATGTGAAATCTTGTTTTGTTGATTTTGTTCCAGTTATCAACTGGAAGTTGGAATTTCTTTTAAAATGTTAATGGTCTCTATAGAGGTCGTAAGACAACATGCCTCTTTAAAGTAACAAAAGATAATAAAACAGGAGAATAGTCCAACAAATAGAAGACCCCAATGTGATGTTTCACACACGGTTTCTTTTTCAGATTTGGCAGCATGTAGTTTAAGAAAGAAGTGTTTTCCAACATCAATTGTAATGTAGTAATTTCAAGTTTTCCCGTCGAAACTCGTTCAGCCAAGTATTGTTTCAGTATTAGCTCAATGGACAAAAATTCTCTTGGCGATGTGACTTAAAGCAGACTTCCATTTAACAATGGGGGGGAGGTGGGAAAGAGGGAGGAAGATGGATCAGGGAGTGTTATGGATGAAGTTCAGAAGTTATTTATTATCAGATGGATTGAATCTAGAATGTTGGATGTAGATGATATGGCAGGAGTCAAGGCGTTACTTAGAAACATGAAAATTCTTAACTGGAGATTCTTTAACCAGTCAATGTTCAAAAGTCAAAAAAGGGCAGCAGTAGAGTATGTAATGCTGGGAATTCAGAACAAGAACAGAGTTAGAAAGAAAGCAGTTACAGAATTTAGAGCTCCTCATGTATGTCATATCGAAAGGATTAGATAGAAAAACATATGTTTCAGGGACTTGGGAGCAGGCAGGATTGTGTCAATTCAGGAACAGCATCTTACAGATTAACAGTACAGGAACTGCAATTTAGGCATTGGGATATCCAAATTGCAGCATGTGTAGTTGTTGGAGACCTGGGCAGGCATAATACTTAGAGGGATATTTACAATCCCAAGTCCCAGCAAGGAGATGGAAAAACACCAAGTGATAGCGTTAACAGAGATGGAAATGATGATACCTGGTAGGGTTCCAACTGCAAAGTGTTTTGGGACAGGGGTGAAACTAGACATCTTCACACACTGCTTAATCATTTCCACGTTTGGCACCAAATGGGTATCGATGAGGTACCCCTCCACTCCTCTGGTACACGCGTATGCACGCACAAATCTTACTCACAATGCAAAACACTGAGCACTTTAGGACAGGGACAGTAAGAGTTACCGACACAGACTGCAGTGATTCTTAAAGATGGATGACACTGAAATCCTGTCAATATTAAACAACTGGCCAATCACAAAATAAAAAATATACAGGATAGAATTTCATGTTTTGAACAAAGTGCAAGTTTTAAAGATATGAAGAACCTCAACCTATCCCGTTGGCTAAGCCCATTCAAGGGCTTGCTCAAGCAATGAGTCTCAAAAGGAACATGGAAACAAGTAGTCGTTTAACCCCTCAAGTCTGACACATCAGTGACTGAAGTACATGCAGGGAAAAACCTCCCATCCATCAAATCCTTTAGCCAACAGAAATGTCTCACTATTTTATTAAGATTAGGACTAATACCAATTGCATTTATTGGACTGAAGGTATTAATTTGACTCATGATTTTTTAACTGTAAAAATGTCTAATTCAACATTTTCCCGAGCCAGTATCAGGTTATAATTGAGGTTTGGTTGATGTACATATTTAGTTCCTCTGAGAACTACGATACTATCTGCAGTGTTGAGAGAAGTTGGTAGATTCCTGATGATACAGTCTATGGATTGTTGGAATACATTCTGGCTGATGGCTAATCCAAATATTAATCTGAGGACACAGCACTTACCAAAAGGTTATCTGAAAATTAATTGGTTCTTGTGCCTCTAAGGCAAGATGAATGGACCAATATCTATTCTTGGCATCAAACCTGGAAAAATGCTTAGTACTAGAGTACTTGGATTAAGCTCTTCCAGGATTGGAATCTTGTATTCACATCACTGAAGTGCAATGCTCAATCAGCTTGGACATAAAAATACATGTGCTTTGAAGAAAGATGGAACTATACAAGTAACGAAGCTGCACCGGTTAACAAAAGGCACAACTTTCCAGAAGCTGCTGTTTTGAGCATTGGAAGAAAATTTCAATTTGAGCTTTATCTGAATGTGAGTACTACAGTTTAGAGATCAGTGCTGAGTTGGACCTCAAGGTTTTCAGATATACCACTGCATCGAAAAGTTAGAATAACATCAAATTGGTCTAGGTTGAAAAACTTGGATGATGGAAAGACTTGAAGTTGTGACCTGGAATCTATGACATTGTAAATGATGGGTTTGTCACCTCATTCATCGTGACAATATGTAGACCCATGCATACTGGTAGACTGATAGTAGAAACAAATGGATCAATAATGCGACTGTAAAAAAAGTTTCAGGGGTCCAGGCCTAGGGTCTGTACTACCGTTCAAAGGTGGATAAAGCCCATGCATGGGATGTTGGACCAACAAAACACAATTAGCTTATCTTGTGTGAAATGCACCCCATTGTACTAGTTTCATGAGATGTCATGTAAAATGCATAAAAAGAGAACATTTGCACCCAAAAACAATTGTCACAAATTGCATTTTGTCCATTCCTCTTGTTGAGTCACTTGGATGGAGGATTAAAGGCGTCAGCATTTCTGATCGCATCCATGTGCTGTGTCAAGTTGCGCATGTACTGTATGACTGGGGTCTGAAAGCCATGTTATGGCTACATCTTGAACTCCATTGACATGCTTATTTACCATGGACAGAGTGTGGAACTTTCTTTGCCATTATTCCTTGGTTGTTTCTTCTTGACATGCTGCTATGGATCATTATGTTGTACTTCAGGTTTTTCTAGGCAATTGGACTTCACACACATTTTAGTCCAATATCTTCTTACAGAGCATAAGCTTCCATATTAACCAGGGTAAATGTGGGGTTACAGGTATTGGGTCTGGGTGGGATGCTCTTTAGGATTGGTGTAGACTCAATGGGCTGAATGCCCCCTTTCTGCACTGTAGGGATTCTATGATTCTATCAAGAAATGTTGGGCGCTGGTGTTGGTGGGCGAGACAAGCCACACTTCACACAAAGGTTTGGATGTTCCATTGGCACTATTGATGGCTACAATGTGCGTTTCAGAGCCAGATAGAGAGAGAATCAACCACCTGCAGCTGCTGGGCTGCTGCAATTGCTTTGGATTTACGTCCTTCTTCTAAATACAGCAATGGCTTGTTCTCTGGATTTGTTCAAAAGTATTTTGCTGAAAGATTTGGCAGGTATGGAGGCAATGATCAAATTCTATAACCCCTTCAACTAAATTAGTTTGCGCACCTTTGGATTCAATATCTACTCTATCTTTCGCATGGCTGCTTGCAATGTCACCTGACCTCAAGCTTATGTTTCCTGAAATGAACTTTAACTTCAAATCAGAAAAATTACTGCAAAGTCCTGGTGAGTCAGAAATCTTGGAGGATTTTGTTTTTTATTCTTAACCCTTTGAGAAGAGCTTTGACTGCTTGTCATTCTTGGTCAGCTGGATACTGATCCATGAAGTAACATTTGCTTTAAGGAGCTGAACTTCTGACAGAATATTCAATCCATGGCTGTGTTTGCCTTCAATCTTTTTGTTCTTCAAAGTGGCAGTATAAAAATCTGCATTGCAGTGGAGTGCTTTTGTTTTTTTGTTGAATTCTGTCTTTTTTAAGTCGCAACTTGCTTCTTCTAAAAAATGGAAGGGCTGTATATGGATTTGCACCAAAAAAGAAACAGGACATTATATGGACTGTTTGTTTCTCTCTTTATTTTCATGCCAATTTGGAAAAAAGAAAATGCTGAAATCAACCATCATCGGGCAAGTAAGACCTCGTCAGTATAGACAATATTTTGCGTCTTAAATCTCTGTATTGTTCTGGAAGCATATTCTTAATTTGATGCCTTCAGCACTGGACTCCCATTTGAAATCAATTTGGATCAGTAACAGCCCCTTTATTTTTTAAAAAGGAGAGGGAGTACTTAACTGTGTCATAGTACAGATTTGCAGCAGTAACTTTATCTCTATACCAGGACAGACTGATGGGCGACAGTTAGGAAAAGAGCCTTTCACAACTGCCATGCTGCTGTCACCTTTTCAGCCTTTAGCATCCACTTACTGGTAAACCCAGCTCTCATGACTGGCCTTTAGTGCCCACTCACAACCTACAATATGCCATTCTTAAACTACAAAATAGCTTGGTTCTGTCAAGTTAGACGTCTTTAGGTTTATTTACAACATCTACTCACAATGCTGTGGTATCCTAGAACAAACAAAAAAATGCCAACAACTGCAGATGCAGGAAATCTAGAAAAAAAAACCCAACAAATTGCTGGAAAATCTCAGCAGATCTGGCAGTATCTGTGGCGAGAAGCAGAATTAATGTTGCGGGTCCAGTGATCCTGCTTCAGAATCAGCTGCGAGTTCAGAGATTTTCCAACAATTTCTGTTTTTGTCGACTATGATATCCTAGACTTACACAGTGTTTACTGATATTACTATACATTACACACAGACTGACAGCAGATACAACACTAACTCAATTATAAAGAGAGAGGGGTGTCATGGGCAAGATGGGTACCTTTAATGTGGAATGTCAGGTTGTGGTGATGTCATGTAACTAACTATTTTAAAAAAGATGCAGGCATGTCTGATCTGGAATGTGGACCATAATACAACAAACTTGAGCATTAAAAACATAGGTGCTTGCAGTCATTAGTTCAATGCAAGATTAAAAGCATCACAGTTGGGGTAAGATTGTCCGCTCAGACCGTCAAACTTACGTTTCCAATCTATCAAAACATCCTCCTAAAAAGCTTCCATTTATAAAGTACTGCCAACTCCAAAAACAGATTGTAAGCAATTTTTAAAATAAATGCCTTTTCCCCCTCCTAGGGTTTATAAAAGTGTCAGCTCATGCATCAGAAGGCATTTGTCCAATCTGTGCACCAACTTCTGACTTCTTGCGAAAATCCGCAAGGGAGTCACATCAGACCTTTGTACCAAGCCTCATGAGAAAAGGTTCCCATTTCAGAAAAACTGAAGTTTATTTTGATTCTGAAGTCTATTTCAGACTAAATAACCTCTTCCGTGCACATTACTGAATGCTGCACTTACGTCCCAATCGTTCCGGTACAATTTACACTTGTTTGAAGATATATCAGTCATTCAGTAAACTTAAGAGTAACTTGCAATTACATAGCTCTAACATGTTTCAAAAGGCTCAGAGATGCAAGGAAAAAATAAAGAGTAAGAGTTTAATATCTCTTCACCTTTGTAATACCCGCCAGGTCTGTAGCTAATCATGTATAGTTGCGCCCTTACCTGCAAGTATTCTACATCACGACACTCCCGCCACATACCAAATATCTTTTTTGCACTACATCTCCCTCATCTTTAATTATAAGCTCTAATTTCTCCTTTTTGGAGTTGCATTGTGGAATGTCATTCAAAAGTTTAATGCACGCTATAATTTTTAACCAACATAATATTCAAGAAATAGCATTGATGCTTCATTGGAATCAAACTTGTAATCCCAATTGTTTATTGGTTGAAGAGATGTAACCTTGTGAACTGAATAAATTGAATAAACAACATCGGATGAAAGCAAAATACTATGGATACTGGAAATGTGAAATTTAAAAAAAAAAATGCTGGAGAAATTCAGCAGGTCAGCAACAATGGAAAAAGAGAAGCATTTCAAATCAGATATATTCTTCTATTTGGTGCAATTCTGAAAAGGAATTTTTGGATTGAAAAGTTAACGGTTTCCCACTCCACAGATGCTGCCAGACCTGGAGTTTAAGCATTTTATGTTTTAACTTAAATTGAATACACAAGTTTGTTGCCCCACCACCTGCATTCAACATAAATCAAAAGCCCTCTTGGGCAAATATTTCAAAGTCCTAAATTGTGAAACCTTAATGTTTTAAAAATAACAACATTCTATTAAAGATCAGCATTACAATGGAACTGTGAATCTTTGGAATTCCAGAGAACTGTATAAACTTAATCTGAGTATTTTTAATACAGAGATTGATACATTTCGATTACCAATGGCTTACCAGGTTATGACCATATTAATCATGGGGCACATTCCATGGGCTGAATGACCTATCCGTTTTTGCATGTTCAAGACCACGAGACAAGACATAACGAGTGCTTCAGGATGGTTGAGCATGTATTTTTGTCATGAGATCTAATCATTTTTTGTCACGAGTCCTTAATAATTTGTAAATTGTATTAAGAACAGTAAAAAGGGTCAAAATATAAACATTTCTAACTCTCATCAAACTTAAAGCTTTCAGATCTGTGAGAACATGACATTAGTAGAACTGCAGCTGTGAGCTAATGTTTAGAATGAAATGTAGTGCATCAATTGTCACTTCCCCATTTTTTATATATTTAACAATTATGTCCATGATAAATTGCTTTGTTTTCTAAAAGAAATTGTCCAAAAATTTGAGATATTGATTATTTGTTGTAATAACACCATTACATCATTATGAGTCAATGCATAACATGGGTTGTTGGCTCAAAAAGATTTCTTGCTTATTCCTCACCCATAATAAGATAGATGTTTCATTTCCTCCAAAAAAAGGAAAAAAAAAAGTAAGGATTAAGGCTCTTTCCACAGAATGCTAATCAAAAGTTGAAACAATCATCAGATTCGAAAATAAATCAGACTCGGGACTTCACAGTAGGAATTGCTCAGTTCAGTGTTCTTAGCTAAATTGTCATCAATACCTTTACCTCCATCATAAGTGTCAGAAGCCTTGCTAATGATTTCTGAATGTTCTGTACCATTCACAGTTCCTCAGATATTGAAAAATACAGTGCCTGCGTCTAGCAAGATCTGAACCATCACATTCTTTGCAAGCACACCTCTTGTTTTGTGTTTGCTTCATGCTATTTGGAGAGCAATAAAACTCCACTCAAGAAATATTTGGAATTGGCTCTTTCATTTTTGATCTGGTTAATTAAGTTGAACTGAAGTATGATAACTGCATGATAAAACAGAGAAGTTGTTGCAACTGACCCACAGGAAAGGAAACTAAGAAGGGAAAAGTGACCAGTCTGCACTTGATCTTAACACTTAAGTGTTAATCACCACACCACTCAAGTTTCAAGCTAACTCACTCTCCATCACACTGAATGGCATTACCATTGGCAAATTTACTGACAGACATCAACATTCTCAGGGGTTATTATTGAACTAATACTATGGCTACAAGAGCAGATCAGAGGATGGAAATTTCTCATAACTCCCCTCCTGACTCTCCAAAGCATAACTTCCAGCTCCAATAATACTCAAAAAATTCGACATCCAAGAACATGCAGCCCACTTGACTGGCACACCACCTGCTAACCTCAATATTTGCTCCCTCTGCCACAAGCACACAGTGGCAGCAGTGTGTACTATGTACACACAACACACTACTGCAACATTTGCAGTTAGCGAACTTGCAGCTGCTGATGTTCCCAAGTCTCTAGCCTGACTTGCAACTATATCACCATTCCTTCTCTAGCAATGGAGAACACACAGGACAACAGTAAGATAAGTATTATACAGTTTCAAGGTCAGGAAAAACATTACCAATCACTAACATATTCCTCTTTCTACAGTGCAAAAAAAAGTTCATCAGTTAAACTTGCCCACCAGATAAACAGTGTACCAATCAGGTACTCTTACCATGGGACATTTTCAGAACAGACAAGGTAACATTTTCGTTAAATTTGTAGGGACAGAAAGGAACACCACCGAATGTTTAAAGAATGTCAAATAATTTCTAATTCTTGACATTTTGAACTGAATAAAGGCACGATATCACACAGTCTAAAAACACAATTTTGCTAGTGATGTTAATTATAAAGGAAATTAGATGTTCACTGTTAACCACTAAGAGAGGAACTTTAGATCACCGGTTTTCATTTATTCTGGTTTTAAGATGTGTTTTTCTTCACTGTGTCAAGAGTCCGCCAACATATCAGTCCTCAATGATGAGGGCAAGTATTTGACCAACTTCTGAATGTTTGCTAATGCTGCCCTGGGTTAAACAGAAATTTGAGGTGACTTTCTCTCAGTTTTTCATTAGGAAAAGTGGCTTGTGAGTGAAGTTATTTAAATAGAGAGATGAATCAACTGCAAAACACATTAGATGGGAGCCATTTATCATATGAACTATAAAACAAAAATGCTGTTACAGCTGTGTTTTCACCCAAGGGTTTACATTACAGGATATCAAAACTCTGATGGAGTGTTCACAAAGCCACTTTATAATTGAATTCTGAAGACCAACAGGTCCTCAATTCAATACATCTGGTGTTGATAATGTGTTTTAGCTGTCAATTCTATTAACTCTTTCTTGTGTTCCCTTCAGTGCTTGTTCTGACAAATGACATTTTCGCTTCATTGCTCCCTGACCTCAAGTCACAACTATTTACTTTAAAAGAAACAAAAATCACTGGACAACTAGATTATGGAATCATAGGGGACAGACAAGATACTAAATGAGTATTTTGCATCAGTGATTACTGTGGAGAAGGATACGGAAGCTGGAGAGCTTGGGGAAATAAACAGTGGTATCTTGAAAAGTGTCCATATTACAGAATGTAGTGTTCGATATCTTAAAACACAAAAGGTGGATAAATCCCTGGGACTGGATCAGGTGCACCCTAGAACATTGTGGGAACCTACGGAAGTAAGTGATTGCTGGGCCCCTTGCTCAGATTTTTGTATCACTGATAGCCACAGGTGATGTGCTGGAAGACTGGAGGTTGGCTAATGTGGTGCCACTACTTAAGAAAGGTGGTTAGGAAAAGTCAGGACACTGTATACCTGTGAGCCTGACATTAGTGGTGGGCAAGTTGCTGGAGGGTCCATATGGTAGACTGGTTAACAAGGTTTAGATCACATGGAATACAAGGAGAACTAGCCACTTGGACACAAAATTAGCTAGAAGGTAATAGACAGAGGGTGTTGGTGGAGGGTTGCTTATCAGACTGGAGGCCTGTAACCAGTGGTGTGCTGCAAGGATTGGTGCTGGGTCCACTGCTTTTTGTCATTTATATAAAATTATTTGGATGTGAATGTAGGAGGTATGGTTAGTAAATTTGCAGATGACACCAAAATTGGTGGCATAGTTGTCAGGAAAGATAGTTACCTTAGACAACAGTGGGACTTTGATCAGATGGGTTGAGAAGTGGCAGATGGAGTTTAATCTAGACAATGTAAGGTGCTGCATTTTGGAAAGGCAAATCAGGGCAGGACTTATACACTTAACGGTGTGTCTTCAGGAGTGTTGCCAAATAAAAGGACCTTGGAATGCAGGTTCATAGTTCGTTGAAAGTGGAGTCACAGTAGACAGGATAGTGAGGGTGGTATTTGGCATGCTTGCCTTTATTGGTCAGTACAATGAATATAGGGGTTGGGAGGTTATGTTGCGGCTGTACAGGTCCGTTGGAATACTACATTCAGTTCTGGTCTCCTTGCTATAGGAAGTTTATTACAAAACCTGAAAGGGTTCAGAAAAAATTTACAAGGATGTTGCCAAGGCTGGAGGGTTTGAACTATTAGGGAGAGGCTGAATTGGCTGGGACTATTTTCTCAGGAGCATCAGAGGCCAAGAGGTGACCTTATGGAGATTTATAAAATCATGAGGGGCATGGATAGGGTCAATAGTCAAGGTCTTTTTTCCCAGGGTAGGCAAGTTTGAAACTAGAGAGCATGGGTTTAAGGTGAGAGAGGGGAAAGATTTAAAAGGGATCTAAGGGGCAACATTTTCACGCAGAGGGTGGTGCATGTATGGAATGAACTGCCAGATGAAGCGGTGGAAGTTGGTACAATTATAACATTTAAAAGGCATCTGGATGGGTATAATGGATAGGAAGGGTTTAGAGGGATCCGGGCCAAATGCTGGCAAATGGGACTAGATTTATTTAGGATAGCTGGTTGGCATGGACCAAAGGGTCTGATTCTGCACCATATATCTGTGACTATGACGAATTTTGTCCATTTGTTGTTACACTAAACTGCATTTTTATTGGAACTCACTAGTTCTAATTTCTACTTTTAATCAAAAAAATGTAGGAATGCTTATAATTTGTTCTCTCATGCCTTGGAGACATATACATATTCCTATAACTCACTTTGTCTTCCAAGCACTAGATCACATCATTTTGCAGATCACATCACAGTAACAAATAGAGACCAACATCTGGTGCTACTTCTATTCCTATTTGTCAGTTTTAGCCAACTGAGACATAATGAAACAAACTAAAACAGCAGCAAATAAAGAAATGGAGTGAAGTGAAGTGAAAGCAGTGCAAAATCTAGTGAGATACTGATATACTTCCTGGATATCAAGTGCAAAATCTATATATAGCATTTGCTGAGGGAAATTTGGCATCCTTTAAAAATCAGTATCTTTGAAATGTTCTGATCATACTTGCTAAAATTCTTTCAGTGATCGAAAATTTCACTAACATTCCTAACACAAGTAGCTTCCAAAGTCATTCCACAAAATACGGATGATCAAAACAAATGCTGAGCCAACAAGGGTTAAGAGATAAGCTGAAAGTTTGGTCAAGATCCAGTAATTGGTAAAAAGGTTTTTTAAAGGACAAGTTTAGGGAAGAATTTAGAGAGCAGGACCAAGGAAATGGAGGTCTCAGCATCAATGGCTAGGTGAAATGAGGGAATAAAATTCTGACTCTGGCTCATGACATGACCATCGATGTGTAATGACTGGATGGTCTGCTATGACAACACAATCTGGGAAACAAATACACTTTTTGAAAACAAATCATCTGAATCTCAGCTCTCAGGCAAAAAAATGAGTCTTTGCTCCCAGCCCCCATCATCTGTAATATTCATCAAATTGACAAAAGAAACAGCAAATACAGGAAAGATTAATACTGGTGCCTGACATTGAACAAAATTGCTAGGAAAGTTAGCTATGACTTTTAAAAAAAGGTTTATGTTAACTCTGTCCTAACAGTAGGAACAGGGCAGCTGGAGGGCTAACATCAAGTTTGGGAGTTTCTCCACCACTCCTGAATAGTTTATGGCAGTTGTCATTTTAAAGGTCATTATTTGGTTTTGGGAAGGTGCTCATTCCAGGCAAGAAGATGCCCAATTTAAACAGGAACGTGTCAACATGAAGATCTAATTTGTATCTGCAAGCCATTCTTACTTCAGATCAATTAAATTCCAGAGTCCCATACCTGTCAGTGAAAGCTGGCAATGAACATCATGACCAAAAATATGTCAAATAGGTTTTCTTTCAATTGGGAAAGTGCCTTGTAACCGAAGAGAAGTATTGCTTTTAACATTATTAGGAGACACAGGCCTCTGCCTTCACTTCTGCAAGCAGCTTCCCTCCCCCAACCCAAGTACAATCATACACAAACTTCACCCCATTCCCTGCTGTACTGTGGTGGAGACTAGTTCCAAAGTATCCCCAGTGCCAGACTATTACAACTCTATTTCGCACTCATATTTGCCAGCCTCCACATTAGCTCCCACTTGAAGTCAATGCAGGTAGACTGATGAAGGTTCATGACTTTTCTTAAAATTGTTCTTGTTAGGAAACTTGGGGTTTAAAGTAGATACAACAATTTAAAGCTATAAACTGGATTTGAGTTTCCATATTGTGAGATAAGGGGTGACATGGTTTGTAGTCCAGTTGGAGGTGAACTGTTCATTGCCTTACGACATGGAACTTGCCTCTTACAAAATACTTTATCTTATCCAGTAATACATATTTCAATACTACTAACAAAATACACTAGGCATGGATAAAATTGGATTGAAGAATTCAACAGAAAGCAGCTATTATAAACTGTTATTACATTAACAGGCACACAAGTGTCTGCTCTAGTATTAAGCTTTTCAGTTACAAAAAGTGCAGCATGCTTTCAACTGCATGTTGTGCTTCATGTAATTTCAAGCAAGATGCCGTTGGAGACCTTTATACTCTCAGTTCATATGCTACAGTGATGCCATCATAACCATTTCTTAAATTTTTGTCTCTTGAAAACGGTATGCTGACATTAGCAGAACACTTTGGAAACACAGATGGGAGAGCACGCGAGAGGGGAAAACAAATGGAAAAAAACACATTCCCGTCATGGGGAGGTAGATAGAAACAAGCTCTTTCAGGCTTTCAGAAAGTGGCAGAGCAAGAGAGAGATGGAAGAAAATAAATTTGAGTGGCTTAATATAAAATGAGACAAAAAGCTCCATTAACAAGAGGTTATGAGTTTATAGAAACTATGGTCAGAAATAAATAGATTTGTTTTCTGTTTCTTTATTTGTCCCCTTACATCCCAAATTTGTCCTGCGCCATCAGCTGTCATTTAATATTTCCTGCCTTCCACCCTAACAGGCTCCGCCTTTTTTCCTCTTCAACCACAACCAGCACCCTTCCTGCCCCCTTTCCCTACTAGAATATTTGCTTGCAGTATTGGTTCTCTCTAACTTCTGCCAGTTCTGACAAAAGGTCACCAATCTGAAATAACAGTCACTCCATGTTTGCTGTCTAAACCATTGTGAATTTCCAATACTTCCTGTTTCAATATTCCAACATCTGCTCTATGTGCGTTTGTCCATTTAATTAAAAGAAGTGTTCTTTTCCAGTCTGATGTCAGGTCCCCAACAGCAGCTTTCTTCAGCCAATTACTTACTCATTTTGCCATACACTTTCACTGATTGTGCTTAACAGCGCATGACAGATGCCATGAAAGCACTACATTTTTTATTGCCATTCCAAAATCAGGAAAACATTTGAAATATTGCACGATGAGGCATTTTCCACGAAATGAGAAATTCTAACAGTGAATGAACTAATAAGATTAGATCTGATCTTTTATTTACCAAACCTATGTTCGCAGCTGATTTTCAGTGTTAGATTTCAATTAACAATCACCAATATTTGTGGAATGAGATTGAGAAGTGGGGACAGGCCAGAGGTAGCTCAATAGTTTATCAATTTGTAAGTCTTGGTTAGAAGTTTCAAGGCTTAATAGCTTCATCAACTTTTAAATAAATTTAGGTTTATGCGAATCTGTTAAATCATAAATGAGAGAACATGTCAAATGGCAAATGTGTTCATTGTACTAAGTATTATTACAAATTTTAAATCAATATATTCCATTTCAAATATTTTAAATCCACAGCTATTGTATAGAAAGCATAATGAGCTACTCAAGTGAAATGCATCGTGTAACTATCAACTTCAACATACTGGATATATTAAAATTGGCAGCTAATTTTGGAAATAGGAATATCAAGCAATATTTATAATCCAACTTGCTAATACAACCCATAGACAAAAAAAAAGTTGTGTGCAAATCTAAAAATACTTCCTCAGAAGGCAAGGAGATTCAGCACATCCACAATGACAGTTACCAATCGTTATAGATGCACCATAGAAAGTACCCTATGTGGATGGATCGCGGCTTGGTATGGCAACTGCTCCACCCAAGACCGCAAGAGTTGAGTGCAACCAAGTCCATCACGAAAACCAGCATTCGTTTGATCATTTTGAATTGTTAGCAGTCACATGAACAAGAAAAGTTTTGTTTTGTGAGCAGTGTAGCCAGGTCATAGCTAACAAGGACATACAGATCATACGGTGCTTCAACACAGCAAGACGTATAGGTTACAACTGCACAGGTGGTGTACAAAGCAAGATCAACATCATTTGAAGTTATTTGACTGCTGAATGGAGTCTCTAATGGCAGGGAAGAAGCTGTTCTTGATCTGTTGGAGTGTGTATTCAAGCTTCTGTATCTTCTGCCAAACGGAAGAGGTTATAAGAGAGCACTACCAGGGTGGGAGGGGTCTTTGATGATGTTGGCAGCATTTCTGCAATAGTGAGTTGTGTAAATGGAGTCCAAGGATGAAAGGCTGGCTTCCATGATTGTCTGGGCTTTGCACACGATCTTCTGCAGTTTCTCTCAGTCCTGGGAAGAGCAGTTGCCATATCAGGTCGTTATGCACCCAGGTAGTATGCTTTCTATGATGCATCTGTAAAAGTTGGTGAAGGCCCTTCTGGACAGGCCAAACTTCCTAAACCGCCCGAGGAAGAGGAGGCATTGTTGTGCCTTCTTGACCGTCGCCTGTACGTAGGAAATCCAGGACAGGTTGTCGGTTATCGTCACTCCTAGGAACTTGACGCTCTCCACCTCAACTCAGTTGATGTAGATAGCGGCATATCCTCTTCCTTTCTTCCTGAAGTCAATGATCAGTTATTTAGTTTGGCCGACATTGAGAGAGAGAGAGGTTCTCATTGTACCAGGTCATGAAGCCCTCTCTCTCCTTTCCGTATCTGACAGATTGTTCTTTGAGGTCCATCCTACCAGAGGTGTCATCAGCAAACTTGTAGATAGTGTTTGTTTGGAATTTGGCAACTTGACATGTCAACTTGACAACAGTCATGGGTGAACAGGAAGTACAGTAGGAGGCTGAGAATGCATCCTTGGGTGGGGGGGGAGGGGGTGCTGGTGTGCTCAGGGTTATTATGGAGGAGGTGCAGTTGTCCATCTTCACCGATTGCAGTCTGTGGGTCATGAAGCTGAGGATCCAGTTGTCTATACTTCCTGCCGCCTTGGGAAAGCATCCAACATAATCCGATCTCTCCCGCCCTGGTTATACTCTCTTCCACCTTATGTCAGGCAGAAGGTACAAAGGTTTGAAAACAGTTTTAAGAACAGCTTCTTCCCTGCTGATAGCAGACTTATGAATGGACCTCTCGTTAGAGTTGATCATTTCTGCACCTTCTCTATAGCTGTAACATTATATTCTGCATTCTATCCAATTACCCTGTTGTACTTATGAAGAGAAAAACCGAAAGAACTACAGATGCTGTAAATCAGGAACAAAAACAAAGTTGCTGGAAAAGCTCAGCAGGTCTGGCAGCATCTGTCAAGGAGAAAGCAGAGTTAACGCTTCGGGTCCGGTGACCCTTCCTCAGAATTGACGGTGGCTGGAAAAACGTCAGTTTATACTTTTATATCCATTTTCTGCATATAAACTGACGAGACAGAGTGAGACAGAAGGTGTACTTTGCTGGTAGGGTGAAGAATGACATTAAACTTCTTCCTATAACGCTGAGCATTTCCCCAGATGACTGAGCCTGAACTGGCCTGGATGGCAACTTCAGACCAGGCTAGCATGGTCTTGTGTCATAGCCCTCAATCCTGGTCGAAGAGGACAATGAAGTCCCATCTCTGCATCATCCCATCCAGCAGGACCTCCAGGAACCTGCCTGCAAAAGCAGACCACAAAATTTCCCTGTCTGCCATATCCAAGGCAACTGTCAGGAACCGTGCAGGGCAGCTCCAGGCCAACAGTACATGTCTGGGTGCAAAAAACAGACTTTTTTAACAATGGCGCAGGTGAAAGGGTTGCTGGTCTAATGCCAGATATCCAGTGAATGGCAAGTTTCAAGGAACAGTGCAAGCTAAGATGGAGGATAGAAATCAGCCACGAGCAATTTCAGGGAGTGGGTAGAAGGTAAAGAGATGCGTTTGGCAAGAAATGTCTATGGGCTTTGAGGCAAGAACCCCTCCTAAAAACCCAACACAATTCGCATTTAGCCAAGATTCAACCCCTTTTCAATATTAAGAGCACAGATCAGAGATCAAAAATCTGAAGACAGTCCTTAGACGAATTGAACATCCATGGTCCTATTTTGTAACTGGTGTGGGCTGGTCTACAGAAACAAGACAAATGTATAAGCATTATTAAAACCTGCAAGAACAAGCAAGTTTGAATATAAACAGCTCTGGGACGACAGGAAGATTATATCAAATTACCTCAGACAGTGATGGTCCAATCAGATCCACAGTGGAATTCTTGTGATCCAAAGTTTAAGACTAGAAGTTTATTGTTTGTTTCAGTTACTAGAAGTAGCAGCAGAGAATGAGTAGATGCGATTCTCGTAGGTTTCATTGATCAGAATAAGACCAGAGAAAGGTGCAAAAGCACAGCAAGCAAGTTAAAATGGTAAAATGGGGTTATTTGGTGGATGTGCAGGGGAGGAGATGGTGGGAATAAAGTTTTAAGCAAAGGCTGATAATGTTATGACAAAATTGTGATAATGGTGTAAATGATGTCACAGTACATCAGCAACCCTGTACTTAGAATCCCTACAGTGTGGAAGTAGGCCATTTAGCCCAGCATCCAACCTAACCCTCCAAAGAGCATCCCACCAGGACCCACCCCCTATGGGTAACTTGGCATGGCCAACCCACCTAAAATCTTTCAATTATGGGATGAAACCAAAGCACCCAGAGGAAACCCATGCAGACACAGGGAAAATGCACAAACTCCACACAGACAGATGCCTAAGGCTGGAATTGAACCCAGGGCCCTGGGGCAGCTATGCTAACCACTGAACCACCATGCCACTCTGAGACTGCGAAGACAACAGCAAAAAATCAGATCAGGCGGAGGCCCTTGTCACGATACTATCACTGTAAAAATGTTATTTTGTCCTGGATTTTTTTGAAGAGAGGTTGTAAAGACAGAGGTGCTGAGGAGTCCAGGGAGCTGAAAAGCCAGAACAGTTTACCAATAGAAGGGGAGTGACCAATTCTCCCAGCTCATGGGATGAATTACAAAATAGCAAAAAGGCTGCAGCCATTTTATGCACAGAATGATCCACAAATAGCAATGATTTGAAAGATTGGTTCGATGCTACTGATCAAGGGAGGAACTTCAACTAGGACTGACAGCTTCCTACTTCTCTTGAAAAAATGCTACAGGCTACATTATGAAGATCAGTTCTGGTAAAGTCAATATCAACCTTGAGGTATAATGGCTCTTCTGACAATACAGCACTGTGTCCACCATAATCTCATCCTGGATTGTGCGTTAAAATGCCAATGGAATTTCGGTCTTTAGTCTTTAAGGGGTGCAACTCAACACCTATTCCTGGATTTTGGAAGAAGGAGCTTCACGTGAGGAAGGCCAATGCATACAGTTTTGTCTTCAAGCTAACTTTATATCGTTATGAGACCAGTAGTCAAGTCAGGGGTTGTCATTATCTGCAAAGAAGTTTTAGAGAAAACAGCAAAGTAAAGGCAAGGCCAGCCAGCACAATGAAACTAGATGGGGAATGCAATACTCTACTAATTGTCTGAGAAATATTCTACTGTACAGAAGGAAACCAATTGGCAAATGAGCTATGCTACATTAATGTTGTTAATTTGAAGGGTTTTCTAAGGTAATTTGTGCTTATTACTATGGATAATGCCTGTATTCAAGAATAAAAACACATTTTAACTTAGCCAGTCTTGTTATGAAGAAATCCCAGACATAGTTACACAGCAGAAATGCTCAGTAAACAAGCACCAAATAGACTGTCCTAGCCTAGTCTTCTCTCTAGCCTTTGAGAGCACCATAAAATACTAAGAACATAAATAGCACGAAAACTGGAAGAACGGTTTGCAAACAGAATGTGGACATTATGTAAAATGATGTTTAAATTGGATGAAAATTCATTAATAAGGGGACAATTTCTAAAATGCACAGAATGGCATTGACGTAGAAAGACTAGCCGGTCCTTCTGACCTTTAGTGTAGAGTGTGGATGCAGAAAGCTTGTTTGCCTTGAATGGAAATTGGGGAAAAATCTAAACAAAACTGATATTGATTCAAGTATTACATGCAAGACATTTAAAAAACCTTGTGTTAAATCAATAATAATAGACGTGAAATTTGCTCAATACCAAAAACTTGAGTTCATTAAGATCTCGGTCAATGCAGAATTAAATTTCACCAGTCATCTTTTGTTGCTTGAAGTTGCATTGCAGTCCCTTACAACCACAGGTAAAAAATGATCAAAGTCGAGAGATTCAGTGCACCAGCAATATTGAAAAAGGATAAAGGAAAATGGTTTGAGTTTTAAAATCTCAAATGTAACATTATGTATGTAGAAAATTGACGGGAGAAGCTCCACAAATTTTAAATGCAAGGAAAACAGTAGTTCTGATTTTTCTACATATTCTAGTCATTTGCAATACAGGGAAGGCATTTGAAATGGTGCAAGTTTTTACATTTGCCATATGTAACACAACCTGTTGCTATCTGTTGAATTAAAAGAAAGAAATGGTGAAAATAGTTCGCTCAGCAGATCCAAATCATAAATGTTGCAATAACTTACTTGCTCAGCTTACGATTGATGCCTGGAATTAAAATGCCTTGGCAGTTGATGCACATTTACAAATATTAACAATTGGAGCAGCAAATAACATTTTCTGAATTGACTGTGTTGTAAGAACAATTCTCAATTGGATATGTTTGCAAATTCTGGGCATCTAATAGAAGCACAAAATCATTAAGGTGGCAGTCTTTTTAAAGTCAGATGTTCCCAAGTATGTTGCCACTCATCACACAGAAGTGAACTTCACCAAATCTGGTATGCAGCCATCAGCCAAGTAATTTTCTGGACAAAAAAATGTTACTGGAGCAGACAAAGTGTATGATGCTCAAAGCTCTGCTTCAAAAGGATGTTTGGAAAGTGTGACGTGATATGAAGGCTTTAGACGTTGATAATCGTGCTCGAGAGCACTAATGGCAGAGGAAACTGGCAATGTCACTTCTGGGAGAATATGTGCCAACATGATCACATGGTAGTGGCTACAATGCCTTGGCAACAAGTGCCAACACAAACCACAGCCCACAATGATAGCAGATAATTCATGTTGTTACAGCTAATCTCCATCTCACACTCATTGTCATACTTGACCGAATGAATTGTTTGTGATGTTTTCAGTAGATTCACTGCCACTTATTATTCTCGTTGGTACAAGGGCAAGCTGCTGACATGATGTGAGGTAGCATTCCCTCAGAGGTCTTCAATGGATGATTGACTTGTTCTTGACAAGAAAAGTAAAACCCAAAAGTAATGGCTCGTTGCATTACACATGATATTTGATATTCTGTTGAGATAGTAGGCTTAACAGAAAGTTTGCATTATTACTATGGAAACAAAGCATAGGTAACAAACACAGACCAGAACTGATTCAGATAACAGTTTGCTCTACACAAGAACAATCCCTTATATTTTCTGAGGAAGGGCCACTGGACCCGAAACGTTAACTCTGTTTACTCCTCCACAGATGCTGCCAGACCTGCTGAGCTTTTCCAGCAACTTTGTTTTTGTTCCTTTATATTTTGATTGGTTGTTCTTGTCTCACGACGTTAGTTAACTTTTCCAGTCCTAACGGGGTGAAAACAATAACACCTCATATGCTGTGCTTGTGGCAAAACCTGCCTTTTACACATTAGCCTCTTCAGCCAACAGCAAAGTACACCATATGAAGCTTTCCATCTCCAAAAATTTGATTTGGTGTATGTCCAACATCTTGCTCAGATGCAAGAATGCCGACAACATATTCCACGCTTAAGAATTACAGAAATGACTATTACAGTGAACACAATTTGTGTGCCCCAAGGTAACTGTCAAATCTGGTGCCCTTAAATGGTTGATATTTGAATTCAACCCATTATAGGTAAGTTTGCATGTTATTAATTCTGAACCAGTCCAATAGGTGGTGCTCCTACCTCAGGGCACACATGGCAGTTCAGTTCACCCTACAGGTGAATAACTGTCAGAGGTCACTGAAAGACTTCAGTTACTGAACTCATGTTGAAACCTGAGCTCACATCTATTTGCTTTGCAGATGGCAGAAAGTTTGCCTGTAGATTAGTGACATTGCAGAGATTCAGTAAAATGGTAATTCATCAAAAGAAGCAAATTATTTTCCCTTATCACAAGCGTGAGGCTGGATGACCACAGCAGGTCAAGTAGCATCATAGGAGCAGGAAAACTTGACGTTTCGGGCCTAGACCAAGGGTCTAGGCCCGAAATGTCAAATTTTCCTGCTCCTATGATGCTGCTTGACCTGCTGTGTTCCACAGCCCCACGCTTGTGATCTTGGATTCTCCAGCATCTGCAGTACCTTTCATCTCTGATACAATTATTTTCCCCTGATTTGTTACACAGCATCATTAAATCTTATGTCATACAGGAAGTAAAATAAAAATCTCATGTGGCTAGTCATGAGTTACCTAGATATATAATGGATTATTGTTCAGCAACTTTTAACAACTGCATCCCTATCGCTCACAGAATTAAACTCAAGGGACTGGTAAATTTAAAAACTGCATGTTTCAAGTGAGTTAAAAGTATTAAAAATTACTTTCAATAGCTGTAATGAACCTCATCAACAGTCTAATGAGCTACTTAATATTTAAATGCAATAGGCCATTTATTTGAAAGGATAATGCCTATAATAAAAGCTCTCAGTAAAATCAAAATAAAATATTGCTTAACAAAATCTGTTACTAATTCAGATAAATTAATAGCATGGAAGAGTGCATTTTTGGACTTCTGAGGCTACATTCTACAAAAAATTGAAACATGATAAACCACTTTCTACTGCATATATTCAATTTTGTACGATTAAAGAGAAACAGAAACGAAGGGATACAGCTACTTCACATTGTCAATGCAAATCCTAAAATTTTGTGGACACAGATTGAGGAAGATTGCAATTTGGCGTGAAGTGCTTGTCTGGACAAACATTTAGTGTTCTCATTACAGAAAATAAATTCTAATGGTTATAGGGTTACCATCAGCAACTCAACAGCACCACCACTTCCTCAATGGGAATTAGAGATGAGCAATGAGTGGTGATAGCAAGATAAACATATCCTGAGAACAATTTTGTACTCCAAGAGACATGACCAGATGTTGCTGACAACAGCTAGTATAATAACAACATATATTTTAAAATTCAGAGCATATGGGCATCACGGGCTGAAGCAAAAATGTATTGCTGATCTCTAATTGCCCTCAGGGAGTTGGGGGTGAGCTGCTTCCTCAAAACGTTGCAGTTCATTTGGTGGATATATACCCACAGTGCTGTTAGGGAGGGAGCTCCAGGATTTTTTGACCAAATAACAGGGAAGGAACTACAATACATTTCCAAGAATGGTGCGTGTTTTGAAAGAAAACTTGTATGTGATAGTATTTCTAGTAGCTGCTGTCCTTGTAGTTGACAATGGTCATGGGTTTGAAAAGGTGATATCTAACAGAGCCTTGGTGAACTTCTGAAATGCATCCACTGCCACTGTGTGTTGATGGTAGAAGGAACGAAGGTATGTGGATTTATGGTCAATTAAACAGGCTGCCTTTATTCTGAACGGTGTTAGGTTTGAGTGTTTTTGGAATTGCCTTTATCCTGGCAAAGTGGAGATTATTCAATCACACTCAACTTTTGGAGAGGAGTTGGGAGACAAGGTACTCATTGCATAGTGCCTAATCTGACCCTCTCCTGGAGGGACAGTATTTATTTGGCTAGTCCAATTCATTATCTGGTCAATGGTAATCTCCAGGGTGTTGAAAGTGTTCATTCATAGTAATGCCAGAGAAAGTCAAAGCATGGTCTGTCTTGTTGGAGATGATTATTACCTGACATGCCTGTTACTGCTGAGATTGAGATCAAGCCACTCAGTTGTTAGAACAGAAGTCTCAAGTTGCATGCTACATCATTACTTGATGCTAATAATGAACAATGGAAATGTATTTTCACTTGCTGGTACTGTGCACACATTTCTCAATTTAATAAGTAAAAAAATTCTATCTAAGTCAGTAAAAATCATAGGAAATCTGAACTAAAATTTATGAAGCGGTGTCTATTTGTTAAATTTTATATTTCAGTGATGCTTCCAAATAATTTAGTACATTCAGTTTCTAAACTAAGTCAATTATCTAAACACCTCAGAGCAAGATATCATGGTTTCCAATACAATAGAACCCAAAGCAGAATTTAAGTCTTGTGAACAAAATATTCCTAGACATTGTTAACAATGCAAGACCGTGTAAGACAGGTGTTTTATATAGTCCCCTTCAATTTTAGGAGAAACAGAATAAGCTGGACAAGCCCATGTAGAAATCATTATAAGTGCCAGTTTTCACAACTTGACAAATTCTCAGACACAATCAGTATGGACAGAACACAGCTGCTGCAAGAAGTGAGGAAAGAGACTTGTTGGTGACCAAGCAGGATGTTGAGGAGGCTTGATTTTCTGTTCAAATTAACTGGACTGGGGGTTTAAAATATTTGTAAGTCACCAGAGTAGACGTTGTGGTTGGAATTCAGTTCAAGGACATTTTTTTCAAGAAAAGTAGAGACTTTCCAAAGACAATTGGAAACTCCTGTTCAAGTGGCAGGAATGAGAGATCCGACGTGCAATCCTGAATGAGCAGAAATTTCCTCCAGCTAAATGTTACGAATGAAGAATGAAGCCATTGTTTGGAATGATCCACAGTAAAGGGGGACAAGAGTGTATAAGTGCAGATTTCTTATAGAAGTATAGTTTTCTCACAGATCTGTAGTAAGGGACAAATATATAGGGAAGAGTTAAAATTAAAGATTGAAAGAGCACTTGCTTGCTGCTGCAGAGACAGGCAGCTAGTTGCAAGATAGTTCCCAAGGGAACAGGCCATGGGATGTTCCAGGTGGGAAGCAATCTAACCCGCAGGTGTTAGTTAGAAATCACACGACACCAGGTTATAGTCCAACAGGTTTATTTGAAAACACAAGCTTTCAGGGCCTCAGTCCTTCTTCAAGTGTGAGTGAGAGAGGTTGTATCATACACAGATTTTATAAGTAAAAGATCAAAGGTTCACAACATTGATGAGGACGTACTAAACAAACCTAAGATGCTGTTAAATCTTTACTCAGTTAAATGGATTTAATTGATTATGTTTAGTACATCCTCATCAACGGTGTGGACCTTTGATCTTTTACTTATAAATTCTGTGTCTGATACTACCTCTCTCATTAACACCTGAAGAAGGACTGAGGCTCCGAAAGCTTGCGTTTTCAAATAAATCCTGTTGGACTATAACCCAGTGTCATGTGATTTCTGACTTTGTACACCCTAGTCCAACATCAGCACCTCCACATCATGTAGATGTTAGTGGCAAGGGGTTAGGGCTAGGCACGATGAGTAACTTCATGTTTATTTTTAAGAAAGGTTTCAATGGACAATAGCCCCTAGTGTGATAGCAAACTGGGTAGTAATTAATGTAGTTAAGGGCTGCGTCAGCCTGTTTGTGTAACAGTATAAAAGAAGTACTTTCTTACCATTTTATTCAGTGAGAGTTAAAACTCCTGAGTGAGTCTTGGACCCCCCCCCCCTCCCCCACATCTACACCAGTGTTTTACTTAAATAAAGTTCACAAGAGCTGCTTTACTTCGCTATCTGATTCTCTGACTGGCTTTACAGGGGTCACTCTTACAACAGATGACCTTCCAACTTGATATTCATGTCATCATAAAGATCCACCTGTCTACTGCCATAATCACTGGACTTCACCCTGCTCTCAGTTCACCTGTTGCTGAAACCCTTATTCATGCTTTCATTACCTCTAAACTAGAGTATTTCAGTGCTCTCCTGGTTAGTTCCCCACCTTAAACTCGGGATCATCCATAATCCTGCTGCCCACATCTTTAACTTGAAGCACTTCCCATTCCCCCATCACTTGTGCAGAATTACGTTTTTTTTCCTCTCAGTCAAGTTTTTTTTAATTCCTCTATCTCTTCATTTCCGGAAATCTGTTGCTTTGCCCTCCCCATCTCCTCCAGTCCTATAACCTACCTTTTATCTTGCCATTTGTGCCTTCCTTATTACAAAACCACAGGTAACTGTGCTTATATTTGTCAAGGCCCCTTCTTCTGCCAACTCTCCTCTATGTGCCTTTCAAAATCTCCTTTCAGTCATTCCTAATACACATATTTGACCAAACCTTTAGTCATCTGATGTCTCCTCAGATGACGATGTCATATTTTGTTTCGCGCTGCTCTTATGAAAGCATCTTGGGCCACTTCATTATGGTGAAGACTGCAGAGTTTTGGTTATAAAGCATCTTGTTCTTCCCATTCAAACAATAATGTTGCTGCATTTCCATCCAGAAACAATCCCAATCCAATCTACTGGATTGAGCTAATTTGGGTTGCCAACAGTGAGTTATGGTTGAAACATCAATGTTATATCCTGATCAATTGAGTATCACACATGCATTCTTCACAATGTAATTGCTTAAGTTAACTACAGAAGAAAATATCCTTAACAATTAATTAGGTTTGTAATCTTAAAGCTCCAAACAATTTGCATGAAGGCCAACAATTTGCATGGCGGCTAACATTTTTCAAAATGGTCCCTTATATAAGGCTGGCTGACAATAAAATGATGTAGTCTACTTTCAAGTTAGGACTTGGAGACCAATGGGAATAATGCTCCATCCTTTCACTCAACGAAAGGTTCCCAACTCAAGACGTCTGGGACAGATTCAAGTTCATTCTTAAATGCAGATCTTTAGCACAGGACTCCCTATAATTCAACACAGTGGCACAGAACCACAAACTGAAACCACAGTGATTCTAAATAAAGCTGGAAATGAAAGTATGAAAATGTACCCTGACATGGATTCTAAAGGGACGAGAGAGTGGTTATCTGGGCATGACAGAGAACAAAATACTTCGCTCCAGCTAAGATTTTGTATTTGTTTGACAATGTAAATGGAGTCTTATTTTGTAACTTATCAGTTTTAGAAATGAAAGACATTATGGCCATCCAATTTTGCCATTGGTCAATACTCCCTTCTTCCTGACCAATTCCCATTGACATGTTGGTTACCCTCTGGCATTTGTTTGAAAACATGTCTAGACCATTGTGTTTACCAAGTGAACATAAACATCCAAAATAGTTTGAACAGGAAAATGGGATCAATATTTTATTGCCCAAAACAACTAAAGCATTTTCTTAAAATTCAGTCAGCTTTCTTTATGCACTATTGACTTCAGTTGCAGAAATGTACATTGACGTTTTCCATTAACATTCAGCAAAATAGCTTTGGAATAAATGAAAAGTGATACTTTATTCAAAAACAAGTTGACATTAAGAAATTCATCAAGACCATAATTCGAATTTTGTGTTTTCATTTCATGCGATATTAAAAATCCAAGTAGCTAGTTTCAGCAGTCTTTGCATTTATAGCAACTCACTAATACAGTATGAAACAGTCTAAGACTTACTACAACAGTTCACATGGCATTTTTCTTTAACCATGTGTTATGTTTGTTAACTGTCATGCTTTAAGATTGGTACTTGCTCGGTCATCTCTGCTGCAAACATTCCACAAATACTACATGACCCTCGCTATCATTGTTTGAGGCCTTGATCAGCAGTCCTGTTGCGCAGTCACAAAATTAAGTTTGATTAAACAATCCAGATAAAAAAAGGTGCACAGTTTTTTTCTTTTTTCTAATTGGCACAAGTGCAAGTTTTAATAAGTCTTACTCGTTCATCCTAACCATGTAGGAATGGAGATAGCAAGAACTGCAGATGTTGGAGTCGGGGCCAATACTGACAATCATGACTGATGAAGGGTGTAAACCCAAAACATCGACTTTCCTGCTCCTCTAATGCTGCCTGACCTGTGTTCCTCCAGCTCCACACTGTAGGAATGGACCCAGTCACACCACTTGAATAGCTGGACCAATGGATTTATTATACTCCAAAATGCAACTCAAGTCCGTTGACTGCTCTCTTCTGCTTTTAGTTGGTAGACCAAAGCCATGGGTCTCATTCTTCGTCCAGGGTGGAAATTTCCCTCCAATGCTCTTTTGTATGATTGGCTAAGATGTGAACACTGCTTTTTGGATATGCTCATAGGCTCCTGTAAGTTCAACATCTGAAATACTTCCAAGCATAAGTGAATCTGCCTGGTATTTCCCATAATGTGACAGTATTACAGTAATACACAAGTATTAAGCAACATAAAAATTAAGCTTAAAGTCTGACAGTGAGGGAAGAAGATGGAATCTTCATGTCTAGCCGTTGGAAGTATATCCTGCCATCATACTGTGAAGGCATTTCACATGTGCAAGTGAAAAGAATTGCAGGGCTATGGGGTAGAGTGGGTAGATGGGAATATTTGGAAGGATTGGATCTGTCAAAAAGCCAGCATCAACATGATGGGCCAAGTGTCCTCCTGTGTTCTATGTTCATTCTAAAACAAGATTTGGTGTGAAAGTAAACAGAATTTGGTACAGTTAATTCTAACTAGTAGCTAACAAGGGCATTTAACTTGATTCTCCCTCCTCAGTCATTAAATTTTGTTCTATTCATATTTTTCTTGGGAAGAATTCAGGGCAGAAGCACCTTATTCCAGACAGCTTCGTCTTAAATTTATTCTGCTATTTGTCTCCACCACTTCATATGTAACAAATTGTATGCTGCAACTTTCTCTCGGTATTTCTCTCTCTCTCTTTGTGACCAAATAGCAGAATAAATTTAAGACGAAGCTAGACAATCACACGCTAAAATAGCGAGATTGACTGATTAAGTAATCCAAAAAAAATCAGAAACACTAAGAGCAAGTGGGTCGTGTGTGACCTGCATCATGCTAACTTGATTTGTTTTCACACGGCCATTTCGAAAGTCAAAATGCTGGCAACTTTCTAAATTAAACTAGAATACTATATAATAAACTCCAAACAATATACAACACCGTGCAGAATCTCCTGACAGGAGGGAACTGTCGTACACAGATGCAGTTTTAAATGTGCATTGGTAACAGAATGCTAATTGCTGTTATTTTAAGCCCTCGTTGTCAAGCCTATTGCCTTGCTTCAAAGTAATTTCCAACAGATGGTTTACAATGTCCTTAAAGTCTTAGATGCTTAACACTCGAAACTTTATTTTTTAAGCAAAAACTTGGAATAACTTTGCGACATTGGAGAGTCTTGAGGTATTGTAAATGTAGTGCTTAGAAGAATTTACATTTTGTTTTGTAACTACGAACCAAATGGAATATTTAAACATGAAAACATTGCCTGTTGCCCTGAAGTACCTGATTTAGGACTGTGAACAAATGCACTGGTTTGCAAAAAAAAATCCCAAAATAATCGGCTGCGCCACCTTCTGATAGCAAATGGACCTGTCTTTTAACCAAGTTTTAGACTCGAATGGATTATTTCTCAGCTCGAAATATTTGTGGGAGCATCTCTGAGCACTGCACTGCTTACTGGGTACCAAGGCTTTTGTGCTGGATGCGTATTCCTTTCCACTGTGGAAAGAAGGGAAGGAACTGGAGAATTCAGTAACTGGATTTCTATTCTGAAGGATCAAAGAAGTCGCCCAAGTTCACGCGCAGTTTAAAAAAAAATGTTGGTCTGGTCCTGCCTGATATTTTCACTTTACACCTCATCGGAAAAGGGTATGAAAAAGCGGGAGCGAAGTAAACTTGCAGTTGGTGGCTTTGCCGAAGGGAGAGGGCACTATACCGGGCCGATGCTGGGGAGGAAGTGACCCCCAGCGCCCCAGACACCCCCAACTGAAGCGTACAGTAAGGCAGAATTCCGGGCAAGCCCGAAACTGCTTCTGTTTAAATAAATGCCAGCGGTTGCAAAGGAAAGAGAGAGAGTTGGGGTCTTTGGAAATTCTGGGGGTCTTCCTAGTTCGTGGGTGAAATGGAAGATTGAAAATTTCCCCCTCCTATCAGTTCTACAGTTGACATTCTATTTAGGTACAGCTCCAGCCCAGTTGAAGTTGTTGAACAGCGCTTGGAAAAGGCAATTGTTGATCACGCGGTGCAGTTTGTCTAAATATATCCCAGGATATTTGGGATACACAGCCTGAGTGCCCTCTGTCTGCTCTGGGTTAGGGTTCTGTGTTTGAATTTGTTTAAATTAAAAGGGAGCGTGTGGAGGAAATAAGGGGGGGGGGTGGATGGAGGTTATCGATTGGAAAACAGAGACACAAGTACAAGGCGAGGCGATAACGAGTGGCAGACGCTGACAGGGGAACCGAGTCGTGCTCTTCATTTCGCGAAAAGTCACGCATTCAGTTAAACACAGAGACTCAAGGCCGCGCTATCCGTGCGCAATCTCCTGGATCATTCATTTTCACAACACGCGACTATACATTTTGTGCCTAGATTCAGTTCGCTAGGGAAAACAAAACTCACCCCTCAATTGACGGGGGGGTTAACCCTTTAACGGAGCCCCAGCTTAGTGATCAGACACCCCCTCCCAAGTATATTCCACCACTTGGTGCCCCCACCCCTATCTCTTGAGATTCGCCTCTCTCTTCGACCCTTTTCCTTTAAAAATATAATCATGAAACATTCGAGTTGCGTTGACTGACAGCGACTCATGGCCAAGTGGATCCGTTACATTTCTCCCAGCGCAGTATGATTTCATCCAGCGGGAATTTTACAGCTAAAATGGAACCAAACTTCTTTATAAAGAGAGAGAGAGACAGAGGGAGGGAGAGCCAGCTTTAAAAACCGGTTTCTTAAGAAATTCGCGAGTTGAGCCCTCCGACGCAGTGAAGTTGAAATCTCACGTGTAATTTAATTTCCACACCCACCCTGAAGACGCTTGATCGGGGAAAACCATCCAGGTTAAAAGGTTAAACTCTCGGCAAAGACTCTCTCACCCCTCTCGGCTAGAGAGCCAGCCGAGAAAAAAAAGTGTTTTGGCTTAAACTGGCTGTCAGGATCCAGTCTAGTTACACTGCATTGCTTAATCGTGGGCATTCCGTCTCGCGATTTTAATTCCTACCTTTTCTTCTAAGGGGAGTTTAAAACAAAACAAATGAAACAGGAACGGTATGAACTGCAAAGTGGCTGGAATCGTCCTCACTTACCTGAACAAGAAGAAAGGGCAGCGTTAGTTGAATTTTGAGCTCCATATCTGCCGCCTATAAGGTCCTGTAGGTTTCATTCATGCACCGGCTAGCACAGTGCATATTTTTATATAGAGCTGTGCTTCAGGCTGCCTTGAAACCCAGCCAACTTCTCAAATAGATCTGCAGCATCATCACTAAAGCGCTGGGCGGCTACTTGAGTCTCCAACCAATGGCTTTTCAGAGGATTCCGTGCAAAAGCAACACCAGAAGAATTTCAAGGGGAGGGGAGGGAGGGAATATATTAACACACTTGCGGCGTCCCCGCCTCGGACATTTATTGTGAGATGTGGAGTCCAGTCTGAACTACCTTCAACTCCGACGGTGTTTTCCGCCGTTACCGCCGCAGAAGTGTGGGCTGACGATTCTCTCCCTCATGAAAGGGTGTCATCGCGGGGCTGAGAGTCGACCGCCACCGAGATAACCTTACCAGCCGCTGATAGTGCAGTCACCAGGAGGAGGTGAACAAGCTGGCTGCTATTAAAAACAACTTTATCCGTCAGGTCTGCCCAGCATCATAACAGGAATGCCAGGATTGGATCTCACCTCTCCATCCATAAACCAACCAGCCCTGTAAACTCCTGAGAGAGGATATACACTTTGGAAAGTTCTTCTGCCATCCCCTCTACGTAACAAAACCAATCCAGGTTAAACAAAGTACCCTCCACTAATCCTGGTCTCTTGACCCTTCCCATTGCTCCATTTTGGGTAGTGCCCCCAGTTGTTGAGGACCCAAGCTCTGGAAATTCCTCTTACAGAGGAATGTTTCTATTTATTTTCTCCTGAAGGGATCTAGATATTGTTTTATTTCTCCTAGGAGAGATCCTCATCTACTTCATCAATGAAATTCTCTCATCAGAAGGTCAGGTAAATGTCCGGCACAATTCATGATTCCTCAGATACAAAAGCATTCTATGTGCAAAGGCAGCAAGATTTGGAAAACATTCAGGTTTCAGCTAATAATTGGCGAACAGCATTTGAGACACACAAGTGCTAATCAATGATTATTTCCAAGAGAGAATCTAATCATCAACATTCATTGTCATTGTCATTGCAAGGGGTTGCCATTGACCCAGCCATATAAATACTATGGCTATAAACTCTGCAGAAAGTAACTCACCTCCTGTCACCCCAATGTCCGTGCAGTGTCCACAGCACGTAAGTCAGGAGTGTTGTGAATACTCTCCACTTAGCTGGATGGGTCCAGCTCCAACAACACTCAAGAAGCTTAACACTATCTTGGATAAAGCATCCTGCTTGAATGGCACCCCATCTACCACCTTCAACATTCACTCCCTCCAACACAAACACACAACAGCAGTGGTTTGTAACATCTACAAGACACACAGTAACAAACCTGCAAACTCTACCACTTGGTAGGACGAGAGCTGCCGATGCATGGGTCACCACCTCCTGCAAATTCTGCTCCAAGCCCCACACCATTCCTGACTCCAAACTATATCATTCACTGATGCTATGCCTGACGTAATAAAGACTTCCTGAGCCAGCAACACCCGGATTATTTTTAAAAAAAGCAAGGACATTTAAAATCAAGACCAGAACCAATGCAGGAAACTGAGCACAGGCATGATAATCAACTGAGAATTTGAATGGAATATGCACAGGAGATTTTTGTAATATCTCAAGTTTGTGGAGAGTAGAATGTGAGAAATATGCTGAGAATGTGCTGCAATAGACAGGTCTAGGAGTAACAAAGGTGTGAATAAAGGTTTCAGATGAGCTAAGGCATCAAAGATGATGTTAAGAAGTAAAAATAAGCAGCCTCAGTGTTGACAAAATAGGAAATAAGGTTAGGAGTAGGCTATTCTTCTCTTTGAGCCTATTTCTCCATTGAATCAAATCATGCCTGATTTTCTATTTCAATGCTATTTTCCTGTATTTTCACTATATCCCTTGATAACTTTAAGATCTTAGAAATCTATCAATCTCTGACTTGAATATTCAATGACTGCGTGTTTAGAATCTCAACTCTGAGTCAAATGTGACACCCTGATTGCACATAAACAGGTTTCACCTGGGGCTGTGTCCAGGGAGAAGATGGTGTCTGTAACAGGGAACAGAGGTTGGAGTAAGGACTGAAAACGATGACTTTTACCTTCCCAATATTAAATTGAAGGAAAGTTTTGATCATTCAGTATTGAATATCAGTTAGGCAGTCTGATAATTGAACAACAGTGAAGGATATAAGTGATGGTGCTAAGGTCAAGTTGAATGTTATGATGTGCAGGTGAAAGTAAACACTGGCTTTCAGATAATGTTACTGAGGGCCATTGTACAGATGATAGGAGAGGACTGTCTTGGCTTTTGGAATACACTAGAAATGCGTACAATTTCTAGTACGCAAGAGTACAAAGGGAAGTTATTGTGAGTGGCTACAATTAGATGGGCAAGAATGGAACCAGGTGAGACCATCATTGAGAAAGCTGTTTACCTTCTGTATGTTCCACAGTGAAGGACTGATCCAGGATTCTATTGAAGGCAGACAAATAATCAACAGCCAGAATACCTGCAGGCAATATATTCAAAAGTCTGAATACTGTCCAAGAAGAAGAAAGAGAGAAATGATTCTATCCGAACTGTCTGCATTGTGTTTTATTTAAAGCAATGTGGAAGTTTGGCTAGAGTACAAGTTAACAGTGACAGTGGTGAAACACCTCATTTCACCAAAAGGTTTTCATGGTATTTACACAATTTTTCATTGCGGTGATTTCAAAGAGCACCTATTGCACAGCATCATTGCATCTGGAGTTTCTTCTTCAGTACAATCTGAAAGCTAAACTCAAAAATGCCCCCAGTACGCATTTTGCTAATTTCAAATTACGCGCAAAAATCTCAACTGGAAGATGTCTGAAATTAGAATGGGTGGGAATCAGCAGACGTGACTAACATTGAATCAAAGCCAGAGTCAGTGTAGATTTGAGAGCAGGTGACTTAAGTTTTAGCTGCTTTTTCCATCACTTCTGCCACTGGGACAGAACATGCAATTGGGAAGCTGTTCAACCTTTAATGCAATTGATGCCCTAAATTCAAAGGAATAGAAAATACACGGGAGGCCTCGGTGTGGATGAATGTTTAAAAATAAGTACTAAAACACCTGAAAAATTATTTTGCTTCTTGTCATGCCAAAAATTGACCAGAAAACTCCTCAAACAAGTACCATTGGAAGATGCACATATTTGAGAGCTGGGGGGAAATCCAAAAAAAATTTGCAGATGCTGAAAAATTTTCCAGCAATTTCTGTTTTTGTGAGAGAGTTGGGGCATAGCCACTTCTGTGGGTGGAGAGTTGTCTTGACAGAAGATTTCAGAGACAGTCATAAAATATCGCAGAGACATGGTCCATTTAGGTGTGTGTTTACTTACTTATACCCTGAGTTATGTGACTAAATCAAAAAATTTGTTGGCAACCAGTTTATGAATGTCTCTCCACACAAAGTGTGGAGGAAACTGCAGGACCTGTTCTTCATTTTTTTTTGCATTACAAGTCATAACAGCATTAGTAACACAAAATGTCTTATAATGTTGAATTATTTTCTAAGCTTAAATATTCCACACAGTTAAAGGAGACTTCCAGTCGTATAGTGTTTTCTTAAGTGAAGGAGAAACATTTTAAAGATTCACATAGAACTCATTAATTCGAGGTGCCCATTATTAGCTAAGAAAGGGTACCAGACATTGCTATAAAAACTGAACTCCAGAGGTTAAGTGACAGTGACTTCCCTTGACATTAAGATCACATTTGACTGAATGTGGCATCGAGAAGTCTGAGCTGAACTGGAGTCAATGGAATCAGGAGGAAAATTCTGTAATAGAAAAACAAATCATAGCCTGTTATTGCACATGCTGTAAATTAAACCATGGTTGGTGCCATACATTTGCCATATGCACAGGCCCTGCAGGCATCTGTGTTACTCAATCACTGGGACACCTGAAACTGCAATTGGCAGCATGTTATCAAATGAACTAATCGAACTCACACAAATCAAAGATCCAAAACTGCTCCCGCATGTCTTGTTACAATCTAGCCTAAAGCTAATGGGAAGAATAATAATTTCACTAAAAAGCAAATAAAAATCCCAGTCAATGTCAAAAATCTAAAAATCTAAAAGCAAAAAAATTGGAGGAAATGCATATATCCATCAGCATCTGTGTGGAGCAAAGATAAGGTTGATGTTCCAAGAGTACATGCCTTCACAACAACAGAAGCAAATCAAAGGTAAGTAAGAAAATAAACATGTTAACATTACAGTGTGAACCCTTAATTGAATCAGGATAGCAGGCACACATGGAACCATCTGTAATCTGCTAAAGAAAACAAAGGATTATTGGTTGACAGTTTATGTCAAACAAAGGATCTCAACATTAAAGCAATTAAACATATTAAGAAACAAATATCATATGAATACTTAAAATAGTAAGAGATAAAGCAAAGAAGAAAGTAGAAAATGGATTGAATGCCTACAAAAATGAAAGGGAATACGGGATCAGATTTGCTGCTAAATCTCAAATGTAAGAACAAGTCAAATAGATAATTTGACTGAATTTGTCGGTGACACAACTCACAAGGGGCCCTTCCAACACATATGCTGTTGTAGCATCTGTGATAGTACAGACAGCTGCCTGCGCTTAAGATGACACCAGTCATCACAGAGTCAATGGAACAAGTTATAGAAATAGCCCCACATCTTTTCCTGACACTTGATACTTTTGCATGGCCTCTCTTGGTTTTGCACTTGTGCACTTTTTGGCTGTGCTTAATGAAGACATTCAATCAGGGCTGACAGTGGTCTCTTCAATCCTAATTTCCTGAACTTTTTTATAGTTTATTTTTAACCAGTTTTGCCTCATCCAGTGATTATTTCCTGGATTGCCTATTAGAAAAAGAATACTTTATCTGTTCATCAATTCTGTTCATTTTTAAACCTTTGCCTTTTCAATTATGTTAAGCACTCTGATCAGATCAATTTTAATTTGAATTTGAATGAATAAACCCCTACTTTACCCAATCTGTCATCCTTTCATCCTGTAAATTGCTGTTGGACACCATCCAGGTCAGAATAATATTCCCAAGATTGGGAACCCAAAACTGAGCTCAATAATCAAAATTAGCTCTGACTGGCACTCTGTATAATTGCAATAGTGCTTCATTTCTATTATATTCTCTCAGCCATGGCTCAGTTTTAGCACAAAGAAATGTGGGTTTTAAGAAGCGCTAAACTATGGAAGGTGCTATCTTCTCGATCAGATTTAAGATCTTGTCTGTTGACTCAAGTGGATCTAAAAATATTCCTTAGCACTTCTTCGCAGAAGTGTGGGTTAAGTTTTCTTGGTGTTGTAGCCAATTTTTATTCCTTAATCAATGTCATTAGACACAGTTTATCTGGTCATTAACATATTGCTGATTATGGGATCTCAAAGTGCCAACATCACAGCAAAGACTACACTTCAAAAAGATTGAGTTGAAAGTAAAGAGCTTGGGAACGTTTTGACAGCATGAAAGGTGCTATATGGATGCGCATCTTTCTTTATTCCAAAAGTGTTGTAACCAAAGATGCTTCAAAGCCAAAGATTCCACAGATAAATAAAGAACCAAACAATTGCAGTCCCACCAAGACATAGGGATGTTTCAGAGGAGTCAGTGTGGAGCTGGAGGAACACAGCAGGCCATGCAGCATCAGAGGAGCAGGAAAGCTGACATTTTGGGTCGGGATCCTTCTTCAGAAATGAGGTCCTTTGCAGGTCTGGGAGAGGGAGGGTCTGAGCTGGGGTAGGCTTGATTGAAGGGCCAGAAGATGCCAGCACATTACCAAGAGCTTGTGCTTGAGGAGCCACAGAGAAAAACGTTTTTGGAGGATCTAAATGTTCTGTATGTAGTGGTTGCCGTGGTCAGGGCCAAATTGGAAATGGCCTGAATGTAGATTGCAGTCCATTTGGGATGATCCAGTTCCGTAGGCAGGTACTGAGAAAGGCAATGTGGCTGCAGTACCTGGTTTGCTTTGGTATATGGTCAAGCAGTTTCAGGGCCAAAGAGATTACCAGAGGGTCGCAGTGGGAGAGAAATCCACTGAGATCTTTCCGGAGGGAGGAGGATAACTTCTTCAAGGTGGGCATCCTTAGAAGAGGCTTCGCAATGGGGTTATAACTCACTCAGAGATGTGAAGAACTGCCGATGCTGGATCCAGCATCGGCAGTTCTTACTATCTTTATCAGAGGAGTGTGGTGTGATTGACCTGCAGAAAACTCCAGGAGTAGGAAGGAAATATAATGCACCATGGTCAATCTCAGAGATTGTAATCAATGTTCACTCGATATTTTTGTGATCACTGTGTGGTGAACTGCTAGAAGGTACCATGACAAACGTCAGATGGGACATTCCAAATAAAACTTACATGTTCAGCTCTTCAGAAGGAACAGAGTCAACAATCATTGAAAAATAATAATACAAAGGGGAGAACTGCTGAAGTAATAAATACCAGTTCAGGCCTGAGAGAAAAATAGACACAAAAAGGAGAGTAACAAAGACACAAGAAGAGAATAAACAAAAACATATTTCTATTGACATAAAATTATGATATATTAATGAAACTAAAACCTGATTAAACTATGTAATGAATTCAATCAGCATTTTCTGAATATATTTAGGAATCTCTGGTGTTATATTATGGCCTTGGAACAAAAAATAATAAATCAATATGTGAAATAGTTGCCAGTGTCCATCTTAATCAGATCATTCAAGTACATCCTAATTCTTCTGTCAATAGAAATATTTTGCTACTACTCTTTTCTTGATGCCTATGTTTTTGCCTCTGGTTACTCCTGATTCTTTCAATGTGTGCATAATAATTTCTAATTTTATTATCAGTACATATGGGAATTCCAAATAGACTTTGAATGGGACAGATATTGGTATCACTACTTTGTGAGTTTCACTTGGGCCCCTATTCCTGATTCACATCTAAGGCCCATTATTTTTAGTAAAATTAGAATCTTAGTTGGGACATGGTCAAGTGATTGTTTGCCTAAATGAAAATCTTTTATTTTGATGGATTTACATTTATAAATTTATTCTCAAATTCCCAATCTGATCTTTACTCAAACATATCCGATAATTGAACAATTCTGTTTTGAATGTGCATTCACACTTTAACATTCCCTTCATTTGGAGAATAATTTCAGACATTTTAATTCATTCTTACCATGCATGGCTGCTCAAATCTATTTCAAATGTCTAGAAAGAAAAATCTTTGTAATTACAAGCTGCATTTTTTGGACTACCAAAGCTTTAGGCATTTTAGATGGTCTTGGGACAACAAACACATTCTTTTACTACCTGTTTAGGAACGCTGCAAATTCCAACAGCCCATCGTATTGTCATTGTCATGTTTAGATTAGGCATTCAATTAGATTTTAATTGGTGATATTGAAATCCATCAACTCTTTGAGGTAATAAACATATTCTGATTATTGTGATTGCACATTGGAAGGAATAAAGTAGGGAGAAAATGGTGTCATAATTTTGCAGTGGAATGGTTTAAACTGGTGAAGTAACTCTTCAGTTCCAAAAATGCATTCCTCAAGCCATCCTGATTATATTAAACATAGACAAACCTGGAAAAGTGTATCTGACATCCCATAATATCCTACCGTAACTGAAATTTGTTAGTAAATGAATAATTTCAACGTAGTTTTTTTAATGCTCATTGTAAATAACTGAGTTTTAAGATACTAAAACCAGCAGTTGCTTAAAACACATGAATGATAATTTTTTTTTGTAATGAAGTAAAGGAGTAAAGTCTGCTTATTCCAAACTGTCTGGAGGTAGTTTAAAAAAACACTATTCACAAGTTTCCTACATTGTGTGAATAATCTGAAAGCATTGTGCATAGCATCTACTTTAATTAACTTGCTAATATTAGTTTGAGAAATCATTAATTCACCAGAATGAACTCTCGTGTGACTATACTTGAGCTACATATATTATGTGGCACTCCATTCCCAGCATTTTCAATGACAGTTTAGTCTGAAACCATTAACTGCTTCTTCATGTATCCACAGTTATTTACTGTCACCAATACTTTAGGTTCTAACCATTCGGAGATCCAGCAATAATGGATCAAAGGGAAGTGATGAATCCTTAAGTGTGGGAGCCTAACAATGAACATAAGCAAAACATCAGATTCCTCACTGTTACAACTTGGGCTTGGAATTTGTCATAATAAGAATGAAACTGTCAGCACTTCATCATCCTTATTCCTCTAAAACTGACTGCAATTTCCTGAGTTTGCATACACATAGTTCAAGGTGGATGTCTGCAAGTTTCCGTAAGTGATTTTATGTTTGCCTGGTGGGTGAGTTGTTGAGGTTCTTCCCAGAATACACCCAAATAGAAATCATTGACCAGATGAGAATTCCACTGATATGTAATGAGTTTTAATTTAAAGGTCCAAGCAAAAACTACACATTTTTGAATTATGACTAGGTTTTAACAGTATACTAGTTTATAGTTACTGCTTACAATGCTCACTGGCTCTGAAAGAATACATTTCTTCCTCAGTGATAAAATATTCTGAATATTTTAAAATAATACTTTCTGAAATGTGTTTATGATACATTAGCTTCTGCCTTAATCCCTTGTGTATGTCCCAACCATTTCTTTCATTATTTGAACGGTATGAACTAGAAATGAAGGGATATTGTGGTTAACCTCCTGGTTTGCTTTTTGTATGAGTACTTCAATGTGATTGGCTATTTATGTTTCCTGATGACATCACAGCTGTTGGATGCCTGCAGCTGTCCTTTACAAAGCATCAGATTCCAGTTGTTGTCAGGAAAGAAGAAATACATGCTGCAGACACCACTGCCTCTTTGTGGCAGCTTTGTTCCAGGACAACAGTCAGCATCATCACTTTGCCTTAGATCATGAACTCCAGCACAATATTTATCAGTCTTTAAGCCTTCTTCAAAACAGAAAACCGGGAGACAAATTTGTAATTTAAGGAGTGTTCCTATGGCTCAAACACAAGCTATTGTATATTTGTCAATTTATTTGAAAAGAAAAAAATGACTGCCTTAGTGTAACTTCCATCCGAAAACATTTATCTCTGTGGAAAGAAAGACAATAGACAAAACTGTCTAGACATAGCTGTTCGTTTGGAGGGAGTCAGTTTCAATTGGCTGATCTTACCATGTACAGTTAAAAGAATATCAAATCAGGTTTTTTTAAAGCAGCTTCAGAATGAATTCAATGCTAATATATGTGAATAAACAGATTAATATTTAACATTCATAACAATTTCTATTGTAGTCCTGTGTCAACAGCAAATGATTCAACAGGAAGAAATTATTATACACAGTTATTTGAGGTGTAGATGTCTACAGTGAATATTCTTATTGAAAAGGGATCTATTTCGTTCTGTACAGCAGTCAGCATTCACTTCAAAAAGTGACATGACAATAGTTCAGCAATATTCAGGAGAATCTTGTACCATATTTTGCTTCCTATTATGAGCAGGCAAAATAAATTTTGGGATGTAGATTTTCAGCATAAAATTTAATCAGAAATTCAATTTACACATTACTGGAAAAGATTTCTAAAAATTCTGCATTGTTTATCATTTCTAAGCAGGTCAGATCAAAAGTCAGGAATTTTACTGTTGACTTCATACTGCATATTTCTGCTTCTGTGCAAACAGCACACATACCAATAAATTTCTCTTAAACTGACATTATGATTGGTACTTACTGTTCTGTTTGAAGTGGATGGAAGAACAGGAATAGGGAAGGTTCATCACATAAGTGTTAAACATTTGGTAAAAGAGTAAGTGTTAATCCCGTGAAATATATCCCATTACATCGTACATAGGTTTGACATCAAAACTTTTGGGTCTACATGTGGAAAATGTCTTAGGCAGAAAAGCAAGTTAACAGTTTCATAGGGAAGGACAAACTTTACCAATGTAATTTTGCACAATGAGTTCTACTGTGCCCACCCTGAATGCCCTCCTACGGGCAAGTGGAATTAAATAATCATCTTGGAAACAACAAGAATTTACATTAATATGGTGAAACATTCCAAGCCAACACACAGGAGTGCTACCAAACAAAATTTGTTTTAAGATTTCATGGAGCAGCTTAATAGAGAGGTACAGATGGAGCAGTTTAGGAAATGACTCTTGAGTGCTGGAGTCCAACATTCGCCAGTTCATTTATTCAGTGCATAACACAAGAAACTGATTTCTTTGTTGCATGTAATTTGGTGTTAACCACAACTTTTGTTTACAAAATGCATTTAACATAATAAAACAACACAGCAGCTTCTGCCAATAACATTTGAGACTGAACCACATAAGACAGACAAGAATACATTGACCAAAATGGTAAGTTTCAATGAGTGTGTGATAGGAGAAGACAGAGGTAAGGTGTCAATGGAATTTGGGAAGAAATTCCAAAGCTTGGAGCTAAGATAACTGAAGCCTGGTTGCCACGAACGTACCAATGATAATTAGGATGTGCAACAGGCCAGAAGTAAAGAGTCAGAGACCGGGGATTTTAGGTGTGGGGTAGATCATAGAGAAAGAGAAGAATGAGTCTTGAAAACAAAAATAAGAATTCTGAGTAGGAAGAACTGTTGACTGGTCAATCAATATTAGTGAGTAGTGTCAGATTGGGTGAATTCGATTTGGTGTAAATTGTGATAAAGGCAGCTGGGTCTAGATTAATTTAATCTACCTTTTTAAATGGAATAATTAATCCAATTATTTTTTGAATAAAAATTGAAAGAACTACAGATGCTGTAAATCAGGAACAAAAACAGAAGTTGCCGAAAAAGTTCAGCAGGTCTGGCAGCATCTGTCAAGAAAAAAATCGGAGTTAACATTTTGAGTCCGGTGACCATTCCTCAGTTATTTTCTATCAACTTCTAATTTTTGAATCAGAGATAAAAGGTACTGCAGATGCTGGACAATCTGAGATAACAAGGCGTGGGGCTGGATGAACACTGCAGGCCAAAGTTTTCCTGCTCCTATGATGCTGCTTGGCCTGCTGTGTTCATCCAGCCCCATGCCTTGTTATCTCTAATTTTTGAATGTTGCTTATCAGCATTATATTTGCTATCTGTTAACATAGTTTTGTGTTGTCTACAAATTTTATATTAATGTTAATACTTCTGTTTCTTGATGTGAGGTATTTGTTTTTCTTAATTTTACCTCTAAAGTCATCCATCGCTCTTGCATGCCAGTTTTAAATTTCATTTCATATATAGGTTTGACTTTTCAGCCCCTCGTTTTGCAAATTAGCCCTCCAATGTATAGTGTAACTTCAAGACAGGTGCATCCAATGCATTACTGTTCCATACTAATTTTTTCATGTGCAGCTATTTTCAGTATGTGTGTTCAGAATATTGCTCTCATGTAATGAGTTAAAAATCGAGTCAATAAACAGTACTCACTATTCATTTAACTTGACTTTTCCCGTTATTTTGTTGTACTTTATGTGGCATTTTGACAGAAGTCAGAGGTGGAAATGGCATGAAACTCTCGAGAGAGAACATCTGGGATTTCTGTACATGGCAAATGACTGAAGAAGTAATTAGCAATTACTTCATGAGATTGATGGATTGTGAAATGGACACTGCAAAGTTTGTAGATTTATAATGGTGAAGTTAATATGAAATGAGGTGCGGAAAGAGAATTAAAAACAAGGAAGAAAGATTGAATTAAGAGAGAGAAAAAATAGTGTATGAAAATTTTGAGACTAAACACAAACCTAAACAACAATTAAAATCCAAAGGTGTGAATCTTCATATTTGTCACATACATTTAGCAGTTACAGGGAGACATGTGTACCTGCAGTGCAAGGATAAGAGCTTCACACAAGACAATTCTTTTGAATCGAAGCCATGCTGTGAGATATCATTTTTGGGAAACTTGTCCAAAAGCAGTTCTGCAGTTAATCCCTCACCTTGTACTCAACTGAAGTTGCTGTGGCATTTGCACTTAAATAATGAGGAGCATTACTAGCCTCGCCATTAGTTTGAAAGTAATTAGTGCAAATAGCAATGATTGCTAACATAATACTAGCCACTAAGATAAAAAAAATCAGTTTTAGCATATTATATGTGTACATTTGCTTCATTTTATCTACAAATTCAATCTTGAATAAGCAACTTAAATTGTATTGAAATGATCTGTTGCCATTGTTTAAACTGTGCGTGATTGGGTACAGCATGGATCATAGTTTTAGTTATTTGGATTCTGACGCCTTCTATTCATAATTAGCTCAATTAATGTCTATTGGGAGCTGGAATTTCCACTGAGGCTCACCTCAATGGCTGTTGTAACTTTGGCTGAAATTTGGCAGGAAGCTTTTACATGAATATCCAAATTTCCACAAAACGATAGCCCCCAGTAGGGAAAACACTTAAGGAAATTCAGTGAAAAATAGCTTGAACATGTTTCATGGCTATGTTGTATTGTTCTAAGTCAATCTGGTGTGAATTTTAACCTGCATATTTGATTTTCTTTTTAGAAATGAGGAATAGGAGGGAAGATGTACAATTTCTATCATATTTTCCCCTTCCTTGTGAACCTCAAGAGTCTCACAGCTAATGAACAATTTCTAAATTAGAAGTCTAGTTTCTGTTATTTTCTATTTAAAATTTCTTATCAACCTATGGCCATCACCATCAGAAGTGAGACTGAAGCCTAGATTTTCTGACCCAGGGAGATGCTAAAACTGCGCCACAAGACCCAATCTATAGCTTTACTGTAATTGCTATGGTATAGTATCCATCTTGCTACTAGTGCCAAGGACTAGTCAGAACAGCAATAGTAGGATATGTCAGAGGAATATGTGGCTGAAGAGATTGTGATATGGTCTAGGTCCTTTAGGTCTGAGATGAAGAGAAAATTTCTGGGGAAGGATCACTCAACACGAAACGTTAACTCTGATCTCTCTTCACAGATGATACCAGACCTACTGGGCTTTTCCAGCAATTTCTGTTTCTATTTCTGATTTACAGCATCTGCAGTTCTTTTGGATTTTGTGACGAGAAATTTCTTCACCCAAAGTCTGATGAGCCTGTGGAATTCTCTGCCACTGAAAGCAGGTGAGACCAAAACATTGAATGTTTTCAAGAAGGGGTTAGATATAGATCTTAGGGCTAAAGGGTGCGGGGGAGAAAACAGGAGAGGTTTGCTGATTTGGATGCTCAGCCATGAATATATTGAATGGCACAACAGGCTGGATGGTGTGAATGGTCTACTCCTGCTCTGAAAGCTATTAAGCAGGTAAAATTGACACCCAATTTGCACAAATGAAGCGCCTGACCAGTCAATAGATTCACGATGCTTGAGAGAATATTAGCCAGAACATTGAAGAGCTCTCCAGAGTTTGTGTGTGTTTGTGCCATGGGATCTGAATGGGCAGACCTGATTTAAAATGTAAAGATGTCATCTCTGACAATGGAGGACTGTACTAAGGTTTCGACCTCGATCATGTGCCTCGCCGCAGTTCTGGGGCTGTGCTGCCACAAGCGGGTGTGAATTTGTTAAATTGGATTAGGATATTTGTCTTTGGCAGTTGAATTTCAGAATTTTGGATGAGTCGCCTGTTCCCCATGCGACCTTCGACACGGGAATCCGGTTCTTTCATCCATCCCCTGCTGCTTTAGTACACACGAGTTGTGATATTCCCCACGGGGTGGGGGGCGGATTGCCATAGTTTTGCACACGAGACTGTAAGACTGCTGAAAACAAAAACAAAATCTGTGCAATTTGTTCGGATATTAATGGAGCTGACTGAAAACACACCTGTTTCTTCGCTGAGACAGCTCAAGTGCCAATGGAGGCAGTATCCCCTTTCACATCAGTTTGTTTTCAATATTTCAATTAAACTGGGATTCAAACAAAGACAAACTACTTTCCCTTCAATATACACGCTATGCGGTTTCTTACTCACAAACCTCACAAATAAACTATTAACCATAAAATCTAATGAACTCTACATATACATAGATAAGCAGTGGCACGTTCTATTACTTCGGCGAGAACTTTTACGAGTCTGTCTTTATCAATAAAAACCGAAAGAACTGCGGATGCTGTAAATCAGGAACAAAAACAGAAATTGCTGGAAAAGCTCACCTGGTCTGGCAGCATCTGTGAAGAAATAAAAGAGTTAACGTTTCGGGTCCGGTGACCCTTCCTCATAACTGATGGTGGCTGGGAAAATGTCAGTTTATACGCAGAAAATAGGGATGGGGGTCGGGAGTAAACATTAGGACAGAGCCTAAAGAGAGAGAACAGTTGGACAGACAAAGGATTTGAGAACGATCAGGCTGGGAAGGTGAATAGTTATTAATTGGGGAAAGAACTGGGGATGCTGTAAATCAGGAACAAAAATAGAAGTTGCTGCAAGTTGCGTTCTAATGTTGCATGGTAGTAGGAACGTGTCGTGGAATCGCTGAAAGATCAATTTGGAAGGCTCTTAATTGCTGTCTCTAGAGGTGAACTGTAAGTATCAACATCACTTGAGTGTGGGGAGAGATTAGAGGAATACTGTAGCCCCAGGGATTTTTCCCAATTCGACTCCTTCATCAATCAGGCTATCCCTGCCCAGGCTGTTAAAGTCCACCCGGTGCCTGAGCAATTGCTAACCGGTTTTTTTCAGATACATCAAAGTCACTAACAGCCAGGCTGTTAAATCCCACCCTATCTCCCTTTTCTCGATCATTTTAATTCATTTTCAGTAAGAATCTCATACAACGTTTTCTAATAAATACAGAAATGGGGGGGAGGGGGGGGAATCACTTAGCCACTTTATGTTCGCTTATTTCCCAGAGCAGAATATTCTAATCTCGAATCACCACCTCCCCCCTCCACCATACCATGTACAAAAAATAATAATGACTGCAGTTTGTCCAATGTATCTGTGAGACGGGACAACCGACCTACTCGCGTGTTGACATGACATGCAGTTTCTTCACGCCCCTGTTTGGTGTTTGTGATTCCCAATTGATAGCAGCTGCTTCAGGGTAACACGGACTCCAGACAGAATCCCCAGGCTGTAATAACTGAACTCACGTTTGGCCACATCTCATGCCCAGACAGCTTCTATTGTGCTTCATCCTGGCAGGGAAACGAACTGGCACGTTCTCCCCCTTTGGCCGGGGAGGAGGGAGGCGTTTGTTTGTTTGTTTCTCTCCCGGTGTAGGAGGTACAATTATCATTAAAAACAATTATAATTAACTTAGAAATAGTATTCCTTCTATTCAAAGACATAAATCGCCAGTTATACCGTTTGCTGTTCCTCAATGACCTGGAAGCAGCTCTTTTGAAAATAATTCTGTTCTCCTTTTGGGGTAATTTCCCCAGAAGTCGCCGACCACTGGAAGAGATATGCGTTGAGCAGGGTTGCAACAGGGTGGGAAGCAAAGTTCTGGTATGGTAGGACAGGGTCACTTACACTCTGGATGCTACAGAACAAGTAAAAACACTGCTAACAGTTCCCTCAATAAATGCTGAGATATGTTTATTCCACGATTGGAGAAAGGGTATTCTTCAAAAATGTAATCTCTGCTCATTTGATGTAATAGTAAACCTATTCTGGGTGAGACACAGTAACCTGCTCAGAATTTGCGGTAGTACACTGAGACGAGAGATTTGTTATTTTCTGGAACACGATTACAGCTTCGGACTTGCTCTGCCTGTTTCCAGCGCAAAGGGATCTTTTTCTCCTGGGCAGAGCGCGGAAGGTTGCATTTGAGAGAGCAGCTGCAGGACGCGATGCAGTGAAGATGTGCGCCCTCCAGAGGGAGGGAATGGACGTGTTCATTGACTGGGAGGTTGTTCACATACCAGTGTTCCACACATCTGCTGATTTTGTATCGTAGCTACCACCGGAAAACCCAGAACGAATCCGGATTAAAACATTTAAACTGGCGTTGAATATTTTTCATTGATCGTAAGTGATGCCATGTAAATTCGGATCTTTATTTCTTTACGAAAAGGGGACAGGAGGAAATACTGTAACAAATATTGTCAATAATAAAAAAAAGAGACGTGCTCTTTTTGGTATCTTCCATTATCTCAAAGCCCCCCAAAGCATTTCCCAATCAGTGAAGTATTTTTGAGGTGCTCACTGTTCTCAGGTGGTAAATGCTGGAGCCAAATTGCACTTAACAAGAACCCCCAAAATGATCAAATAATGTTCATTTACTGCTACCAGGGTGTTCATCTCTACCAGTCTACCCACATTGTTCGTGTCATATATTGATTGTTCATCCTGTGAAGAATTTCGTGATATCAGTTCTAACATTTGCCTTTGCCCCTGTGATCCTTTGCCCTACTCTGACAGCCGGAAATGAAGTAATATTTTAAGTTGACTTTTTCCATTTTATTAATTACGTTATACAAAGGTGAAAAGCCCAATACCTTTTGTTCGTTGACCTCCGTCCTTTGAGAGTAGGGTTGGACTTGTAGTCCTTCTCTGCACAACCTCCGGTGCTTGAATATCTCCTCCGTGCCTTGGCAACCAGACTAAATGGAATATTTAAATTGTATCTGACTAACGCTTTCAATTTTATCACAAGTTCTCTGAACTCACACTATCCTCATCATTCAAATCTATTTCCTATTAGTGCTACCGTGGTCTTGTTTGTAATGATTAGTGGACTTCAGTGGCAAAATCAGATTAGACATGATTTTCTTCTATGCCTCTGCAACAGGAATGATGTTTCTCCTTCTTGAACTGAGCTGCAAATAAAGAATTCCCAAGTTTTTATAAGTACCAATTAGAACTGCATTGCCATGTCTTGCTAATAGAATTGACATGGCTAGATTGTATGAAGAAACTACTTTCCTCCTGAGCAGCATGATTTGCAAAATCTTCCTCATCAGCTTACAATTCCAGGCACTACTTATTTGACTCTTCCAATGCACAATAGAGATTTTAAAGGTCATCGAGTCAATGCAGAATACTAGCCAAAGAGAGCCAGCAAAATGCCTTAAAATCCCACAGTTCATGGCTGTTAAGTTGATTAAAGAGCAATGTTGAAATAATGGATGCCCGACTGGTCATCAGAACCCAAGTGAAACACACATGGGTTATGATAAAGAAATAAGACTCCACAAACTCTGACACATCATACTTTGCTAAGTGGCCCATAGCTTGTGGAGAAAATAGCATTAACCAGTGAGTAAGCTTGATTTCACAAAAACATACGCCTGGCTTCATCGTTGAAAAATGAAGTGTATTCAATCTGTATTCAAGAAAATTCACGGTAGGGTTTCCAATCCTGCAGGATTGTTGTATGGTCATTTGGAAATAGTAATTAATCTCCTGGGTAATGCTGCACCCAATTCAGGAGGAAAATGTTTTCCTTAATCTGCTAATATATTAATTTATTAGTTGTTCAAAAACAGAAAAAATCCAGGCTACTAGACAAGACAGTTATATATTAAACTTCTTGGAATGCATCCACCCAGAGTTGGCAGATCAGATTGATGATGATAAGTTTGATGCTGGAACTGGAGGTTTTCTGCTCCTTGTCCTTTGGTCAAGTCCTCCGGTGTGAGGTTGGTGAGGAGAAAATTTACAATTATGTCAAAGTAATGTTCTTTTTAGGATGGTGGAAACAGAACACAAACATTTTTGTTGCAGGAGGAAATATAATGAAGGAGTCACACTGCAATTTTGTTACAGCATTTCAGACATGGATAAGTGTCATGCAGCCATTGGAAAATATGCATACTGCCAATTTACCAGTTGAATGCAGAAGCAATCAAAATGCCTCGATGACTTCAGGAGCATTTTTAAACTGGCTTTGAAAGTGAAAGATGGAACCTGGTCATCAGCTGCGAAAAATATGCTCTTGTTGTAGACAATTTTGTAGGGTGCAGCATAGATTCCAACGTTATGCAAGAGTTTCTGTTTAGAAACATAGACCTAGCAATACTACTAGAACAAAAGTGTACATAAATGCTGAAGAAAAAGTCTCTTCAATTTGTGTATGCTAAATGATTAAAAAGATCGAATCATATGGCAATGACTGACTGGAAGGCAATTATTGTAATTGATATCACTAAGTGTGAATTGAAAGTGTGACTTTGTTTTGGATGGGTTAGGGTTAGGGTTAGGGTTATTAGGGGCTGAATTTAATCAGCTACCTCACCAAATGAGTATGTTTCAAGTTTTAAGAATGGAGTTAATTTAAGAAGAATGTTGGACTACATTTATGCCAGACTAGTTAATTAGGCTTAGTTATTAAGTTGTATTGCATAAGCTTAGTGACAAAGTCTTAATTTATATTTATTATTAGAATCATGTTTTTTATGATTAAGAAAGTTTTAAAGTTGGCATCTCTTTAAATGCTATGGTACAGATTTAAGAAAGAATACATGATGTGAAGTGGAGTTATAGTTTAGCGGCTAGAAGGGAAGCCAAAGTTGTAATGATTGGCTAGAAGAATGGTCTGAGGACTAGATTTTTCAAGGATGTTAGTGTGTGTTCGTGTTTGTGTTTGTGTGTGTGTTTGTGTGTGTGTGTGTGTGTGTGTGTGTGTGTGTTTGTGTGTGTGTGTGTGTAGGGCCCCTTAAAAAGTTGCAAATATTTGCTTAAAATACTTATGTTGATTCAAGTGTGCATAGTTGGGCTAAATGTAGCAATGCTAACTACAAAAAATGTATTGAGGGAATGGTACATCATTAAGATCTTTGCACTTGACAAGGACTAGCATTTGGCACAACATGCTTGCTGGGGTGGGGGATATTTTTGGAAAAAAGACAGACTTCCATCCACAAGAAAGGTGGACTAATATGTTGATCTTGTGTGTTGTGCCATGCTTTTATTGCCCATCCCTAGTAGCCCTTGAGAAGGTGGTGGTGAACTGTCTTTTTGAACTGCTGCAGTCCACCTGCTGTGGGTTGACCATTAGGGAGGGAATTCCGGGATTTTGACCCAGCTACAGTGAAGGAACGGCGATATATTTCCAAGTCAGGATAGTGAATGACTCACAGGGGAATTTGAAGGTGGTGAAGTTCCCATATATTTGCTGCCAGTGCCCTTCTAAATGGAAGTGGTCATGGGTTTGGAAGGTGCTGTCTGAGAATCTTTGGTGAATTTCTGCAGTGCATCTTGAAGATAGTATACACTGCTGCTACTGACCATCGGGGTGCAGGGAGTGGATGCTTGTGGTTGTAGTGCCAATCAAGTCTGCCGCTTTGTTCTGGATAGTGTCAAGCTTCTTGATTGTTGTTGGAGCTGCACTTATCAAGGCAAAAGGGCAGTATTTCATCACACTCTTGTGACTTGTGCCTTGTAGATAGTGGATAGGCCTTGGGGAGTCAGGAGGTGAGTTACTCACTACAGTATTCCTAGCCTTTGACCTTCCCTTGTAGCCACAGTGCTTACGTGGTTTGTCCAGTTGAGTTTCTCGTTAATTCTAACCCCCGGGGATGTTGATAGTGGGGGATTCAGTGATGGTAACAACATTGAATGTCAAGGGGCGGTGGTTAGATTGTCTCCTATTGGTGATGGTCACTTTACTGATGAGTGAGTGTAGACCGATGGGTTGGTAAATGGCCAGATTGTTTTTTTCCTGCTTTTTGTGTACAGGACATTCTTGGGAATTTTCTACAATGTCTGGTAGATATAGCGTTTTAGATCTACAGGAATGGATTGGCAGGGGAGTGGCAATGTCTTTGCCGGAATGTTGTCAGGGCACATAGTCTTTGCAGTGTCTGATGCCTCCAATCATTTCTTACTATCACATGGAGATAATTGAATTGGCTGAAGACTGACATCTGTGATGCTGGAGACCACTGGAGAAAGCGAAGATGGACCATCCACCTGGTATTTCTGGGTGAAGATTGCTGCAAATTCTTCAGTCTTATCTTTTGCATTGATGTGTTGGCCTCTTCCATCATTGAGGGTGGGGATATTTGTGGAGCCTCCTCCTCAAATGAGTTGTTTAGGATGTGGTAGAACTGCAGAGTTTAGATCTGATCCACTAGTCATGGGATCACTTAGCTCTGTCAATCACTTGTTGCTTATGCTTGTATCAGAGATAAAAGGTACTGCAGATGCTGGAGAATCTGAGATAACAAGGCGTGGGGCTGGATGAACACAGCAGGCCAAGCAGCATCATAGGAGCTGGAAAACTTGACGTTTCGGGCCTAGACCCTTCATCAGAAATGGAGGAGGGGAAGAGGGTTCTGAAATAAATAGGGAGGGGGGGTGGCGGATAGAGGATGGATAGAGGAGAGGATAGGTGGAGAGGAGGCAGACAAGTCGAAGAGGCGGGGATGGAGCCAGTGAAGGTGAGTGTAGGTGGGGATGTAGGGAGGAGATAGGTCAGTCCAGGGAGGACGGACAGGTCAAAGGGGCGGGATGATGTTAGTAGATAGGAGATGGGGGTGGGGCTTGAGGTGGGAGGAGGGGATAGGTGAGAGGAAAAACAGGTTAGGGAGGTGGAGATGAGCTGGGCTGGTTTTGGGATGCGCTTAGGGGAGGGGAGATTTTGAAGCTTGTGAAATCCACATTGATGCCATTGGGCTGCAGGGTTCCCAGGCTGAATATGATTTGCTGTTCCTGCAGCCTCCGGGTGGCATCACTGTGGCATTGCAGGAGGCCAAGGATGGACATGTCGTCTGAGGAATGGGAGGGGGAGTTGAAATGGTTCGCGACTGGGAGGTGCAGTTGTTTGTTGCGAACTGAGCGCAGGTGTTCTGCAAAGCGGTTCCCAAGCCTCCACTTGGTTTCCCCGATGGAGAGGAAGCCACAATGGGTACAGCGGATGCAGTATACCACATTGGCAGATGTGCAGGTGAACATCTGCCTGATGTGGAAAGTCTTTTTCGGGCCTGGGACTGGGGTGAGGGAGGAGGTGTGGGGGCAGGTGTAGCACTTCCTGCGGTTGCAGGGAAAAGTGCCGGGTGTGGTGGGGTTGGAGGGGAGTGTGGAGCGGACAAGGGAGTCGCGGAGGGAGTGGTCCCTCCGGAAGGCAGATAAGGGTGGCTGGGAAAAATGTCTTTGGTGGTGGGGTCTGATTGCAGATGGCGGAAGTGTCGGAGGATGATGCGTTGGATCTGGAGGTTGGTGGAGTGGTACGTGAGGACGAGGGGGATTCTTTTTTGGTTAGTATTGCGGGGACGGGGCGTGAGGGATGTGTTACGGGAAATGCGGGAGACACGGTCAAGGGTGTTCTCGACCACTGTGGGGGGGAAGTTGCGGTCCTTGAAGAATGAGGACATCTGAGATGTACGGAAGTGGAATGTCTCATCCTGGGAGCAGATGCGGCGGAGGCGAAGGAATTGGGAATAGGGGATGGCATTTTAGCAGGAAGGTGGGTGGGAGGAGGTGTATTCCAGGTAGCTGTGGGAGTCAGTGGGCTTGAAATGGACATCGGTTTCTAGGTGGTTACCCGAGATGGAGACAGAGAGGTCCAGGAAGGAGAGAGAAGTGTTGGAGATGGTCCAGGTGCACTTCAGGTTGGGGTGGAAGGTGTTGGTGAAGTGGATGAACTGTTCGAGCTCCTCGTGGGAGCACGAGGCGGCGCCGATGCAGTCATCAATGTAACGGAGGAAGAGGTGGGGTTTAGGGCCAGTGTAGGTACGGATTTCACAAGCTTCAAAATCTCCCCTCCCCCAACCGCATCTCAAAACCAGCCCAGCTCACCTCCACCTCCCTAACCTGTTTTTCCTCTCACCTATCCCCTCCTCCCACCTCAAGCCCCACCCCCATCTCCTATCTACTAACATCATCCTGCCCCCTTGACCCCTCCGTCCTCCCTGGACTGACCTATCTCCTCCCTACCCCCCCACCTACACTCACCTTCACTGGCTCCATCCCCGCCTTTTCGACTTGTCTGCCTCCTCTCCACCTATCCTCTCCTCTATCCATCCTCTATCCGCCTCCCCCTCTCTCCCTATTTATTTCAGAACCCTCTTCCCCTCCCCCATTTCTGATGAAGGGTCTAGGCCCGAAACGTCAAGTTTTCCAGCTCCTATGATGCTGCTTGACCTGCTGTGTTCATCCAGCCCCACACCTTGTTATCTCTGTTGCTTATGCTGTTTGGCATGCAAATAGTCCTGTTTGATATCTTCACCATGTTGACACCTCATTTTTAGGTAGGCCTGGTGCTGCTTCTGCATACTTGCACTTATTCAATGGATTTACACATTACAATTGAGATGAGATGGAGAAACTGAGCATAAGAAACAACAATTAATTGAGGGAAATGACGAGGGAACACTTGTAATAAGAATAGAGAAGAAATGAAATGGAGGATTTCCTCTGAAATTTGCACTGTGGTCTCGGAAAGAGGAAGAAAAGTTATTTATGGTGCCGAATGGTGCTTGTTTTGTCAGAAAAGTCCTCAAAAAATTAATAAACACAGAAGATGCTCATGAAAACCAAAAGAATTGCAGATGCTGTAAATCAGTAATAAAAGCAGACGTTGCTGGAAAAGCTCAGCAGATCTGAAAGCATCTGTGAAGAAAAGTCAGAGTTAACGTTTCGGGTCCTGTGACCCTTCCTCAGAACTTTGAGTCCTGAGGAAGGGTCACCGGACTCAAAACATTAACTCTGATTTTTTCTTCACAGATGCAGCAGACCGGCTGAGCTTTTCCAGCAACTTCTGTTTTTGCTGTTGCTGATGATGCTTCTGATTTTGCTGTCCCCATGAAGAGATTAGCATTATTTATTTCCTTTCTAACATGATGATGTAACACAAGATTGTAGGAATATCCTATTTCTTAATAAATAAATCTGATGTCTGTTCCATTTGAATGATGGATTGATAAAGTTTGTGAATACATGGATCTGTATGAAATGATGAAATGGAGTGTGAGTCAAATTTCCCATGAGAACTGTATACAATCTGTGAAAGGCAGGCTATGTGAGTGGGCAAGATCTGGTTAATGAAATATAATGTATGAAACTGTGAAGTTATCAATTCTGGCAGGAAGAATACAAAGAAGTCTATTATCTCAATGGTCAGTAGTTGCAGAGGACTGAGATGGAGATGAATCTGGGTGTTCTATTGTGCAAAACACCAAAGGTTATTATGCAGTTACGGCAAATATTTAGAAAAGCTAATACAATCTTATTGTTGCGATGAAAATTAAATACAAAAGTAAGAAGATAGTATTTCACTTGTATAGGTCATCTGTGAAACCACATATGGAGTATTACTAGCTGACTTGATTGAAGCATATAAGGTCCTGCGAGATCTTGAGAGGAATGATGTGGAAAAGAACTTTCATCTTAAGGCAGAATCTAGGACTAGTGATGGCTGTTTAAAATAATGAGTTGCTATTTGAGATCGAGACAAGGTAATTCATTTGTGACAGAAGAATTTGAGCCTTCAGAATTTGGTTCCTCAAAAGGCAAGAGAAGTTTCGCAGAATCATAGAGGTTTTATGTTGCAGAAAGAGTCTATTCAGCCCATTCTGCCTGACCAATTCTGCAAATAAGCATCTTTACCTAGTGCAATTTGCCACTTTCCCCCAATGTTCTTGCGAGCTATTTCTGTCCAAATAATCAACCAGTACAGTCCTGAATGATAAGGTTGAACCTGCCTCCACCACACCATAGTGCATGCCATACCCTCACTTTTACAAGCAGGAACAGCTTCTCCCTATCCATTCCATCCAGCCCACTCATGATTTTGGAAGTGTCTATCAAATCTCCTTTCATCATATTCCTCTCCAAGGAGAACAGTCCAAATTTATCATAACTTTTTCTCATTCCTGGAGCCATTCTTATAAATTACTTCTGCACTGTCTCCAATGCATTCAATTCATTTCTATAACCTGACATCCATACACGTACACGGTACTCCAACTCAGGTCTAAGACGTGTGTTATACAAGTTCAACATTACCTCCTTGCTCTTTTACTCTATGCCCCAATTAGTAATGAGAAGGATACTATGTGCTTTATCAACTGCTGTTTTCAGTTTTCCTGCCACATTCAATTACCTGTGCACATATACACCCAGTTCCTCTGCTCCTGCAGCCCCTTTACAATTGTGCTTCCTATTTTATATTATCTTTCAATATTCTTCCAACCAAAGTGCATTGAACTTCATCTGCCACTTTTCTGAGGCAGTCCAGCAAGGGGGGGAGACACAACGCATTAGTGCAATGCGTATACAGCATGCTACAACAAAAGAACCAAGACAAAGGAAGTTCAGCTATGTTTAGGTTTCAAGGAAGTAACGTGAGGTCGGATGGCCTCCACTTTGATGCTAGGAGTATTATTGGTCAGACAGTTGAGTTATCAGTGTGAATTGACATGTAGAATTGTGATATTGTTGCCATCAGAGATGTGGTTGAAGGAGAGCAAGACTGGCAACTCAATATTCTGGGGTATAAAATCAGGTGAGACAAGGAAGGTGTAAAAAAAGAGTGGTGTCACATTATTAATTAAGGAATGAGATACTGCCAAAAGGAGGTGCGATCTCTTGGAACAATCTTCAAATGAGGCTTTATTGGGTAGAGCTTAGGAATGAAAAGGGGGAAGTCACATTGCTTGGAGTGTATTATAGGTCCCCAGTGAGCAGACAATAGAAGAGCAGATATCTAGACAATTCATTAAGGTTTGTGAGAATAGCAATCATAGATAATTATGTTGGGGGATTGCAACTTCCCCAACATTAATCAAATTGTTGTAGTACAAAGGGTTAGAGGAGATGGATTTTTTAAAATGTGTTCAGACGAGCTTTCTGTATTAACATGTAGAAAGTCTAACAAGAGATGGTGTAGTGCTGGACCTAATACTGGTGGTTGAAGTGGCAGTGGGGCAGCATACTTTTGAAAGCAACCACAACACTGTACAATTTAAGTTTTGTAATGCAAAAGGGAAAAAAAAGGTCTGCAACAGTAATTCTAAATTGAGGGAAGGAAGATTTTATTAAAATAAGGCAGGATTTGACCAAATAGACTGGGAACAGCTACTTGATGGAAAATCTACAGCAGGATAGTGGGGATGTACAAAAATGAAATAGGAACAGTATAGACCCTATATTTTCCCTTCAGACTGACTTATCGGAACATCACATCTAGAGAATTGGAGGGTCATAGGGTGGAGAGAGTGGGTCTGGGTGGAATAGTCTTCGGAGGGTTGGTGTTGCCTCCATAAGCCAAATGGCCTGCTCCCACACTGTAGAGATTCTATGATACACATTGCTTGGGAAACTATTGAAGAAAATTATGAAAGAGAACAAATCTACATTTATAGAAACAGGTCAGGTCAAGAATAGTCAGCAAGGCTTTGTCAAAGGAAGGTCATGCCAAACAAAATTTAATTCATTTTTTGTGGAGGTGATCAGGTGTATCAATGAAGGCAGTACAGTTGATGTAGCTTATATGGATTTCAGCAAAGCATATGACAAGGCCCCACATGAGAAACTGATTTTAAAAAAGTAAAAACACATGGGGTCCAGGATAATTTGGCAGGTTGGATCCAAAATTGAATTAGTTTTTGGAGACAGAAGGTACTGATAGAAGGCTGTTTGCGTGACTGGAGATCAGTATGCAACGGCACACAACAGGATCAGTGGAGGATCCCTTATTGTTTGTGATATTCAGAATTGATACAGATGAAAATGTTGGGGAATGATAAGTAAGTTTGTAGGTAACATGAACATTGGCTGTGTGGTTAGTAGTAAGGAAAGAGGGTCTTAGATTACAAGAAGTTATCAATGGCTTGGTCAGATTGGCAGATCAGTGGCAGATGGAATTTAATCCTGAAAGGTATGAAGTGCTGTACTTTGGAAGAAGGAAAAAGACAAGGGAGTTCTTAAAGAATGGCAGGACACTAGGAAGCTCAGAGGAACAGAGAGATCTTGGGTCCTTGTTGATAGACCTCTGAAGGCTGTAGGGCAGGTTAACAGGGTAGTTAAGAAGGCATACAGGACACTTGCCTTTATAAGTTGTAGCATACATTATCAGAGCAGGGAGGTCATGATGGAGCTGTACAGAACTTTGGTTTGGCCACATCTGGAGTATAGTGTGCAGTTCTGATCACCTCACTACAGGAAGGATGTGATTGTACTAGAGGAAGTGCAGAGGACATTCACCAGGATGTTGCCTGGGATGGAGTATTTAGCTATGAAGAGAGGCTGGATAAGCTCAGGTTGTTTTCTTTAGAGCAGAAAAGGCTGAGGAGGGACCTGACTGAGATGTATAAGATTATAAAGTGCATGGACAGGTGGAGAGGAAGCAGCTGTTCCCCTTAGTTGAAGAGTCAAGATGATAATTTCAAGGTGAAGGGCAAGAGGCTTAGAGGGGATTTGAGGAAAAATGTTTTCACCCAGAGGGTGATGGGAATCTGGAATGCACTACCTACGAGGATAGTAGAGACAGGAGACCTCATAACCTTTAAAGAGTTTGTGGATGAGCACTTGAAATGTCACAACTTTCAAGGCTATGGGCCTAATGCTGGGAAATGGGATTAGTGTAAATAGGTCAGAGCAGGCTAAATGGGCTGAAGGGCCACTTCTGTACTGCATGACTCTATGACTCTATCTGCCATTGTTATCATTCTCTTGGAGTTCCACTCTGTCCTCTCACAGTTTTCAATTCTTCATGTTTTGAGTCATCTGCAAACATTGACATTGTTCCCTACACACCAAGATCCAAATCATTAATGTATACCAGGAAAACTAAGTGTCCCAATTCCGACCCCTGGGTAGCTCTACTAAATACTTGCCTCTAGCCCGAAAAATATTCATTGACTCTTTATTTTCTACCACTCAGCCAATGTTGCATCCACATTGCTACTTTTATATCATGACCTGCAACCTTCCTCATAAGTCCATTGTATGACACTATATCATACACTTCTGGAAATCCGCGAATGCCACAGTAACAGCATCACCTTCATCAAGTCTTTCTGTTAGCTCTTCAAAAAAACTTGAGTAAGTTAGTTAACTTTCCTGCTCCTCTGATGCTGCCTGTTCTGCTGTGTTCCTCCAGCTCCGTACTGTGTTGTTTCTGACTCCAGCATCTGTAGTTCTTGCCATCTCCCAGTTAAACGCAATTTCCTTTTTAGAAATCCATGCTGACTTTTCCTAATCAATCCAACATTTTCCATGTGACTATTAACTCTGACTTAAATAATTATTTCTAGAAGTTATCCTACCATTGAGGTTGAACTAACACATCTGTAATTGTTAAGATTATCCTTACAACTTTTTTTGAACAAGTCCATATGTTTGCAATTGTCCAGTCTTCTGACTCCTCCCCCAATTCCAGGGAAAACTTAAAAGTGTCCCCTGAAATTTCTGCCTTTGTTTCCTTCAAAGTCCTTGCTTTCTTTTTAAGGCAGAAGTAGATAGATTCTTGATAAGCAAGGGGGTGAAACATTGAGTGATGGACAGGAATGCAGATTTGAGTTTACAGTTATTTGACAATGATTAAATTAGATGGCAAACCAGGCTTGAGATACCAAGTGGCGGCTCCTTCTAACCTGCATGTTTGTGTATGTATTCTTTTGAAAGATAAATAGTCTACCTTTATTTATACTGTTTTTCCAGTCTGAGAAATTTAAAACTTGGCCAATGTGACAATACTATGGCTTTAAGAGGTTATTTTGTCCTGTTTTTTTTTGCAGAAAGGTTTTAAGACTGAAGTGACGAAATGTCTATGGGAAACACATAAAGGAAACAACTTGTGAGGCCTTGAGGAGTTTTTTTTTGAAGTTGGAACAATAGTAGTGACCTGAATGGATTTGGCAAGCTTCCACTGAACCAGGATTTTTAGTTTTTAAGTTTTTCAGTATCAGTTGTTACTGGGTATGTTGTTGCAGTACATCTCTCCTTGCTATACTCTCTCAGTGTTCTCTTGATGTTTTTTCTTTCTTCTGGGCTGCTGGGGTTACATGTGTGAGAATCTATTTTCTGAATTTGCCTTTTGCCAAGGGTGTGTTTATGGGATGTTACTATGTTGAAACAGTTACTGTTTAGTAGCTAACTAATCTATTATCCTGTTAAGTTTTCCAAAACAGTTACAGCTAAGCAAGTTATTTTGTTTTATTTTTCTTTTTAACTATAGTGTATAAATAATTGTGTTTTGTTTAACGTCAAGTAATTTGACCAATTGAATTGCATTTGGAACGCAATACCTTACACTGAGCTTCAAAAAGTTAGAGCATGGTCTATCTTCTTTATATATTTTGAGGGGGTTCTGGTCTGGTCCATAGCCATCGGTAAAATGAGTAATTTACAGCCAATTATACTGTGGGTTGTGATTTAAATGGACTGTTTGTCATTCCTCATCTAAAAGGCTCATGGATACTCACAAGGAATTGCTTAGTTTAGCTACTTACCTGAAAAATTGAAATATCGTAAAACGGAAAGCAAGAACGACTGCTTTCTCAGGACATTGAAAAGTGTGCAAACAGAGCACTTACACCTGGCTTGACATCAGGTTGGAGTGTTACCAAAGCCAAGGCAGTGATTGTTTAAGCTAAATAAGCATTTTTAACTAAGGATGAATTGCCTTCAATTTCCTAAAGGGATTACATCTACCTTTCTTAGGATAGTTTTAAAAGAAGTACTTGACTCAGGCGTATCCATTAGCTGCAGCAGGAACAGTCAGTATGTTTCAATAGAAAAATACTAATTACATAAATCGCACTATTTTCAAAATCTTGCAGCGTTTTGCGTAATAGTGCCTGAACTGGAGAGTAATGTGTCACCCATTTCAATCACAGCCAGTTAGCTGTTGGATCACATGAGCAGCATTTAGTTGTCCAGAGGCTAAATGAAGCACAAAAGTTTACCTTTTTATGAAGAAAAACTCTGAATAGACTTTGAGATGAGAGTTCACCATGGCATCATATTGAGTAACTAAAGTGTTTAAAGTTATCAGCATTACGGATTCACAGGAGAAATAAAAATAAGTAATGGCTTTGTAAGATGCCAGATCTAATCTATTCCTATGTTCCAGCAGTGCTGCTACACAATGTGTACTGGCCTACTTCATTGTGGGGAATGGAAGCCTGATGTGCCCCTGAATTGCACTGAGAATCAGGGCCAGATTTTAACTGAAAACAAAAATTATAAAGCCACAGATTGTGGAAATCTGAAATAAGAACAGAAAATTCGGGAATTGTCAGCAGAACCGGCAACATTGCAGAGAGCGAAGACCAAACTTAAGTGTCGTGATTGTAATGAGGTCAACCAGCTGGATCTCATAGTGTATGAGTTCCCTAGTTGGGGCTGTTAATCTGATCCAATCAGGGAGACCTGACTGACATATAAGGATGAATGTCAGGGATATTCCAGTCCTAAATGCCTGACCCAGTGAGTGGCAATGCTATTGTCAGAGGCTATGCATTTGTAAATAAAGGATGACTGGAGATGGGATGCTGGCCTCTGAAGAGTTATTTCATTAAGGTTTAAATGCAATCATCCTTCATCAGAACTGGGAAGGTAAAACTGCAATCGGTGTTGAGCAAGGGTTGGGTGGAAATGGGACAAAAGGAAAGTCAGTGATACTGGATGACTGAGCAGTAAGTCTTAAAAGGCTAAAAGAGATTGGCATTGAGACAAGAAAAAAAAATGAAAGTTACACCTGGAACAAATATCATTACTTCTTCATAGACATTCATATCAATCAAAATGCTAGGCTCACTGTAGTGCAAATGTGCATGTGGCCTGAAATTTCATGATCTCTCCTCGATACTGGATTTCCTATTGTTGTAGGTGAGGGAATAGAATCAGATCAGATTTTACATGAGGTAACTGGCTATTTAAGTCAGTAGTTTTCAGAACTGAAGAGCAATTTTGACATTTCTATAACATAGAAACAATCAGGTGTATTGAAGAAGGGTATGTGATGTCAAGTATTATTTGCAATTGTTAACCTGTCAAAGAATTGTCAGAAACAATCAATTTTTTAAGGAATATCAAACTTGTCAAGATGTGTCAAACTTGTTAAGGAAAATCAAATGTGTGGAAAAAGTGTCAAGATTTTTGAAAACTGTCAAAAACATCAAACCTGTTGAAAACTGACAGAATGTGTTTTAAATTTGCTTTTTGTAATAGATTGTCAACTCCCAAGAAGTGTCAATTTTGTCAGAAACGGTTAAGCTTGTTATGAACAGTCATGTTTGTGAAGAGCTGTCAAGAAGTGTCGAAATTATCCAAAAGTATCAAATGTGTTAACATGCATTTTTCAATGACTTCTTTTCACAATTGGGTATAAATTGTCAAGAAATGTGAAACATAATCAAGAACTGTCAAATGTGTCAAGAACTGTCAAGCGTCGACGAGAAGGGTTACACTTTGTCAGAAACCATCAAGAAGTACCAAACTGATGAAGAATTGTCAAGAACTGTCAAATCGCTCAAGAACTGTCAAAAATCTTCAAACTTTTCAAGAGATACCACAAAGTCTTCTTTTTAATGAGAATGCTTTTCTCAGCAGAGTGTAAGCTGTAATATAAATAAAACATTTTAAACACTTGTACATGAGCAACTGGATGAGTTCTTATGGTAGTTGAATGGGGAAACTGCTGTTAGTGGAATTAGGCACTAATTTGGTATAAGAGGTATGACAGGCCATGAAATGAGTAGAAGCTTTTGAAATTAAAAATAATTGTCATTGTATAATTCTTTCACAAATGATCTTTAACGATTTTTTAAAATTCTACCTAATCAATTCTATAACTTGTTCCATTTGTATGATGCACTAAGCATTTATCACAGAATTTTGGAAAGACTTTATCTTTTTATTACATTTTATATGTTACTTAAGTGAGTTTAGTTAAAAACTAGCGTATTTTCGATTCATTCAGGTGATGTGGTTGGTTCACTTTTTCATTGCTTTACACAATTTCTTACTTATTCAAGGGATGTAAGCATCACTGGCTAGGCCAGGATTTATTGTTCATCCTTAATTTGAAAGGTACTAATGAGCTGACATTTTTAATGGTTGCAATCCATGATGTTTGGAATATAGACTTTTGCTTAAGGACCGTGAGGAATTTGAATATGAAAGTTTTGAACCTTCTGGATAGATAGGGTTTTGAAGGAGCATGTGATTCTGAGGAGTTGAGTTAAGCTGTAATGGTTGGAAAAGTCAAAATTTTAAAAATTATTGTAGTTCACCTGCTGAGTACAAAATGTCAGATAATGTTATGGTAAACAGACATGCAATACTTTTAAAAGAGATAAAAGATGGGTTTTATGATCTACAATTGCTGGACAAACTTGAAGCATTGAGTCTTATATGCTGAAAAGTGCCTAGCAACAGCCTCTGAACTGAAATTGCTGTTTCAGTATATAGCTACTTACGTCAGTTGAAGGAATAAACCTCCAAGAAGCTGGCACAGAAAGATTTATTGAGAAAAGAACCCTGACAACAGGTCCAGCTACACAGATCTGTTTCAGAAAAATATTTCTAGGAACCTCTAAAAGTTCCAGAAATCAGTGTCTTTAACTTCCTTTTGTAATCTGAAAGCTAAATTACTCGTTCTGTTCAAGGACTTATGTCTTGCATGACTCGTCGCAATTGAAGACTGATCTAAAGATCTCCCATTCATTCTGTGGTTGGCAGCATTATAGTTTTAATCACATGAAATCATCTGGACCATGAGAAATCTTTCAGTCCCTTGGCTCACTGGGATGTTTTATTCCATTTTTTTTTCAAAGACCTAACATCTCTGCAGAGTTCTAGATAACAAGCATGGGGCTGTGAAGGGTTTAGGCCCGAAACGTCAAGTTTTCCTGCTCCTATGATGCTGCTTGACCTGCTGTGTTCATCCAGCCCCATGCTTGTTATCTCGGATTCTCCAGCATCTGCAGTACCTTTTATCTCTGCAGAGTTCTGTTGCTTTGTCTGTTGTGTGAGTTTGTGCATTTGGGATAAAGGGGATAGAGTTGAACTCTAAATAGTAATTTTGTTGTCAACCAGCATTGCCATTTATTGTAGCCATTGTGTTATCCTCGCCTTTGCCTTTCCACCTACTTTTGTGTCACCTGCAAATTTGACTACAGAATATTTCCTTCCCTCATTAATAAATATCGTGAATAATTACAGAACAACACTGATCACAGAGGCACTCAACGTGTTGAAAGGTTGCCAGCCTGAAAACGCCTGCTTATCCTTACTCTTTGTCTTCTGTTAATTAGGCAATGTTTTATCCATGCGAACATACTAACCCACCACAATGTGTTTTCATTTTAATTATTAGACTTATGTGCAGTACCTTTTTATCTGTCTTTTGGAAATACAAATATATTACATCTACTGGTTCCCCTTTATCTGACCCTTTTGTTACCTCCTCAAAGAATTATAATGAATTTCTCAGGCATGATTTCTCCTTCATGAAGCCATGCTTGCGCTGCTTGATTATATTAGGCATTTCAAAATGCATACTTCAAGATACTCTAAGACTTACCAAAAGAAAGGTTTTAAGATAACCGGTCTATTGTCACCTGTTTTTCATTTGTCTCAGTTACATTTAGACCAGGTGGTTGTTAATGTTGTAGCTGGTCAAATACCCATTGATTTGAAGAAGTAATCACAGATTCTAACTCTCTTATGCCTGCCTCGAGAGTGAAAGGAGAAGAGGTTATTCATCCCTCTAGACTTGGTCATTGCAATATGTTGACATATTTATGCTCAGCTGATGTCAGAGCTTTAGATACAAATGCTACTGGTTTTTCTTCTTGTGCCAGGGCTGCCCCTCGATGTTTTGTAGAAGCATCTACTTGCAGAATGACAGCTTTCTTTCATTGTATGAACAACTTGTATCATTGCATATCATTTCTTTGAGTTTGTCAAAACTGCTCTCTTGTAGCTCTGACCACTGGTACCCAACATTTTCTTTCATCGGGTCTTCTCATTTTGTTATTTGTTCTAATAAGTAAGTTATGAAAAGTCATTTATTAGCTCAAGACAGGGAAACATCTCAACACTTTCGCATCCTTTGGAGCTTCTATCACAGAGAAGTTTGTGATCTGTTTCCGGGGATTGCAGTGATGTAGTGGCAATGTCATTGACCTGGTAATCCAAAAACCCAAATTAATGTTCTAGGGATATGCATTCGAATCCCACTGCAGATGATGGTGAAATTTGAATTCAGTGTAAATCAGAATAAAAAGCTAGTCTAATGGTGGCTGTGTAACCATTATCAATTGTCATTAAAAAAAATCCACCTGGCTCACTGAAGTCCCTAATTTGACCTGTAAGTGACTCCAGATCTTGTTGACTCTTAACTGTCCTCTGTACAATTAGGGATGGACAAAAATTGCTGGCCTAGCTATCAATACTGGCATTCAATTAATTAAAAATAGGAACTTACTTGACCGTGTCAACTCTGTTCATCATTTTGAAGAACTAGCATTGTCACCTTTGCAATGTATTATTTGTATTTGGTTTGATTCCAGCTCCCCTGATTCTTTCCATGGCTTTATGGAAATGGTTAACATGATCATTTCATTCACACCATTAACCTAGGTATCATTTCCTGTGCCAACCTTTCATTTATATCCCCTGTAAAATTTGTTTACTTTTGGTTGGAACACATCCTAGATCATTTTAAGGCCAAAAAATGATCACAGGAGTTTATACCAGCAAAAAATGTGAAAAATGTGTTGTATGTAGCCAAGAATGAAGATTCCTTTACATTTCAGTAGCCATTTCTAGTATCAAACTTATGAAGATGCTTGCCATTCCCAAGCCTGGTGGGATCTCCAGGAAGAGGGCTGTAATTCCTCTCTAATACTTGATTAAAATAATAAGAACCCGTCCAAATTCTCCCTAAATTTACCAAAACGAAGGCTTTGTGATTCTGGCAATCACTTTTTATTTCAATCTCATTGAGCTCTCTTTCAAGTTTCCTCTTACTTCTGTTATTACCTTACCTAGGGTTTGAATCATTAGTTTTTCACTGAGTCAATGGTGGTCTGATACAGAGTATCAAGCTGTTTCATCAACACATTCTGAATATATTTAACCAGATCTTCCAGCTTCTGATAGGAGGGTGCCTTTGTAATTAGGTGTATTGCCTTCAACCTCACGGTTTACCAAGATAATCTGTAGCACCTCACAAGAACTCGATGCTAGGATATCAGTGCTATCCGTTTCAGTGACATAGAAGAAATAGTTATCTTTTATTCATTGTGAGCCCCTCTGATGTGGCATACTCCTAACTCTGTATGTCGTTAGCATGGCGTTGCACAGTTTATGAGCTTCTTTACTACAGTACCCATTTACCTTCAAATTTTCAGGGAAGGTCTTCTGGTACAATTTAAGTGGCAAGTTGGCACCCTGTGCTCTGTGCTCTAACTTGTACCATGTCTTTATTGACCTGGCTGTAGATGGCTGCCTTAGTGTGCATCTCATGGCATTGTTTACTAGATTACAGCAAGCGAGAAAACACATTAGTAATGTTTCCTTCTAAACAGCCTTCTTTTCACAGAAAAAAGCATTTGCATACACTATCATTTACACTGTGAGTTACCCAAGTTGCCTGCTATGCAAACCACTGTTCACCTGCATTAGCAAAACTGTTTGTTCTTCGCAACTGATCCTTCTTAGCAGTTTTTTCACATGCATGGCACATATGCAAGTTGTCGGCTTTTCCTCCAACATCTGCTGGTTGGAATAATGTGCTATCTGGTTCTGTCTCAAAATCGTTTTGGCTGACTCTGCCCACGTCGAAGTATTTATATTAATTTGTCCGGCAAAGCAATTTTTTTTAACTTTTGCATCAGGTTTCCTTCGTAGTCCTGCAGTTGGATCCTGTAGCAATCATCTTTAAAGTCTTTACAGGCTTGCTTGTCTTCTTCCTAGCCAAACATTGTATGCAATGTGGTTCACTTTCTTACAATTAAAAACACAGGCCTCCTCACACTGGGCATGTTTCCTTTTGGTTTATGCGATGACCTCTTCCAAATTTACAACTTTTTTTTAACTTTGATCTTTCTGTTGGCCCTGCTGTTGATATTTGGTTCTTTTCTCCACATCATTGCGCTTGAAGGTCTAGGCTGCTTTCAAAATAGTTATCAAATCTGAGCTGCTTGTCAAAATAATGCACAGAATCGGGTTGCTTTTCCATAGTATTCTATGGACAAACACGTCTTTTCTCCCATGATTGGGCTGTTGTCATTGATTTCTGAGCTCCGAGATTCTGCGCAAGTTCGTAATTTTGAAAGTCAGATTCTATTCCCCTCACCAGACAACAGCTCAACTTTTGCCTGGTTATAAGATGGCTGTCTGCAATAAATGCCTCATGTCAGAGTCACCCTTGTATGTTGATAAAGCAATGGAAAAGGCTGACTTAACTCTGAGTTCTGCCAGTCAGTTGCTGCAGAAAAGAGTCAGGACAAGGGCATTTTAATCAACCTACAAAGCCTGAAACCTTGAAATACACCAATCAACTGGCAACATCAACACTTCTGGTAACATTCAATGTAACGCTGTAATGTTTGACTATTCACTCTTCGCAAACAACTCAGAAAATGATCCGTATATCTTTTTCAAACTTTTACCTTCTTAGACTCACCTCTTATTTTAACCTGTGTGTATGTGTATTGCACTACTAGTTCCTCTTGCATTTAGCAGTTGATAAACTCATCCTTCTTGTTAATTCAAGACAGTCTGCTTACATTGCTTCCTTTAAAAAAAATTAATATCAGTCCGAGAGAAAGGTATCCACAAAGGAAAGGATGTTTTTTTAAATTCACCTTGTTGCGACCTACCAAGGGGACAGGTGAATAAACAGGTAAGCAAGTTCATTCCTCCTTATCCAAAGGTTAATGATTTGAGTTATGCTATCTGGAATAAAAATAAAGCGAAGAACCTTACCCAGGAACAGCTCAAGAGAGACACACTACACTCAAATGTTATGCTTGTGGTTCATTAAAGGCTAGCCACTTTACCACCAGCTCTCAGAGCAAACTGATATATCTTCAGTCAATATGCTTCCACATCTATCTTTTCCCCGCAGAATAGCTACAGATGCCCAATGTTCTTGCACTACTGCATCTCCTAAAGTACAAGAGGATAATGATAGTTAATGTTTGTTCAATTCGTAGCCTATTCTGGGTGTCAGTAGTTGAGTGAATGTTTTTTACAATGGCTTGATATGTTAATTTTTTTCCCTTTATTCATTCACGGGATGAGGGCGTCGCTGGCTCGGCAGCATTCATTGCCCATCCCTAATTGCCCAGAGGGCAGTTCAGAATCAACCACATTGCAGTGGGTCTGGAGTCACCTGTAGGCCAGACCAGGTAAGGATGGCAGTTTCCTTCCCTAAAGGACATTAGTGAACCAGATGGGTTTTTCCTGACAATTGACAATGGATTCATGGTCATCATTAGATTCTTAAGTCCAGATATTTATTGAATTTGAATTCCACCATCTGCCATGGTGAGATTTGAACCCAAGTCCCCAGAACATTATCTGGATCTCTGGATTAACAGTCCAGCAATAATACCATTAAGCCATTGCCTCCCCCTTCGATCACTATGAACTGTGCTTCAGTGAAGTTACCAATTTCTGGAGAGGAAACTTATTGGAAAGCAAGATCTGTTCAGCAGTTGTCTCAAATACCTTACTCATTTGTTATATTTACTACAACATGAAATGGTATGATTTCAGAGATTGAGAGGGGATATGATTGGGGTGTATAAAATTATGAGGGGCATAGATAGGGTATACAAGAAAAGCTTTTTCCCCTTGGTGAAGGGATCAATGACTAGGAGCCATAGATTTAAGGTAAGGGGCAGAGGTTTAGAGGAGATGGGAGGAAAAACTCATCCACCTAGAGTATGATAGAAATCTGGAACTCACTGCCTGTAAGAGTGGTAGAGATGGTGTTGTTAAGGGTGCTATTGCGGAAACCATTATGTTTAAGTAGCATTTAGATGTGCACTTTTTTTTTTGCCAAGGCCTCCAAGGCTTTGGGCCAATTGCTAAAAAATGGGATTAGAATAGTTCAGTGATTGTTTTTGACCAGCACAGATGTGATGGGCTGAAGAGCCTTTTGCTGTGCTGTAGATCTCCATGACTCTATGACTAGGATAATGGTTATATTGTTTTCTAAATAATTAGAGAGGATCAGATTTAGTCCTGCTCCTGACACTGATGCAATTAGACTCTGCACCAGCTCGTAAAATATCTGAACCAAAAGTAGCAAATCCAACTGTTTGCATAAAGGGAGACGTTACTGGATCTGTGCCCCAGCACATTGGATCAATGAGGAGCAGCGAATGTCATAAAATAGGGATGTCAAAAAGTAAGCCAACAAAAGAAGATTTGACAGCTTAGTTACAGACAATTGCTCGCCCCAATTCTACCCAGCCAATCCAATGTTCTGTGCATAGGGTAAATTATGTCCTGTAATGATTTAGACATCTTGTGCAAAACAGTGCTACCTATTACTCAAAAATGTCTTCTGTTCAAATGACTATTATCACAAACATTTCCAACGTAGGTATTACTTAAGCAAAACACAAGTACCAAACAAAAGTGCTGTACAAATGCTGAAAATCCAACACCTACACAGAACACCAACAGAACTGACTACCTGGCCATCAGAAAATCCAGGCGAACAATGTTGTTCACTCCAGGGATCTAGCCTGCCCTGTTGAGTATGCATACCACTTTGATATTATACTCATACAACAAGGAACATACTGTACTGAATATGTTTTACTTCAAAGCTGTCAATAATTATATCAGAGATAAAAGGTACTGCAGATGCTGGAGAATCCGAGATAACAAGCATGGGGCTGGATGAACACAGCAGGTCAAGCAGCATCATAGGAGCTGGAAAACTTGACGTTTCGGGCCTAAACCCTTCATCAGAAATGGGGGAGGGGAAGAGGGTTCTGAAATAAATAGGGAGAGAGGGGGAGGCGGATAGAGGATGGATAGAGGAGAGGATAGGTGGAGAGGAGGCAGACAAGTCGAAGAGGCGGGGATGGAGCCAGTAAAGGTGAGTGTAGGTAGGGGGGTAGGGAGGAGATAGGTCAGTCCAGGGAGGACGGACAGGTCAAGGGGGCGGGATGATGTTAGTAGATAGGAGATGGGGGTGTGGCTTGGGGTGAGAGGAAAAACAGGTTAGGGAGGTGGAGATGAGCTGGGCTGGTTTTGGGATGCGGTTGGGGGAGGGGAGATTTTGAAGCTTGTGAAATCCACATTGATGCCATTGGGCTGCAGGGTTCCCAGGCTGAATATGATTTGAAATCCACATTGATGCCATTGGGCCAGTCGCGAACCATTTCAACTCCCCCTCCCATTCCTCAGATGACATGTCCATCCTTGGCCTCCTACAATGCCACAGTGATGCCACCCGAAGGCTGCAGGAACAGCAAATCATATTCAGCAAAGTGGGAGCAGGGTGAGTCTGAAAGTCAGCTGACAAAGGCAATCAAAGTTACACAATAGCAACATAGCAGTCTGTGAAGAAAATCCTGATCTAACAATCAAATTTGAGAACCAAACAAAAGACAGGGATCTGGTGAGCAATCTTTAGATAAGGGAGAAATCTACTTTAATGACACACTAGGCAAGGAGCATACAGAAATATAGAGCCCAGGCTAGTTCAAATCTGAAGTCAGCACCATTACACAGGGTGACTGCAAGGTAGCAAAGGAAAGTAAAAGCAAAAAGTGACTTGAAATATTCTATACTCCAGAGAAGGGAAACAAAGGGATTGTTGAAATAAATCAAAGCCAAGTCATTTTCAACAGGTTTTGCACTGTTTGAGAATTCTAGCAGAAGATACTTCAAGGCCAGACAAAGATTGCAAGGAGGATCAATGTGTGGCTGAGCTGTATGGAAAATATTCCGATACTGGAGGAAAATGTTAAAGCTTCGAGTAAACCCTGTAAAACATGAGAAAAAAATAAAACTTCCCTAAAAGGACAGAGAAGGACCAAATCAAACTCCAAACTGGACACTTTGGAGAAAAAAGCTTCATGAAGTTCAAAGTTGTTTGATGATTGCACAAGCCTGACACTAAACAAGTCACCATATTATTCCATAGGAACAGAAACAGATAATATATTTAATGAAAATTTAGATAAATTAAGGCCTTTTACAATTCTCTCAACCTATAAAACAAAACAACTTTGAAAAAGAGAAAATTCAACAAGAGGATCCAGAAACCAGGTGAACCAATGGATGTTGCTGTTCCTGCAGCCTTCGGGGGGCATCGCTGTGGCACTGCAGGAGGCCCAGGATGGACATGTTGTTTGCAGAATGGGAGGGGGAGTTGAAATGGTTCATGACTGGGAGGTGCAGTTGTTTATTGCGAACCGAGCGCAGGCGTTCTGCAAAGCGGTCCCCAAGCCTCTGCCTGGTTTCCCTGATGCAGAGGAGGCCACAATGGGTACAGCGGATGCAGTATACCACATTGGCAGGTGTGCAGATGAACATCTGTTTAATATGGAAAGTCTTCTTGGGGCCTGGGATGGGGGTGAGGGAAGAGTTGTGGGGGCAGGTGTAGCACTTCCTGCGGTTGCAGGGAAAAGTGCTGGGTGTGGTGGGGCTGGAGGGGAGTGTGGAGCGGACAAGGGAGTCACGGAAAGAGTGGTCCCTCCGGAAAGCAGACAAGGGTGGGGAAGGAAAATTGTCGTTGGTGGTGGGGTCGGATTGCAGATGGCAGAAGTGTCGGAGGATGATGTGTTGGATCCGGAGGTTGGTGGGGTGGTACGTGAGGACGAGGGGGATTCTTTTTTTGGTTGTTATTGCGGGGACGGGGTGTGAGGGATGAGTTGTGGGAAATTCGGGAGACACGGTCGAGAGCGTTCTCGACCACTGCAGGGGGGAAGTTGCGGTCCTTGAAGAACAAGGACATCTGAGATGTACGGGAGTGGAATGCCTCATCCTGGGAGCAGAAGCGGCGGAGGCGAAGGAATTAGGAATAGGGGATGGCATTTTAGCAGGAAGATGGGTGGGAGGAGGTGTATTCTATGTAGCTGTGGGAGTCGGTGGTCTTGAAATGGATATCGGTTTCTAGGTGGTTACCCGAGATGGAGACAGAGAGGTCCAGGAAGGTGAGAGAGGTGTTAGAAATGGTCCAGGGTGGGGTTAAGATGGTTAAGGTTGGGGTGGAACACCCGGCACTTTTGCTCCTATGATGCTGCTTGGTCTGCTGTGTTCATTGAGCTCCTCACCTTGTTATCTCAGATTCTCCAGCATCTGCAGTTCCTATTATCTCTGAACCATTAGATGCTTTTGTTAATGACCTGATAAGTTGTTAATAAGCTGATGGATGCAAATATGTAGACTGAGGAAAACAGAATTAATACAAGATGACATCGTAGTCTATATTGCCAATTAATTCCTATCAGACTTGTTGCAATCCAAGGAAGACCTCACCTTAGAAAAGCAATATAGCTGGTGGTGAGAAAATTAGAAGTCCAAAAACAGAACAGGGCAATTCTGAAAGGTGAAGAAAACCTTGGCTTAGGAAAAGTGCAGTGGCCATACAGTCCCTTAAGCACAAAAGCAAAAAGTAAAAGAAACATCAGGAAAGAGCAAGTGCCTTAAAATTGTTTCAGTGCTGTGGTGTCAAATAGTCCCACAGACACAAAGAGTGTGTTGAAAAAAATGCAGAATGCTTTCTCCGCAGGATAACTGGTCATCTTGGCAAGATGTACCCTAAGTAAAACTTCTTCCTTTCCAGCTTCTGAAAATATTATGTCTTCACACAGAAGGTTACACATGAACTAAAAGAACTCCACCAGAAGAGTAACAAAGGTTTTTCCTCAGTGAGAGCAATTACTTTAATCGTGCACTCTGGAATGCAGATATGTATGTCAACAGACATATTACCAACCTAAAACTAAACACTGAATCAATGCCCTCGAAATCCCATTCCGACAAGGGAGGAATGAGCTTGCATTTAAATGATAATTACATTTCCCCTGTCGTGCGCAAGACAGCCAGGAATTATATGATGTGCTCTTTCCTCCTTTTACTTCCATTCCTTAATAGGTGGGCCGAAGAGTGCTCCACAAATCCTGATTTTTGAATTCCAATTTTTGAAATAACCTACAGCAAGAACCTTTAAGATGAACTCAAAGATAATGTTTATTAATAAAATTATTTATTAATAAAGAAATGGAGGGGATGAGGAACATTACTTCACTACTTCATCCACAAACACAAGCCATCAGGAAATCGAGAGAGGCAGGAGAGGAGATAGGTAATAAAGTGCAAGTTTTGGTATATCCAGAAGTACTAAAAATCAGTTTCTGTGAGTTACAACTCCCCAGAGTCTATTCCCCATAGGGTACCCTATAACAGTTTCCCTAGTGAGCTGGGCCCTGTAGTTTTCCTTCTTATAGACAAAGTGTAAAGGTTTCTTTGAAGCCAGACCATAAAGCACGGTTATGCAGAGTTCTATATAGCTCCTTAATATGTAATAAATGAATTATTGCTTGAAACCACTATACAATCCCTTTAAAAGCAGTCTAACGTACAGCAGTGATTGCTGATGCCTCCCCTTTTTCATGTCTAATTCTAAAGGGGCAAAAATGACCCACAAAATTCATGAAGTCCACAGCATTTTAAGGAAGAGAAAGCAGCCATCTTCAAACATTCAATTCGGTTGTCAAACCTGACAGTAAATCTGTTCCCATCCTTGTTTTCACATTTCTTGATAATCTAGCCTTTTTCTCACCTTGTCTCATAATCCTCCCAAATCTCTCATGCTTCTCTAATTCTGGCCCGTTGAGCATTCTGGATTATAATCACTGCATAGTGTTGTCTGAGCTTAAACAGCCTTTGCTCAAAGCCCTGGAATTTCCACCCTAAATCTCTCTACCTCACATTTCTCTTCTAAGGCATTCATTAATTTTTTATGGCTAATGCATGCATTATCTTTTACAGTGAGTTACCCAAGGTACCAACTATGCACACATTGTTTTCATTCATTAGCAGTTCACTATTCTTGTCAGTCTCTACACGTAAGTTGGACATACAACTTTTCAATCATGCCAATCTGTGGCTATGTGGTTGGTGACTGTCGAACCATGTGAAGTTCCTTCTCCAGAGAGTGCCATTTTCTTGTTATTTTTCTTGCCACAGTGACTGCTGATGTACCCCCAAGTTATAACTTAGTCTTTCTGATGTTAGACGTCATCCAAATCAATGTTCCCTAAAATCCCTTTAATATGTATGGCACAGTGGCTCAGTGGCTAGCACTGCTGCCTCACAGCACCAGGGACCCAGGTTTGGTTCCAGCCTCGGGTGACTGTCTGTGTGGAGTTTTCTCGTTCTGCCTGTGTCTGTGTGGGTTTCCTCCTGGTGCTCTGGTTTCCTCCTACAGCCTGAAGATGTGCAGGTTAGGTGGATTGATCATGTTAAATTTATCCTGGTGTCCAGGGATTAAGAAGGTAGGTTGATTAACCATGGGAATGGCAGGTTACATGGGATAGGGCAGGGGTGCAAGTTTGGGTGGTCTGCTTTTTGAAAGATTGGTGTGGACTCAAATGGCCTACTTCGGCACAGTCGGGATTCTGCGTCACATATGTTTCAAGTAGAATGATCAAAGCTCTTTGCCATTCTCCAGAATTGGCCTCTGCATTGATCAATACAATATACCTGTTCTGACTTGTAGTTCAATGCCATCATTCATTGTAGACTTAAAATATCATCTTTTCATCTTTTACTCTTTCATGTTACTTAAGTATTAAATTTTAATGGTGTTTTCCTTTTGTGGAGGCAGCTATTGAATTCTGGAGTTGATCTTTATCCAGTTTCAAAACTTACATTTAAAGTGGGACCCTTTCATGGTATCATATAATTTATAAAGTTGTGCCTTCTCCTTCTTTTGCCATCTGGAACTACATTTGTCATCTCCAGATCCTCAGTACTACTCTGCTATGTAAGAAACTCTAAATAACTCATTTAAAGGGTCATTTATTTTCTCTTACTATTTCTTGAGGATTTTAAATAATCTGCCTAGTATGACATAATGAGGTGTTTTTGGATAGATTGTAGCTTGGTAGTTGAAATAACTGCACAAAGGCTGGTATCCCACCACTAAGTCACCCTTTATTTACTTGTGCACAGTACACTAAACATGGCCAGCCAGCTCAGAGTCAGTCCCCTGGATTGAAGAGGTTCTAATCTCCTGGTTATATTGATCACCGAGGACTTTCCTGATTGGCCCAGGTTAACAATCCTAATCAATGATCTCATAGTCAATGAGGTCAACCTGATTCCAATTACTACATCCCTCACACCCCGCACCCCGCACCCCCCCCCCCCCCCCCAGTCCAGGGTTGTAGGCCTGGTCTTTGGCTTATAGCTTTTCCTGTGACGATCTTGCCCCAAGTCCCGTTTCTCTGATTTGGACTCTGACACAGGTGGCATCTACCGGACCGTAGCCTGCCTCTTGTGTCTGGAGCGTCTCAGGAGAGTTTGTTCCTCTTCTTCTGGCAGTAATGGTATTGAGACTGCATCCATCTTGGATTCTGAGGTTTGCTTGACACTAGATGGATGGGGAGAAACTATGGTTTCCAACGGGTCTTCTGGCTGTTCTGAGGGGCAGATATGTTTTGCTGCTGCCCTGTTTACGAGGTAACAGCTTTCAGGTGACCCACGTGTTTGTTCAGGACTGTATCACCTACCTGAACTTTGTAAGTCACTGGACCTTGTCAGCATCAAACCGTGGCCACCAGACATAGCTTCTTGCTAGTATCTTCTTCTCAGAAATGCCTGGATGACCCTGGTGGAATTCGGCCATTATCTGGTGGCAACCTTCACAGGGGACAATCACCCTTGCTCCCTACAGTAAGATACTGTCCTCTACGGCGATCTGGTCGCGCCGGGTCATTTCAATCCTGGTTGTGATCGTCCTTCTGTTTTCTCCATTGCCACCAGCTGTTTCAGTTTTGCTAGGGCAGGATCTTTGTGCCCACAATCAGATATTGTCAGCAGTGATCGGAAGGGTGTCAGGGAAGTTCAAAAAGCTCAAAACCAAAATGGACCACTCCAAGGGAGGTAACCACCAGTGGAATATCTGCTAGTGGGAGACAGCTCAAGGCATTCGCATTAACCACTTAGCTTCATGGAAAGGGTTGTAACTTGTACGCAGTGAGTGTAAAATCCCAATGCTGAATTCTACCAGAAGCTATGGGCGGCACCATCCTGTCTTCCTTCAGTAGCGTATCAGGAGTTTGAGACCTGTTACTATGACAAACTCCTGTCCATAAAGGTACTGGTGGAAGTTCCTCACACCAAAGATGACTGCCAAACTTCCTTCTCTATCTAGGCATATTTGTGTTTGACATCAGCCAAAGTCTGGGAAGCATACGCTGTGAGACACCAGTGAGTCAACTCTACCCTGATACCGTATGGGGAGGCATCACATGTTAGCACTACCTCTCCTTCGGATCATTGTGGGCCAACATCTTTGATGGTGATAGCTGCTTTTTCACTTCCCTAAAGGCTATTTCTTGGCTACATTTCCAAAGCTGACCTTTTTTCAATAGCAGGTGTAAGGGCGCCAAGATGAAGGCCAGCTAATGTATGAAGTTTCCATAATAATTCACTAAACCAAGGAAAAACCTAAGCTTTGGTAGACATGCAAGCTGGGCCTTCTTTGATCACCCTCTCTTTCTCTTCTAATGGGTGTAACCTGATTTAGTCAACTTCGTAACCCAAGTAAGTCACTTGGGCACCTAGGACACACATTTTTCCCTTCTAAGATGTATGCCCGCCTGGGAGAAATGTTGAAGTACTGTGTCCAAGTTCTCCAAGTGCTCTTTATTGGTCTTCCTGGTTATTGGTATATCATCCAGATAAATGGCAGCCTCGGGTAGCTCTTGTAAAATGTTTTCCTTGGTCTGCAGGAAAAGATAGCTGGCTGATGATAACCCAAATGGCAGTGTTGTATATTGATATAAATCCTTTTTGGTATTAATTGCAACATACTTCTGGAACTCCTTTTCCTGTCACAATTGAGGTAGGTGTGGCACATGCCCAGCTTCATAAAAGACAGACCCCTCACCCGCCAACTTTGCGCACAAGTTCTCTGTGTGAGGGATTGGGTTTTTATCCAGCAGTGAGAAGCAGTTTACCACTTGCTTAATCCCCACAAAGGAAAACTGAGCCGTCAGGCTTCACAATCAGTACAATCAGTGCTGCCCATTCTGAAAACTGCACTGGTTTGATGATTCCTTCGCTCTCCAGCCTCCTGATTTCCACCTCTACTTTTGCCCACAAGGCAAATGGCACTGGGCAGACTTTGCAAAATCTTGGAATTGCTTCCTGGTCAACGCATAAAATGGCTTGGTTCCCTTTGATCGTCCCAAGCCCTTCCTGAAAAACTCCTGCGTATTTCTCTAGAACCTCACTGAGCAGCCATTTTCTAATCGAAAAATGTTGAGCTAATCCAGGTGAACCTTTCTCAACGAATTCCACCCCAACAGGCTTGGGCCCAATCCTTCTACTACCATCAGTGGTAACTGCACCAACTGCTTCTCATAGGACACTGGAACCAAAGTCATCCCCTTAATCTGCAACAGCTCCCCAATGTATGTTCTCAGTCTGGCTGAGGTCTCGTGCAAACTTAAAAGTTGGAGTCCTGAGCAAATCTTGTTAAAGACAGATTCTGCAACAACAGTTATGGCTGCACCAGTATTGACCTCCATGGGAACTGAGTGATCATTTAACAAAACATTAATTTTATTCTGCTTCGATGTGGATGTCACTGGGCAATTTAATTGTTCCTACTCACAAATAGGGGGACATTCCAGGGTGTGCACTCTCCTGAGTACTGGCCTATGGGTTTTCTTGCTCAAGACAGGCCTTGTAGGCCTATTTTGCTGTCTCAAGTCCTCATACAGGCTGCAACTACAATGAATTGCCAGCCCGAATCCTGAAAAACTGTTTAGCCACTTGGCCAAGGCTTGGCTTTGTTGTGGGATTCTGCTCTGGGCTGTTCAAGGGTCCCTCTGCTCAGGACATGCCTTGCATGAGGCTCTGCAATGGCCTACCCTGAAGTGGTGCCTTCCAAGATTAGCCAGACAGGTGAGGGAATCCACTTCCATTGGGATGGCCTGTAGCTCCCATGCTCCACTTGTCTAATGACAAGGCCAGTTACATCATTAATCCCACATACCAAATGGTCTCTCAGCATCTCATTTAGTGTTAACCCAAAAATCACATGCCTCTGCCAGTCGTCTCAACCTCATCAAAAGTCCTGATATAGATTCCCCTAGTTCTCTAACAGCCAAATAATATCAATAGCATCTCAGACTTAGAGGAGGTTTGGGGTCGTAATATTCCTTCACCAACCCTGTCAACTCTTGGAAGGTTTTGGTGTTCGGTGCCTCAAGGAAAGTTAAGTATAACTGAGAATGCTGCAGGTCCGCAAGGAGTCAGAAGGCCTCTTCTTTGCTTTTCATTTGTCCCGAAAATGTATTGCATTCTTTCCATATACTGGACCCAGTCTTTGACAGCAGTATCAAGTGAGTCAAGCTTTCCAAATAAAGACATGATGCCAGAAAAGCTTACCCCAACTCCAAAATGACTGTTGCAAGTGAATGTTCTTCAGGCGCATCCTGTTTTCTCCTATTGCCACTGAAATAACTACAAAGAGGCCAGTATCCTGTCACCAAGTCACCTTCTATTTACTTGTGCACAGTACACAGGCTGTGGCCAGCCATCTTGGAGTCAGTCCCCTGGAATGAGGAGATTCTAATCTCCTGGTTATATTGGTCAGCCAGGGTTTTCCTGATTGGCTCAGGTTTACAACCCCAATCAATGACCTCATAGTCAACAAGATCAGCCTGGTTCCAATCACTACAGTAGCTATGCCTGTAAATTCACTGTTAGCATGTATGGGCATTTTTTTCTTCATGATGTAAAGAGTATTTGGTCTTTCATTTTTCTGGTTTTTTTGTTGTGGGCTGATAATGGAAAAAGGACTGTTTTAAAGACAAAGGAATGTGGAGTAGACTGCTGCACATTTACAAAACCTACCAACACACATTGCAAGAGCCGTTAGCACTGTTGGTTGTTTGAACAATGGAGACGGGGTAGAGGGTGTTTCCTGCAGAGAAGCTGAAACCAGTGTCTGAGTATAAAGAGAGATTTGGCCAGTAGCTGGTTTGTGGAATGGTAGCCAGTTGTTAGTGACTACAGCCTTCTGCCTGCTGACAACTGTGTGATTGGCTCCAAAAGAGCTGAATAGCTTCTGGATGTGATTGATAGGGTCAGAAGCCTTCAGACCTCCTGGAAGAGAAGTCCTGCCTTTCTTTCTGCAGAAATGGATGACTGGGCTGTCATAATGAAACTTGCCTCAGAGCCAATCAGTTATAAAAACAGATGCACCCTAGAATACACATTGTTTTATTGACAGCTCTTGACCTATGCTCTATTTTGTCAATTGCACAATGTTTAATTACAAAAGATAAGAGGATTTAAGTTCTTGCAGTTTCTACAATTAGCACATTAAAAAGTCTGGGTGATTGACAATCTTGCTGGCCTTTAATGAATGAAGACGTTTTTTCTTTGAATTAGTAACATGTTGTCAAAGCTTTCTATTTATTCTATTGTTACTACTGGATTCAATGGTTCCATAAAGGACATATTGTAGGTGAATGGGCATGGAAGTGCTATTACTTGGCATAGATGGCATAAGTTGGTATGGGTGGAGAATGGAGAACAGGGGTCAAAGATAAGGAATAGAGGGCTGGCCATTGTTTTGCTGTAATTCATTCCAGCTGGGTCTGAGTGCCAGAGGTAGGCCTTTTAAGCAGCACATGCCTGTAGATTCCAGGAGTGATGGGCACATCTTCTCTTTTTAAATAAAAATCCTGTGTTGGCTAACAGTTTTTCCCAAGATGGGTACACCAAGCTGGGAAATTTCTCAACTCTTACTATCTGTTTTGAGATGAAAATCCAATCTCATGTTAAACCGTCTGATGAAATAATAGTGATTTCTATCCTCTATGGGAAGTCTTATCATTGTGAAAAAATGTGAGATTGCTCAATTCAACTGAACACTTTATAGGATCCTTTATTCATTCACAAAATGAGGATGTTGCTGGCCAGGTGGCATTCATTGCCCATCCCTAGTTGCCCAGAGGGCAGTTAAGAGGCTACCACATTGCTGTGGGTCTGGAGTCACATGTAGGCCAGACCAGGTAAGGATGGCAGTTTCCTTCCTGAAAGGACATTAATGAACCAGATGGGTTTTTCCTACGATCAGCAATGGATTTGCCGTGATCATTAGATTTTAATTCCAGATATTTATTGAATTCAAGTTCCACTATATGCCATGGTGGGATTTGAACCTGGGTCCCATCCCAAGGATGTTATCTGGATTTCTAGATTAACAGCCTAGTGATAATACCACTAGGCCATTATCTTCTCCTAATGCAAAGTTATGGCAAGTACAAGATTCCAAACACTACGGTTAGTTCTTTAGTGGCACTGGTGTTAGTGCTTTGGAAGACCTGAAGCCATAAGATGATATGAAACACTTCCGAATGATCACTTCTGATGGTGGTTTGCCACAATAGCTAATGTGCTTGCATGAGCATCATACTGCTATATGTGCCAGTAATGTGAGAGAGAGGATGATTGCTGTGTCAATCAAACAGTCTAGCTGCTTTGATGCACGCGTCATAAACAAGGTCTGCAGGTGTACACAAGATATCAGTACTAATCATTTTGTGCTGTCAAGGGGTTTAGCTGCAGTAGGGACCTCCACACTAGTGTTAGTTCAAAGGCCAGCATTCCAACCTGCAGATAAAGTGCTTCCGTTTTGTTTTAACATATGGCTCCTTTTTGCAAGTTTTCTGGTGAACTGATGCAAACATTCAGGGAGGCCAGGAGATCTGGTGATCGAACTCTGTATAATATAAATGGACCATCACTAAACAGCACCTTGGGGGTCTGAAAGCATGACTAACAATGGAACAGTGGCTACAGAGAGAGGAAGCTCTGCAAAGACAGAGACGGAGGAAGGCTCTTCAAAGAACAGCCTATTAGACACTGAGATAACAAGGTGTAGAGCTGGATGAACACAGCAGGCCAAGCAGCATCAGAGGAGCAAGAAGGCTGACGTTTCAGGCCTAAACCCTTCGTCAGAAATAGGGGAAGGGAACGGGGGTCTGAAATAAATAGGGAGAGGGGGGAGATGGATAGAAGATGGAGAGAGGAGAAGATAGGTGGAGAGGAGACAGACCTGTCAAAGAGGCGGGGATGGAGCCAGTAAAGGTGAGTGTAGGTGGGGGGGGGTAGGGAGGAGGTAGGTCAGTCCAGGGAGGACGGACAGGTCAAGGGGGCAGGATGAGGTTAGTAGGTAGGAGATGGGGGTGGGGTTTGAGGTGGGAGGAGGGGATAGGTGGGAGCAAAAACAGGTTAGGGAGGCGGGGACGAGTTGGGCTGGTTTTGGAATGCGGTAGGGGGAGGGGAGATTTTGAAGCTTGTGAAGTCCACATTGATACCATTGGGCTGCAGGGTTCCCAAGCTGTTCCTGCAACCTTCGGGTAGCATCGTTGTGGCACTGCAGGAGGCCCAGGATGGACATGTCATCTGAGGAATGGGAGGAGGGGTTGAAATGGTTCGCAACTGGGAGGTGCAGTTGTTTAGTGTGAACCGAGTGTAGGTATTCTGCAAAGCAGTCCCCAAGCCTCCACTTGTCTTCCCCGATGTAGAGGAGGCCACAACTGGAACAGCGGATGCAGTATACCACATTAGCAGATGTGCAGGTGAACATCTGCTTGATGTGGAAAGTCTTCTTGGGGCCTGGGATGGGGTGAGGGGGGAGGTGTGGGGGCAGGTGTAGCACTTCCTGCGGTTGCAGGGAAAAGTGCTGGGGGTGGTGGGGCTGGAGGGGAGTGTGGAGCGGACAAGGGAGTCATGGATAGAGTGGTCCCTCCAAATCAGATAAGGGTGGGGAGGGAAAAATGTCTTTGGTGGTGGTGTCGGATTGCAGATGGCAGAAGTGTCGGAGGATGATGTGTTGGAACCGGAGGTTGGTGAAGTGGTACGGGAGGACAAGGGGGATTCTGTTTTGGTTGTTATTGCGGGGAGAGGGTGTGAGGGATGAGTTGTGGGAAATGCGGGAGACACGGTTAAGGGCATTCTCGACCACTGAGGGGGGGAGTTGCGGTCCTTGAAAAACGAGGACATCTGAGATGTACGGGAGTGGAATGCCTCATCCCGGGAGCAGATGCGGCAGAGGTGAAGGAATTGGGAATAGGGGATGGCATTTTTGCAGGAAGGTGGGTGGGAGGAGGTGTATTCTAGGTAGCTGTGGGAGTCGGGTGGGCTTGAAATGGATATCGGTTTCGAGGTGGTTGCCAGAGAAGGAGACAGAGAGGTCCAGGAAGGAGAGAAAGGTATTAGAGATGGTCCAGGTGAACTTAAGGTTGGGGTAGAATGTGTTGGTGAAGTGGATGAACTGCTCGAGCTCCTCGTGGGTGCACGAGGCGGCGCCGCTTGATAACACTCTCTAATCTAATCCAGGTACTCTCCCAGGCATTGTGTCTGAGGCAACACAGGTACAACAAAGGCATGGCCACAGAACTACAGTACATCCTTCAACATGGCCTAGAACCTTGGACCAGTGCAAGAATGGTGCTGCAAACTGCAGTAGCAGTCAAGGCAGTACTGAATTTCTATGTGCTGGTTCATTCCAGAATAGGACAATATGCATAGCCAACATTTTTCAGTTTGCTACCTATCAGTGCATCCAAGAAATAATGATTGCTATCTATGCTGGAAAAGGCACACTTAAAATTGTTTGTCATTTGTCCAACTGTTGAATCCCATTTAACAGTTGATATTGTGTTGTGGGTTTTGCAAGTGTGGTCTGGTTTTGTAGTCTGTCCTCTGCCTAAAATGAACAACCAAAGGAAAATGCTCTTCAGCTCAATCTACCAACCATTGGCATGTACAGCCTACACACATCTATTGTTTGATGTGATTTCACAATTTGGCAGCAGTTTCTGAACAATCCTATTTGCACTACTAGCTACACTAACAAAAGTTTTAAAGTAATCAGTGAAGCTTGTAACATGCTTTTTTCCACTCGCTGGAAGCAACATATATTTATGCACAGGGATCTATACTCTGCAAACAGAAGGACTAGGTTCAAGCCTTGCACTTTTCTTTGAATTATTTCAGAGGTTAGAGGGTTGGGGAGCTGTTTTTCCATGTTACCTTCTCTATGGCAATGCTACAACTAATCAGACATGTCTTGCCAACAAATCAATACCTTTTTCTCATGACATGTAAATTGTTGTGATCATTTGAAATGTGGCATTCTTGCAATTGTCCTGATGAGTGTTAGACAATAGCTTGGTGACATACCTATCTTTTCAGCAATATTCAAGGTTAATGCTACCAAGTGACAATAGGCTACACATTTATAATAATTCAGCTTTGGACATATAGCTGCAAATTGAAGACTCTGCTCCTAAACAGGAATTATTTATTGTGTTCCACAGTTCTTGGCTGAAAGTGAATCAAGATATGGTTAGAATAGAGCCATGTCCAAATCTCATTCTTTGTCACTGTTTTATGTCAATCGCAACAATAAAAGAAACAAGGGTGAGAAAGAGAATTCACCATTGTCAGCCTGTAAATTACGTTTAAGAAATTGTTCTTGAATGCAAAGACTTGAACAGTTTCCTAATGGATGATCCTCGACAAAGTAAAGGGTAGTTCTGCTACTTTAAAAATATAACCTGATCTTTTCCATCTGTTTTGATCCAATGAAAGATATATGTTTGAAGAAACGTCAGGTTCATGACAACATGTTTGACAACTGATTTTTCGTTTGTTTGAATGAGCTTTTCCATGACAATGACATTATGTATGAATTATATGATGCATTTCAATGTAACCTGCTTAACTATTCTGGATTTGTAAACAAAGATAATAGTTTCAATCAAGCACATTTTTACATAGCTGTCCCCTCTTTAAAATTGCAATAGAATTAGGATGCAAAAAAATTGAAACTGTAATCCAAATATCTGTAGGAATAGCTGGCTATGTCTGCTAGCCATCAGCCCATAAGGATTATTTTTTAGGGGGATTTATATACAATTGCAACAATTGCATAATCTGAAGAGATCTTAGGATCCCTGGAGCCCAATATAGTTTGCTCAGGGTTAGCTATCCGCTGACCTTCACAGCTATTTACAGTAATAACATAACAAATGACATATATCGTAGAACACGATGCTCTTTGGTTCCACTGTGCATTATGAAATAAAAACAGTGAAATGGTCATTCAACACTTTTGTCCTTGGGTTCAAATATGATGTTGCATTTAGTCCAACAAATGATGCACTTAATCTATAAAATGTAATGTAGAGAAGATGAAACCACTTATCAACACAATAGAAAGCTAAAAAGGAGATGCTGGAAATTACAGTTTAAGAGGAAAATATGGTTTACATATAGAATGTTGACGAGGAAGAAAGCTGAAGTAAAATTGGTTGAGAAAACAAGCCAAAAGCAGTGTAATGTTCTGGGTGTAAAATTAACAGTTAGAGAGATAAAAATGCGTTCTGGAAAAACATTCCCGATAGTGGAAGATAAAGGAATTTAAACAACCAGTTTAAATCAACTACATAGGAAAAGTCAATGTAATGTGATGGGTGTTATTCTATCTGTAAAAGAAGTAGATAAAAGTTTTTCTTACAAACAAACAATAAAATGGATAGGAATCCAACTGTGAAAAAATAAAAGCAAGGAAATTATAGCAATATAATTAAAGATTGTATTTATGTAGTGTCATTAATTTTAGAAAGCATTCCATGATGTTTCAACAAGATTTGATAGCAAGATACATTAGAAGTTATTCAGACAGTCATCAGAAATTTGATCAACATAATAGGTTTTCTGAAACATCTTGAAGGAAGAGAAAAGAAGAATTGTGAAGGTGTTTAGGATGTGGGCACTTTGAATTAATAGCAGAGACAGCTGAAATAACGTTGGACAGTGGTGGAATGAAGGAAATAAGAAATGCATAAGGGGGCTGAGAGTTGCAGGTTAAGAGATATGGAGTTGCAAGGGCATGCAGGATTTGTGAAAAAAAGGTGGAAAAATTAAAACTGAGTCATAATTGGATGTGAGTCAATATAGGACAGTGAGCACAGAGGTGATTAGACTTGCTGCAACTTAGGGAAACATAGGCAGAAGTTCAAATGAGTTCGAATATGCAACTATTTTATTCAACTGAATAAATATCAAAGTTGAGATCATTCAGGAAAGTATTGGAATAGTCAAGTTGCAAGTTAGTAAAGGCATGGATAAAGGTTTGAGCAGCAGATAATTTTGCCAGGGGTGGGGGAGGGGTGCATGGGCGTGGTAAATAGAGTCATAGATTCATAGAGATATACAGTATGGAAACAGACCCTTTGGTCCAACTCATCCATGCTGACCAGAAATCCTAAATAAATTTAGTCCCATTGCCAGCATTTAGCCCATATCCTTCTAAACCCTTCCTATTCATATACCTGCCCAGACGCCTTTAAAATGTTGTAATTGTACCAGCCTCCTACACTTCCTCTGGCAGCTTATTCCATACTTTTATCACCATCTGCGTGAAAATGTTGCCCCTTAGGTCCCTTTTAAATCTTTCCCCTCTCACTTTAAACCTATGCCCTCTAGTTTTGGACTCCCCCACCCTGGGGAAAAGATCTTGTCTATTGACTCTATCCATGCCCCTCATGATTTTATAAACCTCTATAAGGTCACCCCTCAGCCTTTGATGCTCTATGGAAAATAACCCCAGTCTATTCAGCCTCTCCCTATAGCTCAAACCCTCCAACTCTGGCAACATCCTTGTAAATCTTTTCTGAACCCGTTCAAGTTTCACAACATCCTTCGTATAGTAGGGAGACCAGAACTGAATGCAGTATTGCAAAAGTGGCCTAACCAATGTCCTCTACAGCCACAACATGACCTCCCAACTTCTATACTCAATGGACTGACTAATAAAGGCAAGTATACCAAACGCCTTCTTCATTATCCTATCTACCTGTGACCTCACTTTCAAGGAACTATGAACCTGCACTCCAAGGTCTCTTTGTTCAGCAACACTTGTGATGTAACAAAGGAGGAAGGATGTTTACTAATGGGAAAGTATAGGGTGGAATATTATATGGTGAAATTTGTGACAGAATCAGAGGCTTATCTCAATGTCAGCAGCATCTCGCTGCATCTTTTGTGTATCGAGGCAAGTTTTACACTAAGACAGTGGCAAGTTTCCAGTTAAGGGCGTTGTTGCTTTTCAAATGCCTTGTTAATGACCCATTAACCATTAGCTTCCTAGTACAGCAAACGTGCTGAACTAGCTAGACATTGAGAAATCTTAACATGTGCATCGGAGCAGGTACCTTGTGATTTCAGCTCACTGTTCAGCTCACTCAACTCATGTCTCCAGGTTGCTTAGCACAAAATGGCATCTCAGGGCATGGTCCATGGGTTCCAGTCACATGCATCCCTTATCCATGGAAATTGGCATTGGACATTTGCCAACTCCTCATGTTCATCATGGTGCCTCTCCAATCCACTTGTCAGCTGCTCAGGAAGCACAAACTTGCTGCAGGGTGCACTGGGCAACCAGCATTGAAACACTGCTGCAAGAACATTTTGTGTACACACACAGGCAATCGACTCATGGAACGGACTACACTGTATCTCAGGGCTGCTCTTTTGCTTATAGTATTCACTCATTTAGCATGTACCTGCATGCTTACAGCACCCATATCTTGCTTTGCCCTCACTTGTCTTGCCATATCAATTAGCGCAGTCACTCTACCAGGCAGTTTGTCTTGCTGGTCAGCAAGGCTGCTTACTTACTTGCTTAAATCAAAGTCGCTGCATGCCAAGAGATTCTATTACTCTGACAAGGGGAGGGGAAACTTATATCACAGAGATCACTACATCCTTGTGGGTCTTCAGTGTCAGTGGCAAGTGCCCATGGTTCATTACCAACTGCAGAATATTGACCAATTTGTACAACAATATGTGATGCCATTGTGCGATTAAATGTAGATTTGCTGTGGGAGCTGCTGAATAGAGGTACCCCTTCCTTCCTAGAAAAAAATCAGAGATGCTGCTCAGCTAGTCTCATACCCTTCTTGGTAACAAGTTGTTCATTTTAAAGAGGCATTGATAAAAGCCTTATAATGGCCAATATTGCATACAAAAAAGTGCAAGCTAACGTCATTGTGCCGATTAAGCTCACTCCTTCAGGATTACAGATAATTGTTCTTTCACGGATTTACCTCTCCCATAACCAAATATTAACTTGCAAAAGCGATCTCCCTTGAATAGTGTAGTTAAATCTTTTTAGACCCTTCTCGACAGATATCATTCTGACTCCCTTTAAAATTTGCCATAAATATCTTTACTTTGCTCTTAAATGATAAGCTGCAGTGCCTACTCCTGCTCCTATTCTGTGATGTGGGGGGGGGGATTTTTTTTGTAGTCTCTAATCTTTTGTAATTTTGTTTTTCTTTTTCCATGCAGGTTGTTAAATAATCTGATTATTCCCATCTTAATCAATCACTTTCACTGTCTTATTTCACACAACAGTTGGGTACAAAAGGAGTACAATCTAGAAAGTATTAGAAATTATGATGAAGGATTAGTACCCTTCTAGGTCCACCAACCATCAAACAGTTACAATAATGTTTTAAACATACAGGTTGTAAGAGACAAAAACAGAAATTTCTGGAGAAACTCAGCAGGTGTGGCAGCATCTGTGGAGAGTGAAGCAGAATGAATGTTTCCAAACCAGTGATCCTTCTTCAGAATTGAAAACAACAAATGCTGGAGATTACAGTGGGTCAGGAAGCATCCATGGAGAGAGAGTTTATAATGTTTTGAATCTAAACGACTCTTCATCAGAGCTGACTAAAGTGTGGAGAGGGCAGGATTCATACTTTGGTTGGGGAGGGGCTCGGCGTGTAGAGTGCTTGGGGAGAAATGATGTTGATAGTTCAGATTAAGTGATCAGAATGTGAGAATGGCAGAACAATAATGTGTCTAACTGCCAGACTGGAAGGAACAGTCAGTCCAACTGGGGTGGGGGTGGGGGGAGGAGAGAGAGGACATGATGACATGGTGACCCTTCTTCAGAACTTCCCCAGCAATTTCTGCTCTTGTTTCAGATTTCCAGCATTTTATTTCAGATTCTAGGGGGTAGGTCTTGTGTTTGCGGGTAAGAAAAAGAGACAGCTGACAAAAATACTCCGGACAATTTACTTGGCTCTGTGAGCTCCTCTATCCCTGAGCTGGATGGTGAGCCACGCTGTGCGAAGAACTTGCAGCAGTTGGACAGCTCCGCATCCTGTTTCCGGCGATTGATTAGCCAGACTGCGGCGGCTGGGGCTCGTCCGATCGATTGGTCGCGTCCGTTGTCAACGTGTTGCCGGGGCCGGAAGAAGCGCCGGCGAATCTGGTGTAGTGTGTATTTCTTTTTTTGCGTTTCTTCGATTCCTCCTCCAAACAATCAAGAGAAAGATAAACAAAAAAAAACACACAAAAATGGCGAGAGAGAGCGCAATGAAATTATCGAAAAACTTGCTGAAAATGAAGGTAAGTTTGAACTCCCGAGGCCTACTCGTGGGTTTTCTGAAACCTTCTTTTCTGAAGAAGGGTCCGGGCCCGAAACTTTCTGAGGAAGGGTCACCGGACCCGAAAAGTTAATTTTGATTTTTGTTTTCTTCACAGATGCTGCCTGAGCTTTTCCAGCAACTTCTGTTTTTGTTCTGAAACTTTCCTGCTCCTTTGCTGCTGCCTGGCCTGCTGTGTTCATCCAGGTCCACACTGTGTTATCTCTGACTCCAGCATCTGCAGTTCTTACTATCTCCAACTAGTAATTTTCGCGTCTTGGTATTAGACTGTAGGCCCCGGGCAACAGCGGCAGCAACAGGAGGAGGAGTGGAGGTAGATTAATTCCCTCATGAAACCCAGAGTTTTTAAACTCTGGGGTCCATTGCGATGGGTTGCCTCACTTCCGGATTTCCTCCGAAGTGGAATGTATATGGGGTCAAGTTCAATGTCTTTATTAATAACCTGCTTTGTGGAGTGCCATGCTTCCAGGAATTCTCGTGCTTGTCTCTGCCTAGCCTGTCCCAGGATCTTGGTGTTGTCCCAGTCGAAGTCGTGGTTCTCCTTGTCCATGTGGATTGAGATGAGTGAGTATTGGTCATGTCTTTTTGTAGCCAGTTGGGGTTCATGTACTCTTGTTGTTAGTTTCCTTCCTGTTTGTCCGATGCAGTGTTTCTCGCAGTCTCTGCAGGGGATCTTGTAGATGATATTGGTCCTGTCCATGGTGGGGAGTGATGCAAAGACTGGAAAGGACTGCCCTTCTGCGGATCGAATCTAAACTGTGGATATGCTATGTAGATGACACCTTTGTCATCATTAAACGGATCAAATTAGAAGAGACACATAAACAATGCCCTCACCGGAATAAAATTCACCAGAGAGGAGGAGAAGAACAAATAACTCCCATTCCTGGACGTCATGGTACAGCGCAAGACAAATGGGGAACTACAAACGAAAGTACACCGTAAAGCCCCACACACAGACCAGGTATTGAACTTCAATAGTAACCATCCCAGCACACACAAACAAAGCTGCGTGCGAACGCTATTTAAAAGGGCAACAATACGCTGCAACAACATGGAACTATGCCAAGAGGAGGAGGAATACCTCTTCCAAGTGTTCAAGAACTGGGTCAGGAGATGCCTACAAGAACAGCATCAGAAAGATTCTACACGCCCCGACACACTCATCACACTACCCTACATCAGGAACACATCAGAACTCACCACAAGACTTCTACGACTGCTGGGCATCAGAGTGGCACACAAACCCACATCAACCCTACGACAAGTGCTCACCTGAACTAAAGACCCACTCCCCACCATGGACAGGACCAGTGTCATCTACAAAATCCCCTGCAGAGACTGCGAGAAACACTACATTGGACAAACAGGAGGGAAACTAACAACGAGTACGTGAACACCAACTGGCTACAAAAAGTCACGACCAATACTCACTCATTCAATCCACATGGACAAGGAGAACCACGACTTCGACTGGGACAACACCAAGATCCTGGGACAGGCTAGGCAGAGACAAGCACGGGAATTCCTGGAAGCATGGCACTCCACAAAGCAGGTTATTAATAAACACGTTGAACTCGACCCATATACATTCCACTTCGGAGGAAACCCAGAAGTGAGGCAACCCGTCGCAATGGACCCCAGAGTTTAAAAACCAGGCAGGAAAACACACTGACGCTTCATCAGAGGCTGCACTGAGGATGTTACCCAGCATGGTAACAAAACGTCTGCGGGACAACAAAACTGCTCGGTGAGCCAACCAACCTCAACACCCTCTGGGCTGTCCCACATACATTAAGTAGCCTCACTTTCCTCCAGTGGCAAAGCTTTTGCTTAAACCTAAAAAGTTTGTAGCCACTCTTACTTTCTATGACCGTGAAGTTAAAATCACACCAGTGTTGGTGCACTATTCTATAGATAATAGTTAACTTAATAATGTAAATGATGCAGTAAACATGTTAATTGTGCTGGATGTGTTCATATTCTTCCATATTTAAATATAAACATTCTTTGTTGCAACAGTTACTTTGTCTGCCTAAATACTGATAGTTGTTCATTGAATATTGCAGAGGAGCTTGAGTAAATTGAACATGCAATTTACTCTTTTTAGAACAAATACAGAAGTTTGTATTGCAGTGTAGAGTGCGTATGCAGAGCAAAATAGAAATAAATTTAAGTTGATTGGCAAAAGAACCGGAGGTGATACGCGAGAAAACACCTTCACACAAGTCATTAGGATTTGGAATACACTGCCTGAGATTGGTGGAAATGTATTTAGTTGTAGCCTTAAAAAGAGAATTGAATAAAAAAAGGAAGGAAGAAGAATTTCAAGGATACGGGAAAGGAATGGGGAATCAGATCAGCTGGAGGCTGTGCCTCCTGAACGCCTGAAAAGTTCACATTGTGCATCCATTCCTGTGAAAGACTGTCAGTAAAAACATGGTATACACAATGAATATAAGTAAACAAGATGGAATGACGTCACTAGCAATACTGACAGGCACATTTTGCACATGCGCACTGAGAGCATTGAGGGGTTGTTGGCAGACATTCTCTTTGCTGGAGCAAAAGCATGAATTGCTGGAGAAACTCAGTAGCATCTGGGAAGGGGTAGCAGAGCTGATGTTTTGGGTCCTGTGATCCTCCTTAAGACGTGATTGTAGATAGGAAAAGTTTGGTTTATATGTTGGAGATAGCGTTGGGGAAAGAGTGTATGATAGGTGGAAATGGAGTGACTGGTGGAGGTGGAAAGGGGGAGAGAGAACAATGGTTGGGCATACAAAGGATTGGGTAATGGTCAACCTGGGATAATCAATAGTAGCTGAAATTAGGTTGGTTGTGGTTGCATCCCATGTGATGACAAGGCCTGGTATGTGGGGATGGGGGAAGGAAATGGAAGAGAGTGCTCAGGCCCTAAAATTATTGAATTCAATATTGAGTCCTGAAGGCTGCAAGTGGTAAATGTGGTGCTGTTCTTCCAGCTTACACCGAGCTTTGCTGGAGCACGACAGCAAACCCGAGACAGAGATGCTGGCCAGGGAACATGGTGGTGTGTTGAAGTGCCAGGCAACCGGAAACTCTGGGTCATTTTGTGGAAAGAATGCAGATGTTCTGCAAAGTGGTTGCCCAGTCTACATTTCATTTCCGTAATATAGAGGAGACTATATTGTGAGCAACGAATACAGTAGACCAGATTGAGTGAATTGCAAGTAAATTGCTGTTTTACCTAGAAGATGTATCTGGGGCCTCGGATAGTGAGGAGGGAGGAAGTAACTTGGCAGGTATTACACCTTCTCTGAGTGAATCGAAAGGCGTCGTGGAGGTGTGGGAGATGTTGAGAGTGGAGGTGGAGTGGACCAAGGTGTCCCAGAGGGAACTGATTGTTGTTCAATCCCTGCAGAAGACTGACAAGGGAAGGGAGGGGAATATGTGTCTGGTGCTTGCATCCTACTGGAGGTGGCAAAAATGGCAGTTAATGAACCTTTGGAAGTGGGTGCTGGTGGGGTGGTAAGTGAGGACCAGGGGCACCCCATCATGGTTGCTGGAGGGAAGAGAGAGTGTAAGAGCAGAAGTGCAGGAGATGGGTCGGACATGGCTGAAGTATAGAAGCCCTGATGGAAGATGGATGTGGCAAGGGTTCACGTCTGTGGTGAAGAGGAAGTCGCTGGAGCCTGCAAACTGGTAATTCTGAAATTGATGTAATGCATCAGGAGAAACACACAAGTGAGTGGGAAGGAATTGGACAAGGGGAGAAAACAAAATCAAATCGAGGTAGGTAGAAATGAGAAATGGGGGCAGGAGCAAGTTGAAACAATGGATCTGTCCGGGCAGTCTTATTTGTGGACTTTGGGAAGGAGGTGGAAATGGGCTGTGCTGCTTTGGAGGACTATAAGCTTGGAGTCATTGGGGGCAGACTATCAGATGAAATGATATTAGTAACTACTAGGGATACAATAGCTTGGTGTTCGCTGGTGGCATCATGATCCAAAGGAAGACAGATGAAGGTGTCCGAAACCTGGCGCTCAACTCCTCAAAGTAGAGGTCAGTGTGCCAAACAACAACATTACCAGTTGTCAGCAGGCTTGATTACAAAGTCAGGGTTGGTTCTGAGAGCATGGAGTGCAGTCAGTTCAGAGGGAGATAGGTATGAATGGGTGAGGGGAACAAAAATTGAGGTGACCAATATGATGTTGACCGTTCTTGAACAGGTGGTTGAATACAGCTGAATTATTCTTTGACTGCAAACTTGATAGACCAAATGGCCTGGTTCTGACTCTGCATTTCAGATACACTTTATTCAGTCGTTTCATTGATTCCATGACAGAGGGTCTGTACGTAGGGTAACTATGTCATAGGTCAAACAAAATGCTTGCACTGACAACATCTCCAAATCTTTTAACTTCTAATTTAACCTGCATATCTTCAAGTAATTTTATGATGTCTTCATGAGTACATGGTATACCTTCCGTGATCTGTGGTCAAAAGATCATTGTGTCCTGAATGTAAGACATGTTCAGGTCTGCTCCACACCGTACAGGCCTTGTTCTGTGCTGTACTATTCAATGATTATATGATACGGTCAACAGAAACAGCAGATTGCAGTACTTTTATCTCAGAAACAGCAGAGTTAATGGTTTCATAATACAATTTAAAAATGTTAATTTAAATAGGTTGAAATGCCAGAAGACCATTGTGAACGATGTAGCATCTGTTGTTTTGGGAAGTGGGGGGTGTCATTTTAAAAAAAAAACTTACTTGTCCTATCTACCATTCTTGGATCATTCAAATTCAGAAGGGTCCAGTTGATGATTGATCATTTCAGGCAATACATTTATTCATTAGACTGCTAACCAAGCTAAATCTTTGAAAAGTGGCACTTGATTAATAAATTTTACATGCATGCTAGAATACTCAGTGATTGCCTTGTATTAAAGTTTATGTCCTAGACTTATGAGGCATTTTCAAAGCTAATATTGCTTGACAGAAATTGTAGAGCCATCAGCTTTTCAACATTTCCGTATCATCAGCCTTTGGAATACATCAGAAAGCTGTGCCATTTATCAAAAACCACGATGAGTGCTACTATAGGTGGGGCATGTTTGATTGCTGAATTGCAGATTTTATGGAACTTGGATATTTCTAGAATTTTTAAGCAATGAAATTACTTAATACTATGATATTGATAGTGCCAGTAATTTTTTAATAATTACATGGCTGTAACCTTTGCATTTCTCAAGTGCTATTTTTTCCTTCAAGCAAAGTGTACATGAATATAACCCTCTGCTCGCACGTCATTTAACCTGGCTATAAAACTGCCATGTGTATGCTTCAGAAGCTTACTTGTGAAAGAGCAATTACTCAAGCAGCGTGTTAAAATCTTTCGCTGATATAGCATCTGCCACTTGCAGTTCTACTTTCAGACCTGCTGTCCTATTACCCGTAAGGATCGGAGATGTGGCCTGTAACTTGAAGATAAAAACCTCACTTCATCACACAGGTTCTGTAATCTTCCTTATAAATGCTGCATAAGTTATAGTTTTGCACACTTTTTTTCCTAATCTATGTGAGTTCAGCTGCATGGTTGTACAGGCTGTTTAACGAAATGTAGTGAATTTTTTTAGAAAGTTGATATCATTTTCAGTTTTCAGCTTCAGTATTCTGTAGGAAAATGAATTGCAGATTATGCACTTTTGCAGCATTATTTACCACGTATTTGCAAATCAGTCTGCAGACACGGGGGAAAATGTTAGTTTAACCACTGAGCGAATACAAGCAAATGTAGCCTGGAAAAACAGATCAGTTTTTTTTAAATTAAGAAGTTATAGGTTAACATAGTGTGCAGAGTTTGACCCCTGTATTTTGTTTGACCTGCTTTATGCAAAAGAATAGGTTGAGAGCCACTGTACTATGAAAGTAATCTAAATTCTTATAGAAAATGCGAGTAATATTCAGCAGACCAGGCAGCATCTGTAGAGAGAAACAGATGTTAATGTTTTAGGTCTGTGACACTCTGTCAAAGTAAGAGACGTGAAATAATATGTTTCTCTACATAGATGCTGCATGTCCTGTTAATTATCTCCAGGATTTTTTGTTGTTGTTTCAGCTTTCCAGCATTTGCAGTATTTTGCTCTTGTCTGTTCTTAGATATTTATTTTGTACCAATGACTGCAAATCTTTGCAAGATGAAATAAAGTCTAGTTCTTTTCCAGGTTGATGTACAAATGCAGATCATAAGTTTCTTTTTCTTTGCCCTTATTCAATGGAAAAAGTTTCTATCTCTTCCCTTCTCCCCTCCCCAACTTTCCCAAAGGAAAATTTCTTTTTCTCCTATGGATGACATCTGTTACTTTTGATTAACTTTATTTCCCCCCACAGTAGCTCTTGTGCAGTTGGCTGTTTAGGGAGCTCCACAATGTACACCTGCTGTCCTTGGCCTACTGCTGCTATCTTTGGCTCTTTCTTTCCATCCTCCCTAACTTTACCGTGTAAGTTCCATTGGCTCCATTACAGGTGTTCTTTAGTCTAATTCCAGGTTAATTGCTAGGTTGTATTACCACTGCCCATTGCTCAACCATTTCTGCACAATACTTCCCTCAACAAGCTCCGAATCTTCACATTCCTGAACTCCTGGACATCATCAAAAATACACTTCTGCACAAACTGTGCAGAATTCCATTGCAAGACTCAGCTTTCGTATTTCTGATTATATTTTAAATTAACTTTAACCAGCTTCAGCATTAGCTGCACTGCTAATGTGATGGAGGACCTGTGGGGCTCATGTTTCCTGCTGAGAATACGGCTGAACTGTTTCTTCCGGTTTGTCAACTTCAGCTACGCCGCCCAGAGTTATTTTTGTCCGGGATGTAACGTATCTTCTGCTCTTTAAGTATTTTATAGTAACCTCATATCTTTCTGCCCTGAAAGCAGGTCTGCAGGTCTCCATTACAGATGTATTTTAGTCTAATTTCAGGTTAATTGCTAGTTTGTATTGCAATCTTAGCTAGCTCAGCCTACACTTTCACCAAACTTTGCATGCAGCCTGTAGGCTGGTGGACTGATCTTACCAGTCTCTTGCCTGTCCAACCTATCCTTTCTAGTGCTGATTCTGAATATGCTGCTATGAATGTTGGTGTTGGAAGGAGTGGATGCTTGTGTATGTGATGCCAATGAAGAGGTTTATCCTGGATGATGTCAAGTTTTTTGGAGTGTTGTTGGGATCGCACTCATCCAAGCAAATAACTTGTGCCATGTAGATAGCAGAACAGCTTTTGGGAGTCAGGAGATTAGTTACTTGTTGCAGTATTCCTAGCCTCTGACCAGTTCTTGTAGTCATTTTGTCTGTGTGATGATCCCATTTGAGTTTCTGGTCAATGGTGGCACCCCGGCTGTTGATGGTGGAGAATTCAGTGATGTTAACACTGAACATTGAATGTCAACAGTTGGTGGTTAGTTTGTCTCTTCGTGGAGATGGCCATAGCCTGGCATTTATGCAGTGTGAATGTAAGTTGTCACTTGCCTGTCCAAGCCTGGATATTGTTCAGATCTTGTTGCATCGCACGCCAGATTCTGAGGACTTACAAAGAGTGCTGAATATTGTCCAATCATTGGTGAACATCCTCATTGATGTTGATGAAACAATTAAAGATGATTGGGCCTAGGATACTACTGAGGAACTCCTGTAGAGATGTCCTGGAGCTGAGATGCCTGATCTCCAATGGAAGTGTGATTCACTACTTCTGGGATAGCAGTCATTTAGGTTTTGACCTTTATTCAACTGCTCTACCTATTGAATCCCCCTATTAAAGCAACTGATAACCTAGAGAAGCCATTGAAGTTTCCAAATCTGACTTTAAGCTTTCAACCCCTTTCCTTTGGAAAAGGAATCTCAAAGCAAGTAACAGGCCTGCAATCATCTTTATACTTATCCTTTATACTTGCCTCCATTTAATCTTTATCTTAATCTACATGTATCTTTTTATCTAATAACGTTGTCACTTTCACTTGAATAACTACAACAGTAGTTTTGCAATTATCTTGTCTAAAACTAAAGCTCTGCTTGTGTTTTCTTTCATAAATTGAAACTACTGAAAATGAGAAATGACTAAACAAACAATACAAATTCATAGTTCACCAATTACCCTGAGAATGTTTGCTTTGATCATTACAACCTCTTATTGTTAAAAGTCTACCCTTGACCCTACTAATCTTGCAGACTATTACCCCATCTCCAACTCCATTGCCCCTCTCCAAAGTCTTTGCATGTGTTGTTCATCCTCAAATTTGTGCTGTCCTTTCCCAAAATTCAGTTTTAATCCCTCTGGTCTGGTTCCTGCTTCTGCCAGTATATTTAAATGGCTGTTAATAAAGTCACAAATAGCACTGTTTGATTGTGATAAAGACATGCTGCCCCCCCACCTTTTTTTATTTTTGATGCGTATGCACCATTTCACATGGTTGATCACAGCAATCTGTTCCAGCACTACTCAACTAATATATAACTGAGGAAAATGTACTTGTCTGGTTTCATTTTTATTTATCCAAACATAGCAAGAGAATCACAAACAATTGCTTCTTTTTCCACTTCAGTCTTACCTCTGTTATCTCCCAAAGATAATCAGTTGTATTCCTGCTCAACTCTTTTGCTGCAGAAATCGTCATTCATGCTTTAATTACCTTGGTTTAGTCACATTTGCTCTAAATCCCTTGGAAATTGTACCTAACAAGCATTTATTGTGCTTATCTTGAAAATTTCAATTGCTCAATGTTAGGGACAGACTGCAAATTTTCACCATACTTTGTATAAAACCAGAGTGTTTTCTCATTTCCTTCCTAGTTACAATTTTAAGAATATACCAATTTCATCTGTATAACCCATGCCTCTGTTATCTTTAGACTTGGCTCTTCCAATGCACTCTTTACTGACCTTCCACATTCTACGTAAAGTTGAGATAATCCAAAACTGCAATTGTGTTCTAACACTTACCAATTTCTGTTTACCCACCATCCCTCGTCACTTGCCCATGCTGGCTCTTGGTTAAGCCCATTGACCAGATCATTCCTCTCAAAATACATTCAAAAGATAGCCCAGACCCTACCTGTTCCTTATTCTAAAGGTAAGTGTGAGGAGTTGCATTCCAGATGCTGTTTTTTTTGGTCAAAAACTTTAAGCAAAACGCACTTTATGTTTACAGTACAATTAAAATACAGACAAAATAAAATAAAAGAATTGGCTTAACTGTAACTATTAAAACGCTTAACAAAATAATGTATTAACTTTAAGGAGAAACTTCTCCAGCCAGAGATTGGTGAATCTATGGAATTCACTGCCACAGAAGGCTGTGGAGGCCAGGTCATTGAGTACATTTAAGACTGAGATAGATAGGTTCTTGATTATCAAGGGGATCAAAGGTTACGGGGAGAAAGCGGGAGAATGAGATTGAGGAACTTATCAGCCATGATTGAATGGCAGAGCAGACTCAATGGGCTGAATGGCCTTATTTCTGCTCCTATGTCTTACGGTCTTATGCTACTAATTAACTGTTCCAATAGAGTAACATTCTGTAAATACACCCTTGACAAAGGCAAATTCAGTGAAATAGATTGTCTCCCATGCAATTCTAGCAGCAGGAAGAGAACTCCAGCTTGGAGCTGTAACAGAGAGAGGAATAAGAGCTTCCACATCCAGTTTCAAGGCCCTGGCAACCGCAGAAGGCTAAAATGAAAAATCCTGGTTCTGCAGGATTTTTACCCCCACCCATTCAGGCTGTCGCTATTGTCCCAACTTGGCGGAAAAACCTCAAGGCCTTGCAAGTTGTTTACTTTATTGGCTTTGAGCAGACTATTTGGCACTTCTGTCTTAACCTTTCTTCATTAAAAAAAGGACAAAATACACCTCTTAAAGCCAAGTATCGTCACACACTCATACTACAATCTCAAATCTGTGTGCTCCTCTAATTCTGGTTTCTTGTACATTTCAAATTTTAATTGCTTAACGATTGGGAGCAGTGTCTTCTGCTGCTGAGGCCTAAGCTCTGGAATTCTTTCTTTCACTTTTCTACCTCAATTCTCTTGTGTAAGACTCTCCTTAAAACCTGTGTCTCTAATTGGTCATCTGCCCTGATATTTTCTTTCATAGCTCCACATCATACTTTGTCTTACAATGTCCTCATGAAGCACTTTATGAAGTCTAAGTACTCTACAAATGCAATTTTTTATTGTGGTCTTGATGCACAGTAATTTGCACTACATCAGTTGGACATTACTCAATAAACATTGCAGGGTTCACAAATGACAGTGAATGCAAAATCTTACTTAACCAACACGTCTTCGTAAGACATGAGATGATTTCAATTTGCCTGTCTTTAAATGCGAACATAATTTGTTTCTCGGTAGATTTTTTCAGTAATTTGTTTTTCAAGATTTGATTGATTTTTTTTTCTATTGATTTAACCAGTCAATTTTATAATCAGTGTTGCAGCGTGACACTTTAAAAACATGAAGGAAAATATGAACATCTAAGACACTTGATGGTGAATTTATTACTTTTGAAATGGCCACTGTTGCCTTGTAGGCGAAGGCAGCAGTATTTGCCCATAAACGACAATGAAATGAAGTCCAGTTAGTTGAGCTGTGTTTAATGGTTTTGGTTGAGCAATTAAAAATTTACTCAGAAGGTGGATACACACCCTTCCCTTTGAGTCTTCATTGAGACATTTTGCACACGCTATTGCAATTGAGAATAAAAACAATGCAATGTACTATTACTGTAGTTTAAATTATTTGCATTTGTTTTCAGTATGTGTGATTATTGTTCAGCAATGATTTCATTCTGTACAACTGATAAGACGTTATTCATTTTTAGTTTGGATGCAAAGGAAATTAGAGGTTGAAATGAATAATTTTATCACCAGTTCTATTTCTGTCATACTCCCACTTTAGCAGTATTTTGTGTTTCAGTTGATAAGTAAGGAATTAAAAATATTATACAAAGGATCATTACTTTCAGACAAATTTATTGGAAAACAATAACTCCGATGTACTTTTAATCTTGGAAGTACTTTAAATCCATAAGTTAAAACTTTTACTGTTAATTTTTCAGTGGAATTGATGGCTGTTTTTGATTTATTTCTAGTTTATGCAGAGGAGTTTGGATACAGAAACTAAGAAGCAATTGGAAGAAGAAGAAAAGAAGATAATTAGTGATGAGCATTGGTATTTGGATTTACCAGAATTGAAAGAAAAGGAGTAAGTAAACTACTCTTTACAAAGATTTATTACTGACTCCACTTGAATAAAGTTTCATCATTCCTGTCTGAACAATTCTAGTTTCTAGAATTCAAAAATAATTATGTTCTCAACTAGGATGTAAGATCAACCAAGCTTGCTGAGTTAGATTTGATTCTGAGACTTAAATACATAGAATTTTGGTACAGGAGCAGATCGTTTGATACTTTGAGCTTGATACGCTGTTCAATATTAACATAGCTGTTCACCCACTTCAGTACCTTGTCTCCACTTTCGCCCCTTGTCCTTTAGTCCCTTTGGCCTTAGAAAATATCTAGCTCCTTTCTGAAAGGATTCAGTTTTGCCTCTCTGCTTTATGTGGCAGAGATTTCCCCAGGATCACCACTCTCTGTGTTTCTCCTCATCTCTGTCCTAAAAACCTCCCCCTTATCCTTAGTCTGTGATCCCTGATTCAGGACTTCCTAGACCTCGAGAACATCTTTTCTGCATCTACCCTGTTTATTCCTGTTGAGAGTTTTCGAAGCTTCTATGAGGTTCCCCCTCATTCTTCTAAACACCAGTGAATGTCAGTGTAACCAGTCCAGTCTCTCCTTGTACATCACCATGGAATCGTAGAATCCATACAATGTGGAAGCAGGCCATTCAGCCATCGAGTCCACACCGAGCCTCCAATGAAAATCCCCCCCAGCCTCACCCTCCACTCTGTCCCTGTAGCCCTGCATTTCTGATGACTAGTCCATATCCCTGGACAATATGGGCAGTTTAGCATGGTCAGTCCACCTGACCTGCACACCTTTGGACTGTGGGAGCAAACCGGAACACCCGGAGGAAACTCTCACAGACAAGGGGAGAATGTCCAAACTTGATGCAGACATGGGGAGAATGTGCAGCCTCGACACAGACAGTTGCCCAAGAGTGGATTCGAACCCTGGTGCTCTGAGGTAGTGGTGCTAACCACTGAGCAACCGTAACACCCCCAAATCAGTCCCACCATCCCAGGAGTCAATTTGTTAAACCTTCTTTACACTCCCTCAGTCGCCAGAATATCCTCAGTAAAAGAGACTAAAACTGCCCACAATACTTAAGGTGTGGTCTTCAGGTACATTTCCTGTCAATACGATTGCCTGTTCATTGGTGTATTCTCCACTTGCTTGTATGTTCTCCTTTAAGAACGTTTACAACTTTCCTTTGGATCATTGCCTAACTTTACTAAATATTTACACACATGCTTTTCAAGATTATTTCAAACCACTTTTGTCAAGTGAACAGTTAATTTGAGCAAATTCAAGTTGTGTGTTTTGAATGTGTGCTGAGAAGTTGAGAGACTTAAAAACTGTATTTTTGTTCTTTATTTGTGATGAATATTTTGCACATAAAATAGTTGATTTAATACATTGTAAAATAGTTAACAAAATTATCACATTTTCAGTGAAAGTTTTGAATGCAATTTTATTAGGATCAACATGAAAATGATGCTGTATGGTGCTATAGTGGCTAAAATTCTGATAGTTTATAATTTGTTTGTGACTTCAAACATTCATGCTGTACGAAGACCCAGTCTAATTAAGTTTACAATTACAACACTGAGAATACTGTGCAAATAACTTTGATGGCAAATGGTTCTTTAAATGTCATTTAGTTTTAAGCATGATCGATACATTTTAAATAAGGGTGTGAGCACTGTTTTCTGAAGTTTGGATCCCAAAGAGCAATGTTCAGAGCTAAGGGAGTGACTTTTCAATAATCATAGAAATGTTTGGTTGTCCTTGTAGGGTAATTTATATATATTAAAATAAATTATGTTCCTCCAGGCTTTATCAAATTTCTTCATGTGTTGTGATACCTTGCTATCATCACCAAGCAATTCTCTCAAACTCTCCTTGGCCATTAGTTGTGATGGTTTGATTGGCGTCTCCAAAACCAAAACAAAAGTGAGCTTGAAAGTGAATGTGAGATTAAAAAAAACAAGATGTAAAACCACTTAGAAGGTACACTAGTGTTTCAGATATCAGGAAACCATCATCTGTAATCCAGCACTTGGCATATACATTGATAAACCTGACTCCCTTATCCCAGTGACAGATTTATAGATGCAATTTTGTGTGATCCAGGAGATGACAGTCTGTAGGAATTCAACTGTAACAGTTGTAGTATAGAAACACTGTAAAATTGCTGCGATAGTAGAAATACTAACAGCAGTTTGTTTCTTTCTCCATGTTGTTGATCTAATTATTTATGCAATGAGAGTTTTTTTAAGCATGTACAGGAACATTCCCAAAGAACTACAGTTGTCACGGATCACGGACGTAATTGTAATGTAAATAGACCAGTTAAGAAACACCATTGGTCAAGTTTCTGATAAAATAAAGTTTTTTTTTCTCGTCTATTTTCAGGTAGAAACAGACAGGTAGATGTTTTATTACTCAAGTCAGAAATTTGTTTTCTTATCAGCATCTTTTGCTAATTTGCCTTCTATCTCTGCTTTCGTTTCCTTTCTGAGCTTAACTAGCTAAACTGCAGACCACATAATTTCCCTTTTCTCAGGTATTGTCCACTTAGTTGAGAACCATCTTTGATCTTGTTCTTATAGTGCTGCTTCTATATAACGAGCTCATCCTCTTAAAGCAAGCTATCTCTGCAGATCCATATTTGAACCTCTCTTTAACACATCTCTGATCTTAGTAAAATAGACCTCATCAAAGTGAGATACTATATCCTCTGTAACGCTAGAAAACTGGTTTTCCTCACCTTTCTTCTCTGCAGCCTGTGATGTGGTCAATCACACCTACCTCCATTGTCCAACCGAGTGACAGTGCTTGAACGGGTCCCACTCTTTCTTAACTAAATACAGAGAATCTCTTGTGATCTCTATTTTAGCTCTCCAATGGTCTGTTCATGAACTTACTTGACAACATCATCCAAAGACGTGGTGAACTGGCTCGGAAGGCGTGTGACGTTTGTGTCAGTTGTGCCTGTTTCTGGTAGAAGAGCTCTGGTCTTCATAATGATTAAATAGTATGAGTGCAGCTTTGCTGATTCAAGGCCAACATTGCTACTTTGGATGAACACTCACTCTATCAATTTCTAAACAATGCACGAAGCAGCATGAAAGACTGCCGCCCAGTAGTACCACTTAAGTGGAACATCAGCTTACAAGTTGCTTTCTGGTTCATTTATTCTGTTGCTGTTGCTACAATTCTGCATTTTTTTTTCATGCTTTCTATAGTTGTTAGAAGTTTTAAAGGTCTACATGAACTGGTGTGGAAGAAACTGCAGTACTTCATTCTGACTTCAAGCCTTTGGTACAAATTAGTTGCTCAGACCCATGAGTATGTCTGGCAGAATAAGCAGAGGCCATCAAAGTGGACACAAGTGGAAGGAGATGGTTACGTCCGTACTTCTGTCACTAATCAACACATTGTTCTCTTGGCCATAATGAACATAGAACGTAGAAGAGTCCAGCTCAGGAACAGGCTCTTCAGCCCACCCATATCAGTGTCAACCATGATGCCATTTTAAACCAATTCTGTCAGGTCCATTCCGTTGCATGTGGTCCATATCTGTCTGTCCTTGCCTGCTCATCTGTCTGCCTAAACGCCTCGTCAGCATTACGGTTGTATTTGTTTTTACCCTGGCACAGTTTTCCAGGCACTTACCGCCCTCTTTGTAAATTACCTATCTTACATATCTCCTTTAAACTTTACCCCATTCACGTTCACCCTATGCCCACTAGTATTTGATATTTCGACCCTGGGAAAAAGACACTGACTGTCCACCCTTTCTATCTCTCAGAATTTTATGTACTTCTATCAGGTTGCCTCTCCGTCTCTGACGCTCTAGTGAAAACAATCCAAGATTATACAACCTTTCCTTATTTTTAATACATCCCAATCCAGGCAACATCCTGGTAAACGTCTTTTGTACCTGCTCCAAAGTTTCTACATCATTCCTATCGTGTGGCTACAGAACAGTAAACAATCCTCCAAATGTGGCCTAACTAAAGTTTTGCAGCTGCAACATGACTTGTCAACTTCTATGCTCAAAGCCCCGACTGATGAAGGTAAGCATGATGTAGGTCTTCTTTACCACCTTATCCACTTGTGTTGTGAGCCTCAGCGAGCTATGGACTTGCATCCCAAGATCCCTCTGTTAAGTTATTGTTGCGAAGTGTACTGCCATTTATTGTACATTTTCCTCTTGTACTTGACCTTCTAAAATGCATTATTTCACACTTGTCCTGATTAAACTCCATCGGCCATTTCTCCACCAATCTTTCCCACTCATCAATATTTTGCTGTATGCTCGACAAACTTCCTCACAATTCATATCTCCGCTGGTTTTTGTGTCAGCTAGAAACTTAATGAGACCAGCTACATGTTCATCCAAATTGTCGATATAAATTACAAACAGCAGAGGTTCCATCATTGATTCTTGCATAACACCACTGGTCACAGACCTCCAGTCAGAGAAACACCCCGCCACAAATACCCTGTGTTTTTCTATGACCAAGCCAATTTTATATCCTACTTACCAACTCGCCAATGATCCCATATGACAATCTTCTGGATCATCCTCCCATGAGGGACCTTGTCAGATGCTTTACTAAAGTCCATGTAGGCAACATCCACTGCCCTATCCTCATCAGTCATCTTCAACACTTCTTTGAAAAACTAAAATTTATGAGAGAAGATCTCCCCTGCATAAAACCATGCTGACTATCCATAATAAGACCATTATTTTCCAAATACAAGTAAATCCTATCCCTAAGAATCTTCTCCAGTAATTTCCCAACCATTGATGTTAGGTTTACCGGTCTGTAATTTCTTGGATTATCCCTGTAGCCCTTCTTAAACAGAGGAACAACATTGGGTCTTCTCTGGTCTTCCGGGACCTCACCTGTGACTAAAGAGGACACAGAGATTTCTGCCAAGGCCCCAGCAATCTCTTCCCTTGCCTCCCTTAGTATCTTGGACTAGATCCCATCAGGCCCTGGGGACTTACCTGCCTTCATGTTTTTCAAGACACCCAGCACCATCACCACCACCACCTTAATATTGACATGTCCTAGAATATCAATGGACCGCTTCCTAACCTGACCATCATCCATGTTATTCTCCTTAGTGAATACTGATGTGAAGCAGTCTTCTGACTCCATGCGTAAATTTGTTCCTTTGTCTTTGGGATCCATCCTCTTGTTCCTAATATATTTATATATATATAAAATGCTGTTGGATTCTCTTTACTGCTACTTGCCAGGGACATTTCCTGGTCCCCTTTTGCCTTCCTCCTTCCTGAAGGGCTTTGTCTGGTTTCAGTTTCCTAAACCTTACATATGCTTCCTTTGTATTTTTGACTAACCTTTCAATCTCTTTCATCATCCAGGGTTTCTGGAACTTGCCATTGTTAACTTTCATCCTCACAGGAACATGCTGGTCCTGAACTCTGATCAACTGGCCTGTAAAAGTCTCCCACATGTTAGATGCAGATTTACCCTCAACTAGCCATCCCCAATCTTAATTTTTCCAGTTCCTACCCAATGCTATTGTAACTGACCTTTGCCTAATTTAGCACTTTCACTTGAGGATCAGTCTTATCCTTACCCATAGCTGTCTGAAGGCATGTGGAATTATGATCACTGTTCCCAAAATGCTTCCCCACTGAAACTTTGATCACCTAGCCAGGCATTTACCCTAATTTGAGGTCTGGTATGGCCCATTCCCTAGTTGGACTATCTAAATATTGTTTCAAGAAACCCTCTTGTATGTACGTAACAAATTCTGCTCCAAAAAGGTCCTGGAGCTTAAGAGGTTCCAGTCAATGTTAAAATCACCCTCTACAACAATGCTGTTTTCTTCACATCCTCCTGTGATCTGCTCACGTATTTGTTCCTCTGTCTCCTGCTAGCTGTTGGGAAGCATATAGTATAACCCCATCATTGTGATTTGCAACTTCCTTATTCCTGAGTTCTACCCGTATGGCCTTGCAGGATGAGCCCCCTAAGATGTCCTTTCATAGTAGTGCAACTACGATATTCTTCTTAATTGTTAATGCAACTCTCCCACCCCTTTTATATCCCTGTCCGTGGTGCCTGGAACATCTAAACCCTGGAAAATGGAGCTGCCAGTCTTGCCCTTCTCTCATCCAAATTTCAGTAATGGCTGCAACATTTAATTCCATGTACTAATCCAAGCTCTAAGCTCATTTGCCTTACCTGTTCGACTCCTTGCACTGAAATAAACGTAGTTCAGACTGCCAGTCCCACTGTGTTCATTAACCTGGCCCTGCATATTCTTCCTATTAGACCTGATTAATTTCTATCTTCTCCTCAAAGATTGCATATGCTTACCTACTACTCTAGTTCCTATCCTCTTGCCATACTAGCTTAAACCCTCCTGAGTGGCACAAACAAACCTCCCTGCAAGGATATTGGTGCCCCTTCAGTTTAGGTGTAATCTGTCCTTCTTGTACAGGTCCCTCCTGCCCTGGAAGAGATCCCAATGATCCAGATATCTGAAGCTGTCCTTTGTTTTCCAGCTGTTTAACCATGAATTCAACTGTGTTATCTTCCTGTTTTGGTCCTGTCTAGCATGTGGCACGGGGAATAATCCTGAGATTACAACTCCAGAGGTTCTGCTTTTCAACTTTCCACCTAACTCCGAATTCTTTTTTCAGGGTCTCCCCTCTCTTCCTGCATATGACATTAGTACCAGCAAGTATGACAACCTCTTGGCTGCTAACCCTCCCCTTTCAGACTATCCTGTGCAAAAATAAAAAACAATTCAACAACACATTCCAGTCAGATTTACATCTTCAGATTTGTGATCCATGGAGGCAGGTGACTTGGGGTTAGCTAATGTGGTTCCTTTGTTCAAGAAGGTAGCAGGGATAGGCCAGGTAATTACAAGTCAGTTAGTCTGACGTCAGTGGTAGAGAGATTATTGGAAAAAATTCTGAGGGACAGAATTAACCGACACTTGGAAAGGCAGGGATTGATCAGGGATAGTCAGCACAGAATTGTTAGAGGGAGATCCTGTCTAATTTAAAATTGTTTTTGTTTGAAAGGGTGACTAAATATATAGATGAAAGTAGTGCAAGTAACGTGGTGTACGTGGACTTCAGTAAGGCCTCTGACAAGGTCCCACATGGAAGGTTTGTCCAAAACTTAAGAGCCCATGGGATCCAAGGTAAGTTGGCAAGCTGAATCCAAAATTGCACAACTCCAGGAATTAATTCACAAGAGTTTTCTTACTTGCCAGAGATGATTCCCAACTGTTGGACATTTTCTCTTTGACCCCACTAATTCTATGATGTCACAGTGGGTCAAGTGGCGTGTCTAGAATTCAGGTCCTGTGTCTATATTTAAATTGTAATGAAGTCTGGAACTGAGTGATTCTGACTAAACCCATTGGTAATCAAGTTTTTGTTATTTTGTTCGTGCAATGTGAGCATTGTCGATAAGGCCAGCATTTGTTCTTAAGAATGCAGTGGTAAACAGCCTTTTGTAGGGTATGAATGTGCTTGACAAAACTCATCCCATTGTGGTATTGATGATTGGAAGGAAGCTAAAAGGGCATAAGTTGATCAGGAACAAAAGCGCATCCTTCCCTGATGTGCTGAATGCTTTTTATGCTCGGTTCGAGCAGAATGTCAGTGGTGTGGTGTGACCTGCCCTGACAGCCCCATACGCACCTGTGCCCTCTGTCATCACTGCAGATATCAGATTAGTCTTCTTGAAAGTAAACCCGAGGAAAACAACTGGCCCAGACGGAGTCCCCGGCTGTGCACTCAGATCGTGTGAGGACCAACTGGCAGACATATTCGCTTACAGCTTTAACCTCTCCTTGCTATAATCTGAGGTCACCACTTGCTTTGAGAAAACTACCATCATCCCTGTGTCAAAGCCTGCTTCGATCCCCTACAGTTTGCCAACCGGCAAAACAGGTCCACAAACGTCGTCATTTCACTAGCCCTACGCTGTTCCCTGGAACATGTGGATACGTCAGGCTCCTACTCATCGACTACAGCTCCGCCTTCAACAACATAATCCCTACCAGACTAATCTCAAAACTCCAAGACCTAAGCCTTGGCTCTGCCCTTTTCTGTTGGATCCTCAGCTTCCTGACCCACAGACTGCAATCAGTGAAGATAGACAACAGCACCTCCTCCACGCTAATCCTTAACACTGGCCGCCCACAGGGAAGCGTACTCAGCCCCCTACACCCACAACTGTGTAGGCAGATCACCATCTACAAGTTCGTTGCTGACACCATTGTTGCAGGCTGCATATCAAACAACGATGAGTCAGAATACAGGAAGGAGAGAGTGTGCTTGGTACTGTGGTGTAACGATAACAATCTCTCTCTATGTCAGCAAAATAAGAACTGATCATTGACTTTGGGCAGTAAGGAGGAGGACATGCCTCTATCTACGTCAACAGAACAGAGGTGGACATGGTCGAGAGTGTCAATTTCCTAAGAGGGGCAATAACTAACAATTTTCCTGGACCTCCCATATAGATGCGACGGCCAAGAAGGCACAAGGATGCCTTTTCTCCTCAGGAAGTTTAGGAAATTCGGCATGTCCAAAAGGACCCTGACCAGCTTGTACAGATGCACCGTAGAAAGCATACTATCTGGGTGAATAATAGCTTCATACAGCAACTACTCTGCCCAGAACTGTAAGAAACTGCAGAAAGTCATGTGCATAGCCCAGGCTACCATGGAAGCCAACCTCCCATCTGTGGAATCCATCTATAATTCTCGTTGCCACTGAAAGGCTGCCAACATCACCAAAGACCCCTCCCATCCAGGTAATACACTCTTCCAACCTTTTCCATTAGGCAGAAGATACAGAAGCTTGAACATATGCACCAAAAGGTTCAAGAACAGCTTCTTTCCTACTGTTATTAGACTACTGAACGGACCTCTCTAATTTCAAATCTAATGTTGAGCTTGCTTTTGTGCACCTCCTGTGCAGTCATAACCTTGTATGCCTCGCTCTGTCTGTGATTCATATGTCTTTGATTGCTATGATCCACCTGCTCGCAAACCAAAACATTTCACTGTACTTTTGTACCTATGACAGCAATAAATCAAACCAAATCACCACCATGATGCTGTTTAGACCCTTATTTAACAAACATGACTGATTTGTAACCTAACCTACGAACCTTTGTCTACACCCCTTACAATAAGCACATGACTTTTTTTTAACAGCAGGATTGCTTTAAGATTGCACACCTTTAAGAGAACGTGCTTGTGCATGTCCTGTTTGTTCCACATGCAACATATTTCCCATTGCAGTTTGAATGCATGCTTGGAAAGGAGACATTGTCCATAACCAATCAAAACAGCTTCATTGTCTCCAGGTTACCTGTTCTCCTGAATCAACTGAAAATGTTGATCAAATAACCTGTTAATCTTATAAATTCTAAAGAATGTAACCCTAGTCTATGTGTTTTAGTGTGTCTGTTTATTGCCTGGTGGAATGGGAGTGGAAATAAACTGAAGGTGCAGGAAATTTGAAAAATTAATTCTGTTAAAATATCGTTGGCCTAAAATGTTAACTTTGTTGCTCTCTCTGCAGATATTGCCTGAGTATTTTCACCATTTACTGTTTTCATTCCTGGCTTTTGTAAACTTTTCTCAAATTAATCCTTGGAATTTAGATATCATCCTGATAAATCTACACTGTATTCCCTCCAAGGCCAAAATATCCTTCCGAAATGCTCAGAACTGAATTCAGTAAACAAAATATGGTCTTGTTTTGTCACCTTTTGTATTCTCACTCTTTAGCTGTAAATTGGGGTAGGAATTGTCCTAATTTCTATGGGCAACATTTACCTCTGCAATTTTCCGCATTATTGGGCAGATGCCACTGCTGTAGCTGTACTTGAACAGCTTGGGTGGAGACACGGTCTGTGTGGCAGCATTACAAACAGAATGTTGCGATGGTTTTAACCAACGTACTCAACCATTTCTTAATGTTGTATGGAGTAAATCGAATGAGCTGAGGGCTGTAACGATATGAACCTTTGGAGAGGGCTGAGAAGTTTACCCAGATTTATCAAGCTAAATGACATAAGCTGTAGTGTGTGATGAAAAAGTTATTGTTCAAGGAACTTTTAAAAGTCATGGATATACTCTCAAAATGAGTATATTAGAAAATTTGAAATAGATGAGAAAATCCAGTATATCCAATAATAAGAAAATGTTCATCCAACGTCCTTATACACTTTATTCTCCTTTAACTATCTAGGGTCGGTGTGTTTCATGGTTAAAGGCAAAATTACAGCATTATGATAAAATCACCAGCTGTAGAAATTGCCATACAGCATGCTTTCTGTAATATAAATGTAACATTTTTTTCTGTATGCGCCTCACAAAGAGCTTTACTTCCAATAGCCTAAAGGCATGAATGCAAGTTCACCTGCTGACATTTGCATTTGATAAGGTTATCTGGATAAAGCTAAATGACTTTAAATGTAGTCAGAACACTGGAACCAAAGAATAAGAATGAGAATGTAAGTGGAAGCGTTAGAGGGGAGAAACCTGTTTGAAAATTATTTAATAGCAATGAGTTAATAATAAATCCATTCTTCTCCTTGAGCAAAATCCCAAAGGTCAAATGTCATCTCCTATTATATTTACGGTATGTACTATTCATCTGGAAAGTGGGCTATAATTGACTTGAAACTGGAGCATAAGGTCACAAATGGTGAGTGTACAGAGATGGGTGACGAGTACCACTAAAACAGAATGGAAAAGCAATACATAAGTTGAACAAAGACCAAGTCAGTGCACAATTATCTGCTTCCAACTTATGTTTCTTGTATTTTGGGCATCCTAGCAGATGTTTCCTTCCCAGTTTGTAAGCTTTGCACAATGTTCCACCTTCATTCCTTTATTCATTTTAAACTCAGATCTTGATCTCAATGTGCTGGCTGCTAGTAAGTAGACATTAACAAATTTTAAAATGTGGCTAAGCGTATTTTTGTTTAAAAATCAAAAACACATTGTACGGCATGATTGGTCAAAATAAATCAGAGCAGGGTGTGAGGGTCCTTGACAGGAAAGGAGATTCACTTGTAAAGCTCCAAGAATGAGAGATTTCAGTTACAGGGTTAGGTTGAAAAAGCTGGTGTGGTTTCCTTGTAGCAAAGAAGATTGGGATTGGATTTAATAGAGCTGCACAGGTCATCACAGGATTGGATAAGGTAGACAAAAAAAATCCATTCCCATTTGCTGACAGCCTGAGGATGACAGGACACAGCTTTAAGGTTTTGGACAAAAGATGCAGGAATGATGTGAGGAGGAATTTTAAACACAGCAAAAAACTAGAATTCATTGTGTACAAGAGTGCTGGAAGCAGAGATGGTTAATGATTTCAGAAGGAAATTGGATGGACATTGGAGAGAAATAAACTTGCAGGGCTGCAAATAAAGAACAAACAAATGAGACTGATTGATTTGTTTGCTATGCCAGGAGTCGCCATGGACTCAATCAACTGAATAATCTTCAATCCGTTGTGGTTCTGAAACATTAAGCCAGAATCCGGTTAGTCTCTGAGGTACAAATAATAGCTCCCATAACATTAGTTCAAAGGAGAGTTGTGAAGCTGTCATTGGTGTCCTGGCCAATGTTTATCCCTTAAAACGCATCTAGAAATGCATTTTCTTCCTTACAACAGTGGCTGCACTTCAAAAAAAGTATTTCCTTGGCTTTAATGTACTTTGGCTCATCCTGAACATGCAGAGGATAATATATAAATGCAAAGCTTTCTTTCCTCACTCTTTCCAAATGTTATAATTTTAAAACCACAATTGCATTTTGTATTGGTTCTGATGCTCCTGTGGAAATATTCATACCATTTCATTTTTTTTTTATTGCTGCTACTGCCATAAAGAATTTATGCTAAGTGGACTCTACATTTAATGTCCTTTCAATTGTAGAGCTCCCAAAGCTATGGACCATGCACTGACTGTAGTTGAACCAATGTTTTGTGTAAATTCATCAGTACTACAGGTACTTTGTTGTTGTACTCTAAATCCCTATTTATAAAATCCAATTTTCTATTGACCTTTCTATAAAACTTTATTTGTCTATATTGGCACTTTGAGAGAATTAATTTTTATCATGAAAATGTCAACACTGATGTCCAAATCACTCCTGATACTTACCAAGCTTCACACTTGCAGCTGAGCATTACTAGTTGTACCTACCATCCTCTGCTTCATAATCAAAGACCAGTCTTTCTGTCCTATAGTCTTGTTGTTTGGAGGTCTCTGCTGAGATCACTGTCCTTCAGCTTAATTTCATTCAAAAGCCTTTTTTCTAAAAGAAACATTTTGTCTTTGCCTGAGCTCACTTCTGTGTTGGGTAAAATGTACTGTATAAATTTATCTAGTGAAATTGGCTATATTTCATGTTATTGGTCCACTTACTCTCTTTTCAATTACCCACCAACATGCCTGTAGTAAACTATAGATTATTGTGTAAAAGTTAATGCCATCACACCCAAGGTCTGAATTTCAGTTGTCAAAAGTAGCATCATAACTTCCCTTACTATGTATTTGAAATTATTTATTGAGTTTAATTATTGTCTCTTAACAAAAATGTTGTCCTCATTTAACATTCCCCTCTTTAAGGTTATTTCAATTTAATGTAATTTGCTGATTTCTTTTGTTTTACATCTTTCAGTTTAGCATTGTTTCAATGCTTTGTTGACATCCATTGCCGGCATAAATCAAGCGCTTGTACTGCACTGCCTGCATCCCAAATACCCTCTCCCCTTTGTTCTGGGCTTGGGTAAGCATTTTTGTCTCCTGTCCTGTTTTTTATTTCTGCCGGTCTTATATCACCCTGGCCTTGTTTTCAGCCTTGTGTCCCTCTGACTTTGTCTCCCAGTTGGCTCCACCTGGGCCTCGCTTCCTGGCTGCTTGCTCTTACCTGGGTCTTGCTTTCCCCCACCAAATTCCCAACATTGTTCTTACCTATAGATTTCAGGTCAGTCTTCCCTTCATTGCTGGTTCAGCTCCTGGGCCTTTGATTCCCTCCTGGTTATGAACATGGCGATGTCGGAGGAAAATGCGGCATCTGTGGTCGGCATCAGAATCGGACCTGTTGGGCCTCAGTCGAGGCAATGCAGTAGGCCCGAATTGGTACTCTTGGAATGGACTGTGATGCAGGGCATTGGTGGGCCAAGAGCCCGTTGGGGAGACCCTACCCGCCAAGATGGTGAACGGAGCACAAAAAGAAAGGAAAGTGACTCTGCTTTTAGTTCTGGTTAGGTCTTGCACCTTAATTTCAGCCTTGTATCTTAATATCTTCTCTAAGTCAGAACGGCACCGGAGCATGGCAACATATTACACTTCTCACTATAATTATTTGTTTAATGCAAATAACAATAAATCAATTCTGTTTAATTCATTTCAATTATTTAGATCTGGACTGATCTGATTTTCAAATCTTCTGACCTTTCATGTGTCTTTACACAGTTACATGCTTTATCCTAAAAATATCAAGCTTAATTTTTTTTAGTTAACCATTTAGTTAACCATCTCTTAGGATTTTTCTTTCTCTTTTTAATGTCTCCGTTTTTTATATTTTGGAATATCCATTTACGTGTCTGTAACTGCATTTCTTTTGACTGATTCCTTAACCTAATTTGCTAGACCGCTTTAGCTAACTGCATCTTTATTGACTGATCCCTTAAGTTGCTAGTCTACTTCAGCTAGTTCTCCTTCCATGCCTTAATAATTCTCCTTATTTAAGGTTATAATATTAGTGTTGGACCCACTGTTTTCTCCGTCAAGCTGAATGTTAAATTCAATTATTTTGTGATAATTGCTACCTAAGAGTGCCTTCATTGTGAGATCTTTAATTCATCCCATCTCATTGAGCAATTCCAGGTATAATGTAGCCTGTTGTCCTTTTGGATTCAGACACACTGTCCTAAGAAGCTGTCCTGGAAGCATACTGTGAACTCTTTTTAGGTTACATTTGTCCATCCAATTTTTCCAGTTTATATCTAGAATAAAATCCCCTACAATATAGATTTCTGACAAATTCCTATTACTACTACTTTTATATGTCGTCTTACTGTATACTAACTGTCAGGGAGTCTGTGCATCATTGCCGCAAGTGACATACCTTTATCATTTCTTTCCTGTAGCCAAACCAGTAGTCTGGTTTACTAACCATATGTTATGCCTCTTTATTGTGCTCATACCATCATTGATATCAGCCCTTTTATTTTCCAAGCTATCCTTCCTTCCTGAATGTGTTTTTACCCTTAAATACTCAAGTCCTAATCCATGTCAATCTGAGGCATGTCTCTGTAATGACTATCAGATTGTACATATTTATTTGTTATCAATTCATCTGTTTAGTTTCAAATGCTACATTCAAGTACAGAGCTGTTAGTATTGTCTTTTTATTTTTTTTTGTAATCTGTAACCTTATCCATTGATTTACTATTAGAATTGCACTATCTATTCCTTATTATAGCTGGCTACTCTTTTTGATTCACTATATCTTAACAAATTTAATCTGTGCCCTACTATTTAGCTTTAAATCCTCTCTATTTCTCTAGTTGCGTGGCTCACTAGAACACTGGACCCTGCAAGGTTTAAGTATCGATTGTCCAAATGGTAAAGATTCCACTTTCCCCAGTGCCAATGTCCCATGAATCAGAACCAGTCTACTGCACACCAGTCTTATTTGCACTTTGTCGATTTGTACCTAGCCCAGATAATAGTCCCATAATTATTACATTTGAAATTCTCCTTTTTGTTATGGTGCCCACTTCCTCAAATTATTCAGAACATCATTTTTTGACTTGCCTATGTCTTGGGTACCTGTGTGGACCACATATGACTATTCTATGCCTCCCACTGAAAATTACTCTTAAGTCCTGAGCAGATGTCCTAAGCCCTGATTTTGAGCTGGTTGCACGACCTCGAGGCTCTTGTTCTTTACTACAGTGCCAATCCCCCTCACTACTTTATCCTCAACTACAATTACGTTCCTTTTTGATCCCTTCGATTGAATGGCTTCCTGTAACATGGTGCCATTATTAGTAGCTCGTCCACCTTGCTACTCTTATCCAACCAAGCTGTAAGGATTTCAGATTTGGAATTAAAATGTTAAGTATTATGCACATTTTCTATGCAAAAACAAACAACAATTACCTTCGACTTCTAAAAAAAAAAAAAGAACTGCGGATGCTGTAAATCAGGAACAAAAACAAAGTTGCTGGAAAAGCTCAGCTGGTCTGCCATCTGTGAAGGAGAAAACAGAGTTAATGTTTCGGGTCCGATGACCCTTCCTCACAGCTGATGGTGGCTTGAAAAAGTCAGTTCATATGCAGAAAATAGGAAGATGGGTAGGGTAGGGAATAAATGATAGGATAGAGCCCAAAGAGACAGAAAGGCAGTTGGACAGACAAAGGAGTTGCTAACGATCAGGCTGGGAGGGTGAGAAGTTGTTAATGGGGACTGTTAGTGACTAACAACAGGGGGTGTGTAATGGCAGGCTATGTGGTAACAAGGCCTGGTGTGTGGGG
>JAHRHZ010000223.1:19938060-19950329 GCA_024137785.1 Ginglymostoma cirratum
CAAGCGGAAAATGAGGTGTTGTTCCTCCAGCTTGCGTTGGGCTTCACTGGAAAACTGTAGCAAGCCTGAGACAGAGAACTTGGCCAGGGAGCAGGCTGGTGCATTGAAGTGGCAGGCAACGGGTAGTTCAGGGTCTTTTTTGCGAGCAGAACGTAGACGCTCTGTGAAGCGGTCGCCAAGACTATGCTTCATTTCCCCAGTATAGAAGAGACCACATTGCGAGCAGCGAATGCAGTAGACTAGATTCTGGGAAGTGCAGGTGATGTGTTGCTTCACCTGGAAGGTATGTTTGGGTCCTTGGATACTGGGGAGGGAGGAAGTAAACGCGCAGGTGTTGCACATTCGCCGGTTACAAGGGAAGGTGCCATAGGGCTGTGGGGAGGTGCTGGGGGTGAAGGAAGTGTGGATCAGGGTGTCCCAGAGGGAACGGTCCTTGCGGAAGGCGGACAAGGGAGGGGAGGGGAATATGTGTCTGGTGGTGGCATCACCTTAACAAATTTGGGGCACGACATGATGCCGATCTCTTCTTCTGCCATCTTCGCTTCCATGCTCATTTCTTTGGATACGAGTCCACTCCCAGTCCCACAGACCCCTTTGCCCAGTTCCAACACTCTCTCTCCCCCGGACCCCTCCCTCCGGCCTTTTACCTGCACTTGATCTTTTCATTGAGAACTGTTGATATGACATTAGTCACCTCAATTTCACTGCCCCTCTCGACAAATCTAACCTATCTCCCTCCAAACTGACTGCACTCCATGCACTCAGATCTAACCCTGACTTTGTCATCAAGCCTGCTGATAAGGGTGGTGCTGTTTTAGTCCGGAGTGCTGACCTCTACCTTGCAGAGGCTGAGCGCCAATGGCTAAGGCCATTGTATCCACTACGGTTACGGATCTCATTTCATCTGGTGATGTCCCCCACTTCGCTTCCAAGCTGATAGTCCCCCACCCCCGCACAGCTCGTTTCTACCTCCTGCCAAAAATCCACAAATAGGACTATCCAGGCAGACCCATTGTTTCAGCCTGCCCGTGCCCCACAGAACTCATCTGTTCCTAGCTTGACTCAGTCTTGACCCCCTTGTCCAATCCCTACCTGCGTATATCCATGATTCATCTGTCGCCTTGTGCTGGTTTTCAAAACTTCCAGTTTACCAGCTCCAGCCACCTCCTCTTTACCATGGATGTGCAATCCCTTTACATATCCATTCCCCACCAGGAGGGTCTTAGGGCTCTCCGCTTCTTCCTGGAGCAAAGACCTGAACCGTCCCCACCCACCACCACCCTCCTCCGCTTGACCAAGCTTGTCCTCGCCCTCAACAACTTCTCTTTCAACTCCTCTCATTTTCTTCAGGTAAGAGGGGTTGCCATGGGTACCCTCATGGGCCCTAGTTATGCCTGCCTCTTCGTGGGATACGTGGAACATTCCTTGTTCCAGTCCTATACCGGCCCCCACCCACAACTCTTTCTCTGATGCATCGATGATATCATCGGTGCTGCTTTCCTTTCTCGTCTGGAATTGGAAAACTTCTTCAATTTCGCCTCCAATTTCCACCCTGCCCTCACTTTCACCTGGTCTATCTCTGACTCCTCCCTTCCCTTCCTCGACATTTCTGTTTCCATTTCTGGGGATAGACATTACATACCCACTGACTCCCAGAGCTACCTGGACTATACATCCTCACACCCCACTTCCTGTTAAGACTCCATCCCATTCTCTCAGTTCCTCTGTCTCTGTCGCATATGTTCAGATGAGACTAACTTTGAGAAGGGAGCCTCCGAAATGTCCACCTTCTTCCTCAACCGAGGAAGGATTCCCCAGCTCCGTTGTCAACAGGGCCCTCACCAGGTCCGACCCATCTCCTGCACTTCCACCCTCACCCCTTCTTTTCCCTCCCACAAAAGCGATATGGTTCCCCTTATCCTCACCTCCCATCCCACCAGCATCCACTTCCAGAAGATCATCAGACGCCATTTCCGCCACCTCCAGCAAGATGCCACCCCCAGACACATATTCCCTTCCCCTCCCTTGTCCACCTTCCACAGGGACCATTCCCTCCGGGACACCCTGGTCCACACTTCCGTCACCCCAACACCTCCCCACAGCCCTATGGCGCCTTACCCTGTAACCAGCAAAAGTGGTTACCTGCGCATTTACCTCCTCCCTCCCCAGTATCCAAGGGCCCAAACATACCTTCCAGGTGAAGCAACACATCACCTGCACTTCCCAGAATCTAGTCTACTGCATTCGCTGCTCACAATGTGGTCTCTTCTATACTGGGGAAATGAAGCATAGACTTGGCGACCGCTTCACAGAGCATCTACGTTCTGCTTGCAAAAAAGACCCTGGACTACCCGTTGCCTGCCACTTCAATGCACCAGCCTGCTCCCTGGCCAACATCTCTGTCTCAGGCTTGCTACAGTTTTCCAGTGAAGCCCAACGCAAGCTGGAGGAACAACACCTCATTTTCCGCTTGGGGACCCTACAGCCCTCCGGACTCAATATTGAGTTCAATAATTTTAGAGCCTAAACTTTCCCATGTCCCAGCCCCCCACCCCACACACCAGGCCTTGTTACCACATAGCCTGCCATTACACACCCTCTGTTGTTAGTCACTAACAGTCCCCATTAACAACTTCTCACCCTCCCAGCCTGATCGTTAGCAACTCCTTTGTCTGTCCAACTGCCTTTCTGTCTCTTTGGGCTCTGTCCTATCATTTATTCCCTACCCTACCCATCTTCCTATTTTCTGCATATGAACTGACTTTTTCAAGCCACCATCAGTTGTGAGGAAGGGTCATCGGACCCAAAACGTTAACTCTGTTTTCTCCTTCACAGATGCTGCCAAACCTGCTGAGCTTTTCCAGCAACTTTGTTTTTGTACCTTCGACTTCTGTCCATTAAATAATTCTGGTGTTTAATTTTCCAAGCTCTCAAATATTTTCTTTAATAGCTAATTCAGCTGTATTGGTAATGTGTTTCAGGAGTCACATTATTGAAGAAAAAAGCTTTGTGCCTTGTGAAGAAATGTTGTTTGGCCGAATGTCTTTTAAAGGTTTTAATCCAGAAATAGAGGTATGTTTTTATATGAAATCTAATTTTATGCCTTGATCTCCATTGGCCTTTTGATGAAGGTATTTATCAGCACTTTTTTTTAGCTGAATACAATGAACTTCTATAAATTACATGTTTTAATGTTATTAAGTTAATTTGGGAATTGCTATTAAACAGACATTGCTGTTCTGTGGAACGGTCATCAGACCCGAAACATTAACACTGATTTTTCTTTACAGGTGCTGCATCGAGTGTTTGAAGTTTTTTAAGTCAACATTTTAAATTCTTTATCCTGCTACATCAAATTGTTCAGATAGAACTGGTGTGCACTGCTTAGGGAAGGGTGATTCATGAATCTTGTTAGAACCATTGTATCTGGAAACATTCACACCCTTGTGTAGAATAGATTAGACAATTAAAATCGGCAAGTGCAACATTATTTTACGCACAAATATTTTCAGTACTGTGTATAATTTGCTATTGCTTTGGGATGATTAGGAATGGTGAGACAAGTTGGATGCAGAAAATGACTGCATGAGATGGTCAGACCATACCTAAGATGAGTTAAGCAGGGAACACAGTGAACTTAGAAGATGACGAGAGATTTCTTGGGGACAGGGCGTCAAAGGGTAATGTTTATGCCATGCTAAGCTTACAAAACTATTAAATGGAGTGTATTAGAACATGAGCTATGAAACTTATTGATTAGGATGCAGTTATAACATTGTTTTGAGTGTCTTATTTTAAAACAAACCAGGACTAAAGAGTAACACTAAAGACACATTGCGATGAAGTCAAAGGCTATATTTGTGTGAAGAGACAAAATAGGTCGAGAACCTGAAAGTGGTGTTTGAAATTATGATGGATTTGATGAGGTTAATTAGTAAAACAAGTATTTCCCCATTTGCAAATGAAACAGCAATTAGAGCATAAATACATAATCATTGCTGCAAAGGAGATGAAAGGAAACTTTCTTTTAACAAAAATATTAGGACGCAGAATGGGCAACTGCAATGATGTTCTAAGCTGAATCCATAATAACAACTTGAAAGTAATATGGATATACATTTAATGGTAAGTTGGATGGTTATGGGGTGAGGACAGGACATTTGGCCTAATTAACTCATTCAAAGAATCAGTACACTTATGATGGTCTGCATGGCCTCCTTTGCTAACCAAGAGACCTAATTCATTTGTGAGTGAGCACATGTATAACTAAGAAATTGGAAGTGTTGTATGTTTTTGCGAGCAGCAGGTCTGTTTGGTAGGTTAAGAGGAGAAAAATGAATGGTGAGGGGGTATTGGAGAGAATCTTGTCAGTAGCAGTGGTTTGAAGCTGATGCATAATGGCAAGACTTGAGGCAGTCTGAAGAAGTTGTCGTGCATGGTCTCTTTTCTTGAGAAAGGATGTACTGGCCCTGTGGAGGAGGTACAGAGGAGGTTCACTAGGTTGATTCCAGAGTTGAGAGTGTTGGCTTATGAGGAGAGATTGAGTAAACTGGGACTATACTCTTTGGAATTTAGTAGAATGAGGGGGGAAGTCTTCTGGAAGCATATAAAATTATGAAGGGGATAGATATAGAACTCGGGGGCATAGCCTCAAAATAAGAGGAGCAAAGACTGAATTGAGGAGGAACTTCTTCATCCAAAGGGTTGTAAATCTGTGCAATTCCCTGCCTAGTGATGCGGTTGAGACTACCTCATTGAATGTTTTTAAGGCAAAGATAGATTTTTGAACAGTAAAGGAATTAAGGGTTATGGAGAGTGGATGGGTAAGTGGAGCTGAGTCCACAGAAAGATCAGTCATGATCTCATTGAACGGTCGAGTAGGCTCGATGGGCCAGATGGCCTACTCCTGCTCCTATTTCTTATTTTCTTCTGTTCGAAGGTTAAAATCTGTGAAATCAAACACAGGTGATTTTGCTGCAAGTTGAAATCACTGTGGATCACTTGCTGAAAAAGGGGGATATGATTTATGCAGTGAGGAATTTGAAGGAGACATGGGAGTTTCAGAGAGTAAAATACTGGAAAAGGGAGATATTAACAAGGGCATCTTTTCAATGAAAAGGAAAGTTTTAAATGCAAATTTTGTGCCAAACATTCTTTTTTAATTAATATTTTACTTATTTATAAAGCTGGACTTTAATATTAAGTAACAAAAATAGATTTGTAGCTGTGATAACATGTAGAAGCCAATATAAACAGAAGCCATACTGCAGAGATACTCAACTGAACACCAAGGTCAGGTATTCAGGTCCTAACGTGGCCACTTTTGAAGCTGAGATTGAATTCAATAAACTTAATAATATTTGATCCAGCTGCTGTTCATTTTAAAAACACAGCTGGTTCACTAGTGTCTTCCAGAATGCCTCACCTGGTCAATGTGACTTCAGTTTTTGTAGATTATTATTAATTCCATTTGAAGGGTCTGAGCAAGCCACTCTATAGTAGCAATCAATATGAATTTGGGCAGTCTTGATTATTTACTGTGCATTATCAGTATCGCACATTCCCCTAACATCAATTTTTTAAAATATTATTAATTTTAATGCCTTAAATGTACCAGCAAATTAGAAATCTTAATAGCCAAGTGTCTTGCTTTGGCTTTAAATTTGGAAAGTGAATCATAGCAGAAATTTATGAACTATTTTTAAAACAATCTAATGTCATCACATTCAGCATTATGCCACAATATCCACGTTGTAAAGTTAATAGAAAAACGCTGCATTTATTCCAGAAACTGGTTGCACAGATGTATTCCCAGAATGAAAGTGAAGAGCCTGATGAAGATGTTAAGATGGAGGTAGATGTTTCCGATGTAGAAATGGCTAGGAGGTAAGCTGTTCTATCTCCAAGGAATGTGGTTCTACATATTAACTGAATTTATCTATTTGACTCAGAATATTACAGACCTTTAATAGATTGAAGTTAAAACGCAGTGCATATTTTGAGGTAAATTCTGAATGTTATGATTGCAGCAGCTTCTGAGGTGTTGCGGTATATCATTTTAAAAGGGGCCTTTTTTTATGATAATCATAAACCATGAAAATAATGCTGGAGTTTAAACAGAACAGGATTAGTGAATCATCAAAATATAACTAGAATAAGTGACCTCAATTTCAAGAAAGAGATTAGCATGAATAGATTTGTTGATTCAACCATTCTGATATTAAACAGTACTTCTGTAGAAAATAGTTGGATGCTGTGAGATGAGTAATACAGCACGGGAACAGGCCCTTCAGCCCATCATTATTGATTCTGACCAACAAACACTGAGAGTCAGAAATCTCTGAGATGCTGAATTCAATCTGTAGAAATGGCTAGGAGGTAAGCTGTTCTATCTCCAAGGAATGCTATTACTGTGTCAGTCATTTCTCCATGATACTTGAACAGTTTTAAAAAAAAACTATTTCAATCAAAACTATTAAAGACAAAAGATGTTTTTAAAAAGTTTAGATAATAAAGCACTGTAATGGTATCACATTCCTCTACTATCTTCAGATGTCTCTAGTGGCACAAAATATCACTCTACGATACTTATTGATAGAATAACTATCTTAGAATGTTAATCATATTGCAGATAATAATTGAGTCATAAATACAATATAGTTGTTAATAAATGCCATAACCTTCATTCGAATATTTTTGTTGTACTTGTGAGGTTTTGAAATCCCTGAGTACAACAATGCTGTGAAATATTGGAAGAATAATAGCTGCCTGTCCAATAATCTTTATTGCTGTAAGACAGCTGTTTGATAACTCATTTACTTAAAGACTCATCTGAATTTCAGATGTTTGTCTGAAAATGTATGATATATAGCAACAAATGGTTATTGTACAAGTGTGAAAGTTTCATTATCTGTGGTGCTAATTTTTTTCATAATTTTATGAAACAAATCTATTGCATCTGTTTCCATTTTGCTGAAGCAAGCCATATCATGCTGATTTTTTAGCTATTGCTGCTGTGTTGGTTGTTGAAGAGAAATCTGCCTTAACCCAGACCAAACTCCATTTCACTGCTGGCCTTGGTACTTTTCTGAAGTTTACACTTTCTACTAAATGACTTTAGCTTTCTGCTTGCTCCCTGTGATCTCTGAAACTGAAAGAACTGCGGATGCTGTAGATCAGGAACAAAAATAAGTGTTGCTGGAAAAGCTCAGCTGGTCTGGCAACATCTGTGAAAAAGAAAAATCAGAGTTAACATTTCGGGTCCAGTGACCCTTCCTTTGTTCTGCACCTTCACAACACATGCTTATATTACTCGATCCTTTGTCCAGTTATAAGGCATAAAGGAGGTTGGGAAATTGAGGCTAACAAGTAATTCAAGTATAATGTTGTGGCTGAAAATGGGGCTGATTTCTGTACCAAGTATATAGAGTCAAAGAGTTATGAAAACCGTGGAAACCAACCTTTCGGGTCCAACTGGTCCATGCCAACCAGATATCCTAAACCGATCTAGTCCCATTTGCCAGTGTTTGGTCCATATCCCTCTAAACCCTTTCTATTCGTGTACCCATCCACATGCCTTTTAAATGTTGAAATTGTACCCACATCTTCCACCATCTCTGCCAGCTCATTCCATACATGCGCTACCCTCAGAGTGAAAGGATTGTCCCTCAGGTCCCTTTTAAATCTTTCCCCTCCCACCTTAAACCTACGCCCTCTAGTTTTGAACACCCCTACCCTGGGACAAAGACTTTAGCTATTCGCTTCATTCAGGCCCCTCATGATTTTATAAACCTGTCTACAAGGTCACCCCTCAGCCTCCGACACTCCAGGGGAAAAGAGCCACAAGGGGCGGCACGGTGGATCAGTGGTTAGCACTGCTGCCTCACAGCACCAGGGACCTGGGTTCAATTCCAGGCTCGGGCAACTGTCTGCGTGGAGTTTGCACGTTCTCCCTGTGCCTGCATGTGTTTCCGCCAGCTGCTCTGGTTTCCTCCCATGGCCCAAAGATGTACAAATTAAGTGGATTAGCTATGCTAAATTACCCATAGCATTTAGGGATGTGTAGGTTAGGTGTCTTAGCCATGGGAAATGCAGGGTTACAGGGATAGGGTAGGGGGATGGGTCTAGATGCTCTTCGGTGGTTGGTGTGGACTTGTTGGGCTGTATTACCTGTTTCCACACTATGGGGATTGTATTTAAACCAAACCCTATTCAGCCTCTCCCTATAACTCAAACCCTCCAATCCCGGTAGCCTCCTTGTAAATGCAAAAATATGAATGTTAGGGAGGAAAAAATGTGTTTGCTTTATTAATCAGGTCAGCTTATATGTCACAACTTACATTAAGTAGTTTGATTAGTTAAGCTGTAAATTTAAAATGGTATATGTGTTTCCTCAGTCTTCGTTTAAGCTACTGCCCTAGTTTACTTCCCACATTACAATGGTGACTACACTTCAGAAATACTCCATTCCTTTGAATGTCCTGCGATCCTGACAGATGCCATCTAAGTGCAAGGATTTTCAAGCTGATTTTACTGAATCTATAAATCCACTCATCACTGGTTCTCAGCCTTAACTTAGTCAAAGCTTTCCTTTCTGACCTGTTTATAATCACAACACCTCTGCAATTTGAACCTTCGCTGTTGAATAATTGCATATTTTGGTTCCCAATTAAGATCTGATTCCATTCTATCTTTTTTTCTTTAGCTGCCCATCTTTTCTGTTTCCTTCCTGTAATTTAGTCATAACTTTAATTTCTCCCATCTCCAATTCTTTGCTTAAGCTCTTCCTGAAAACAGCCTGTTATTACTCCATTCCCTCTCTGGTCGTGAACTATCTCATAATTTAGACCTCCTTGAATAAGCTCGTAGCTACCATTGTCACTCTTAGTGTTATAAAGAGGACCTTTTAGTTCTTTCTTTAGGCAAGCCAACTACACTGTACTCCTAAAATAAAAACTGAAAGAACTGCAGATGCTGTAAATCAGGAAGAAAAGCAGGAGTTGCTGGAAAAGCTCAGCAGGTCTGGCAGCATCTGTGAAGAAAAATCAGAGTTAATGTTTCAGGTCTGGTGACCCTTCCTCAGAACTGATGGTAGCTGGGAAAATAAGAGATAAGTGTGGAGCTGGAGGAACACAGCAGGCCAGGCAGCATCAGAGGAGCAGGAAAGCTGACGTTTTGGGTCAGGACCCTCAGAAAATCTTCTTCAGAAAAAGATTTCTGAAGAAGTGTTCCAACCCGAAACATCAGCTTTCCTGTTCCTCTGATGCTGCCTGGCCTGCTGTGTTCCTCCAGCTCCACACTGTGTTATCCCTGACTCCAGCATCAGCAGGTCTTACTATCTCTGTAGCTGGGAAAATGTTGGTTTATATGTAGAAAATAGAGAGGGGGATGGGAGGGAGTAAGCGATAGAATAGAGCCTGAAGAGAGAGAAGAGCAGTTGCATAGCCAAAGGAGTTGATAATGATCTGGCTGGGAGGGTGAGTAGTGGTTAATGGGGACTGTTAGTGACTAACAACAGGGGGTGTGTAATGGCAGGCTATGTGGTAACAAGGCCTGGTGGGTGGGGTAGGGGGCTAGGACATGCGAGAGTTTAGGCCCTAAAATTATTGAACTCGATACTGAGTCCGGAGACTTCCCAAGTGGAAAATGAGGTGTTGTTCCTTCAGCTTGCATTGAGCTTCACTGGAACACTGCAGCAAGCCAGAGACAGAGTTGTTGGCCAGGGAACAGGTTGATGTGTTAAAGTGGCAGGCAACAGGTAGCTCAGGATCTTTTTTGCGAGCAGAACGTAGATGTTCTGCGAAGTGGTCACCCAGTCTATGCTTCGTTTCCCCAATGTATAGGAGACTACATTGTGAGCAGTGAATCCAGTAGACTAGATTCTGGGAAGACCAGATGATGTGTTGCTTCATCTGGAAGGTATGTTTGGGCCATTGGATGGTGGGGAGGGAGGAGATAAATGGACAGGTGTTGCACCTTTGCCAGTTGAAGGGGAAAGTACAGTGGGGCAATTGGTGGACATGTTGTGGGTGAAGGAAGAGTGGACCAGGGTGTCCTGGAGGGAACGGTCCCTGTGGAAGGTGGACAAGAGAGGGGAGAGGAATATGTGTCTGGTCGAGTCTTTCCAGGGAGGAAAGACTCCATCCCATTCTCTCAGTTCCTCTGTCTCCGTCGCATATGTTCAGATGAGGGCAACTTCAACAAAGGAACCTCCAAAATGTCCACCTACTTCCTCAATCGAGGATTTGCCAGCACCGTTGGCTACAGGGCCCTCAACCGGGTCTGACCCAGCTCCCGCACTTTCACCCTCCCCCCTTCTCTCCCCTCCTGCAACAGCAATAGGGTTCCCCTTGTCCTTACCTACCATCCCACCAGCATCCACATCCAGAAGATCATCAAATGCCATTTCCGCCACCTCCAACAAAATGTCCTCCCCTCCCTTGTCCACCTTCCGCAGGAACCGTTCCTTCTGGGGCACCCTGGTCCACTCTTCCTTCACCCCCAACAACCCCCCACAGCACCTTCCCCTGCAACCGGCAAAGGTGTAACACCTACCCATTTACCTCCTCTCTCCCCACAATCCACGGGCCCAAACATACCTTCCAGGTGAAGCAACACTTCACCTGCACTTCCCAGAATCTAGTCTACTGCATTTGCTGCTAACAATGTGGTCTCCTCTACAGGGAAAATGAACCATAGACTGAGTGACAGCTTCACAGAACATCTACATTCTGCTCGCAAAAAAAAACCCTGAGCTACCTGTTGCCTGCCACTTTAACACACCACCCTGTCCCCTGACCAACGTCTCTGTCTCTGACTCTGGCTTGCTGCCGTGTTCCAGTGAAGCTCAATGCAAGCTGGAAGAACAACACCTCAATTTCTGCTCGGGGATCCTGCAGCCCTCCGGACTCAATATCAAGTTCAATAATTTTAGGGCCTAAACTTTCCCATGCCGTAGTCCCCTGCCCACACACCAGGCCTTATTATCACATAGCATGCCATTACAGACTACCTATTATTAGTCCCTAACAGTCTCCATTAACAACTATTCACCCTCCCAGCCAGATCGTTATCAACTTCTTTATTTATTCAACTGCTCCTCTCTCTCTTTGGGCTCTATCCTATTGTTTGCTCCCTACCCCATCCCCCTCCCTATTTTCTACATATAAACCAATTTATTCCCAGCTACCATCAGTTCTGAGGAAGGGTCACCGGACCCAAAACATGAACTGGGATTATTTTTCTTCACAGATCCTGCCAGACCTACTGATCTTTTCCAGCAACTTCTGTTTTTGTTGCACTGTACTCCTATCTTACTGACCAGTTCGTCTGGTGCCCTTTTTGGGAACTAACCAACCATCCACTTGCAAGTTGCAGCTTTGTTGGGGATGATCACATTGTTATTTATGCTTTGAAAGCATGGCTTAGAGGTAGCAACACCATGCTCTTTACTAAAGTTTTACCATCCATCTAAACTTCGTAATATCCATTGTGCCCGTTCAATTGTGCAGCCTTTATTATCAAGGTGTACCTTGCTCCCTCATCCTGTAGCTACTTTTAGATTTTCACCTTGATCCACCCTTCTTTAAAATATTAATTTTGCCTTATCATCTTCCCTCTTGTCCTACATTTTTCACTGAGAGAAACTCTCACCTTTCTTTGCTTTGACTGTCTTCTGAAATACTATTGGCTGCTGATGATTCAAACTCCCGCAAATCAACGTGCATTCCTGTTACTGCTTTGCACTAGTCTTTCATTTCCTAACCTTTCCTTCCATCAACTGCCTGTCTGCTTTCTGGAGGGACCACTCTTTCCGTGACTCCCTTGTCCGCTCCACACTCCCCTCCAGCCCCACCATACCCGGCACTTTTCCCTGCAACCGCAGGAAGTGCTACACCTGCCCCCACACCTCCTCCCTCACCCCAATCCCAGGCCCCAAGAAGACTTTCCACATCAAGCAGATGTTCACCTGCACGTCTGCCAATGTGGTATACTGCATCCGCTATACCCGTTGTGGCCTCCTCTACATCGGGGAAACCAAGCGGAGGCTTGAGGACCACTTTGCAGAACACCTGCGCTCAGTTCACAACAAACAACTGCACCTCCCAGTCGCGAACCATTTCAACTCCCCCTCCCATTCCTCAGACAACATGTCCATTCTGGGCCTCCTGCAATGCCACAATGATGCCACCCGAAGGCTGCAGGAACAGCAAATCATACCATCTGCAGCCCAATGGTATCAATGTGGATTTCACAAGCTTCAAAATCTC
>JAHRHZ010000223.1:19950429-19992311 GCA_024137785.1 Ginglymostoma cirratum
GGCCCGAAACGTCAAGCTTTCCTGCTCCTATGATGCTGCTTGGCCTGCTGTGTTCATCCAGCTCCACACCTTGTTATCTCAGATTCTCCAGCATCTGCAGTACCTATTATCTCTTGTCAAAAGATAGTATTACTTTGAAGTATTAATTTTACATATTGATGAATAATGTGCAACAGTTAACGTGACAAACTGTACGCATTCAGTGAAGCATTATCAAACTTTGTTTTTTCCAGATATGAAAGCTTAGTGGGAACCATAAAAAGGAAGTTTACTAAAAAGAGAGATCGATCGGCTATTCATACTGAAGAAACAGAAGCTAGCACCAGGGGTGGTAAATGCAAGAAGACATTCATTAAGCCTCAGGAATAAATAACACAAGCGTGTCTTTAAATATTTTCCTACATATGGCAATGAACTTCCTATCTGAAACTCTGCAGCAGCTGGATGTTTATTGTAATTATGGAAATATGATCTTTTGCATACTAAAATTAGAAAGTATTACCACTTGCTGCAATGAAAATGTTTTCTGAAGATAAACAGATTCTGCTGTTTCCTTGTATTGAACAAATACTGATCATTCTTGATTACATTTCTGCAACATGTCATATGCACAAGTAAAATTCAGCTCACTTGTGCTCAAAGTTGACTTGAAGAAAAAAATATCCTGGGACAAAATCATATTAAGTATATGGTGGTGCAACCTTAATATATTTATATTTTACAGGTATAAAAACCGAAATAGTAATTTTCTTTGTTTCTTCTGCTAGTAATAGCTTTAACTATCTTAATGTGCTGAAAGTATAAATATTGTCTTTATGGTGGAGCAGATTATCTTATTCTGCACCTGTCAGGGATCTTTTCTTCCCTTGTCCATTAGGAAGCATAAAAAAAAATCAGTGATTTGAATACAGAGATGTTAAGGTTTTTATACAGCACCCTCCATATACTGGCTGAATTGTTCCAAATGTTCCTGAGACTTGATGCATACACTTCACGTTCATCAGCCTGTTTGTCTGTACCAAAGCAGAGGTTGTGAATTTCCTCTAAGCTCATTGCCCATAGAGATTTGTTTTTGCTTAATTCCAGCTTTGTTCATGGCAAAACTGAGAGTATAAGCTGTTTTGAAACTGCAGCTGTATTGCATCATTTACAGAAAATGCAGTACAGTGAGTAATTAATTACCCCTTGCCTTGAGTTTGATTTTAAAAATTAAAGTCTTATTTTATTAAGTACATTTTTAATATTCAAAATTATTGAAATCCTTTATAAGACAAAGTCTGGATACTTATTTTATTATAACTTCAGAATTAATAAAAGTTATAGTGTAGATTTGGAAGAGACATTCTATGGGCAGAAAATAGAAATAAAGCCAAGATTATTTGATCTGAAGTGAAGTCTTATCCTAGCAAACCAGACTCTTTTCTGAAACATTCCCATGGGGACAAGTAATGATTTTCTTTACATTTCCAAAATATACATTTTTTTAACTCATATTTTGACAGAAGATAATTCTAATTGCAGCCCCACACAAAACCACAGAGCAAATATGGCCTGACACCTAGGTTGCACCACAGATTTTGATCTAATTGTATCCTCAGGTCATCAAATTAAATAATAGTCTCAGAGGTTTTGAGAAGTATGTCAGTTTTGCATATTGCTGCCACCACCACCATTCTACCGTTCCAATGAATATGCACAATAGTCAAATCAAATTATTATCCCAGTGGAACAGCAGCAACAGAAGCGTCTAGTGCCAACAGAAGGAAGAATGAACAATCTGTGTGCACATCTGTGATTTGCAATATGCCATAGGAAATGTGGTTTTGCTGCATGTCGGACTTCAAATTAGATCAAGTATGCACAACAAACTATGGTAACATGTAGTTGCATACTAAAGTCATGCATGTATACTGACCAAAAAAGTGAATGAAAGTCCAGTGGAAGAAATCAGAGTCCATTTATGGAGCCAAATCCTGGTGCGTCGCTGCTAGGCTTTCGGAATAGGAAAGAGAGAAACTTGCTTGAATTTTGAACATGCCTTCGGTATATTTAAAGGTTTTTAAAAAAAATTTCTTTTCAATCTTCATTCTTTCATGGAATGTGGATGGCGCTGGTAGGACCACCGTTTCTTGCCCATTCCTAGTTTCCTAAATGACTGCCTTGCTAAATCATTTCAGAGAGCAGTTAAGAGTCAAATGTTGGATAACTGGGGTCATGTGTAAGCTAGATCAGGTAAGATTTCATTCCCTACAAGATACTAATGAACCAAACGGATTTTTAGCAATGATAGCTATCAGGTTACCATTACTAAAACCGTCCTTAGATTTAAAACTTATTGATTTTAAATTCTACCAGATGCCAGTTACATTATCACTAGGCCACTGGCTCTCCCATTGTATTTTTGGGTTTATCTTTGCAGCCTTTGTTAGTTGGCAGCCTTAGCAACTTGGTCATGAGAAGAAATTTTAAAATGAAGCAAATCATTAGATTCATTATTAGCAGTTGCTTACTCTTGACTGGAATTGGTGGGGGGTAAAATGAACATTATGAATTCATGGATAGATGATTCAAAGTTGGATGCTTTTCCAACTTTTCCAAATTCAATCAAGTAACCATAGATAAGTTAACACAAAATGGTGATTTGAGGCCATCCAAAAAACAGTGGTGAATGATTTTGTTTTTGTGTGTAATAAGCCAGACGCACTTTATTGTGAGATATACTTTATTTAACATGTTTTGTTTTATACATAAAAGACTATTAATATTCAGAAAAGGTAGATCAAACAGAAGTCTTTTGCACCCAGGGCCTTGGTTGATGTCTTGCCCAGACCAGTAGAGTGAAGTTTTCTGTGCTGGCAGTCTGAGTCCGGTTCAAATTGGGTATTAGCCCCCAGTACAAATTAATACTTGATAAATTGTACCAAAAGTTACCTGACATTGGGAATTGAAGTATCCCACTGGTACATCCTGGGATGCTTTTCCTAAGTTGGTGATTAGGTCTGTATGGACACTACAGGGAAGCTGTTTCCCTTTCTAACCTTGCAATAGTTGGAACTACTTTGTGCTGATGTTTGATATTGGAAACTTCCAGCATTGATAATATCATCTTGATGAGAACAGAGTTCCCAAAAAGTACTTTTTTTAAGAAAAGATTAAAATTCCTGTGCTATGCAGGGTTCCGAATCCCTGCACAAGTCATATATTTCAAGGCAGTGTCAGTTTTCTCAGCATTATCCATTCAGTGCCAACAAAGTACACTCCTCAGAAGGTACTTTCCGTTTTCATTTATTAATCCTTATGCTGCTGCAGTTGGTACAAACCGTTGTTACTCTGACTATAACCATTGTTTGTTTTACCTTTGACATAGCTCTCCATTGAAACAATGCACACACTGGCTTTAAAAACATACCATTCATGTTCATGTGAAAGTTAATCTTGTTAAAATTGACTGCTCTGTAGTTGGTCTAAAAGCTATAGTTTCTCATACAACAGTCAGAAATCAACTAACATTTTAGGATCGGAGCCCAAGATTTCAGATCCAAATACAAGCTCTATGATCAGTTCAAAAACCTTGTCTTGTTATTCATTTAAAAAGGTTACACTTGAGAGAGACAGTAAACAGTTCATTTGGAGGCCATATCCCCTACTGCCTTGTGGATTCTTTTGCTTACCATATTAGTTCTGCCAGGAAGCATCTGTAGAGAAAAAGGAATTCTGATAAGAGGTCATTTATTTGAATTGTTACATTTGTTTTCCTGTCTCCAGATGCTGCCAAAGCTGGGTATTTTCAGAGTTAATGTTTCATGACTGGTGTCCCATCTTCAGAACTTATAAATGTTAACGCTGTTTTCTTTCCTCAAATGCTGCCAGACCTGCTGAGTTTTTTCCAGTTATTTCTATTTTGGTTTTTATTTCAGATTTTCAGCCTTCACAGTTCTTTGTTTTATTATCTTTTTCAGCAAGTTTCTGTTCCTGCAAATGCTGAAATCTGGAATATTTTGCTTTTGTAAATATTTTGCTTCTTAAGTATCATCATGATTATTGAACACTGTGGAAACAACACTATCAAGTGAAACCTGTCATTGCAGATGATGCTTTTATAATGATATAGATAAACTGAAAGGCCAGTACTCAAAAAATAACAAACTGCAAAATTAGCTGCTAATCACTGGATATTGTCCAGATAAGACTTATTTTCTACAACAGATAAAACAAACAGAAGCAAACAATAAAATTAGTTTTAAGCAGAAAAATTACAGCTATGAGATCTGTGAATCTTAAATATGGCAATATTGCTCTATTCATGGTGCATTATACTAAGCATCGTTACTTACTGGTATAGTAATCATAATCCTTATCTGAATATTAGAGGAACTGCAGCTCTTAGGAAACTTCAAATAATATTTTGGCATTGTAAATGCAACAAAGATTTCATTGTTCTGAGGAAGGGTCACTGGATCCAAAATGTTAACTCTGTTTTTGTCTTCACAGATGCTGCCAGACCTGCTGAGCTTTTCCAGCAACTTTGTTTTTGTTCCTGATTTACAGCATCAGCAGTTCTTTCAGTTTTTAAAGATTTCATTGACGTTTACTGTCAATATCTCAAATATTTAAAGGACAACTGGCTTTTGGGCTTAAATTAAGATATGTTGTCGTGGGGGGTTCTGTTAAATTCTTGGTGATGTATTTTTGACGTGCGCTTGCATCTGTTGATGCACAGTTTGCCGATCGAATGGACTTCTGTTTAAAGTATACCAGCATGATTTTGTAGCACTGATACCTGTGATGTATTAGCTTTTTGATTTAAACCCCCTTCCACATAATCAACATTGAAAACCATTACTGGGCTGTCAGATTAAAACAGTAGAAGCTAAAGATCCTTTGGTTTTATACAGTAAATGCTAAAGTATTCTCCAGGTATTACATACAATGTTCCACCTCTGTCAGTACAACCAAAAATAGGTTGACAAATCATTCTTCACACTGTGGAGCTTGCTGAGTGTTAAATGTTTGTCGTGTTTGTTCCACATAACAGTAAATCACTAACTGAAGTTTGAGCAATATAACGGTATTAAATATATATATATAAGGTGTATATATATAGTTCTTTCATATATGTACATAACTTTCAGTGGCAAAGAAATTAGATATGCATTTAACAGCTTTGTGTTTAAATATGAACAGTGGAGAATGAAAGTCTGTTTCATTTTGGGGATCATTGTTTATATAAAGCACCAAAAACTTATACTGCTTCAAATCTGACTGAGTAGTGTGCCTCAACACCAAACTCAGATGATGACCTTACATCAACATGAAAATCAATACCTCTCCGCACTTGCCATCTATGTGACACCAGTTTGATGCTGAATCATAAGCAATTTATACACGGTTTCCACGCTTGAAGAATGGAGTTGAGGCTCATTTCACACAGCTGCAAAAAAATTTATTTGATTCAGTTTAAGCTGTGATTCTTGAGAATAAAGAATGGTGTACTAATTGAGTGCCAAATTGTATTCCAAAACAATGAGGATTTAGATGCTCCATATACAGTTACCTGGCTAAGAATATATATAAGTGCCTCAGAACTGAATCAGATCATATTTGTCCAATTATAACTGTTACAAGTGATCTACTTACATTGTCTTTGATTCGACACATCTATTTGGAAATATCCTCTTCATTTAAGAGTCTCTTATGAGTTACTTTTTAATAACTTCTTAAAAGTCCCACCATTTAAAAAAAATTATTTTCATGTCATGCTGAATTGAGGGCTAGAGAGAGAGGGCAGCGAATGCGACCAGCTGGTTGGTTGTTCAAGGAGCTGGTACAGACACGATGGATCAAATGACCTCCTATCCTATAAAATTCTATGATTCTGAGTGGTTGCTGGGAAGGCCAGCATTTGTTGCCCACCGTTAGTGGCCATTTCAAAGGCATTTAAGAGTCAACCACCTTGAGAGTTTTAGTCTGACATGTAGCAGGTAAGGACAGCAGATTTTCTTCCCAAAAGGTCATGAATAAACCAGATGTAGTTTTACCCCCAACCTATGAAAAAATTTTGGTCACTATTACTAGAATTGGTTTATAATTCCAAATCTTTTAATTCATTTACTTTAAATGCCACTAGTTGCCATGGTGGAATTTGAACCTGTGACTCCAGACCACTAGTTTTGAGACTGGATTACTGGTACAATAACAGTGTCACTCCACAACTGACTATCCCTAATCATTATGCTCCATCCTCGCACAATTCCAGTAAAGTTGTTAGAAAACAGCTTTTTTCATAAACTCATTGAATGGAATTAACTTCATTCACGCAATACGTTTTAATTGTTAATTTTAATCGATTCCTAGATGCACCTTTGGAGTCTTGAGATTGAAACAGATAGGTAAAAATACAACCATTAGCTGACAGTGGACAAATGATATTACTAAATTAAAAAAGATTCTTGTGTACCTTTTTTCTTGTCTCATCTGAATTGATTGCCCACTCGCAAAAATCGAATGGAAATATGTTGCATGTGTATGTCACATAACTTGACGGAGCAAGGAGAATTCCCCATCGGTCTGGATTAAATTCATTTCTGTACAGTTTTCCAATACAATGTGCCACACAATCACTGGTTTATTTGAGTTCTTATTTGACAATCCATTTGTGTGTGTATATATAATGTGTTATGGAAACTCAGTGCTATTCACTTTTAATGAGCTGAGGTAGCCTGCTAAGTCACAAATGAAGTTGTGAGTGAGTCATAGTTTGCAGCAAAAGAGAGATCATATGCTGGAAATTTTCATAATGCATTTTTGTTTGTTGCATATGTAAAGAAAAGAATTATATTAAAACGTAAGAGATTGGCTTCAGTTAGTTTTTTGTGGATAGGTTGTAATGTGACTGAAGGCAACAGGAATTTTAATAAGGTTATTGATTCATAGTAGATTGAGAGTGTTTACATATTGAAGATCTTGTTAAAATGAAATTGCAGAAGAAATATGTTTTTTTGTAATTAGAATATAATAAAAATATCAGTAGGATATACACTTAAAAATGCTGGATTTGTTTAAATATAGTTTCTTTAGCATTTAGTAGTCATGTGATCATATATAATTAGAAATATTTAAAATGCAAACTAAATGCAATGTTGACACTAGATTTATTTAGTGAACTGATACTTGTGCTGTGGAAGTCAGTAAGCACACTGAAAATTATGCAGTATTTCTTGTATAACGCTCTTCATCCATCATTTCAAATAGCTCCCATTATCACCACCATCACTGACATCCAATGACTCTACAGTTCAAAGTATTTTTGCTAACCATATGTAATTCTGATAACACACTAAGCACTTAAACTGTTAGATGTCTTCATAGTTCAAGTGAATGAAGTATAGTATCTCCATGAAGATATTAAAATTTTTGTCACAATGCTCTACTGATTTAAACAAATATTCTGTCATGTGTTCTCTGATTCATAATATGCTTAGCTTTATTTTGCCAAATGCTATAACGATGATTTTATTAATATTCACTGAGTAATAAAGTGCTTTTAATTTGTCAGTGTATATTTTGTGTATCCTGCTGAGTCTACATAGAGCAAACAGCCCTTTATTTAGATGCTGTTAGATACCAGTAAGTCTGAAGAACAGCAGATTAACCTGACAGTTGCCCTTATTTGGAAGTCAATGTTTTGTTGATCTGTTTCTATCATGTTTGTCATTTATTTACTGACTGATGGCATTACAATTCTATCTAAAGTTTTATGCTGTCATAGTAGAATCTTATTTATGCTCATATTATTTTCTACTGATATTAGAAATAAAGCAAAGTGTAAAGAAAGTCTTCACAAGTGTAAGTGATATTGGATAGTATATATTGTAATCTCTGTGAAAAGTAGAAATCAAAATTGGATTTGAAAGAGCTGGTCGTTGTAAATCCCAATGGTTTGCATTTTAGTTGTCTAATAAAATTGATTTTGTAAGTTTATTATATTCTTGCTGCTCAGACTTTCTTCAGCGTCTGTTAGTCTGTTTCACCAGAATAGGATCACTTGGCATTTAGCTGATTTTTGGGAGAACTAAAACCTAAAATTGCTATCTCTTTAATCAAATCTGCATCTGTGATACATATATTCAACTATATATGAGAACATCCATGACTATTCTCTTATTCTTCCTTATTGGCTCTCTCGATTTCAAATTATTTCTCCATCTCTGCAATCATTCAGTTGGGTAAACTGCTGAGGAGTTGAAGCTTACAGAGGAAGATGGGCTAGTTACACAAAAAATGCAGCTGCAAAACCAGATCAAAGGGTGAATATTCTGTCGTAAATAATTTGCTAGTAGATTCTTCAAAAGTTTTCCATCTTCAATACTCAAGTCACAAGTGTGGTGGAATTTTCCCCTTTTTGCCTAGAAGTGTGCAGCCCCACCAACACTCAAGATGCTCAACACCATCCACAAATTTACAGTTTGTTTCCTCCACTGCTGTTGCATGCAGGATGTACAATGTGCAAGTTTTGTCTTTGACTGCAAAACCTAAATCCACAACCTCTACAACTAGAAAGATAAATACTTGGGCACAGTGGCAATAGGATCACCCCTAAGTCACAGACCATTCTAACTTTGAAATATATCGCTGTTCCTTCTTTGTCACTGGGTCAAATTCCTAGAGCTCCATTCCTTACAACATTGAGAAAACCTACCTTGCAGAGGCCACAATGGTTCAAGAATCGTTCAGTTCGACTCCACATTTGCAAAGACAGTTAGAAATGGCCTATAAATGTTAGCCTGCCAGTGATGTTCACATCTTGTGAATAAATTTTAAAAGAACACTCCTAAACTGGTATTTGTTCCTCGCTGAGTTTATTGATAAGATGCTGTAGGTGGATGCAGGCCCTATATTGGAAAGAGGGAAATTCTGTAAGTATCTGGAGGCTTAACAGAAACAGGATTGTTTTACGCCACACCAAAGGTTTAAGAGCTGACAACACTGTCTAGGCTCTAGGAAGTGGGGTGGAATGGGATGGTGGTGGCATAACGACTGTACAGCAACTGTTTAAAAATTCTACCATGCTTAAGGCAGAGAAAAGATAGCCAGCCCTTGTAAAGAAAAACATGCGGTGAAACTGCAATACATTTTAACAGTATTACATTTTTAAAGTTGGTTGAACTAGATTAACCAACTACATGTATAAAACATCAAATATTAAATGTGTTATGGCAATTTTTGTTTCAATGATTGGCCACTTTATTCTAACAATGTTCAAATAAACATGAAAAATTACGACAGTAGAATATCAGAATTTAAATACCAATTGTCAAGTGAAAGCAATTGTAACTAGTTAAGGAAAGTAATTTAATATACATTTGTTTTATTAAATCAGATAAAAGATGGTACATTTACCGACTTTGTGCTTTTCTCTGAGGGATTAATATACTGCTCACAGTAAGTTCTTGGTCAGAGTATTGTCAGCGGAAGTGAGATGCTTTTCCTGAGTTAAGTGGAAAGGTGAAAAGTGGGCCTGTCTTGCAAGGTCACTGTGCCACCCAGAGGCCAGTTATGTAGCATCTCAGTTACAGACTTGAGAATAGGGCCAAGGCTTCATCCTATCCATTGGAACTTGATATTGGGGTTGAAATGGGGATCAGAGACCTACAATGTATGATAACAGTCACCTCAGCAGAGAATTCCCCAAATTGGCCATTTTTTGGCCAGAAGGTGACTTGCTATCTAAATAAAGGGAGCAATTAGACTCTCAAAGTGAGGTCTTTCACCATGGAAGAAGTAACAGTTTACAGTTCATTTCAGGGGAAGAAAGGGTATCTCAATTTTGAGACGCTTTCTCTGCAACTTTTTAAAATTGCAGCTGTCTTCAGCAATGTCTACAATCATCTTCACGCCCACAGATTTTAGCAATGTGGAACAGGCTTCCAGTTGAGCAGTTAATGGTGATTCACTCAATACTAATCAAAAAGAGATGAATTTGTACAGTAGAGTTTGAATGCTGACATAAACACAGGTCAACATGTTGTTTGTATTATGATAGTTGTATAACTGTAGCAGTGGAATGTACCAAGACCATAAGATGTAGGAGCATGTAAACTATTTGGCTGATAGAGTCTGCTATGTCATTCAATGAGATCATGACTGATCTGGTGATCCTCAAGTCTAATGGCTAGTTCCCCCATAACCTTTGATTCTCTTACTGATTAAAATTCTATCTCAGCCTTGAACATACTTAATGACCCGGCATTGACAGCTCTCTGCAGTAAAGAATTCTGCAGCTTCACCAACCTCTGAGAGAATAAATTCCTCCTCATCTTTGATTTAAATGGCCAATCCTTACTGTGAGATTATGCCTTCTGATCCTAAGCTCTCCTGCAAGGGGAAACAATCCCTCAGCATCTACCCTGCCAAGCCACTGAAGAATCTTGTTTGTTTCAGTAAGGTCACCATCTCTCTTTTTAAAAAGCCAATGAATATGGGCCAAACTGAGACAACCTCTCCTCATAGGAAAGTCACTCCATACTGGAATTAACCTAGTGAACTTTTTCTGGACTGCTGCCAATGCCAGTGAATCTTTCCTTTGATAAGGGGACAAAAACTGTTCACAGTATTCCAGGTGTGGTTTGACTAGTGGCGTGTATAGTTTTAACAAAACTTCCCTATTTTAATAGTCTATGCCCTTTGGAGTAAAGACCAACATTCAACTTGCTTTCCAGTTTACCTTCTGAACTTGGATGCCAGCTTTTTGCAATTCCCGCATTAGAGGCTCAAAATTCTTCTGTTCTGTACTCTTTATAATAAAAACAGAAGAATGAACAATGATTAGCTCTCTATTCTTCTTGGCAAAATGCATAATCTCTCATTTTCCCACGTTATATTCAATTTGCTCAAGTTTTTGCCCATTACTTAACATGTCTATATCTCTTTGAGTTCATGTCATCTTCACTGCTTGCATTCCCCCCCCATATCTGTGTCGACTACAAACTTAACGACAGTACGTTCACTTTTGTCATTGGGGTCATTAATATACATTATAAATTATTGTGGCCCCAACACTGATGCCTGTGGCACTCCACCAGTTAGTTTGCCATCTTGAAAATGTCCTCCTTATCCCTTCAAATAAGTTAGCCAATCCTCTATCCATGATGATATAATATTCCCAAGACCATTGTTACTAAGTAACCTTATGTATGGTGCCTTGCTGACCACCACTTGAAAATACAAATATAATATACTGGTTCCCCTATATCTATCCTGCTTGTTACCACCTCAAAAGAACTATAATAAATTTGTCAGGCATAATTTCTCTTTCACAAAACTATGCTGATTATGGATTAATATGCAATTCTAAATGCTCTTAAATTGCATCCTTTATTCTCAACTCTTAACATTTCCCCATTAATAGACGACAAGCTAACTGGCTTGTAGTTACCTTTTCTTTGTTTCCTTCCTCTTATTCCTTTGAATAAGAGTGTTATATTGGCAGTTTTCAAGACCTCTTGGACTTTTCCAGAAAGTGAAAATCCTTACAAGATTACAGTGTGTCCACTATCTCTATGGCTCCTTCCTTTACTATCCTTAGATGCTATTCTAGGCTATCAAAGAATCATTACAGTGTGGAAAGAGGCCATTCAGCGCATCAAGCCTGCACAGACCCTCTGAAGAGCAACCTACCCTGACCCCTGTAACCCCGCATTTACCACCTAATCTTCACATCCTTAGACACTATGAGGCAATTTAGCAAAGCCAATCCACCTAACCTGCACATCTTTGGATTTGAGTACCCAGAGGGTGCCTGTGCAGACACGAGGAGAACATACAAGCTCCCCACAGACCGTCACCTAAGGCTGGAATCAAACCCTGGTCCCTGACAGTGCTAACTCCTGTGCCACCCAAGGGATTAGGTCCAAGCAATTTATCAGCCTTTTATCGCATTAGTTCTTTGAATTCTTTTTTCTCCAGTGATTGTTATTCTATGTACTTTATCCCTGGTTTTGCCCCTTGATTTCACATTTTTGCCATGCTTATAGTGTCCTCTACCATGAAGACTGATGCAAAATATTTATTCAACTCTTCTGCCATTTGCTGGTTTTCTATTATTTCCCTAGCCTCAGCTCCTTCAGGGAATATGTTCATATTGACAGCTTATACCTTTTTTATATATTTAAAAAAGCTCTTACTGTTCATTTTACATTAGTTGTTGATTCACTTTCGGTTTATTTTCTCCTCTTTATTTTGGTCTGTTTTTTAGATTTAGATTTTGGATTTTATTGTCACGTGTGCTCATGTACGGAAGTATAAGAATACAGCGAAAAGTGTATAATAACACTACACATAGTGCCAAAGGTATGCGGGTGAAAAAAATGTTTAGGTGCAAAGTAGTAAGAGAAATGAGAGTTAAAAGGTTAAGCATTACTTCATAGAATAGTAGAAAAATAAAGAAATAGGTAATAGTTTACATGAAAGTCTTTCTGCTTATCTCGCTCTGCTGTCTGTTCTCAACACCACCACTGCAGATACTGTTGCTGCTGATGGAGCAGCCACTTCTCTGATCGCCACCGGTGCCTTGGGAACATGCCCAGGCAGGATCCACTTGCACGCCAAACTGAGACACTGCCATGAGTTGTTGAGAAACCAGCCAACGTACTGCTAAGAGATTAGGCTGACAGCCGCTGAGACATCATGCCAGGACCCACCACGAGCTGCTGACAGATCAGGCTGAGACCCACCACGAGCCGCTGAGAGACCTGGCCGGAATCCACCACGAGCCGCTGAGACCCACCACGAGCTGCCAAGAGCCCAGGCCAGGACCCACCACGAGCTGCCGAGAGACCAGGCTGAGACCCACCACGAGCTGCTGAGAGACTGAGCCAGGACCTACCACGAGCTGCCGAGACGGCAGGCCGGGATCCGCCACAAACTGCTGAGATAGCAGGCTGAGATCCACCGACAGACCAAAAGAATGAAAATGAAGAAGGAAACAGAGGAGCTCTGGTTGGAGCATCCAACTCCGCCACCATCTTGACCATTTGTTGGATTTTACAATTGTCCCAATTCTCTGGTTTACCGCAAATCTGTTGCTGCATTTTATGTTTTTTTTTATTCTTTCAATTTGATGCTGTCCTTACTTTCCATGTTTGATCATAATTGGTTTATTCCCTTCCTAGAATCCATTTTTCTTGCTCCTTTGTAATGACCTTCATTTAAGTTGAGCACAGTTGTTCCTGACCCAAGCTTCTCCCATTCAAGCTCAATGCTAAGTTCCACCATGTTATGGTCTCTGCTTCCTAGGGGATTTCTCACTTTCAAATCATTTATTAAGCCTGCCTCCTTACACATTAGCACTAGAGGAGGCAATGGCCAAGTGGTACAATTGCTGGACTGTTAATCCAGAGACCCAGATAATGTTCTGGGGACCTGGGTTCAAATCCTGCCATGGCAGATGGTGGAATTTGAATTCAATAAATATTTAGAATTCAGAGTCTAATGATGACCAGGAATCCATTGTCAATTATCAGGAAAAACCCATCTGGTTCACTAATGCCCTTTAGGGAATGAAATTGCCATCCTTACCTGCTCTGGCATACATGTGACTCCAGGCCAGCAGCAATGTGGTTGATTCATAACTGCCCTCTGGGCAATTAGGGATGGGCAATAAATGCTGCATAGCCAGCAACGCGATCATCCTGTGAATGAATAAAAAAAATCCAAAATAGCTTAATTGGATCCCTAACATATTGTTCTAAGAAATTGTCTTGAATGCAGTCTATGAATTCTTCCTCTAGCTACCTTTATCAATTTGATTTTCCCAATCTGCATGAGGATAAAGGTACCCATCATTAATGCACTGTTTTTATCCTACATGCCCTCATTATCTCTCGATTTATTCTCTGTACATGAATAAACGTACATTGTGGGGCAGTGGATGGGGTGAAGCAACAGGGCAATGGCAAGAGACAACTCCTCCCTGTCATCTTCCCCTTGTAGAATCCATATGGGTGAAGTTAAAAACGATCTTCCAATCCAAGAATATTTCTTGCTTTTGTTCTTACTCCTTTTAAGATTGACCCTTTTCTTCCTGTCTGTTCTATTTAAAAGTTAAATATCCCTCAATATTTAGTTCCTAGCTATGATCTCGTCGTAACTATGCCTCTGTAATGGCTGTAATATCATACTCATTAATCTTTTTGCCATCTTTTCTCTATTGACCATATTTTGTTTTTGTAATGTTTGTACATTCTTTCCTCTCCTGTCCCATTCTGGATATCATTACCTGAAAAGGTGCCGGGCAATGCCACCAAATCCTTTGCTTTGTCACCCCACATACCCCTCACCATAATATCCCATCCCCCCCACTGCAATTTAGGTCAAAGTCTTCTGTACAGACCTAGTTATTCATATCACCAGGACATTAATCTCAGCATGGTTCAAGTGAAGTCTGTCTCACTGGAGCAATTCTCTTCTACGCTAGTACTGATACCAATGAACTGACCCATGACCCATGAACTGAAACCATGCCTTTGAGCCATGCATCTAACTACTTGACTTTATTTACTCTGCACCAGTTTGTCTGTTGCACAATCACTAAATTATTACTTGGGATTTTTGTTTACTAATTTAGCTCCAAACTGTTCAATTCCTTCAGCAGAACCTCCTTTCTAGTCTTATCAATATGGTTCATATAAATATAGACAACAATAGCTGAATCCCTCCATCCCTCTCCAACCCTGAGGTGATGGCCTTAATCTTGTTGCTGGCAGCAAGACAGTCTTTGGTAATCACACTCATGAATATAGAGAACAGAATTCATCCCTCTAATTATGCAGTCCCCTACTACAATTGCATTCCTATTTCCTGTCTGCACCTGAATCCCTCCCTGTGTCATGATGCTGTGATCAGTTTGCTCATCCTTGCTGCAGTCCCTTCTCTCAATCCATGCAAGATCTTCCAACAAGGAGAAGGATGATCTCTTCCTGTAGGAAAGTGTCCTGGTAGTTTTCCCTTGCCCTGATGTGGGGCACTGTCAGCAGCTTAAGAGTCCAGCTCCTTAAATTGGACCTGAAGTTGCTTAAACTTAAGACACTTGCTATAGATGAGTTCACTCTGGATCACCTTGGTGTCCAGCAGCTCCCATACATTGCAGCAGCAATACATCGCCAGATATACAAGATCATCTTTTTAAAATTTGTTAATTAATCACCCTAGTATACCTGTTCCATACATTGAGGTGCAATTATTTATTTTGAAGCAGTTTCAATTTTTTACTTCAGATGCACTTTTTAAGAAGAGTGAAAGAAAGATTAGAGACCCAAACACAAACTGAAGGTCTTATTTTTGCTTTAATGACTATAAATACCAATCCTACTCACCAGTTAGCTCTTTGTTTAGGCCAATTACAACCAAAGATCTCTTCCCTTCTTCCACTTAACTCCTTGTGATACTCAACTCCAGCACACTTGCAAGTTGCACCATGTTGGCTACTTATATATACTTGCAACACGCAAGGTCTATCCGAGACACTGAATGGGGATCCAGTTTTAGCTGGTTCTTAATTGAGCTGCTCTTTCACTGCAACCCTTAAGGGATAAAAACAAACCCTGCCTACTACTAAGTACAATAACTAGTGAGGTAATGACAGAGGGTGTATTCTTATAAGACCATAAGACATAGGAGTGGAAGTAAGGCCATTCGGCCCATCGAGTCCACTCCACCATTTAATCATGGCTGATGGGCATTTCGACTCCACTTACCCGCACTTCCCCGTAGCCCTTGATTCCTTGCAAGATCAGGAATTTATCAATCTCTGCCTTGAAGACATTCAACGTCCGAGCCTCCACTGCGCTCCGTGGCAATGAATTCCACAGGCCCACCACTCTCTGGCTGAAGAAATGTCTCCTCATTTCCGTTCTAAATTGACCCCCTCTAATTCTAAGGCTGTGCCCACGGGTCCTAGTATCCCCACCTAACGGAAACAACTTCCCAGCATCCACCCTTTCTAAGCCATGCATTATCTTGTAAGTTTCTATTAGTTCTCCCCTCAACCTTCTAAACTCTAATGAATACAATCCCAGGATCCTCAGCCATTCATCGTGTGTTAGGCCTACCATTCCAGGGATCATCCGTGTGAATCTCCACTGGACACGCTCCAGTGCCAGTATGTCCTTCCTGAGGTGTGGGGCCCAAAATTGGACGCAGTATTCTAAATGGGGCCTAACTAGAGCTTTATAAAGTCTCAGAAGCACATCGCTGCTTTTATATTCCAACCCTCTTGAGATAAATGACAACATTCCATTCGCTTTCTTAATCACGGACTCAACCTGCAGGTTAACCTTTAGAGAATCCTGGACTAGCACTCCCAGATCCCTTTGTACTTCGGCTTTATGAATTTTCTCACCGTTCAGAAAATAGTCTGTCTTCTTTTTTTCCAAAGTGCAAGACCTCGCATTTGCTCACGTTGAATTTCATCAGCCATTTCCTGGACCACTCTCCTAAACTGTCTAAATCATTCTGCAGCCTCCCCACCTCCTCCGTACTACCTGCCTGTCCACCTAACTTCATATCATCGGCAAACTTCACCAGAATGCCCCCAGTCCCTTCATCCAGATCGTTAATATATAAAGTGAACAGCTGCGGCCCCAACACTGAACCCTGCGGGACACCACTTGTCACCGGTTGCCATTCCGAAAAAGAGCCTTTTATCCCAACTCTCTGCCTTCTGTCAGACAGCCAATCCTCGATCCGTGCCAGTAACTCACCTCGAACACCATGGGCCCTCACCTTACTCAGCAGCCTCCCATGAGGCACCTTATCAAAGGCCTTCTGGAAGTCTCGATAGATAACATCCACTGGGTTTCCCTGGTCTAACCTACTTGTTACCTCTTCAAAGAATTCTAACAGGTTTGTCAGACACGACCTCCCCTTACTAAATCCATGCTGACTTGTTCTAATCCGACCCTGCACTTCCAAGAATTTAGAAATCTCATCCTTAACGATGGATTCTAGAATATAAAGGTTTTGTTTTGAGCTGGAAATAGCATGAAGGTTTGAGATACTTTATTTCTAGTGATTAAAGTGATCGAGAGTGTGACGATAGATGATTACATGGTTTCTGTTCCAAGCATTTAATACTATTTGATTTTCTGTATTTCACGGAAAAAATTGTCCTGACACTCATTTTTGAAAATTAGTAAAATATTACTTGGATTTAAAAACTGGAAACTTTGTACAATGTTAAATGGTTTGTGAAATTGTTTTAAATTTGATTATTTTCAAAAAAAATTACATCTGTTGGTTTGTCTCCTGCAATGATATCTGACTTGAATCATTCAGTGCCACACATAACCACTAAAGTCTTGATTTAAATTAACCTAGTTGCATAAATGTTTCTGTTGAATCCAATGTGTTATACATCACAGGAGTATATATTACAAGAAGCTAAAACTTGAAGTGATGTTCGATATGTTTTAATATAGTCTTCAGAAAGTTGCGTGTTAAATTTATTGCTGAGTGTGGATGCACATAAGAAGAGACATTTTCTTGTACTTTGCTGGAATGACCAGAAGGTCACCTTCATTGGTTAGATGATTAGTCGCTTTGAAGTTGTGTCCATGTCCTTGTCACACTCAACCACGCTGAAATGTAAATGTATGGATGACAGTTATCTGATTTAGGTTCCTTTCCCTGATGAAGCAAGCACAAAATTTGTTTATATTTTAGAAGCAAGGAGCATTAACCCTGAGGTTCAAGGGCAATGCTTTGTGTTTATTGATTTTAATTTACAATACATTAAAATGAGACTGCCTTGCATGTTCGAGGTGATCCCAGAATTTAACACCACATGCAAAATGATAGTTGAGATGTCTGTTAAATAACAGTTGTCATTGGCTTTAAAACATGTCAGTACATGTCACCTAGCTGCCCTACAATTTGTGGCAGCCCTGTAAGGTACTTATCCTGCTTTAGAAGGGATGATATACCACAGGCCTTCATGTAATAGGTTTTGTAATCCTGCTTTTCCTATCGCAGTATAAGACCTAAGAGATTTAGCTCCAAAGCTGCACACATTTTATGCTCCTTGTAGATATCTATAGTAGTCTCCTGTCTGAAGTATAGCTGAGAAGTTTAGCTGCCAACCTAATTTGTATAAGAAAAATCAGCTACTTATAACTCACTGAATTCAAACCAGAAGGTAATTGAAATTGATTCTACATTCAACATCAGCAAGATTATTTTTTAATGTGAAACGAGTGATGGATGGACTCCCAGTACTGCAAATCTAAGGATGCTAAAATTGGGCTCAGTGCTTCTAGTCAAAGAGGGAATATAAACTGGATTCCAATGCTTGATTAGCGTTTGGTAATCAATAGTGAAATGCAGATGTCTGGAAGTCAGCTGAGAATAGGATTATGTCCGATAGTGGGGTTTCTGCAGCATAGTCATCTACGTTTGAAGAATGTTCACCGGGATGAGGTGCCTGAGGGCATCCACTATTTATCAGTGAGAGGTTCACACTGTCAAAGGAGGGAAAATAAATAAGTTAACTTGACAATTAAGAGACTGAACTGAATTTGAGCTGTAATGCAATGTACATCATCAATTGGAAGCCAGTCAAGCAGGGCCCTGGGGAAGATTCTGCAGGTGCTTATATTGAGATTAGTTGCATTAAATAGGGCAGGGAAGGTCAGCTTGCCATGAAGCTAAGCAACAATGTGCTGATTAGTGCTATTTCACAGATAAACAGGAGTTGAAACACTTATGGTATTCTTTGCCTTCTGTTAAATATTTAGCAGAAAACTGTCAAATGTGTAATCCTTACAAATGCTTCAAAGAAAGATTTGCATTTATAGTGTTTGTCATGATCACAGGATGTCCCACAGTGCTTCACAGTCAAAGTAGGACTTTTTTAGTGTGGTCACTGTTGTAATGTAGGAAATGCAGTAGCCATTTTGCACAAAGCAAGCTCCCACAAACAGCAACGTAGTCCTGTCGGTAGTATTGGTGAAGGAATAAATATTGGCCAGGGCATCAGGAATAACACCATAGCTCCTCTTTGAAATAATACCATGGAATATTTATATCCCCTAAGACAGCACATGAGGTTTTGGTTTCACATTTCATCTAAATGACTTGATTAAATCTTTAGTGGAATTTAAGATCAGGTAAATAATTCCATGTTTAATTGCAAATACCAACCTGTAGTATTCAAAAATAGAATTAGTGACTTAAGAAATGTAAAACCAGCCAAAAACATGTGAAGTGCATCCTATAAAGAAGCAAGTTGAATCCAAACAGCCGATCTCAGCCATAACATATGTTCAAGAGTTAATGTTCTTGTACGTTACCCAACTTGGATGGATGATTTTGTTTCTTCAGCATTATAAATAATGATATTTTCCAAAATTGTGCGTTGATTACTGGATACAGTTTCAAAACAAAGGGTCACCTGTCTAAAATGGAGATGAATAATTGGAAACGAAAAGAGAAATTGTTAGAAAAGCTCAGCAGGTTTGGCAGCATCTGTGGAGAGAAAGCAAAATTAACAATTCTGAAGAAGGTTTGCTGGATTCAAAATGTTAACTCTGCGTTTTTTCCACAGATGCTGCTAGATCTGCTGAGTTTCTCTGGCAATTTCTATTTTCTTTCCAGACCTTCAGTATTCACAGTTCTTTGTTTAATTTCACATAAGGAGTATTTTTTTTCTCTCCCAGTGTCAATAGTGTTTGGAATTCTCTCCCTCAGTAAGCTATAGAGGCTAGATTATTAAGTATATTCAAGGCTGAGTTACTTGTTGTTGGTTGAAGGTTAAGGGGGATGTCGAGCGTAATGTAGAGCAGGCAGGAAGATGAAGTGAATGCCGTTGGATCTTATTCACTGTTGAAACAGGCTAATGGGGCCAAATGGGCTATTCCTGCTCCGACTTCTTTAGTTCATAAATACGACACAAGAACATCGGTATGTGTTTAAAAATGCATGTTAGTCGAATACCAGACAGTGTTGCAGTCAAGGTAAATATGTAGAGGTTTACTTTTAGTCTTCTTCCTGCATTCTTAATTCCTTTCAGGGTACTTTTCCAGATGATCACTTGTGGTAACGCGTATTATTTGCCACCTCTACCAATATGTGATGTTGTTTGAGGGAGTTTGCTGCCACCAATCCTCCATTATTATTGCTTTATTTTGGGTCTATTTAGTGATTAGTGGGAGACAGCACACTATCTTAGACTATTTATGGAAGGAGGCACTGTTCTTCAATAACATGAAGGATCATTGCATAATACTGCAGCAATAAGTACAAGTACATTTGGTCAGGCATAATTACCAGAATCTCAGGGGCCTGGCACAGATACATCAGCTGTTCACAGACAGCATAAACAGAAATTGCTGGAAAAACACAGCAGGTCTGGCAGCATGTGTGCAGAGAAAGCAAAGTTAACATTTTGGATCCAGTGACCTTCCTTCAAAACTGATTGTAGCTGAGAAAAGGTTGGTAAATATGCCAAAGAAGGGTTGGGGGGTAGGGCGGTAGGGAAGGGAAGGAGTAAACGATAGGTGGATCCTTCATGTTATTGAAGAACAGTGCCTCCTTCCATAAATAGTCTAAGGTAGTGTGCTGTCTCCCACTAAACACTAAATAGACCCAAAATAAAGCAATAATAATGGAGGATTGGTAGTAGCAAACTCCCTCAAACAACATCACATATTGGTAGAGGTGGCAAATAATACACGTTACCACAAGTGATAGGCGGAGCCCAAAGAGAAAGAGAGAAAAGCAGTTGGGCAGACAAAGGGAATGGGTAAAGGTTAGCCTGAGAGAATGAATAGCTACTAATGGGGGCCATCAGAAGCTGACAATGGTTATTTGTGGCAGTAGCCTATGTGATGATAACATGTGGTGTGTGGATTTGGGTAAAGGACATGACATTTTTGAACTTGATGTTGAATCCTGATGGCTGCAGGATTCCCAAGCAGAAAATGAAATGCTGTTCTTCCAGTTAATTCTGACCTTCGCTGGTGCACTGTAGCAAGCCTGAGACAGAGGTGTTGGCCAGGGAACACGGTGGTGTGTCAAAATAGCAATCAACCAGAAGCTCAAGGTCATTTTTCTGGAGAAAATGTGTGTGTTCTGCATTTCATCTGCCTAATGTAGAGGAGACTACGTTGTGAGCAGCGAATGCCTTAGACTAGACTAAGTGAAGTCCAGGTAAATCACTGCTTATCTGGGGCCATGGAAAGTGCGGAGTGTGGAAGTAAATGGGCAGGTTTTACACCTTCTGTGATTGCATTTGAAGGTGCCATGGGGGTGTAGGAGGTATTGGGAGTGAAGGAAGAGTGGACAAAGGTGTCCTAGAGGGAATGGTCCCTATGGAAGGCTGACAAGGTAGGAAAGGGGAATATGTATGTGGTGGTGGCATCCCACTGGAGGTGGCAGAATTGGCAGCTCATGATCCTTTGTATGTGCATGCTGGTGGGGTGGTAGGTGAGGATGAGCTCCCCATAGACTTTGCCTCCACCCACAGTCAATGTGTAGAATGGATGCAACCAATGCGGCATGAACACTAACCCTTCAAAATTATTACAACTTCTTTCAGAGATAGTAAGAACTGCCAATGCCGGAGTCAGAATGACACAGTGTGGAGCTGGAGGAACACAGCAGGCCAGGCAGCATTAGAGGAGCAGAAAAGCTGACTGACATGAAACGTCAACTTTCCTGCTCCTCTGATGCTGCCTGGCCTGCTGTGTTCCTCCAGCTCCACACTGTGTTATCTACAACTCCTTTCAGTTTTGTTCCAACCTCTTTTTCCTGTGTTTTGGAATATTTAATCACTAGGTATTATTTCTCCAATGTTTTTCTGTATATAAAAACATTTAACTGCCACATGCTGCAGCTGTCAAGTGCAGTATACTATTGCAGCTGTAATACTGCCTCACAGGACAAATTGAGACTTTACTTTTGTGTGTAATGTGTAATAACATCAGCAAGTTCTGCATTTTAAATACCAGGACTTTCCATATTTTCATCCCACTTGTTGGAAGATATCACAGGGCATTTATTTCTCTTCTCTAAACGAAAAGGGAAAAAAAAACAGACACAGGTTTACATATTATTGCAGGAGAGATTAAGTGAAACTCGAAGATTAGACCATTACCTGAGTATTTATAGAGGGCAAAAAATGGTTAAGCAGTGGAAAGGCACAAAGCTGAAGTTTAAGACTGGAATGATGGCAGGAGTACAGCATTTTGCAACTGAACTAATCAAGCAGCTGGCAAACCAAACTAATAAAGATGAAGCATCTGTCATAAGTGTACAATATGAAACAGGTATGAAAATATTGCCAGGCAACAAGATGACCTTTTCCTATATTGTGCTGCTGAGATTCAACTATAATATTAAAGAAAAATATTGCCTTGCATGTAAAGCACAATAAAGTAAATTAAAATTCCGGGAAATTTCCTTTCACCCCGAAGAATTTCAGGATACTGAGCACACGCTGATCTGGCAGTACATTAGCTCAGTACGCATTCAAAGTGAACATCAGTGTGAAAATGTCATCGGTATTATGAGAAGTACGGGTACCCAGCTGGTAACCTAAATCTGCATCTCATGGTGTCTTAGAATAGCCGTCAATCCTGACCTTGGAATATTACATTACAGCAACATTTCCATGTACTGTCGTGCCCTTGCTGAGTAAAAACCTATTTCTACCAAAACCCCTTCCTCGCCCAAGAAAATGACATATTGTGAGAATATATATGTATGTGTGTATAGATGCATTTACATATATATTGGATTTGTGAGCATGTACATGTTAAACCACTTGGGAATTCTTAAATATTGGTCAGGGGAGATCATAGGAAAGGGGGAAAGTATGAGCAAGACAGAAAGCATGTGATAATGGTTTGTGTTAAAAGTAAGATACAATTTTTTTTAATGTTTCTCGTTATATCGTGCACCCAAGTGGCTAGCCATCTTCTATCTCTAAAGGGCCGTATCCATTTAGAATGTTGCATTAATATCATGTTAAAACCAATATTAAACCATTTAACATTTAACTATATAACTACTACAAGTTCAATTATACCATTGTGACTCGAGTGAGGAATATTAGTACACAAGTTTTCATGTAGACATAGTATTGCATGTTAACTAACTTGCCAGAAATGACATTTTAAATAACTGAACTTGAATTTCAGTCATCTTAGTCTTGTTTTCCAACAAATCAACTTGCCTAATATCATGACAAAGTTGGTGTTTTTGTCACACGCATTTTCGTAATGTCTGATAGGCCTCCAGGTAGCTTCTGAACAGGATTTTCTCATCCTAAAAGCAGTATTCATACAGTCGCATCTTTAGTTGTGCGTGTTTATCAATGGATTGGACTTTGGAAGCTGCAGAATGGTATAACCACATTATCAGTGATGGACTAATGGAAATCTGCTTTGTCTTGAATTTCCATATACAATCCCATAGGAGATCAATTTGTTCAAGTAATAGATCTTCAGCTGCTTCCCTTCACTCCATCATAAGGTCAGAAGTGGGGATAATCACTGATGGTTGCACAATGTTCAGTACCATTTGCGACTCCTCAGAAACTAAAGCAATTGTATGTAGTCTTCCATTTCCTCAAAAAGCTTTAAATGTGGAGCTCCCTTGCTTTCTTCTGAATCCAACCCCGAATTGTGATTTTTTTTTGAAAATCTGAAAAACACTTGCAATTGCACTTTTATAATCAGTCAAATCCCAGAAATGCCATAATTACTAATCCCTGTCCCCTTTTTCACTATTAGTGAATGCTCTCTGTTATGTCTATCAGCTTTTTATAAACCTAAAGGACTAAAGCAGTTTTGCATGGGAGCTTCAGCATTGGAAGGAAAGAATGTAAGCGCACTACCATGCCATCACAACAAATGAAATTCTTTTGAATGAAAGTCAACGTTATTACGTAGGCAAACGTATCTTGCAAGTTTTTCGCAAGGTTGCCTGACAATGAATGAAAGTTTAATACATTTGGTGCCATTAATACACAAGGGAAAGTTAGCCAAGAAACCAGGAGAATTTGCTACTCTTCTTTGAATCGTGTCATGAGATCTTCTACATGTACCAGAAGAAGCAAACAAGGCCAGTACTTAACATTTCATCAAAAAACTGACTTCTTTATATTTCTTCCTGATGATTGTGTAATGTTCAGCACCATTTGCAACTCCTCAGACATTGAAGCAGTTGCATACAGTCTTCCAGTTCTTCAAAAAACTTTAAATGATGGACACCCTTGCTTTCTTCTGAATCCAACCACTAATTGTCATATAATGTCAGATTAGATTATGTGGGGACCCAAACTGTGGCTTCAGGCCATAATCTTCTGACTCAGATGAGGGTACCACAATGGTAGCCAAGCTGCTACATTAAAATCCAAGACAATCAAAAATAGAAAAAACTCTCATTTTCTATTTCTCTACCATTCTTTTCACTTGCTATGTGATGATTTGACATGATCCAGGAAAGCATAGGAGCTTTATTTCAAATGTTGATGATCTTGCAAAGAATCTGGTTGCAAGCTATTATCCAAGATCTATGATGTGCCTTAAACTTCAAGCTGGCCTTCAGGAGGTTAAAAGGTGCTTGCTAATATTAGCCAATTGCATGCTTTCATTTACTAATGACTGCCAGGCGTGGTTTTCATACCAGTGGGTTTTGCAAGGCCATTTGCTACCTGCCTCGGTTTTATGGATCTGATAGCATCATTAAAAATTAATTTATTTTCAACACATTGCTGAACTGCAGCAGAACAACTGCAAATTTTCAAAAATTGACAAGAGAGTGGAGCAAAACCAAACTTAAATTCTTTTGAGCAATCTGTCTTCAACAAGGGGCATTGAATGCTATAAAACACATTCATTATGGATGAAGGTCATTATTCCTTTCTGCAGGACTATCTAAAATGATTTCTAAAAAATTGTTTCTGAATGCTGCAAATTCCAAATCCAGGATAATTAGTTCTCATCACATGGGTGCATAGTGCTTCTATAAAATATTCACACAACATTTGATTCATTTAGAAATAATATCAGGTGCAATGATTGTTCCAAAACAAGTTTTCATTTTTTAGTCAATTTATGTCAGAGTCCTGAAATGTGACTTTTGTGAAGAATCCATTAAGACACCATTCATGCAATATCTCAGGGCTGTGTTAATGATGTGAACGATGGTTAAAATACACTAACGTGGACTAAAAGAAATTGATTAATGGTAATTTTTTTTAAAATTGACCTTAGTGAAACATTTTGTGCAATAAATAATAAATGTTTTATCTACATTAAACATTTGAATTCTTAATCAAAAATCTACATTGGTATTCTTGTTTATATGCAATAATATCTAAGATACTTTTCTGGAAAGACCATGCACATTGGCAAATTACTGAATAATAGGAATTGAATGGCAATGAAGAGCATGCATCTATGATAGACAGTTCTATTTTTCCATCTTTGAGTTCACCCCACATCAGTTTTTGAGACAAAACTTGTGGAGAGGATATGAAATACGTATAAGTGAGTTGGTGAATTGATTGTTCATAACCATATCCAAATACATGAGCAAAATGCAAATGTACAATATAGTGGTAGTGGTCACAATATTATCAGTTTTAAAATTCAACTAGAAAAGAATCAGCCCAAATCCAAAACATCAGATTGAGTTAGAACAAAACTTAGGAAAAATGAGGAGCGAGGTATTTGAAAATCATTCTGCCAAGGAATTAGATCACAAGGAAATTAAGCAACAAGGTGATTTTTATTTCAAAAATCGGGTTGCAAGTATGTATACTCTATTAAAATAGGAAATAATTAGTAGTTTCAGGATGGTACACATAAAAGAGTTTTGAACATAAGATTAAGAAGCTTGACTAAGCCATTTGGCCCTTTGAACCTCCTGCACTGTTCAGTAAGATCATGGCTGATCTGGCTGCACTTCCATCTCTACTTTCCTGTCTTTGAATTTCTGTTAATCAAAAATGTGGGCGCATACATTTGAACCAAGTAAAGAAGGCAAAAAATGACGATCATAAACAAAACAATATGCAAAAATAAGAGTTTACGAGTAGAATGGGAAAGGTTAAAGCAAATTAATTCAAAACACAAACCATAAGATCATAAGACATAGGAGCAGAAACTAGGCCATTTGGCTTATCATGTTTACTCCGCCTTTTAATCATGGCTGATAAGTTTCTCAACTGCCTTCTCCCCATAATCTTTGATCCCCTTAACAATCAAGAACCTATCTCTGTCTTAAATATACTCAATGACCTGGCCTTCACAGCATTCTGTGGCAATGAATTCCAAAGATTCACCACTCTTTGGCTGAAGAAGTTTCTTCTCATCTCTGTTCTTCCCTTTACTCTAAAGGTGTGCCCTCGGGTCCTAGTCTCTCCTACCAATGGAGACATCTTCCCAACATCCACACTGTCCAGGCCTTTCAGTATTCTGTAAGTTTCAATTACATCCCCCTTCATCCTTCTAAACTCCAATGAGTATAGTGTCCTCAAATGTTTTGCATATGTTAAACCTTTCATTCCTGGGGCCATTCTCATGAACCTCCTCTGAACCCAATCCAGGGCCAATACATCCTTCCTGAGATATGGGGCCCAAAATTGCTCACAATGTTCTAAATGTGGTCTGACCAGAGCCTTACAAGCCTCAGAAGTACATTCCTGCTTTTATATTTTAATCCCCTTGAAATAAATGCTAACATTGCATTTGCCTTCCCAACTACCAACTCAACCTGCAGGTTAATCTTCAGAGAATCCTGGACTAGGACTCCCACGTCCCTTTGCACTTCATATTTCTGAATTTTCTCCCCATTTGTAAAATAGTCTACATCTCTATTCTTCCAACCAAAGTGCATGACTTCACACTTTCCCAAATTGTATTCCATCTGCCACTCCTTTGCCCACTCTCCTAACCTGTCCAAATCTTTCTGCAGCCTCCCCATCTCCTCAATACTACCTGTCCCTCCACCTATCTTTGTATCATCTGCAAGCTTAGCAAGAATGATCTCAGTTCCTTCATCTAGATTATTAATGTATAAAATGAAAAATTGTGGTTCCAGCACTGACCCTTACAGAACACTACTAGTCACCAGCTGCCATTCTGAGAAGGACCCTTTTATCTCCACTTTCTGCTTTCTGCCAGACAGCCAATCTTCCATTCATGCTAGTACCTTTCTTCTAACACCATGGGCCCTTATCTTACTCAGCAGCCGCCTGTGCAACACCTTGTCGAAGGCCTTCTGGAAGTCCAGGTAGATAACTTGCATTGGCTCTCGCCATTGTTTAATCTGCTCGATGCGTCCTCAAAGAATTCTAACAGATTTGTCAACTTTGACCTCCCCTTGATGAAGCCGTGCTGACTTTGCCCTAGTTTACCATGCACTTCCAAGTATTCAGGAATCTCATCCTTTACAATGGACTCCAAAATCTTACCAATGACCAAGGCTTATTGGCCTGTAATTCCCATCTTTTGCCTTACTCCCTTCTTAAACAGGGGTGTCACATTAGAGATTTTCCAGTCTTCAGGGACCCTCTCTGATTTCAGTGATTCCTGAAAGATCACCACTAACACCTCCACTATCTCTTCAGCTATCTCCTTCAGAACTCTGGGGTATGGTCCACCTGGTCCAGGTGATTTATCCACCTTCAGACCTTTCAGTTTTTCTAGCACCTTCTCCTTGGTGATGGCTACCATATTCATCTCTTCCCCAGTAGTTGAGTATTGATCTTCATTCCGCATGAGGAATATTGAAACTTCAGAAAGAATGCATTAGACATTCAGTAGGAGTCAGCTTACAAGAAGAAAATATAAGTGTGAAGAAAGTCTTTATAATTTTTGCACTTGGTCTTCAATGAAATCTTTACTTTATTCCTTCATGGGACATAAATGTCACTGGCTGGGTGACCATTGATTGCTCATTTGCGGTTGCCCTTGAGAAGGTTGCAGTGAGTTCCCTTCTTGAACTGTTGCAATCCATTTGGAGCAGCTACACCCACAATGCCATCAGGGAATACATTCCAGGATCCTAACCCAGCAACACTGAAGAAACAGTGATATATTTCCAAGTCATGATAGTGAGTAGCTTGGAGGAGGTCTTGCTGGTGATGATGTTCCTATGTATCTGCTGTCCTTGTCCTTCTAAATGGTAGTGATTATGGATTTGGAAGGTGCCGTCTAAGGATCTGTATAAGATTATGGGGTTAAATGGTAAAAACGTTAAAACGTTTTGAAAGAGTGTGATTAAGCAGATCAAAATGGACATTTCTAGTCGATTAAGTGCCGTAGATTTAAGCATTATACAGCTAGAAATTTCACTTCCAGGATTAGTGATTTAAGCAGAAAGCATGCCAGTATTTACAATTAAATATGACAGGTGGATGAAGTAAAAGTGATAAAGGAATGTAGTAACAGGCAGGTAAATTTGACTCGCATTATTGTTCAAATGAAGGATAAGTGCCAACAGGGACTGGTTGAACTGAATTATAATGATATAAAATTTCTGGATTTCCATATTCAAATCTAATCTTGTTGACAAGGGAACTAATGTTACTGACTTAATGAATTTGGTCACAAGGTCACATGACACCAAGTTATTGTCCAACAGGTTTATTCGAAATCACAAGATTTTGGGGCATTGCTCCTTTGTCTGATGGAGTCAGGTGTCTTCACCGGCTCAAGGAGCAGCATTATGAAAGCTTATAATTTCAGATAAACCTGGCATCATGTGACTTCTGACATTGTCCACCCCAGTCCCAACCAGCACCTCCACATCATGAATTTGGATTATTATGTTTGACCTTTGTTTCAAGCTATGCTCTGCTTGAAGTGGATGTGCCTGATATTGCCAGAGGTCACTGCAAAAAAGAAGTGATCTATTTTCTAGTATTCACCTTCAGCATATTACTCAACAGATCTTGAGCTTATGAGAACATGAAATGTCACTTATGTCATCTTTAACATTGAAAATTCCAGCGCTTAGGATGTTGACAATTGAAGACAGGGCTGCCACAAATGATGCAGAGTGAAGGATGCGAAAGAAGTCAGGGTTAGAAGAACACAGAGTTCTTTGAGGTTGAAGGAGTTTTAAGAGTTAGGAAGTGATGTAACCAAAGGAGAAGAGAAGAGTGAGAATTTTATATTAAAGGCATGGAGAGAAGCAAGATCCCATATTCTCAGGGGTAACAGTTAAGGATGAGCAAAAGGGTCTTATTTGCCAATCTAAAATGGCAGTTGAGAGTCAACCATGTTGCTTTCCCAAGAGGTCACCGATATGAGAAGCCAAGTAGGATCTGCATAGAGGTTTACACCCCGAAAAGACATTGGTGAACCTAATGGGCTTCTATGACAATCCAGTGATTTCATGGTTTCCTAGCCTTTTATTCTACATTCATATTATGAACTGAATTTAATCTCCCTAAGCTTCCATAATGGGATTTGAACTTGTGTCTCAATGTTATTAGTCTAGGCCCCCGAATTACTGATACGGCAACGTAACCACAATGGGACTGTTTTCTGAATGACCTGGTGAATGAAAGCAGAAGGGCTTTGGATTTTCTGTAATCTATGAAAAATGAAAGCTGAAGGGCTGAATGGGAATGCATTGGGAGAGTTCAGCATGCAGGTTAGTAATAAAATCTCAAAAGAAATACAATGTAAATCAGTTTCAGCATCATCTAAACATGGCAAGTTGAATTGCAGAATTGTTTCCAAAGAAATTAGAAATGAAAGACTTAACTCTAGTACAGTACGTTTCATGTCCACTGGACATCTCAAAGAACTTCAGAACCACTAAAGTACTTTTGAAGATTAGTCACTGTGGCAATGTAGGAGATGAGACAGATGATATGTGCACAGCAAACTCGCACCAACAGTGATATGATAATGAACAGATCATTTTTGTGATCGTGATTGAGGGATAATTATTGTTCACGGCAATAGGGATCATCCCCCGATCTTCAAAATCTGCATTATATAAAAAGAACCACCGGTGATGAGACATGGAATTTTTTCCAAACATTTACCCTTTTATAATATGTAACAGTCTAGGGACAAGGTAAAATGTAAGTGCCAAAATCATAGAAAATACAACAGAATGTTAAGGTGAGTTGAATTAAACTTTCCCTGGAAGTGTCAATTTTTTTTGATTGATTATTGGATTCTAAGCTGCTAAATTCTTGCAAGCATCAAACATTTATAAAGTCTTATTGAAATAGTTTGTTTGTACCTGCTTACATTATTTGCATTCCAATTGGTTTTTGTCCAAAATATAAAATGCTTCCCAACTTTAAAGCACCATGTTGGCTCTAGAATATCTGGAATTTGTGAATGTGGCAATCAGTTAAATAGTTCTCACATTGTTGCAAATATGTAAAGGTTTCTTTGCTAAAACATCTTGCTTAGGAGGTCAGCAAGGTCCCAGATAGTCTCTTTCAGTTTACTTTCAAGTCTTCTTACATTGGCCTGGATTTTATGGTAGCCATTATGGGGATACTGAAACGGACAGCAATTTCTGGAATCCTAAAACATACGGAATGTAGTATTGCAGTCAAATGATTCCACAATCCTCCAAAGCATGTCATGTTGAGAAGCCCAAAGTGTAATTTGTAAGCAGTCAGCTCATTGATGAGAATTTTTGATATTAATATCATTGCAGAACTCTAGAAAATGAAACCTACATCAAGACAAAAGTTAAATGCACCTTTCAGAATCACGCACATTGACCCACTGTGACTTTGTGAGAATGCTCCACCTAATCTCATTCCTGTTGTCCTTTTTCATACTTTCTTAATATTTCTTATTTTAATTATTTATCCACTTCCCTTTGAATAGACATTGCGGATTCTGTTTCCATTTGCGCTGCTGATGAAATCATTCCATTATTTAATACCTCTCTAAATATAACGTATTTAATGTTTCTCAAATTTTTTTTCTATTTGCTATGATCACAAATGTACAGTCCTTCGTTACTGATTCACCAATTTGTAGAAATGTTTTTTTTCCCTATTAGTTTCTGAGACTCTTCAACGTTTTGCCTGAGTCAGATCTCCACATGGCTTTGAAGCTTCTCATTCCTCATATCATTTTAATGAACCATTTTGTGGTACTGTGATGCTTCCTAGAGTGCACACAAACAGAATTGCACCTTAACCAATTATTTGCAGAAAGTTCAGCATTGCATCCTTCTTTTTCTACTCCATATTTCTTTCTACAAACCTTACTTTACATTTTAGAATATCAATCTATTAATGACATGGCAAAAGCGAAGTCTGCAATAGCTTTTCAAAGGGAAATGGGAAAACATTTGAGCAAGAAAGTATTGGGCAACACCCAGAAGATGATGGTGACTCTTCGAGTCATACTGAACAGAAACAGTCCATGCTGACCATAATTTCAAACTAAACTGTCCCAACTGCCTCTGCTTGGGCCATGTCCCTCAAAACATTTTTTATTCATGTCCTTATCTAAATGTCTTTTAAACATTGTAACTATACTTACATCCACCACTTTGTCTGGAAGTTAATTCCACACACGAACCACTCTCTATGCAAAAAAAAATTGCTTCTCAAATCCTTTTTAAATCTTTCTCCTCTCACCTTAAAAATATGTCCCCTAGTCTTGAAATCCCACACCCTAGGGAAGAGACACCTGCCAATCACCTTAGCTCTACCCCTCATTATTTTATAAACCTCTATAAGGTCACCTCTCAACCTCCTATGCTCCAGTGAAAAAAGTCCCCGCCTGTCCTTATAGTTCAACACCTCCATTCCTAGCAACATCCTGGTAAATCTCTTCTAAATTTTCTCCAGTTTAATAATATCCTTCTGATAACAGGGAGACCAGAACTGTACTGATATTACTGTGTTCCATTACTCTACCTAGTTTCTATACTTGAGATATCTTCCTCTTGCAGAATGTTTTCTGAAGATCTACAGGTAAATCCACACTCATGACGAACAACTTATCCTAGATGTCATTGACTCTGAAAAAGATCTCATGAAAACTCCGCCTATGTAACTTTCAGTGATGGCATCTGGAATGTAGCTTAAAAGCCTGAAAATTTCAACATGGATGAAGTGAGGTCAATGAACCACTAGATGTCCTCATGTAACAGCTCATGCATTAATGTATGTACGTTTGATACACTTTTGCACTGCAGTATAATTTTGCAAAAAATTTTTTTTAGATTTCCAAACTGGGTTTTGGGGTTGCTAACACATGAACATAAGAATTTTTTTTTAAAGGAGCAGGAATAGGCTATTTGGCCCCCTTCAGCCAATCATGCAGACAGCAGCAAGCAATGCAGGGGAACTCGATGAAAGTTAATTTACAGTTTTTATTTTACTATTTGTTCATGGGATGCGAGCATCATATTTACTTCCCATCCTAATTATCCCTGAGAAGGTGGCAGTGATTGTCCATCTTCAGCAGTTACTCTTCATGTGGTGTAGAGTTAGCTTTCAGAATTTGGGGGTGGCATGGTGGTTCAGTGGTTAGCACTACTGCCTCACAGTTCTAGGGACCTAGGTTCAATTCCACCCTCAGGCAACTGCCTGTATGGAGTGTGCATGTTCTCTCCATGTCTGCATGGGTTTGCTCCAGTTTCCTCCTACAGTGCAAAGATGTGTGGGCTAGGTGGATTGGCCATGCCAATTGCCCATAGTGTTCAGGGATGTATAGATTAGGGGATGGATCTTGTTGGATGCTCTGAGGGTTGATGTGGAATTGTTGGGCTGAAGGGCCTGTTTCCACACTGTAGGGAATCTATGGAATGTCTATTGCTGAAAGCTAGAAATTGAGCCAGCCTTTACATTTTTATAAGCACTTATTTACAGATACGCTCATTACAAGTACACAACCCTTCACTCAGTTTCAGTTTGTTCTTCTTTATTGGATCATAAGTGAACACCTAGTTAAATCCAGTTGGTTAGGTACACTAGTAAAATTAAGCAGTTAGTTGCAGTAGTAAAATTAATAGACCATTAACCGTAGGTAGACCCATTGCTAAGGATTTTGCTATATCCAGTGCCTTCAGCTGGGTCTTGATACAACATGGAGTGAACTAAAGATACTACATGGAGTGAACTTATTGGCTGAAGACTGTCATCTGTAACGTTTGTGATGTGGAGGTGCCAGTGTTGGACTGGGTGGACAAAGTCAGAAGTCACACGACACCAGGTTATAGTCCAACATATTTACTTGAAATCACAGGCTCCGAAAGCTTGTGTTTTCAAATAAACCTACTGGACTATAACCTGGTGTTGTGTGACTTCAATCAATGATGTTGGGGTCCTCAAGAGGAAAATGAAATTGGTTGTCCACTTCACACTTTTGGCAAAAGATTTCAACTTTGTCCTTTGCATTGAGACTCCACAATCATTTAGATTGGGGATATTTTTAGAGCTGCATCCCGCCATTTATTGTTTAATTGTCCACTTGTGTTCAAGACTGGATGAAGCAGGACTGTGTAGTTTTGATCCTGATTCATTGGTTCTGGACTTGCTTAGCTCTGTCTCTTTGATGTTAGCTCTGTTATCCAGCATGTGTGTAGTCCTGTGTTGCAGGGCAGGACGTTTTTGGAAGATGGGCTTTCCTGCCTCACCACATAAAGAGTCAGAAGAGATATGTCTTCACTGACCACAGCAGCTCAGAAAACATTTGATGTTTTGAAAAACCTTAATTGATTGGATATGGTGCTTTCCTATAAATCCCACCTCAATGAACTAGCATCAAAACACAATGGGTGGCAGCTGCACAGTTCCAACAGGTCGACTGACAGCAGTGGGCAGGACTGGGACTACAAATAGTCCCCAGATTCTAAATCTAGGACAGGATAAGTACATGGAAGGGAAGGCTGCTTTAGGAGCTAGAGATTTTATTGGAGGATCTGGGAGAGTGTAGGCAGGAAGGAGCACTTGCAGGGGGCAGACCTTGGAGAGAAGTGTCAGCACCCAATATAAAAAGGGAGTCCTCAAAAGAGGCACCCATCCTCTTCATACCAAGACCTGAATAATGTGAGGTGCTGGGCTTTCCCCAATGAGTGAGCCCTTCACCGCCACTTCGAAATTGAGACTGAATGGCAAGTGGCCAATTATTGGCCTCTGACGGGCCTCAGCAGGGTCAAGCATGGAAGGGTCACTCTAGGTCTCACTTGTTCCATTGAGAGCTGTGAACAGACTGTAGATGGGGAATGCCAGTCAGGGAACTTTACAGGGCTTCCCACCTGCAATCTGACCAGTGTGGGGACCATATGGCACTGTCCATCAATTTATCAGATTGGATCTCAATTTTTGGTATGCCTTGTGCTGCCCTTGGCATACCCTCAAAACCCAGGGTATTATGGTAATATCAGAGAGAGAGACTTGCTGGGCTAGGAGTTTGCAGATTTTGATTGAATACCATTCTGTTGTTGCTAATGGCACACAGTGATAAATGCAATGCATACAGAACCTATTAATTTAATGGCTATTGGCTTACCTCTCTCAGACACATATTTTGTTAATACTGATGTTAGCTCAATATGTTTTCCACAGTTGAATTAACAGCTATACAAAGGTAGATTTGAATTGTCAGATTGATCTTCCTGAATTGATCATTTTTAATCTCATCCAATTTGATTGGAAAACTGACCTCAAAAGGAATTAGGTGAATAAAAGTAATTGGTTAGCGGTAAAAGCTTCAGTTCATTTCTGACTTCTGTAATTAACTGAAGTAAAAGGTCTCTCTGAACATGATGCTTACTATGTAGAGATCCCAATTCAATTTCAATTGATTCCAAGGGCATGAAGGTTTTGCTGAGCACACGTAAACATGACCCTGAGTTTCCAGTTGCTTAATATTTTAATTCCCCATCTCACGCTTTCTCAAACATCTCTGTCCTCAGTCTCCTAAAGTCTTCCAAAACAAAACTCAAATGATGCTCAAGAAACATAGTATTCTACAATATACTGACAGTGACACTGAGTCAACAATTTTGTTTCATAGCCTTTGCTTCCTATGTTTGGATAGGGGGTACTGATAATGGTTCTACTGTTATCATTTACAGCTTCACTGGATCATGATTTGTTTCTTTACCGTTCTTATCACCTCTTTTTGTTATTGTATGAGTGCATTCCTGTAATCATAGAGCCAACCCTGCCTTCCACCCCATTGGAGACCTTCCTTTCATTGTTCATTCCATCCTTACCCATCACGCCTCTGTACTTCATGGAAGAATGTTTACAACACAGAAGGAGGCCATTGTGCCCATGGTGCCTGTGCCAACACCCTGCATGAACAACATTCCTTGTCCTATGCACCCAACTTCTCCCTGAAACACTGTGAGTCTTCCCTTTGCGGATAATTCTCTTTCAAAAGCCTTGATTGAAACTGCCTCCACCACACGCTCAGGTAATGCATTCCTGATCCTAACCACTTGAAGTATAAAAAGAATTTTCTTCATTCACTTGTCATTCTTTTGCCACTTATTTTAAATGTGTGTCCTTTGGTTCATGACTCCTTTGTCAATTGAAAGTTTCTTCCCGTTTACTTTGCCCTTACAGCTAACAGTTTCAAATGCCTTCAACCCCAAATTTTTCCAAATTGTCCCTATAAGTGAAGGAGTTTTTCCCTGGAAACATCCTTATGAATCTATCCTAAAGTGTGGTGTCCCAGAGGGAGGGAAAAAACAGTTTTAGAACAGTCATACTTGGAGATGAATATACTGGAACTCCGTTTTAAAGTGTACAAAACAAGTCAGAATGCCTCATTGGCAAGTTTAACAAGCATGGGGCTGGATGAACACAGCAGGTCAAGCAGCATCATAGGAGCAGGAAAACTTGACGTTTCGGGCCTAAACCCTTCATCAGAAATGGGGGAGGGGAAGAGGGTTCTGAAATAAATAGGGAGAGAGGGGGAGGCGGATAGAGAATGGATAGAGGAGAGGATAGGTGGAGAGGAGGCAGACAAGTCGAAGAGGCGGGGATGGAACCAGTAAAGGTGAGTGTAGGTAGGGGGGTAGGGAGGAGATAGGTCAGTCCAGGGAGGACGGACAGGTCAAGGGGGCGGGATGATGTTAGTAGATAGGAGATGGGGGTGTGGCTTGAGGTGAGAGGAAAAACAGGTTAGGGAGGTGGAGATGAGCTGGGCTGGTTTTGGGATGCGGTTGGGGGAGGGGAGATTTTGAAACTTGTGAAATCCACATTGATGCCATTGGGCTGCAGGGTTCCCAGGCTGAATATGATTTGCTGTTCCTGCAGCCTTCGGGTGGCATCACTGTGGCATTGTAGGAGGCCAAGGATGGACATGTCATCTGAGGAATGGGAGGGGGAGTTGAAATGGTTCGCGACTGGGAGGTGCAGTTGTTTGTTGCGAACTGAGCGCAGGTGTTCTGCAAAGCGGTCCCCAAGCCTCCGCTTGGTTTCCCCGATGTAGAGGAAGCCACAACGGGTACAGCTTGACCTGCTGTGTTCATCCAGCCCCATGCTTGTTATCTCGGATTCTCCAGCATCTGCAGTACCTTTTATCTCATTGGCAAGTTTTACTGTTTTTTTTTAATCTAACTACGCAATACTCCAGTTTTGAGGCCAGACCCAAATTTGTTTTTTTACCAGTTGATCATTAACTTGCTGCTTTTTGTACTCTATGCCCCTATTCATAAACACCAACAAGCTCTCTGAGCTTGCCCTCCCATCTTCAGTTTCTTGTGCACAGATGTGCCATGTGTCTCTGCTTTGGCACGCCATTTAGGATTGGACTTTTATGTTATGATGCCGCTTGTCATTCCTGTGCCTGATGATTCTAAATGTGTATCATTTTACACTTCTGCTTAAAAGCAGTTGCATCTCTGATGAAATGTCATTGATCTGAAATGTTAAATTGCTTTCATGCCACTGATGTGGCCAGATCTGCCACGTATTTCTAATTTTTTATTAATGTTTTCGGAAATGCTTTGTTTTTGAGAAACAATGTGATAATTATGGGCCCTGTAAGTTTCTGAACAAATTTCCAAAGACGTTGTAACATAGCCCTCAGGAGCAGATATAGGTCATTTATCTCCTCAAGCCTGCTCCATCATTCAGTAAGATTATGGTTGATCTCTTTATGGCCTGCACCCCATAACCTTGACTCACTTTTAATAGACTTTACAGATTGTATTTTTTTCTTCAATATATCTTGATAGATTTTTTTTTTCTGAATTACTCATGTCAATCATTACTGTGTTGGACGAGCAACCAAAGGTCCTTAGTTCAGGTCCCAACATGGCACGTTGTGAAATTGGATTCTGCAAATCGCATAGCTTGTGACCAGCAGGAGAAAATGGCCATAAGTGTTGTCAGGGTTCAAGAAACACAACTGAGTTCACTGATAGGCAACCCATCGTCCATACCTGATCTACATAAATGTGACTCCATTCCAAGACCATGAACATCCATTTTTAAACTGTTAAAGAAAAATCTAGCGGCAATAGTATATAAATACAAATGGTCTAACAGAATGAAATTGAAGTATCATTTTTAAAATTTATAATTAGTAAATTATTTCTTACACGTTGCATTCTCCAGGATCTTGCAAATACAGAATTTCACTCAGATTTTACAGACAGTGACAGAGAAAAGCATTCCCATTCATCATGCTCATAGCTGCACCCGGACATCGTGTAGGCTTTTCAGCAGCAACATTTAGTCATCAGTTATCTGATTCAGTGTAGCATCCTCTAGAATAAATCTCATGACATGTGGGAAACGGACAAATAATGATCATTCTTCAAACAATTAGATTTAAAAATCCCCACTGAAATTTAGAAAGTCCAAACTAGGGTGTATAAATTAGATTTAGGTCAATTCAATTAGATACAAAAAAAGAAAGTAACATAATTTTTTAACATTTGTGTGCCACCATTTTTTAAAAAATACAAACATTTAACAATAATTAAATTCTGAAGAGATGGGGCACTACGTTATTAAATTTAATTTTCAGTGCCAGGGAGAGTTTTTAGCTGAAACTACGAACAAAGAAATCTACCCTGTTGTTAAAATAATCCACTTACACCTGAATGTTTTAACATTTCCATCCATGTTTTGTGGACAAGTACCACAATTTCATGACTGTACAGGGATTTCAGTGCTAAGTCTATCAGCAGGATATTGTTATAAGCACAGTCTGGAGGGGTAGGTTAATTTATAAAGCACCTTCTGGATTTTCATTTTTATCTGTACGCATGGAAAGCTGACGTTTGATTTATTCCATGATAACTGTGAATGCTGATGGACTCACTGTTGGTCACAATTCAAAATATGGACCATTATATTCTTCAGCTGTTCCTTTCTCCAACAAAAGACAAGCTCTAAATGTGACTATTATTTCCCGGTTTACATTTCCCTCCAAGTTTTCCAACCTGCAAAATTGTATTCCAAAGAAGACTTTTACTTTGGATTTGAAATGTTAGCTCTGTTTCTCTCCCCAAAGTGTAAAGACCAAACTTTTTATATCCTATATTCCTTTTTAGACTGCGAACTAAAGACAGAACTTACTGCTTTAAACCAAGGACGCTGTATAAATAGATTGGTTGCAGTTTTAAAAATCCTGTTTACTGGAGCACATTGTGAAATGTGTACAATATTGCTTTTGGAAAACAAAGACAGAATATAGACAGAAAAGAGTTGACAAGTTCTGAACTAAGAGATAACTGCTTGACAATAGCATTTCAATTGGCTCCTGACCAAGTGACCGTGGTACATGTGGGTGCAATGAAGAAGAAAACATCTAGCCTGTGAACAGAAAGCATCAGAAATCTTTGTCTTTCATACAGGAGATGTATCGGAAAGCCTCCAGTAACAGCTGGCTTCCTCTCATCTCTCTCTTCAAATTCCCTATTAAAGGACCTTAAAGAAAACGTTTTAGAGATATTGAGAGGACAAATTCTCAACCAGGGAATGAAACATTGAACATCGGTGTGCAAAAACGCTTGCATCAACGTCAAAGAACTGAAAGGAAGTGAAAGAAAGCAACTCATCAGATTGCTGGAGGGAACATTGTCAGTCACAAAGAGTCTGGCTTTGACAGGGAGACCGTGTGGTGCAGTGCTGGACATGACTAAGCTGTAGGGCCAAGACTCAGAGGGTAATATTAGGCGATGAATATGTAAATAAAACAGGTAGGTAAGAATGTGCTGGAGGCACACTTCTGATGGAGGCAACGGGGAGCATCAGGAAAAAAGAGAAAATATGAAGGTTTGGCACAGGCCTGTGGTTACCAGGCTCAATCTGCTAAGTGTAACTTGTGTTGCCTTCCATTCTCATGTGAATCTGGAAGTAGAAAATGGCTGCAACCAAACCCAGAATAGATGGACTAAGTATTCTTATCTACCTGAGCACATGGATTCCACTTGCAAACAATGCAAAGCCTCTCAATGAGCAATTGCAACCATCGGGCACTTACATAGTACAGGTCGAAGACATTTGTAGTCATACTTCTTCACATATGAGATGAATTCAGTGTTTATTTATGAGGGATACAAATCTTGATCACATTTTGACCATGTCATTGGTTATCAAAAATTGAAGACAGTCTTCTCTGGGCAGTAGAAGTAATCACAGGTCACTGTAGAAGTGTACTTGGTCCACAATTCACGAAGATAACCCAAGGTCTCAGAGGTTGCACAAGGGGGTTGGGATGATTTGCTCTCACCTTGAACATGTTGGGGAGGCACGGTGGCTCAACGGTTAGTACTGCTGCCTCACAGCGGCAGAGACCTGGTTCAATCCCACCCTTGAGTGACTGTCTGTGTGGAGTCTGCACATTCTCCCTGTGTCTGTGTGGGTTTCCCCTGGGTCCTCCAGTTTTCTTCCACAGTCCAAAGATGTGCAGGTTAGGTGGATTGGCCATGCTAAATTGCCTGTAGTGTTCAGGGATGTGTAGATTTGGTGGGTTACAGGGGAATGGGTCTGGGTGGGATGCTCTGTGGGTCGGTGTGGACTTGTTGGGCCTAAGGGCCTATTTCCATGCTGTAGGGATTCTATGATCTATGTTTTAACGAAGATCTGTAGGACGGGTTGGGGTTGGAGATGTTGGTTGGTTCGCCGAGCTGACTAGTTTTCATGCAAACATTTAATCTCCCCTCCAGGTGACATCGTCAGTGTTGTGTAGCCTCCATTGAAGCATTGTTGCTCTGTCCCACTCTGAATTTATATGGTCTGTTCTATCATGGTGGGGTGTCTTGTTTTCGGTTTTGTGCCGTAGTGGTTAGAGTTGGGGTCTATTTCAACATGTTTGTTAATTGCATCAGTAGTTGAAAACCAGGCCTCCAGGAATTCTTGTGCTTTCTCTGTATTGCTTGTCCTGGTACTGTAACTTTGTCCCAGTCAAATTGATGTCCTTCTATGTCAGAAGTATACTGAAATGAGGGAGAGTTGGTCATGCTGTTTTGCTGCGAGTTGGTGCTCATGTATCCTGGTGGCAAGTGTCCTACCTGCCTGTCCTAAGTATCAGAGATAATAGGAACTGCAGATGCTGGAGAATCCGAGATAACAAGGTGTGGAGCTGGATGAACACAGCAGGCCAAGCAGCATCATAGGAGCAGGAAGCTTGACGTTTCGGGCCTAGACCCTTCCCGAAACGTCAAGCTTTCCTGCTCCTCTGATGCGGTTTGGCCTGCTGTGTTCATCCAGCTCCACACCTTGTTATCTCTTATGTCTGTCCTATGTAGTGTTTCTCACAGTTGCTGCATGGTATTTTAAATATCACATTTAACTGCAGAAAGTCTTCACACACAGACCAAATCCTGAATTACAGCAGTAACCACCCCAAGCCTCCACAAACAGAGCTGTTTCAAGACTCTGTTTAAATGAGCTATAACTCACTGCAACACTCGGGAACTGTGCAAATGTGAAGAGGAACACTAGACAGAGTTTTTGCAAACAATGAGTTATCCTAACAGCTTCGCCTGCCGATGCCTGGCAAACAAACACCACCAAGAAGACACTGTACACCCTAACACACTGGCCACCCTACCCTACCCTATGTTAGAAACACATCAGAACTGATTACAAGACTCCTACGACCTCGTGGAATAAGGATAGCTCACAAACCAACAGCCACACTTCGCCAGTTATTCTGAAAGATGAAAGCCCTCCATTCCCACGATAAGCATCACAAATGTGATATATAAAATACCATGCAGTAACAATAATAACCTTTATTGGGAAAGGCTGGGAACCATGGCACAGATACCATGCAGAAATGTTTGCATGAAAACCAGTCAGCTTGGTGAACTAACCAACAACTCAGCTTGGACAATTTCCTACAGTATTTGCATGTCATGGCATCCATCAGAACAAGGTCACCTATGTCAAACATTCAAGTGGAGGCAATCCATTCACCTCTTTGTTGAAGTCCTGCATGACGCACTGAATGGAGGACAGTGCTAAACCATCATTTTGAGTGATGCGAATATTGGTTGCTAATATTACTGAGACCCCGTTGTGTTTCTGATATTCTCCACGCAGGTTTATTGGAACCGCACCATGGACCTATAAAGGTACAAAAAGACTGAGGGGGAACAGTTGTGCCATTGGACCCAGGAGCAGCATGTGAAGGTCCCTTTGTCATGTGGAGTATGTACAGGAGGCCCAGAGTCTACCATCCTTGATGCCTTTCCTCTCGATGAACAAGGAGCATTGCTGCCACAGGTAGCGAATATCCTGGGACATTGTCAAAGAACTTTGCCATCTGCCTGAGCAGGAGCTATGGTCTGAAGGGGTGTGTGGCCATTCTATCCTGGTGGCCATCGAAATAATAACTGCATTAAATTTTTATTCAATTGGCTACTTCCAAGGATCCACCAGACACCTACGTGGAATTGTT
>JAHRHZ010000223.1:19992321-20062274 GCA_024137785.1 Ginglymostoma cirratum
GTTCAGCAGGAGGGAGCTTCATTGGGCCCCGGAGCGGCAGCGGCACCTTCAGAGGCAGCTTGGCTACAGAGTCAGCCGGCCTGTGAAGTCTGGAGCAGGTCTCTCGCTTCTGTGTGTAGTGGGCCCCTGGTAGCAGCATGGCGTGGGCTGGGGAGCCGAGAGTGGGACAATCTTGGCAGCATGCTGTAGCAGCGGAGAAGAAAAAGTTGAACTCTCTTTAAGTTATCTTTTTCTTATTTTATTCTAAGTAAATATGAATGGTGCCTATATATGGTGACGGTACACCCTTTTCACTGTATTTATGCTGCTTCATACCAAGAGCTGGATGTGATCCAGGGATGCTTACTGAGAGTTGAGAGCTGCTTTCTGCAACTATGGCTAATGATTTGGCCATGCAACCCCCTGAACTAGGGTGGAGCATGGATAAACTGTCACCTATTATTCCAAAAAGCCTACGGTGGAGCATACAACAGCTGAGGTTCCAATGCTCAGTGCAGTCTTAAATACCTTGCAGTACAGCCCAGACACACTGTGCCACATAATTCTTGCATGCTGTGCTCTTCATTGCTGTCGCAGGCAGAGTGGGGCTGTAATGGACACTGGAGAGCTGGGACAGTAGCAGCAGTCTTCTGAGGAGGTAGTGAGGATGTTGTGGAGGAGGGCATCACATTCAGCAATGACAGAGCAGTGCAGAATCAAGTGCAACAAGCCAGTCAGGACTTAATTACTATCCCATTCCAAAAGATGTGAACTGTGTGTAGTGATCATCCATTGATTGTAAATTTGCTGTTGCTCAAAAGGCAAGTAGTCCCCATAAGTTTCCAGAAGCAAATGGAGCTTTTTTAAAAAAAATTAACAGTTATTGCGCAACAGCAAAAGTGAACATTTTCATCTGTTTGAAGGTTTTCCAGCATATGATGCACATTGAACCAATGACAAAATGTGACACTACACTGAGCATTAGAGAGAGAGTAGTACTCCTATAGATAGGATTCTAACATGACATGGGGCAATCGATGGGTAGTTCGATTCTTGCAGCCGCAGTTACAATGACTGCTGATCAGACAGGTAACAATGTAAAATAACAATATCTTTTCAAATCTGAGCTTGTATTTACAATGACAAGTCTCATGTGCCACATACTTGCCCTCAGAAGCCATTCTTTTACATTTCCCTCTCACTAACCAGACCCAAAGGGGAATATCCTGGATGACAGCCCTTGGCCTGGTGCACAGTTGGACTTTAAATATGGCACTAGTACCAGAAATCCCAGAACATCGGGGCAATGCTGAGCACTTCTGCTGCTGGTGAGTATAAAATAGCACGAGCATAGGAGCGGGGGATACATAATGAGGAGACCAGCCAGAGAATAGTTTGAGAAAGTTCATCAGGAGGCACAGAGGCAAAGCCTCAGAAAACTCCTTGATATTGGCACTTAGTCAATTTTTGATAAAGTTCAGCTGAGTGTTTGACAAAAGTTATTTGTTACAATCAGAGGGAAGAACAGTAATGCGATTACCATTTTGAGTATATCATAGGTCCAATCCCATGGTCCTACACTCAATGCATATGAGAATCATTCTAAGAAATAATGGCTGCACAGGTTTAAAAATTGCATGCATTCATTTTGATGGCAGTTTTGGGATCCAGAAGTTACAGTTTAAATGTACTTGTTTGTTGCCTGGTACAAAGAAAAAGAAACACGATAAAACAGCCTGGGACATTTAAAAATAAGGAATAATGCAGGCAAAAATAGGAAACAAATAGAACAGGGGAGGGGGAGTGACCTGTTTCTGTCAGGTATTTCAGAGAGATTTGAATTAATATGAGATCACATTTTGACTTTCAGGAATTGAGTTCATAACATTTATTATAAGTCTAAAATTTAAGTGGCAACTCCTGCTGGACTCTATTGTCATGTAACAGGTTTAAACTGGAAACATCTGTAAAAATAATCAGTTTAGAACCAAACAGATGCCAACTTTAGGAATGAGCCGATCCTTCTCAAGTTCATAATTTCACCTCCTCTCTGTTGTATTGCACTTTGCAAAAACATCTGATATAAAATATATTTTATCTCATATTCATTTCATTGGCAGCTGAGCTCTTTGAAAATCTGCAAGAAAGGATTTCTCATGGCATGCACATTTTCAATCTAAGGGTTTAGCAATAAATTGAACAATCAAGCATGATCATATTTCTTGACTGTTTAGAGTATGATAGTGTGAATATTTCACTTTTTGAGCACAGGAGGAAGCTATGTTTTTCCGTGTAAATTATGGCTCATGATGTAACAAAGTTTTGGTAACACTCTTCTAAAACATACAACTCCTAAGACTGAATTTTGTTCATTTGCAAAATAACAATCAGTCAGGATGTAACCTTTCATGCTTCTTAGGTAAGACCAAACCACTTAAACAGCGTAAGTGCTGAAATTAATTAATCAGCAATGTAATGCAGAAATTTCTTATTGACAGGTGAGATTACCTGACAAAAAAACTGATTTAATAACAATTTTAAATTGAAAGCTGCAGTCAGAATTTGACTGAGTTGATGTGTAGATCCTGCAGCAAGTAACACACCTCCTGATTCCCTGGAGGCTGGCACAAGTTAAGATTCTGATGGCATGTTTCTCACTTATCTGGGTGGTTGCAGATCCAACAATACTCAAGGTGCTTAAGACAACTCAGGCCACACATGAGCCTGATTGGCACCACATCCACTCCCTCCACCATGGGCACATAGTTGCAGCAATGTGTATTAACTAAACAATATACTGTAGAAATTCACCATGGCTCCTTAGACAGCACCTTCCAAACAATGACCACTTCCAGAAAGAAGGAAAAGGGCAGTTGAAACATGGGAACACTGCCACCTGCATGTTCCCCTCCAACCCTTTCACATCCTGACTTGAAAATGCAATACCGTTCCCTCAGTATTACTGGTCAAAATCCTGAAACTCCTTCCCCAATAGAATTGTGATTCTACCTACACCAAAAGGGTCACAACAGTTGAAGAAGGCAGCTCATCACCACCTTCTCAAGGGCTACTAAGGATGGGTAATAAATGTCGGTGCAACCAGAGATTCTCTGAATGAATGGAACAAAATCATCCCTGCAACAGACATCTGACATCTGTTCCATGGAATGCACTCATTTTAAATGCTAACTTTAATTTTGTTTTCATTAAAGTATAGAGAAAATGATAAAGTAACAAGGAATTTTAAAATATAACCTAAAAAAATTAGATGAAAGGCCCTGTAGAAAAATAGTGTTGACCCCCTCTTGAAAATAGTTCCAACTCCCACTGAATTTTAACTCTGGGGTTAATAATGAGTAAGCTGACAATGAACAGATAAAACTCAAATCAAAAAAATTACTGAGAGGGCAGCCTGGAAAAGTTGTATTAGTATTGCATTACTTTCCCAAAATGTTTAGAACTATTTTATTCATATTTTTGGCTTTCTGAATGAAATTCTGTGAACTTTTAAGGCTTTAGTGATGCTCAGGTTTTTGTGATAAAATTGCCGAGGTTTTCCCGTAAATTACCCATTAGTCATTGGAGACCGTACCACTGGTTATCATAGAAACAAATTCTCATAATTTAAATTACATTACCAGTGGAGTGGATGAGCACCTAGCAATGTTACAGAGTTAAATAACTCTCTATGTTGGAAAATGTATAGGGACAGGCAAACAGTTTAGTTCAGCCTGAGTTATTGGCCAAAGAGAAATTAAATTATTGTCAAGACAAGGAGTTTGTGCTGACATTTATCTAATATTTAACTAGAAGTAATAGTACCTCACTTCAGACTTGAATTCAAACTAACATTCTGATGATATCGAACTGATGGAGGAAGCGTATAGTTTGATAATGGTAATTTCCGTGCGGAACTTGAGTTAACATCTGTAGGAAATGCTGCAAAGAAGAAGTATTTAGATGAGGAAGGGGAAACGGCCAAGTACAGATCCTCGAGATTGTCTAGAATTAGTAGTCGAGGTGAATAAAAGCTGTTTGGTGGAGATGCTCTTGCTATGATCTTCCAGCTGAGACTGAAACCAAGACAGCATAATGACACTGGTCTTCACAACAGACGGAGGAGGGTGGATCATATCAAAGGCTGCAGGAAGGCAGAAGAAACTGGTGAGGGATAATCCAACATATTTACTTTCACATAGCACGTATTTTCCTCTTTGGTGAAAGAATGATATGTCCAGTCAGCAGAATACTGCGATTGATCAGAATTCTGCTGTTGCTGATGGCCCACTGTGCATTCTAGATGCCAATTTTGAACTTTTAGATCTGTTCTTAATTAACATCACTTATTTTAATGGCTTGTTGCACACAGTATGATCGAGGCTGCCTGCAATATGTTGAGTTCAACAGAATCTCAGCAGAAACAAGTGATTACTGTTGAAAGCATCACATTTTTTATTTTTCTCATTGTTGGTTTGGAACTGTGAATTGAAGTTGAGAATTGAACTTTGAACAGCAGCTTGTTTTTAAAAAAAGTGGAGAGAACAAATGATGAATGTTTGCAGTTTAGCACTGGCCCAGAAAGGTATGCAGCTTAATTACGAGTCCAATGACACAGTAGACAATTTGGAGGTGTGATGTTGCTATACTCAGGACACCAGTTGGTTGAATGTTGAATTGGTCAATCATGAGAGGACAAGTGTTGAACAAGCTAGCCATAGAGAAACAAAGAGTGTACTGGTTCTGACTGAGTTATGGGCAGGTGTTATTTTTTGCTTTGGAATCTTCTGGATTGGGTTGTTTTTGGTTTTTGCTCTGTCTAGTTTCTCTCCAGTTATCGACTTGTTGGAAGTTCTGAGAAAAGAATCCTAGTCTGTAAGAAATAAGTAAAACTCTCCAGAGGTCTGCTGAAGCTGTTAGCATTGACTTACGAGTTCAGAATTCAAGCAAGACATACAGCCAGATATTCATCATTGAAACAACTATCAAACTGGCAAATTATGATTCCTTTATTTATTTTTAAAATTTATCCGTTACTGTGTCTATCTATCTGTCAGGTGTTAGTAGGTGTTGATGGTCAAAGAGTATTGAGATATTAATTAGATTGCCTTGTTGTTTATTTGTGTTCTATTAAAATTACATTATTAATAATAAGTTGTTAATTTTTGCTTAAGTTATAACCCTGGTGTCCAAGATCTGTTATTTGTAAAGTCTAATTAGGAACAATTGGGCAATTTTGAGGGAAATTGAATGTATTAAATTGATCATGTTGCAAATCCAGTGAAACTGAGGCTGATTTGGCTTGCTAGCCCCCTGTTCTAACATTACCATTCTATCAAAATAAAAGAGACCACTGGGAAGTAAATGATTATGTTCCAAGAAGAATAAATTCTGGTGGAGTAGATATAATATAGTTATTGTATTGAATTTAAAAGCATTCAATCATCTCTATACAATAATCTCTGGTACATTTATTTCAAATAGAGTCATAGAGTCATACAAAAATATTACCAACTATTTCCACATTGTAAAAATAAAATCAATGGAACAGAGTATCACTGAAAACAATAATAAAATGATTCATAGAGTTTATTTTCCATGATGCACCTACCTTCATTGAGGAGAGTAGGCATAGCCCATGTAATAAATTGTTGACCATCTCACAATCAATATTCCCAGCATTTGGTCACTGACCAAAATTGGTATTTGTAAGTTTGGAATAGCTTCCCAGGATGTGACATTCTGTTCAATGACAAAGACCTAATATCACTTGCTGCAATAGTATTAGGAAGAAGAGCCTGTGGCTCTGATATTTGAACCTATGACTGAGCTTGACAAAGAGGCTTACCACTTGAGCTAATGTATAGCAGTCTATGGGATGGTTAGAGAAGATTTATTTGTTGCGGAAAGGTAATATATTGAATTTCCTTCTGACACGATTAATAAAAGCATCTTGAAATCACTGAAGTTCAACAGGGAACTAAAGTTTGCTCAATATCTGTAATTCCTGAGTCTTGTTAGTGTTCCTTTGTCAATTAAATCTTATGTAGTCTTAAAAGTAAGTCAGATCAGATACAAATCAAGATTCTTAAGGATAATATTCCAGCATTGAGACATTGTGGCAAACATTGTGGGTTTGTGCTAATTAAATTTCCTCTAACTCTACCGTCATAAACTGCTTTGAACCAGTGCATTAGTCAGCATAGTATAATGTTTTTGTATTGAAAAGTAATGCTTTAATTATTTAAGAGTGGTACCTGATACAACGGTATTACAGGGAGTAGACCTGGAAATGAATTCATCACAATGAGTAAGAATGTCTAGGATACTTCCTGAATTAAGATATTTGAAAATGTCCTTAAAAAATTATCCTGAACCGTATACTGGTTTTATTGATATACTCAAGTTAATTCCTTAGTAAATCACAGAATTGTTACGGCACAGTATGAGGCCATTTGTCCCTTCATATCTGCACTGACTCTCTGAGCATTTGACTTAATGCCAATCTCCAGCCTTTTCCAATAATCCTGCATCTGTTTGTATTTGAATAGTCATCCAATGTCCTCTTGAATGCTCAAATAAATTTGTCTCCACCTGCAGGCAGCGATTCCACTCACAAACCACTCACTGTGTGGTAATGTTGCTTCTCACCTCATGTTTGCTACTCAGCAAAACACTTTAAACCTGTGCCCTTTGATTCTTGATCATTTCATGAGTGGGAGCAGTTTTTCTGTGTCTACTCTGTCCGGATGTGTCATGAGTTTGAAAACTTTATTATATCTCCCTTCAGTTTTCTCCTCTCTGAGGAAATAGTCCCAACTTCTCCAGCTATCCTCATAACTGAAGTTTCTGATCTTTGTAACCATTCTTGTAATTTTTTTCTTCACTCTCATCATTCATTCACGTCCTTCCTAAAGTGTGGTGCCCAGAATTGTGCACAATACTCTGGCAGAGGTCTTAATTAGTGTCCTAAATAAGTTCACCATAATCTCCCTGTTCTTGTACTCTATGACCCTCTTAATAAAGCCCAGGATACTGCATTCTTTAATAATTTTTCTTTCCACTTCTCCTACCACCTCTAATGACCTGAGCATGTATTCATCCAGATCCCTCTGTTCCTGCACATCCTTTAGAATGGTACCCTTTGTTTTATACTGTCATTCAATGTTCTTCATACCAAAGTGTGTTACCTCACACATCTCCACAATGAACTTCATAGCCACCTTTCTGCCCACTCCACCAATGTGAGAATGTCTTTTTGAAGTTCTGTACTGTCCTCCTCACAGTTTACAAGTCTTCTGAGTTTTATATCATCCACAAACTTTGAAATTGTCCCCGACACATCAAGTTGTATATATGAGGAAAAGGAAAGATCTGGGGAGCTCCACTAAAACATTTCTCCAGCCCAAAAAAGGATACCCATGAACTATTACTCAACCAGTTTTGTACCCATATTGCTCCCGTCCCTTTTATTCCTTGGCCTATCACTTTCCTCATGAGCCTGTTGTGTATTACTGTATCAAACACCTTTTGACCAATCACGTACACCACAATAACAGCCTTGTCCTCATCTGTTACTTTTTCAACAAAACTGCAGCAATTTGAATAGACATGATTTTTCCTTTACAAATCCATGCTGACTCTTCCAAATTAACCCACATTTTTGATGTGACTGTTAATTCTATACTAAATAACCATTTCTAGAAGTTTTCTCATCACCAACATTATACTGAGAGGCCTGAAATTGCTCGGCTTATCTTTTCAGACTTTCTTGAACAAGGGAGTTATATTTGAAATTCTCCACTCCTCTGGCACCAACCCTGAATCCATAGAAGATTGAAAGATAATTTACCAGGACCTCTACAATTTTCACTTTCTTCAATGTCTTTGAATGCATCTTATTGTGTCTTTAAGCATTAACTGCTTATCCAATACCTTCTAGTGAAAGGGTTTCCTTCTCTGTAACTTTGGCTTGGGTGAGATTTGCCTCGTATGTAAAAACAAATACAAACTATTCACTTACCGTCTCCTCCATGCCTTTAACCTCTTTCTGTAAATCACTATTTACGTCCTGAATTGGACCCACTCCTCCTTTTGCCACACTTTATAAATAATGTGGTTATAGTAGACTTTGGGATTTCATTTCATGCTACCTGCAACAGTTTTTTCATGTGTTTCTCTGTTTCTCTTATTTGCTATTTAACCTCCCTTGTTGAATCATCTGTATTCAGCCTGGGTCACAGTTGTAACGACTATGTCACGTCTACCAATAAATCAATAAACATTTGAATATGTAAAATAATCAAATTCATGAGAATGGTTCCAAGGAGAAGAACATCTATAATGTGAGTAGATTGGAGAAGCTGGGACTATTCTCTTTGGAGGAGAGAAGGGGAATTTGATGGAAGCGTTCAAAATCATGATGGGCCTAGACAAAGTAAATGGGGAGAAGCTGTTCCCTTTGGTGGAATGATTGGGAACCAGATAACAGTGATTTAAAGTTTTTGAGAAAATTTGTAGCTCAGGTCGTGGATGAGATTGTAGACTTGCTTGCCGAGCCGATGTGTTTGATTGCATTCCTTTAAAAAACTTATAAGACCATAAGACCATAAGACATAGGAGTGGAAGTAAGGCCATTCGGCCCATCGAGTCCACTCCGCCATTTAATCATGGCTGATGGGCATTTCAACTCCACTTACCCGCACTCTCCCCGTAGCCCTTGATTCCTTGCGAGGTCAAGAATTTATCAATCTCTGCCTTGAAGACATTCAACGTCCGAGCCTCCACTGCGCTCCGTGGCAATGAATTCCACAGGCCCACCACTCTCTGGCTGAAGAAATGTCTCCTCATTTCCGTTCTAAATTGACCCCCTCTAATTCTAAGGCTGTGCCCACGGGTCCTAGTCTCCCCACCTAATGGAAACAACTTCCCAACGTCCACCCTTTCTAAGCCATGCATTATCTTGTAAGTTTCTATTAGATCTCCCCTCAACCTTCTAAACTCTAATGAATACAATCCCAGGATCCTCAGCCATTCATCGTATGTTAGGCCTACCATTCCAGGGATCATCCGTGTGAATCTCCGCTGGACACGCTCCAGTGCCAGTATGTCCTTCCTGAGGTGTGGGGCCCAAAATTGGACACAGTATTCTAAATGGGGCCTAACTAGAGCTTTATAAAGTCTCAGAAGCACATCACTGCTTTTATATTCCAACCCTCTTGAGATAAATGACAACATTCCATTCGCTTTCTTAATCACAGACTCAACCTGCAAGTTAAGTGCAAGTTATAAGTGCATCTGTTCTGCTTTGTGCAGTTCCAGGTTACTGCAGCGTGTTGTAGCTTGTTTGAGAAAATGTCCTGATGCAGCTCTGTTTATGGGTGTTGGGGTGATTTCTGGTGTAATTAAGTATCTGGTCCGTATGTGTGGTCTTTCTGTATATGCTGGTCTGGAATTCCCCATTGTTCTTACATTCCACCATTACATCTAGGAAGAGTAGTTGGTTATTGTTTTCTTCTTCTTTTGTGAATTTTATTGCAATGGGGATGTTGCTTATTTGTCAGTGGTTTCTTCCAGTCTTGTGCATTTGATAAGCATGAAGGTGTCATCTACATAGTAGACTCAGAGTTTGGGTTGTTCAGTGAGGAGTGCTGTCCGTTCTAATCTTTGCATTACCGCTTCTGCTATCAGTCCTGATATCGGGTTCCCATTGATGTTCTGTTGATTTGTTTGAATATTCGGTTTTTGAAGGTGAAGTGAGTTGTGAGGAATGGATACCTGAAAAGCACAATCCGCCGTTACCTCCGTGACAGACCACAACAAGAAGACACAACACAGCCAGATACTCTAGTCACCCAGCCATACATCAGAGACATTTTGGAGATGACCACAAGACTACTCAGACCCCTATATATCAGGGTAGCCCACAAACCAACAACCATCTTATGGCAGCTACTGACAAACGTAAAGGATCCCATACCCACAATCAATAAAACCAATGTAGTATACAAGATAACATGCAAGGACTGTGAGAAACATTACATAGGCCAAACTGGAAGAAAACTGACAATAAGGATACATGAACACCAACTAGCCACCAAGAGACATGACCAGTTCTCACTGGTCTCAGTACACAAGAACAAAGAAGGACACAGATTCGATGGGGACAACACATCTGTAATAGCACAAGCCAAACAGAGACATGCCAGGCAATTCCTGGAGACCTGGCATTCCAACCACAACTCTGTCAACAAACACATTGAACTAGACTCAAAATACAAACCACCAAGAAACAAAGCCGGAAGTGATGCCAACCACCCCAGCAAACCGAGGCATATAAATAACAAACGGGACAGCACACCAACTCTTCACCGGAGGCACAGTAACGATGTTACATCGCAGGGTGATGAAACGTCTGCAACCAAACACACCTGCTTGGTGACGAAGTCTACAACAATATTGATTTAAGGTGATTGCAAAAGAATCAACAGTGATACAAGGAAAAATGTTTTTATTTGTCAGTGTCAGGAACATACAGCCTGAGACTATAGTGGAGGCAGATTCAATTGGCTTTCAAATGGGAGTTGGATCATTTTGTAAAGATTGCAGAAACTTTATTTTCACTTCAGGTAACTTATGTACCTCAATGTCCTTCATCTCGGGTGGTGGTTTGGGTAATTTTCTCTAGATTGTGCAGCACGCACTTATAAAAGTTACTGCAACATTAAATAATTGAATCTAAGCAGGTTCGGGTATGAGGAAGCTATGGTCTAACGGACCAAAGCCTATCTACTTTTATTTAGCTGCTGTTGTACAAGGCTAGGCACTATTATTGGCCATCGTTTTCTTTGGCAAGCGTGAAGGTTGGCCAGGATTTCTGCTCGTGGTTCTTATTGACTTTCACCTAGAACTAAGAGCCACAATGTCAAAATTGGGTGGCAGCCAATTAAGATAGAGATAAGGAGGTTCTTTGCTCAAAGAGCAGTGATTTACAAAAAGGTGTTACTCAGAGAGCTGTGCTCAACATGCAGATTGATTAAGATAACACAGTGTGGAGCTGAAGGAATACAGCAGGCCAGGCAGCATCAGAGGAGCAGGAAAGCTGGCATTTCGGGTTGGGACCCTTCTTCAGAAATGGGGGAGGGGCAAGGGGGCTCTAAAATAAATAGAGAGGGGGGAGCGAGGCTGGGGAAGGTAGGTGGGATGGCGATAGGTAAGTACAGGTAGGCAGTGATGGGGATCGGTCAGTGAGGTGGGAGGAGCGGATAGGTGGGAGAGAAGATGGACAGGTCAGGAGGTGGGGATGAGAGGGAGCGTTGGTCATGGGATGAGGCCGGGGGTGAGGAGATTTTTAAGCTTGTAAAGTCCACATTGAAACCATTGGGCTGCAGGGTCCCAAGGCAGAATATGAGGTGCTGCTCTTCCAGCTTCCGGGTGGCATCGTTGTGACACTCGAGGGAGGCCTAGGATGGACATGTTGTCCACAGAGTGGGAGGGGGAGTTGAAGTGGTTCGCAACTGGAAAGTGTTGTCGTTTGTCATGAACCGAGTGCAGGTGTTCTACAAAGTGGTCTGCAAGCCTCCGCTTGGTCTCACCAATATAGAGGAGGCCACATCGGGAACAGCGAATGATTGTTTTTTTTTTGGATGCAGAGGGAACCGAGGGATATGAGGATGGTGTAGGAAGGTAGGATTCAGACGTGAGATCATACATAAGCTCATTGATTGGCAGAACAGGGCTAAATAGTCTGCTCTTGCTCCTATTTCTTCTGTTCTTACATTTCAATAGAAAACAGTGGAATGAGCCTCAACCCACCACAGAAAGCTATAAATCTTATCTAGTCTGAAACTTTTGCCCAGGAAGAAGAAGCAAGAGGTTCTTAGGCAAGGCCTGAGAATGCATCATAAAGGAAACAATAAGACCAAGAGAATGTGCATGGGAATGATCACATTTGTAAGACTTTAGGCATGATTGAAAACATCAGTCTCGGTTGCAATTCTACACAGCAGCCTTATACAAACATCCTGCTGATGGGAGTCCATTTTAGCATCAAAGACATCATTTCTGATCACTAGCTCTCTTTTCTAATTTCTCCCTGGTCCATTCAAATGTTATTTTTGATTTATTACACTTTGACTTTATTTTTAGGGGACTTCTGTGGCTCTCATTACTACTTTTATGAGTTTCAGGTCACAGCTGCTGATGATGCTGCCTCTGACAGAACTGAAACTACTGTGGTTTTATTTAAAGAAGACTTAAAATTAAATAAATAAAATCGAGCTGAGAAATAATTTCTGTGATGTGGTATTTGTTTCGAAATCACAATCAACATCCTGGGATTACCAGTGAACAGAAACTGAACTGAACCAGCCAATAAAAACATTAGCCTAGGGTTTCCAATTGGGTTCAGAATCCTGATTAAACAAATAAAAGTCTCCTCTAAAGGAGTTTCTGTGGAGAATTTCCAGCAGTAGTGTTCCACGGAGTCCAGGATTCTACACAGCCATCAGTGCAGGGGATAAAAATTACATCCTTTTTTAATGGCAATTCCTACCAAATTCCAGGGTTTAAATGTCCTGAAGCCTTTCACAGTTACAGAGAGAAGACAAATTTGTCAGGTAAATAACTCAGTCAACTAAGTGAGGGGAAGGGTGCCTGTTGGGTGATAAAGTAGGGCAGCACTGAAGTGGTCGAATGCTTAGAATAGATCAAGGGGTGGAGACTCAGGTCAATGGGAGGCAGTGCTTAATGGTCACTAGACAAGTGATCTAGACACCTAACTAATTATTAAAGGACATGGGTTCAAATCCTACCATGGTGTAAAGACGCAACCGTTTTTGGTTTTCTGTAATTTTGATTGTGGATTGAATTGGAGTAAGGACTGTTTTTAAAGCAAGGTTTATGGAAATAATTGCAGAGCTTTTAAAAAGACAAGTTACTAAACTAATTGTAAGTCATGTTTACACTGCTACTTTGTTCAAGCAGCTTGGGAGGCTGGTTGCAGATAGGCTGGTACCATGTGTTTGGGTCTGTGTAGGGTGCACGGGTTTCAGATCAGACTGTGTCCTGTGGAGGATAATCAGTGATGAGTTAAGTTAATAGTTACCCAGGACAGGTTTTAATCCTCTAATCGTTTCTAGATAACTCTTTAGCCAAGTCCATCGGAACCCTCTGAAGTGTCCAAGTTGGAGTTAGGAACATTTTCCATGGGCTCAGGAAGCCAGGTAATTTCCCCTGAGTTAGCGACATTGGAAATTCTGCATAATCCTGACACCCAACCTAGAGGCATTGATGTGACAACTATCTTCCCTTAAAAGGATCTGGGTCACAGAGGCTTCAAGAAAAGATCAGTGGCCAGGTGTTCTGCAATGAATAACCCACCGTTTGGGCTGAATCTTAGAGTTTTTTGGATTTGTCCGGGTTGCGCTGAATTATTTGGAGAGACTTCCACCAAAGGCTGAGAGAGTTTTCTCACCATATCTTACCAAACTAGACCTATTAACCACCTATCTGACACCTGTGACATACATCATTTCCAATTCTAACCCCATCTTACCAGGTGCCATTCCCAGGACATCTCATCTCTCAGTGAAATCCCAGGGTTCTGCATCATCCCTTGCACTTCAAGCCAACTTTAGAAGTACCAAGACAAGCACTGTCAGTGTCGAGCTGCCTTGCACAGTTCCTGACATTTGTCCTGGACATGACAGACAGGGAGAAGTCAGAACCCCGCTTTGTGGGCAAGGACCTGGAGGTCCTGCTGGATGGGGGCAGGGGACTACACCAGCCTAGTCCAAGCTTGCCACCTAGATTAAAGTAGTCTCAGCCATTTGGAGGGATACCCAACACCATAGGGAGAAGCTCAATGCCCCTCTCCACTCTGCCACCATCTTATTTCCAATATCTTACAATCAGTCTATCTCTGTAACTGTGCTCACGTCCCCCACAAGGCTAATCCTCTACCACTCTCCTTATTGTCTGCAACATCTTCTCCACTCACTGTCATCCACGGCAACTCCCCAACACCACTAAGGCTGCATGCCCCATGCAGATAATCACGCACTCAAGACACTTTCCCAACTATGCCAAAAGTAAGAGCTGTGCCACCCACTTTCATCTCCCTTAATACCTGCCTTTCTTTGTCTTTCATCATCAACTGGAATTATAGTGCCATTCCTTCAGTGTTGCTGGATCAAAATCCTGGTACTCCTTCCTAACAGCATTATGGGTGTTCTGACATTTCGTGTGCTGTAACAGTTCAAGAAGGAGGCTTATCATCATGTTGGGCAATGAATGCTGGCCTTCTCATGAACACACACATCCTGTGAATGAGAAAAAAGCAAATTACTGCACACATTTAAAAAGTCCTCCTTTATCTTAATGAGCGCTATATATGCTTGAAATGTGTTCACCTTCCCAAAAAGACAAAAAAAATTGCTGAATCCACTCAACATGTTTAAATCTGTTTAATTAGGAAAATTACTGCCACATTAAATATGTTATAGCCCTAAACTATCTCTTTCCCAAAAGGCAAATGTTAGATTTTTCCTAAACAATAAAACTTATGGAGTTTAAAAATGCAAATGTAATTTTCAGAAACTATCAAAATGATTTCTTTAATGAAATGCCCAGATATAATTCCATCTAGTGCATTTATATGTGTCTTTCACCCATTTCAACACATTTATTATAATTTAATGCCTCATGCAATGTTTAATGGACCATTTTCCTTACATTGCAATTAACTGTTAATCATCATAAAAATACAATACACTTATGTGTCAAAAATGAAACGATTCATCTTTTAAATATTCTTTTGGGAATATTCTTGATTCAAAAACATGTTGTAATGATTACCACTATCACTTATCAACAAGCAGTTCATTAAACAATGTATGATTATCTTGTTGCCCAGAGTTTGTTGCCTGCAAGATCGGGGCAAAGACACAATCGTTGAGTTTTAAAGGAAATTAGATAGATCCTTGCAATGCTGTGGAGTTAGAGCAGGCTTGTTCTACAGAGAGCTGGCATGAACTGAATGCTGATATCTGTGCTCTGATGAATGTATGACTGTGAGCTTAAATATTCACAGAGGTATGGAGGCTCCCAACTTCATTCAAAATGTTGACAGAAATCTTGTTTCAGATATCTCTTGCCCATTTCCAACAGATCCTATTTTGTTCTGAAGGGTGTTGGGAGGGGGATATGATTCACCAATGGCAGAGACTGAACACACCCGTGCCACTGCCTTTTAGTTATAGTGAGACTTGTTAATCAACCATGGCAATGTTGCATTTCAGGCGCAAGATTTCAGATTCACATCCCAGTCTAGGGCTTGTGCACAAATATAGGCTAACATTACAACTTAGTACTGAATGAGTGCTGCGCTGGCAGGGGTTCTGTCTTTCGGGTGAATTGTTAAACCAAAGACCTAGTTAGTGCCTGGTTGGACAGATGCAAAAGGATTTCTGGAGAGTCAGGGTTGGCAGTATGAGAAATGGTGGCGCGTGTGAGGGGTGACAGCTATCAGGCCTATCTGCTTTTATTACAACTGGGACCGTATTACTCTCTAGGCAGTCTTTCTCTCACTGTATTTTAAATAAATTCACCATGGTTACGGAGTACTTACAAGTTCATTATCAAATCCATTCAGGAACAGAAAACATAAATGCCACTCATTCAAATTTAGAAATCCAAGCTGTAAATGAATAACATTAAATTCTGATACTATATATAAATCACATCTTACAACACAAGAGATAATTCCCAATGGTTTTCTTTGAATGCCTTTTACTTAAGAAGGTTAAGCCATTATGAGGTGGAAGACATCTTTCACATCTTTACTGTATCACTGTGTTTTCACTTTTTTTGACATAGAATATGTTTGTGGGCAAGGTGACTGAACAAGTGGCTTCATCAGCTATCTCGAAGTTCTGCTTAACACAAATTTGTGGGCGGGATCCCCACAATTCAGCAAGAGGGCATGATGCCGCAGTGATTTTACCTGTGTTGCTTAGTACATTACCAACACAGAATCTGAATGAATAGAAACGTGTCCCACCAATCCAATGTATTTTTGTGACTATGGACAGCAAGTGGATCATGCAGGTTTATGCTTTGTTTTCTAGAAGCCAGCATGATTTATTTAGCCCTTTGTGCTATCTTAATTGCAACCAGATAATAAAGAATACAGTATGCTTCTGTGCATTTGGCCGATCCCCTTCATTTGTGGCTCACAATTCACTTACAGAACTCAGGCAGAACAAATGCAAAGCTGACATATAACTAGAAATATCATCACACAAACTGTCAACATACACAAACAATATTTCTGCTGCTTGGACTGTTTAGACAGATTTTTTAGTACACCCTATTTTGTTGATTTGTGGCCATCCATTTCTCTTGAATACTATCAAGAACCTTGGGCCACTTCTTCAAGTGTAGGTATGCTATCAACATGAATAATTACTAGGGAAAAATAGAATGGATACTAGTGCACAGAACAGGCATAATTGCCGTCAATAGTCTTCAGTCAATATACTTCATGCTATTTTTATATATGCAGGGTTGCACTGACAATAGATCAGACAGAGGTATCTTGCAGGAACTTAAACTCAATAATATTGTTGAAGCAGATGTTGGCTGGATCAGTTTGCAGCACGATATATTACTCTGAAGAAAATAAAATCCAAGAACCTAGAGAGGATAATTTATTTTAATTTGTTCATGGCATGCAGGCTGTGCAACATTTGTTAATTACCCTGGGCAAGTGGTGGTGAGCTGCCTTATTGAACCTCTGCAATTCTTGTGAAGTAGGGATAGATGCAGTGCTGTTAGGAAGGGAATTCCAGAATTCGTGCCCAGTGACAATAAAGGAACAATGGTTTAGTTCCAAGTCAGGATTCTGTGTGACTTGAAGAGTAACTTGCAGCTGGTGGTGTTCCCATGGATCTGCTGCCCTTCTCCTTCTATGTATTGGAGGTCAAGAGTTTTGAAGCTGCTGTCGAGTAAGTACTGGTGAGTTACTGCTATGGATGGAACGTATTGCTGTTGCTTTACATCGGTGGTGGAGGGAGTGAAGGTTGAAAATTTTTGGATGGCCGTCAATCAAGCAGGCTACTTTGTTTTGGATGGTGTCAAACTTCTTGATTGCTGTTAGAACTGCAGTCATCCAGTCAAGTGGAGACTATTCCATCAACACTCCTGACTTGTTCCCTTGTAAGTAGTGGACAGATATTTGGCAGGCAGGAGTAATTTACTCGCCGCTGAATTCCTAGTCTCCATAGGACTTCTGGCTGCAGAATTTGTATGAATGTTTCAGTTCAACTTCTGGTCAATGGTCACCCCCAGATGTTGATAGGGTAGGGATACAGAGATAGGGATGTCAGTGACCACCATGGTAAGAGGGGTAGTTTATTGCTTGTTGAAAATGGCCAATTCCTGGCATTTGTGTGGCACTAATGTTTCTTTTCACTAATCACTCCAAACCTGATGTTGTCTATGTTTTACTGCAGATGGACACAAAATGCTTCAATATCTGAGGAGTAGCGAATGGTGCTGAACATGTGCAATCATCAGCAAACATCCCTACTTTGACTTATTTATAGAGCGAAGGTCATTGATTTTATTTGAAACCACCCAACCTGGTCCACTCACCGCAGGAATATGTTAATGATAGGAAACCACAGCATTCTGTCACAGATATGATGGAGCCTGGTTTTCATGTCATCTACTGCCTCATTTGCATTCAGACATTGAGCAAATTTAGAAAATAATCCCCTTCCCATCTATCTTTGCTAAATTTAGGTGTGCCTGCTTTTCCAGTAGGTATAATTCCCACTGTTCAGAACTCACATCTGAAACAGACAGGAGCCTGAGAAATATAGAAGTCAAATGATCTGATTTAGAGATTGACACCTATTTCTGCATTCGGTAACAGCTGCTAGTTAATGCTCCTGTTCCCCAACCATGGGTTGTATGTGAAAGGCAGTCATTCACCAGCTGCTCCAGAATAAATTGGCATGGTTAGTACTGCTGCCTCACAGTGCCAGGGACCCTGGTTAGATTCCACCCTCAGGGGATCGGCTGTGTGGGGTTTGCACGTTCTCCCCATATCTGCGTGGGTTTCTGCCGGGATGCACAGGGTCAACGGATTCGTCATGCTAAATTGCCTGTAGTGTCCAAGGATGTGCAGGCTAGGTGGGTTAGACATCGGGAAACACAGGTTTACAGCGACAGGGTTTTGGTGGCGGTGGAGGGGGTGGGGGTGGGGGGTAGGGGGTGCGGGGGGTGGTGTTGGTGGGTGGGACTGTGTGTGATGCTCTTCAAAGGCTCAGCATGGACACAATAGACCAAATGGCCTGCTTCCATGGTGTAGCAATTCTATGAAAACTAGATAAGGAGAAAATGCAAAAATTAAAGACATGTATTAAAAGAAACATGGAAAATAGGAACAGGAGTAGGCCATTCAGCCCTTTGAGCCTGCTCCACCATTCAGTTTGATTATGGCCTGATCATTGAACTAAGTACCCTGTACCCTATACCCCTTCTCCCTATACCCTTTGACGCCTTTGGCCCTAAGAAATACCTCTAACACTTTTTTGAAAACATTCAACATTTTGGCCTCAACCCCTTTCTGTCCCAGAGAATTCCACAGGTTAACTATTCCCTGGGTGAAGAAATTTCTCCTCAACCCAGTCCTAAATGTATCCTCAGACCATGATCCCTGTTTCTAGATTCTGGTTATGAGCAACATCTTTCCTGTATGTATCCAGTCTAGTCCTGTTAGAATTTTAAAGGTTTCCAGTGGATTCTCCCACCATTGTTCTAAATTCCAATGGCTATAGTCCTAATTGATTCGGTCTCTCTTGATACATTAGTCCTGCCATCCCAGAAATCAGTCTGGTAGACATTTGCTGAACTCTCTCCAAAGACAGAACATCCATCCCCAGATAAGGAGACCAAAACTGCACACAATACTCCATGTGTGATGCCACCAAGGCCCTGTGCAATTGCAGTAATCATCCCTGCTTCTGTACTTGTTGCATCTTTCCCTTTCCAAATCTATAGTCTTATGTAGTGTCTTCCACAGCCAGTGACATCACATGAGAAGTGTAGTTGCTGTTGCAATGTAGAAAGCATAACTGTCAAAAACACACAAATGCCCATGGAGAACAATTTGATAACAACCAGATTCTCTGCTTGTATGATGTTAATTGAGAGAATAAATATTGTCAAGGACACCGGGGATGATCTAGCAGCTCTTCTTCAAGATAACACCATGACTTCCTTTGCATCTGTCCAACCAGGCACTAGCTGGGTCTCTGGTTTAACAATTCATCTGAAAGACAGAGCCCCTGCCAGCGCAGCACTCATTCAGTACGAAGCTGTAATGTTAGCCTATATTTGTGCACAAGCCCTAGACTGGGATGTGAATCTGAAATCTTGTGACTGAAATGCAACATTGTTATGGCTGATAATCAAGTCTTTGTTCTTGCAGAAGCATATGACTTTATTCACCTGAGGAATTTAAAAGTCAATTTCAGCTGTTGGCTTTGAGGTGTTTTACTGTTGTTTTGCAACAACGATTCTCAGTTATAAGAAACATGTTTGGTGCTGGATGTAGCTTTAGTCAAGGTGAAATTTACCATCTGTAAAAAGTTTCACTTAGTGTCGAGAAGAAGTTCATTACATGATTGTCTTTGGGCAGTTCAAATATTAGTCCGTATTAAAACCTGAGCCAAGGCAGCAGTCGTGCAAAGAAACGTAATTTAAATGTTAATAGGTAATTTTTGTGCTCATTGATTTGAAAAATAATCATACAGCAGGGTCTGTATTTGAATGTAGTGTAAAAGTGAGAAATCGTGATGACTGATAGCTATTAAGCGCACTAAATTATATGAATACATATATTATCAACGTAGTCCTTGTCATAGTTCAGAACACATATTGTAAGCCTGAGCTATTTGCAGAATTAGTAATTGTTACCGATATGCCAAGCTGCTCAAGAAACCTGTCTCTCTTACTAATCCTCAGAATAGAAATAGGAGCTAGTCTGTTTTCTTCAGATTTGCTGCATTGGTATGTCATTCGGAAAATGATCCAGTTAAGCATAGAATAGAAAGTAAGGTCAGACCAACCCCTCGACACCCACCCACCCACCAACCCCACTCCCCTATTCCCAACACCAGCCCACTATAACAAATGCTCGCTCCAGACTAACCAGTTTTATATTTTAAAAAAAGCTGCCTCACATCAACAACACTCTGGCAGTGATCCAAGTAAGCAGTGAATGGGGCTCCTTTGCCCTCAGCAAGAGGACATCACACCCTTGCGAGCTACCAGCCAATCTAAATTGGGCAGCAGCACCAGAACCCGGTCGTGCCCACTGCTGGGACTGCAAGATGTAACCAGGATAAAGACAGCACGTCAGGGGTTTTTAGTGAGAAGGTTTTGATCAGGATTTTAGGAAGATGAAGGGGTGGGGTTGGCACATTTTAGAGGCCGTGTGCAGAGTGGGTGAATGCTTCATAGCGGGGGGAAGGGGAGCATGGAGTATTGGCAGGACTGCCTCTGCTGAGCACAGGGCACTACCTGAATTATGAAATCCCTATCCTTTCCTGACTTTTCAACAAATTTGGGCAAGAACAGCTTTCATATTGTTGTCTGCCTCTCCATGCCAACTGCACTATGGTGCGGGCAGTATAATATTTGGGCTTGTTAGCAAGCTCAATTGCCCATTAATCTTTTTCAAAATGACAAATGGTCTGCTGAATTTGAAGCCTGCCCACCAACATATTCTGGTAGCCATCGTGGTGGATGGGAATGCAATGTGCAAGCATTTTAAAGTTTATATTTTAAACAGCCCCTGCTAAAAATACATTCTTCATCCAATCATAAGTCCTGAAATGGGATGCAATCAAATTTCAAAAGGGTGTTCTATGTGTGATAAATACATTACTGTACTGTAACAGAGAATTTTATGAAACATCTGATGATTGGAATACATGACATTACTGGCTCAACAAAAAGAAGGACAAATACAGGGTAAAGTTTTGAATTACAAATCAGCAATTCATTCTGGAATGTGGATATTGAGTCAAAAAAGGAGTAGACATTTCAGTGATCGTGCCTGCTAATGCTCACGAGACAAAGAATGACTATTTGAAACAGGTGTTGTTGATATATATGCTTCATATCCATGGGCCAAAGATTAAAATAAAGGACAGCAGAGAAAAGAGTAGCAATAAAACTGAAAAGCCCAGCAATGTGCTAATTTGAGGAGCCTCAACACCAAGTGATTAAGTTGGATTTATTGCCAAAGTACAACTTTGATGTCAGAATTCAGTTGGCAGGGGCCTTGGATCTCAGTTTTCTCAAAGCCTCCCTTTATTGCTCTGCCCACAGCTGTCTGGCTTCATAAGGAAGACACATCTTTTTAAACAATTGCCAAGGTATCACAATTATGTAACCTGCCTCTTCGTAGAATACATGGAACAGTTCCTCTTTCGCAGCTACACTGGCACTATGCCCCACCTCTTCCCCCACTACATCAATGACTGTATCGGCGCTGCCTCATGCTCCCACAAGGAGCTTGAACAGTTCAACAACTTTACTAACACCTTTCACCCAACCTCAAATTCACCTGGACCATCTCTGACACCTCCCTCTCCTTCCTGGACCTCTTTGTCTCCATGTCTGGTGACCGCCACGAAACCGATATCTATTTCAAGCCCACCTACTCCCACAGCTACCTCGACTACACCTCCTCTCACACACCTTCCTGCAAGAATGTGATCCCCTACTCCCAATTCCTCCGCCTCTGCCTGGTCCCAAGATGGGGCGTTCCACTCCCGCATATCCCAGATGTCCTCTTATTTCAAGGACCGCAACTTTCTCCATCTGGTGATCGCAAATGCTCTCGACTGTAGCTCTTGCATTTCCCACACCTCTGCCCTCACAACCCCTCCCCACAACAAAAAACAAAGACAGAATCCTCCTTGTCCTCACATATCACCGCACCAACCTTTGTATTCAACATATGATTCTCCTCTACTTCCGCCACCCGCAATCCGACCCCACAACCAAAGATAGATTTCCCTCCCCGCTCTTACCTGCCTTCCATAGGGACCGCTCTCTCCGTGACTCCCTCATCTGCTCCACATTCCCCACGAGCACCACCACACCTGGCACCTTTCTCTGCAACCGCAGGAAGTGTTACACCTGCCCCTACACCTCCCCCCTCACCTCCATCCAAGGCAGCAAATAAACCTTCCACATTAGACAGAGGTTCACCTGCACATCCACCAATGTGGTCTACTGCACCCGCTGCTCCTGATGTGGCCTCCTCCATATTGGTGAGACCAAGTGAACAGCTTTGTAGGGCACCAGCGCTCTGTTCGCAACAAACAACAACACCTTCAGTCATGAACCATTTCAACTCTTTCTCCCACTCCCTGGACGACATGTCCATCCTGGGCCTCCTCCAGTGTCACAATGACTCCACCCAGAAACTGAAGGAGCAGTACCTTGTATTCTGCCTTGGGAGCCTACAACCCAATGTGGACTTTACCAGTTCCAAAATCTCCCCACCCCTGGCCTCATCCCATGACCAACCCTCCCTCTCATGCCCACCTCCTTGACCTGTCGTCTTCTCTCCCAACCATCTGCTCCTCTCACCTCACTGACCAATCCCACCACTGCCCACCTGCACTCACCTATCATCATTCCACCTACCTTCCCCAGGCCCACCCCTCCTCTCTATTTATTTTGGAGCTCCTTTCACCCTCCGCCATTTCTGGAGAAGGGTCCCGACCCGAAATGTCAATTTTCCTGTTCCTCTGATGCTCCCTGGCCTGCTGTGTTCCTCCAGCACCACACTGTGTTATCTCTGACTCCAGCATTGACAGTTCTTATTATCTCTATGTAACCCATCTTGATCTGCAGAAAAGGATGTGCAGGTAGCTGTGGCGACAGATTAGGGAGCATTTACAAGACCTTTCCTGCCTGACATCTCTGGAGTTGAGCGTTTTGTATTCCTGGCTCCTCCTTGTACTAGAAGAACAGAAGGTGTTTACACAAAGCTGTTTTAAACTCCACCCACCCTGAATGTTACACAGTCTTTAGGTAGAAAATCAGCAGTCTGGCATGATGTTCCACTGGAAACAAACATTTCTGGTTCCTTGGTAGTCCTAAGTAATAATGGACCTAGCATTTTATTTCTATTGTACAATAAACCTCTTTTTAAATTGTGTAAAGTGAGTCTCTTGTTAATACTCATCAGTGGTCTGCACTCTCCCACTAATAATTATACACGTCTTGACACTCAACACAGAAAGGACGATTGACGGTAGCACAACACCCCAACAACAAGCTGACATCACTCCTAATACTTTCTTACACACCCATGACCCCTTCCCATACAATCATAGAAGGTGTAACACTTGCTTATTCACCTCCTCCTTCCTCACAGTCCAACACCCACCCCAGACACTTCTTTCAATCTAGACTGATGCATTCACTGCACGCAATGTGGTCTCCCTTATGTGCAGGTGCCAGTATTGGACTGGGTGGACAAAGTCAGAAGTCACGTGACCCCAGATTATAGTCAAACAGGCTATAGTTCAACCAGAAATTAGATCTCTGTCTCCATTGGGATGTCATGCCAGGCAGGGTGGGTGAAGTTTAAAACAGCTTCACATGAACTCTTACACTCAGTCTGTGTTTGATCTTGTCAATGTAAAGGAGACGAAATCAGATGTCATATGACACCAGGTTATAGTCCAACAGATTTATTTGAAGTCACAAGCTTTCACAGCATATCCCTTTTATTAGGAAGCTTGTGATTTCTAATAAACTTGTTGGACTACAACGTGGTGTCGTGTGACTTCTGACTTGGTCTCCTTTACATTGACAAGACTAAACGCAGACTGAGTGACTGCTTTGCAGAACACATCCACCCTACCTGTAGGAATGACCCCAGCGTCTCAGTTGCTTGCCATTTCAACAAACCATCTTTGCTCCTATTTTAACATGACTATCTTTGGTCTGCTGCAATGTCCCAACAAAGAACAATGCAGACTCAAGGAACAGCACCTCATTTTTGCCCTGGGTACTTTACAGCTTCAAGGTCTCGATATTGAATCCAATAACTTCAGAAACTGACCGCATTATGTCTGTCCTCCAACTTTCTTACATTCTTTCACATCCCCACACCCCCAAAACCTCAGCCAAAATGTGTTTGTGTCTTTGCACTTTATAGCAAGGACCACTTCGCTCCCTTTCACACCTTAATTTACACTTTTTACGTCTGTTTTTCTTTCTGCACTATTAACAACTCCTTTTGTCTTTTGCACTGGGTTTTTATACTATCTGTCCCTTGGTTCCTCTTCTGCCTCTGTAAAAACAAATCTATTTTCCAGTACCTTTCAGTTCTGAAGAAGTCATACTGGACTGAAAACGTTAACTCTACTCCTCTCTCCACAGATGCTGCAAGACCTGCTGAGTTTCTCCAGCATCCTCTGTGTTTGTCACAACCGCTCAGTGATAGGCAACCCGCAGCCCAGAACGACAAAAGGAGGAATCCATCTATTATAGGAGTAAGTGAGATCCTATTGATTGAGAAGGTCCTGTATGCAATATTAAGTTTAAACCAAAACAAATAAACATTTTGGCACTTAAAGAAACTTTAAGAAAACATACAATTATAATTTAAAAACCATTTAAAATTCCCCTATGAAATGTATTCACCTCATCTGCTAGCTGCTGCAAGTCTCTTGAGGCCTTCAGCTCTGCAATGTCTCTGGCACACAGCAAGCTGACATCACCATCTGCATTGAAATGTTCTTTTAAAGAGGCAGACCTGGTGAAATTAACCATCCCAGTACAAACTGCTTTACAGTATCATTTACCTAGATTAGGCCAGGAAAGTGACAGCAAATGATATCTTAAATAATAGGCCTGCATTGTCTTCCCAGTTCCACACAAATTAAATTCTAGGTGAGGAGGCCCAAGCTGTCTTCCTGTTCTGCCATTAATTGAGGCCTCTAAATGCTTGATTAATGATAACTTTTAAGACCTATTTCTGTCTTGATGGCAACTATCTCTATATCGAGTGAAACAAATGAGGGTTTGCCAATCTGATTGATAAACCAGTGTTGGTAGTTGAGTTGGGTTGCGAGGCTGGAGAAGGTTCCTCAATCTGCATTGATTTGTACATGATCAAGGAACTGGTATAGGCACAGGATAATCACTCAGGGCCACCATCCTTGCTTCTGAACCTCCTACTCTCCTATGACTCAAAACCCCAGAAAGATATCAGAATGGTGTGTTGCCTCTCTCGTGCCAGGATCAAGGATATCTTGGAGAGGGTGCAGAATATTCTCAAAAGGAAGAGAGGCCAGCAGGAGGTCGTTGTACACGTTGGAAATAATGACATAGAATGAGAAATGGATAATGTTCTGAGGAGAGAATATAGGAAATTAGGCAGGAATTTAGAATGTAGGTCTTCAAAGGTAGTAATATTTGGATTACTCCTGGTACCACAAACTAGGGATGGTAGGAATAGAAGGATAGAATAGTTGAATGTGTGGCTAAGGAGCTGCTGCAGGGGAAAAGGATTCATATTTTTGAATCATTGGAATCTCTTCTGGGGTAGAGGTGACCTGTATAAGAAGTGGAAAGTGTGTAATTGTACTGGCAGGGAGATTTGCTAGAGTTGTTTGGAAGGATTTGAACTAACAGGGGAGAGTGTTCATGTCTCGGGAGATAGTGAGAAAAGAGATCAATTTGAGACTGGTGCAGTTGGGAAAATGAGCAGGTCAAACAGTCAGGCAGGCAGGGACAAGGTAGAAAACAAAAACAGAAGTTGCTGGAATATCTCAGCATCTGTGAAGAAAAAAAATCAGAGTTAATATTTCAAGTCCGGTGACCCTTCCTCAGAACGGATTTTTTCTTCACAGACCTGCTGAGCTTTTCCAGCAACTTCTGCTTTTGTTCCTGATTAACAGCATCCACAGTTCTTTCATTTTTTAATAGAGAACAGGGTAGGACTGATAAATTAAACTGCATTTTTTTCAATGCAAGAGGCCTAACAGGGTAAGCAGATGAACTCAGAGCATGATTGGGAACATGGGACTGGGATATCATAATGATTACAGAAATGTTGCTTAGGGATGGACAGGACTGGCGGCTTAATGTTCCAGGGTAGAGATGCTGTGGGAAGGATAGAAAGGGGGGGGCAAGAGAGGAGGAGGAGTGGTGTTTCTGATCAGGGATAACATTATAGCTGTACTTAGGGAGGAAAGTACTTTCAGGGAAGTTATTTGGGTGGAACTGAGAAATACGAAAGGGATGATCATCATGTTGGGATTGTACTATAGATGCCCCCAATAGTCAGCAGGAAATTAAGAAACAAATTTATAAGGAGATCTCAGTTATCTGTAAGAATAATAAGGTGGTAATGGTAGGGGATTTTAACTTTCCAAACATAGACTGGGACTGCCAAAGTGTTAAGGCCATGGATGGAAAGGAATTTGTTAAGGGTGTGCAAGAAAATTTTTTGATTCAATATGTGGATGTACCTACATGAGAAGGTGCAAAACCTGATCTACTCTTGGGAAATAAGGCAGGACAATAATTGGGGTGTCAGTGTGGTGCATAATTCTGTTAGTTTCAAAATAGTGATGGAAAAGGATAGACCAGATCTAAATGTTATAGTTCTAAATTGGAGGTAGGCCAATTTTGACGGTATTAGGCAAAAATTTTCAAAAGTGGATTTGGGGCAGATATTCTCAGGTAAAGGGGTTCATTGAAAGTGGGAAGCCTTCAAAAATGAGAGAACCATTAGAACAGTCCTGAGGAAGGGTCACCAGACCCAAAACATTAACTCTGACTTTTTTTCACACATGCTGCCAGACCTGCTGATCTTTTCCAGCAACGACTGTTTTCATTCCTGATTTACAGCATCCTCAGTTCTTCCGGTTTTTGTAGAGTAATGGACGTGATTTATATGAACTTCAGTAAGGTGTTTGACAAGGTTCCACATGGTAGACTGGTTAGCAAGGTTAGAGCACATGGAATACAGGGAGAACTAGTCATTTGGATACAGAACTCGCTCAAAGGTAAGAGGCAGAGGGTGGTGGTGGAGGGTTGCTTTTCAGACTGGAGACCTGTGATCAGCGGTGTACCTCAAGGGTCAGTGCTGGGTCCACTGATTTTTGTCATTTACATAAATGATCTGGATGTGAACATAGATGGTATGGTTAGTAAGTTTGCGGATGACACCAAAATTGGTGGTATAGTGGACAGCCAAGAAGGTTACCTCAGAGTACAATGGGATCTTGAATAGATGGGCCCCTGGGCCGAGTGGCAGATGGATTTTAAGTTAGATAAATGTGAAGTGTTGCATTTTGGAAAGGCAGAACTTATTCACTTAATAGTAAGGTCCTGGGGAGTGTTGCTGATCAAAGAGACCTTGGAGTGCAGGTTCATAGATCCTTGAAAGTAAAGTCACAGGTGGATAAGATAATGAAGAAAGCGTTTGGTATGCTCGCCTTTATTGGTCAGTGCATTGACTATAGGAGTTGGGAGGTCACGTTGCGGCTATACAGGACATTGGTTTGGCCACTTTTGGAAAACTGCATTCAATTCTGGTCTTTCTCCTATAGGAAGGATGTTGTAAAACTTGGAAGGGTTCAGAAAAGATTTACAATGATGTTGCCAGAGTTGGAGGGTTTGAGCTGTAGGGAGAAGCTGGATTGGCTGGGGGTGTTTTCACTGGAGTGACAGAGGCTGAGGGGTGACCTTGTAGAAGTTTATAAAATCATGAGGGAGATGGATAGGGTGAATAGGCAAGGTCTTTTCCTGGGGTAGCAGCATCCAACTAGAAGGTATAGGTTTAAGGTGAGAGGGGAAAGATTTAAAAGGGACCTAAGGAGCAACATTTTCACACCGAGGGTGGTGCATATATGGAATGAGCTGCAGAGGAAGTGGTGGAGGCTGGTACAATTAAACATCTAAAAGGTATCTGGATGGGTATATGAATAGAAAGGGTTTAAGAGGGGTCTGGGCCAAATGCTGGCAAATGGGACTAATTTAGTTTAGCATATCTGGTCAGCAAGGATGAGTTAGACCAAAAGGTCAGTTTCCCAGCTGTACAGCTCTATGACTCTATAACTCTCCATGTCCAAAATGGTGGAATATTGGATATATTCCCAGCAGCAGCTGTCATCCTCTTCAGTAGTGTTCACTGCATCCAATTTCCATTTCCAAGGACTTGATTTCAGACAATGGCCCACCACTGCCTCTCCAAACTGCCTGATTGGAGGAAGATACAGTTAGCTTTTTGCTTCTGGTTGGTGTTTTGCCACCTTTTCGGCAAGCATGTGAGACACTTGATGTAATTAGTCGATTTCACCATTATTCTTTGTTTTAGTCATTCATTCCATACTTCAAGCAAACTACCTAGTTACATGTTCATTTTAAGAAAAATGCTATATTATAACTCAAGAAGGCAGTGCTGGAACTAGTCAAATTGCTCTGAATTGTGTACTGTGGGAAAGTCCAAGATGTGAGTAAATGTTTTACTGAGGACAAGGACAGCAAAAGAGAAAGTGAGGGTAATGTTGAGCTGATCAATGGATGGAAAGTATCAGGATGGAAGGCCAAAGACTAACCAGTAGAATGCTTGGAAAGGCTACTGGTAGTGAATTGAAGAAAAATGGTCTGTGATTAAGACTATGGGAACTGAGAAGTGGTGACATGACAGATTCAAACAGTGCATCCATGAAAAGGAGTGGGAAGAGAGCTAGTTTCAATGAACAGTTTAAGAGAGGGCATTAAACTCAATACAAGTAAAAGTGTGCTGAAATAGAGTTTGCAATCAATAAGAAGCCATTTAATGCAGTAACATTTCAATGGGATATTTCAATGAAAAACTTGGTCCGGTGTTTATATTGGTGGCAGAATACAAGAATTCTAATGCAGTGGTAAAAGGATTGAAGCAAGGCCAGGAGCTAAAAACATAGGCAGAACACGCCAAAAGAATTAGAAGGACATAGGATTGACTTAAGAAATCATGACTGTCTCCCAGAGGGCTGTGGAAGCTCAGTCATTAACTGAAATTCAAGACAGTTATTAATAGGTATCTTAGTTACTGATTACACCAAGTGATACAGGGATAGCATTGGAATATGGTGTTGAGGTAGATGATCAGCCATGATACAGTATGATGGGCAAGCTCAAGGACCTGAATGGCCTTCCTCCATGAACCCATGCTGACCAATACTTACTATAGATGCAATATTTGTAACAGCATATTGATTTTTCTTTCATTGTTAAAGAAACAGATGGAAAGATTACCAGAAATGTAACTTTATTTAGCACATCAAATCCAAGTTTCTTCAGTAACAAACTTGGAAGCATTTTTCCAGTTCCTGTATTTTATGCAATCTTTATTAAAACAGAGTGTTTAAAATCAAGTAATAGCAATATAGCTTTTATCTTGTTACAAATAAGGTAGACCTGTGTCTATTTAACAAACCGAGAGCTGTTTACAGTAAAGAACCACTTATTTATTAATTCAACACTTCAAAGATCTTAGAACAAAATGAACAAGTTTTGTTACGCTGCCTTTTCAAAAATGTCACACAGCTGCAGTTGTTCTCATACACAGCCAGCTTTAATCGAAGAATTAAATACAAAGGATAATAAAAACCTGGCATCTGAGTATACGATGAAGTTTATCTTTTAAGAAGTTTCTCAGATTCAATATTGAGATTTCACATTAAATAATTTTGACTCTCAAAATTAAAAAGTATTAAAACCAGAGATTATTTTAATGTACAAGGAAGACATTTTTCATATGTATTATAACGCCTTATCTGGTTCAGTCATTGAGTATTTCCAAAGTGGGTATGGCTCATTTGAGGATACTAATAATGTTTAAATGTAATGAGGCATGATATCAGTCGCATTTTGAGGAAGGGTCACTTGTCTTGAAATGTTAACCGATTTCTCTCCATGGATGCTGCCAGACCTGCTGAGCTTTTTCAGCAATTTCTGTTTTTGTTTCTGATTTAAAGCATCTGCAGTTCTTTCAGTTTTTATTTACGATACCAGTTGGTTTGGGCTGAACAGGAACATGTGTAATCAGACATGAACAAAGAGAAAATCACACAACAGTGTTGAGATGACTCACTCCGTTTATGCAGCCATAACTGGGAATGCCATTCCATTGCTTAGTTAAGTCAGTGTTTCAATGCATACAGTTGAAGACTTGCCTACAGGGAGGTGTCATCCTTCACAAATATGCTCAAGTGTTTAAGCACCCACAAGATATCTCACCAGGGGAACAGCTTTCCAAATATCAAGTATTTCATGACCAACACGTACCACAACTGAATGGATGAGATTTTGCATATTATAATTTTTTGCAAACAATATAACTTCCAACACGTGCCTCATGGACGCGATGTAATATGTGTGTGTGTATGTATGTACGTATGTGTATGTACGTACGTATGTACGTGCATGTTCAGCATGCCATTCCTTTAAAATGGCAGTAAGACAAAACCCGTATATACTCCACATAAATATTTCATATAGAACAATGTGGATATTGTTTACGTTTAAGCATCTGTAAAAAAGAGCCCTGCCTCAGTCTTTACAATTATAAATATCTCTACTAAGTAAGATTACCTTAATCGTGTTTGCCTATACAAAGTGGAAATGACTGAAACAAGGAATAGTAATTACATGCTACGCATTATAAAGATTCAGTGGTTACATCAAACAAACAGTCTCGTACTATTGGCAGTGCAGACACGATGGTAAACTAACAGGTTCCAGAAATCACAATAATGTTTAAAAAAACCTGTATGCAGTTACAGACACCATGAATGGTTTGTGTTTTGGTTGTCATTGGGAGAGGGTTGAAGCAATCTTGACTGAAATTGTGTTTTAAAAAACAGCCTTGAAAACTGTTTAAAATACAACAGCATAACAACGGAACAGAAAGCACACAGTTAGCAATGACTGTTTCTGTGCTACATAATATCCAGGTAATTTGTATCAGTGCCTGACTCATACAATGACTTGTAAACAAGTAGAGAAGAGACAATATACTGCAACCATTAACAACATGAAAGTCTGACCAGATCATTTCTTAGCGACAAAGGTTGCACACTTTCAGGAATTTCAAACTGCGTATCGCATTGGCAAGAAAATGGCAGCACAATTCAGGAATCCGGTATACAATCTGACAAGTGAGCACAAAATTTGACACTTGGTAGTCTTTCATTATTTGAAGCGATGATCTGCAGCAATTTAATAAAATTTAACGTTAACTACTTCGATTGTGAAGAAAAATGCTCCTATTCACCCACAGCATTACACAGCCATAATCATAAAGTTAGAAGTGGAACTATTTCATTATTTTTACATGCAGCTAGTTGTCATGTGTCTCACACTTCAGTTGAACAGTACAAAACTTTGCAATACATTTTGCTATACAATAAAATTAGAACAATTCATTGTGAAATATCTTTGTAATGCCATAGTAAAAGCAGAGTTAGTATTCCCTCATGCTGAATAAGTGATTATTAATAACAAATCCTTCATTACCCCTCATTTATCGAGATATGGAAAATCACCAACTGAAAACAACAGAGATATACCCATACAAATAAAATTCCAAATCAATTTCAATTATATACCATTATACAAAGTATAGTCAGCTAAAAAAAAGTGAGATTTATCACAAATATTCTCCAGAACCAACTGAAAATTCACATGATACTTCAAACTAAAATACCAACTGATGCCCCAAAATGTCCTGAAAACCAAAGAAAAGTTGCAGTGCTTATACTCAATGTAAGATGTTAATTGGTCCTTCCAGTTAAAGCAAGCATGAAAATTTTAACAATTCTTTAAAATGTTTAACATGTTTGTTTTCTTATGGATGACACAAACAAAAATTAAAGCATAAAATATGGTAGCTTTATAATCTACTAATGCCAAAGACAGTAAACCACTGTTTCATTTAGATTGCTTTTTTAAAAAAATAAACCTATTAGTAAGGAATGCTTGCTGAAATTACAACCCTGCATAAGGTGAGGATAATAAATGAGACACTTATTGGATATGATTCATACTCAGAGGAGTTTATGGACTTGGAATATTTTGTAGACATGCACTAATCTATTATGTAGTGGTTTATACCATTGCTAAGTCTAAGTCAGCAGCTACACACGATTCGTTTTCTCAAAAATATCACCTCTGAGACTTGAGATTTACAACATTCAAAACACAAACATCTTTCATAGAAAATTGAAAAAGTCATATCCCTTAGCTCCCTAATGCTAAATACAAATAACGTAAAATTGGATAGGTTTACAAGCTCAGAACATTCCATTACTTCTCAGTAGTCTTGGAGTTAACTGAGCATATGTGGTGTTGCACAACATGACTATTAAAAAGCTCTTTAGTATTCATTCCAGGTACTAGAATATCCACCTTCATACAATTTCATATTCCATAAAGTACTTTGCAGCATTAGTATTAATATTTTCTATTATGGCTTTTTCTTTGGTTAAAAAAGGCTACATTTCCTGTGATTTTTGTTGTAAAATTACATTAAGAATTATGAATCTTAAATTGTCAGAATGATTCCTAAGATTATTTGATTGTTGTAATGTGAATAAATGTATAAAAATAGCAGTAATCTGAAGTCAACCCAGATAATGAATGAACTCTACTAGCAGAGATTGCAGTAAACATAACTGAACTTCACTTCAAATCCCTAGATCAAGAGATTTGTTGAAATAAAATATTTCCCTGAGCCCCAGATAAAAATTTCCCCTTAATTACAAAGTCTATTTTGTTGCAACAGCAGAGGTTGCACAAAATATGAAATATACAATTAGTTCAGTAATTGAATACTTGCCTGATCAAATAATCCAATACCCTACACGCTATCTAAATGCTACTCCATCCTGGTTAAATATGTATATTGCATAGGAATATTTCATGTTCCACTGAGCAGGGCACAACTTTTGCAGATTGTGGAGTGGAAAGTGCCAAGTTGTCCATTTTCTTCAGGCCATACAACAGGCAACACTAAAACAATTTTTGCAGCAGAATGGCCCATGTTGAACCTTTATGAGCATTTTGGCCACTGCTAATTCCACTGTGTTTTTTGTTTGCAAGGCCCCTTACAAAATAGGTAGTGGCCCCTTGCACATGTTGATCAGAGGCCTAGCAATTATTTTATGGCCCTTCTGGGCCAGTGCTTCACGCATCGTGAACCAGATACTGGGCCTGCTTCACTCAGGCTTTTTAACTGGCCACTGCAACCATGTCAGAGGCAAGTTTTCCAATAAAATGCTACAATAAACATTGGCTGAGGCTTCCCTAATTCTGTAATCCATATAACTGTTTCCCAACTTCTCTCCACCAGGATTAAGTTTTGAACTACTGCCTGTGACGTAAGTGTGTTTCTTTCAAATGCAACAGCTGCCTATGGAGTCTATGTTGCAGGCAGCCATCACAAACAATGTTAATGATGCCCAAGGTTGGGATGGTCTTAAGCCTCCCACTCATACAGCTATTGATTACGCGACTGACAATCAGACATAACCAACTTTCTGATGAAGGGTCTAGGCCCGAAACATCAAGCTTTCCTGCTCCACTGATGCTGCTTGGCCTGCTGTGTTCATCCAGCTCCACACCTTGTTATTTCGGATTCTCCAGCATCTGCAGTACCTATTATCTCTGAACCAACTTCTATACCTGTGTCCATTAGTCGATAGAATAGGTAATTGCCCAGTCCAGACTCAGAAGACTCTTCTAGTCTATTTTAATTTTAACAATGATTGTCATTTTACGAACAGCAAGATTCATTGTGTGGTTTACTGCTTTATAGTACCACCTTAACTTCATTACTGAAATTGCTAGAAATAGACAGCAGGTCAGTCAGCATGTGTAATATGTTCAGTGTTTATCTTTATCTTAACTGAAAACTGAAAAGATATAAAGTGCCTAAGAGGCTGACTGCCCTACTGTATTTCCAACTGTATTTTCTTCCCAAACTGTTCGGTCATTGCAAAGCTTAAATATTGCTGAAAAAGACACATTTTGTTGGAACTTTGTATCTTGCACTCAATAGGATATTTCACAAAAGTACAAATAATGGGATTACTCAAGTTCAGCACTTGATGAGAGATGAGTGCTGATTAATTGCAAGTGGACTTTGATTGGTAGAGGAGTTACCATGGAACATGCAGCAGTTAATGATGACTGACTGTTAACTACAATGCTTTGTTTAGATGTCAAACCAGTTAACTTGACTCTGATTGGTTAAGGCATTGTCCTAAGAAATGAACCAGAGTCAAGTTAACTGGTTTGACATCTAAACAAAGCCAGGCAGTTTAACAGTTAATCATCAACTGCTGCATTCTCCATAGGAATGCCTGTAACAATTACAGTCCACTTGCCAACCATTTCGTACTCTCAATTCAGTATATAAATGTCGGATGTCCCTTTAAATTTCTATTCTTGTGAATTATTCTGAAGGGTGCAAGATGATAAACGTCGATAAAATGTGTCTTTTATCAACAATATTCAAGTTTGTTGCCTTAATTGTCCATAGTACTCAGTAGAGTAATCAATTAATTATTGATTTCTTGTCTGTTTTAGCAATTCCTAACAAATTGGATCTGCTCATTTCAATCACATCAGAAACTGCATACAGAAGCTAATTCCAGGTCCCAACCCCATACAGTATGTTGGGGGCACACTCGGGAAATTTCAAATCTTCAGCCAATTAAAGTTTGTGGACAGGTTTATGTGTAGTCAGGTGCTGCAGCAAGTTCTGACGCTGGACAACCAAAGGCATGCCCCTTCAGCACCCTAGGATTAATAATCCTACAGGCTGAGTTGGGAGCTGCCCATGTGAATGTCAAGACTGTGTGGGGCCGGTAAATGCAAGTTTACTTTAAAGTTTTAAAAAGCCAATCTCTTGAGTGTATGGCCAGAGACCACAGCTATGGCACAGCAACTATTACAAGAGGGGGAGGAAGAACTGATGGCTCGTGTTTTATTTCTCATGCCCCTCACTCCTTCCAACTTCTACCTTGAGCTCACAACATCGGCCTGGATATGCCCAGCAGGTAGCTAATACTATCCCACCAAGTGCAAATTGGTCAGGGTTGGGATCATGGTGTTGAATTGGCATGGAGGCCAGCAGTGCCAAATTGTGAATGTACGCATCTTCGATTCATATTCTGATCAATTTAAAAATCCACTCTCCTTGAGGATCAATACATTGTGTAACAGCACTCATTTTTCCACTATGCAATTTTCAATTCACACTGCACCAAATGCATAAAAGTGTGTTAAGTATGTTGTACTTCATATTTTAAGTATACGTTACGAAAATAAAAAAAAAATCATTTGCCAGTACAGAATCTCCGCATTGGTGAAAAAAAAAGGATATATTTGGTCTAAACTTTCCATCTTGCACTCAGCAGGACAATTTGCAAGGAATACCACAGTAAAGGGAAAATAAGACCATAAGATATAGGACAGAATTAGGTCATTCAGCCAATCAGGACTGCTCTGCTATTTGAGCATAGCTGATATGTTTCTGAATCCCATTATCCTGCCTCCTCTCCATAACCCTTGATCCACTTACTAACCAAGGGCCTGTCTATCCCTGTCTTAAATACACTCAATGACTTGGCCTCCAGAGCTCTTTGCAGCAATGAGTTCCACAGATTAACCACCCACTGAATGAAGAAATGCTCTCTCATCTCAGTTCTATAGGATCGTCCCTTCACTCTGAAGTTGTGCCTTGGATCTTAGTCTCTTATACTTGTGGTAACATCTTCTCAACACCCACCTTATGCAGGGCTTTCATTATTCCATAAGTTTCAGATTCCCCCCTTCATCCTTCTAAACTCCATCAAGTACAGACCTAGAGTCCTCAACCACTCCTCACATGACAAGCCCTTCATTCTGGGGGCCCTTCTCATAAACCTCCTCTGGACCCTCTCCAAGACCAGCACATCCTTCCTTACATACAGGGCCAAAAAAGGCTCGCAATATTCCAAATGAGGTCTAACCAAAGCCTTATACAGCCTCAACAGAACATCTCTACTCCGGTTTTCTAGCCCCATTAAAATGAATGTTAACACTGCATTTGCCTTCCTAACTGCCAACTGAACTGCATGTTAACATTAAGAGAATCCTGAACTAAGACTCTCAAGACCCTTTGTACTTCAGATTTCCAAAGCCTTTCCCTGTAGATTTCTGCAGCCTTTTCCTAATGGAAAGTAATCCAATGAAAAGTATTTAGCTTGGAGCTCGGTGACCAGTGGTGTTCCGCAAGGATCTGTTCTGGGACCTTTGCTCTTTGTGATCTTTGTAAAAGATTTCGATGAGGAAGTGGAAGGGTGGGTTAGTAAGTTTGCCGATGACACAAAGGTTGGTGGAGTTGTGGATAGTGTGGAGGGCTGTTGTAGGTTGCAACCAAACATTGACAGGATGCAAAGCTGGGCAAAGAAGTGGCAGATGGAATTCGACCCAGAAAAGTGTGAAGTGTTTCATTTTGGAAGGTCGAATTTGAATGTGGAATACAGGGCTAATGGCAGGATTCTTGGTAGTGTGGAGGAACAGAGGGATCTTGGGGTCCACGTCTATAGATCCCTCAAAGTTGCTACCCAAGTTGATAGGGTTGTAAAGAAGGCATATGGTGTGCTGGCTTTCACTGGCAGAGGAATTGAGTTTAACAGCCGTGAGGTTATGCTGCAGCTCTATAAAACCCTGGTTAGACCACACTTGGAATATTGTGTTCAGTTCTGGTCTCCTCATTATAGGAAGGATGTGGAAGCTTTAGAAAGGGTGCAGAGGAGATTTACCAGGATGCTCCCTGGAAGGGAGGGCAGGTCTTATAAGGAAAGGTTGAGGGAGCTAGGGCTTTTCTTGTTGGGGTGAGGAAAGATGAGAGGTGAATTGATAGAGATGTACAAGATGATGAGAGGCATAGATAGAGTGGATAGCCAGAGACTTTTTCCCCAAAGTGGAAATGACTATTACAAGGGGGCATAATTTTAAGGTGATTGGAGGAAGGTATAGGGGAGACGTTAGAGGTAGGTTCTTTACACAAAGTTGTGGGTGCGTGGAATGCGCTGCTGGCGGTGGTAGTGGAGTCAAATACATTAGGGACATTCAAGCGGCTCTTGGATAAGCACATGGATGATAGTAAAATATAGGGTATGCATGTTAGATCTTAGAGTAGGATAATAGGTCGGCACAACATCGTGGGCTGAAGGGCCTGTACTGTGCTGTACTGTTCTATGTTCTATTTAGAAAATAACCTCTACCTCTTTTCTTCCTACAAAAGTGTATAATCTCACATTTTTCCACATTGTATTCCATCTGCCACTCTCCCAGCCAGTCCAAGTTCTTTTGCAGCATCCCTGCTTCCACAACACTACTTGTCTCCACATAAATAACATTTACGCTGTATGAATACAATACAAATCCAGAATAAATGTTGTTTTCCCTTTATTTTGGTACTTTTTGCAAATTGTTCTGATCAATGCGAGATGAAAATCTTCAACGAACGTGTCTTTTATCAGCAATATTGAAATGAAGCATTCTGCATTGTGATGTATTTCGCCACTCCTTTTATTAAATGTCTAGATCAGTCGCAATAACTCACGTGACACTATGGCACAGTGACACACAAGTTAAAAGAATAGATGCAGCCATTCAAGTGGTATCTTAATAGGTTTCAGTGCAGAATCCTTACTCTTAAAAAGGATCTTTCTTTCTTTCTGTGCTGTATCAACTGGAGTTGCTCTATTAGATACAAATAATTCATTCGATTGAATGTAAAAGTATGTAATATTGTTGCTGAATGATTCTGGAAAATGAAATGCTCACTCAGATCTCAAGCTTTAGAATAGGACAATGCCTATTCTCTGGTCAGTACAGAAAATGTTATCTCTATAAAAATTTGCGTAACCGAGTATTCGATATGAAAAGTTTGTAAGGTAGAATTTGTTAGTTGGCTAATGCCTGTAATGTCTGTACAAATTAACTGTCCGTGCTAATTCAGTATGGCTTACTATCCAGTTTCTTTTACTCCATCTGGTACACCCTGACCTGATCTGAATAAGTGATAAAAAATAATATCAGACAAACAGGAGGGAAGGTAGTAATAGATGATTGGAAGAAAGATAGCAGCTGTTCCAGGGAAGTAGTGGCTCTTGGGGTTCTTTGCTCTCAGTGCAATGGAGATATCATTCAGAACAGGTTGTAGTTCACCTTGCAAATTGGCCTGCCATTTACCATACTGTTCTTTGAGTGCAATTATGTAGTTTTCACCATAATCTGTTTTAACATCAGGAGATAGCTGCTGCATAATTTGTCTGTGCTGGTTGCTCCACTGGCATGTGGTGCCAAATAAACCTAAGGAAATAAAGGAGTTTAAGACTTTACGTAACACATACATAGTACTTTAAAGATGCTGTTCATTCTCATTCTGGACTTTTAAACTCTGTATTCCCACGCTAGTCTTTTTTTTCCTACTATTTCAACTCTGTAACAACACTTTAAAGTATCTGTACCTAAGTACCCTGTACTTAAGATGGCACCAAGAGGCAAAATTACAAACTTTTCACTGCACTCATTCAAGTGCATTGGAAAATAGACGCTATTCTATTCTCTTCCAATACCCCAAAATTAGGAATCAGCAAGGGAAAACAGGAGGTGAGCTGCAGCATTAGAAAAGAAATATGTATTCTTGATACTTAAGAAAGAGATATAATAGAAAGGGATTCAACCAATACATTTCAAGAGCATGAAATCTCAAGGAAGTTGAAGATCAGTGGAATCATACAAACAATGAATCAAGTCATAACAAAGTGTGAGTACAGAGCAAAATATCACACCAGGTAGATGTGAAAATTAGACATACTGCAAAATAAAGTATTCCTGTTATTTGTTTTTAAGTGTTATTCCCTGATGGACCTGAACCTGTTGGCCAATCTGTTAGCTACTTGATTTCAGCACCAAACTAATTTGTACGTGTTAATTTCTCAGCAGTTTCAAACAATCAATTTCCTATCCCACTATTTTGGCAAACATGAAGCTGCAAGTCCAATATGGTCTGGCAGTTGGGTATATAGAAAAGGTATTTAGGAAAATATGGCCTGCTAGAAATAGTTATGTACATTCTGTCCATTTTGTACAAGTGTTCCAAATTGCTGAACAAATACCTTTTATCACTTTTCATGCTAGGTTCTTAGCCTCCTCAATTAATAGCAGAAGTATAGATACGACATTCCTTAATTAGTACAATCAATGCTTACACTCTAATACCCAATGTTAATTGTTCAGATATACAAGAGCAGTTTCCCTTTTCTTTCCACATCTTTTTCCTAATCAAATTCAGATGAAAAGTATCAGCCTTTTCTTTCCACATCTTTTTCCTAATCAAATTCAGGTGAAAAGTATCAGCCTTTTCTTTCCACATCTTTTTCCTAATCAAATTCAGATGAAAAGTATCAGCCAGATTTCCGTAAGGGATCTTCAACCTCCCTTGCTCCGACTCATCATCCGAGCGGTCGTTCAGTTACGTGAAGCTTAATATTAAACACTAGAGGTCATCCTCATACTGTTACAGACAGGGTGGGAGCAAGTCAGTTAGCACTCAAAGTATGCATTCTCTGTCAATAATCCCAAGGGACATGATCTGTGTTGCGAGTTTTTTTCCCACAACCACTAAAATATTTATTTCCCAAGTATAAAAGATGAATTGATTTTTGAGTCACAATACAATGCATCACTTAAGGACTTTAATTAATTAAAGGCATTTCATTAATTAAAGGTGCGCAATGTACAAGTGGAACTGGTTATTTTTTAAGCACGTCAGTGTCAATAAAGGCTAACATTTGGTGTACTTTAAGAAGGACTAAGCTATAACTTGAGGAACCCACAAAAATCCATTCTAGATAGAATTTGTAATTAAATTCAAAGCAACATGTGATTTCAATCATATTGACCCAATTTTATTTTCAGACAAGCATTCATTTATTTATGTGATTTAAACCTTCAACTCCTCATGCTCATTATTAACATATAATGATAACGTATATTACACACACACACACACACATGCTATGCACACACACAAATCTTAGCACATGATTTACACTTTCTTTCATTTAGGGAGTTTCAGAAGATGAAAAAAGAATAGTGAGGCTTCTAAAAATTGCCCAATAGCTTCATGGCTGTGGAACTTCTTCCTTTGCAGATACAAACCTGTTTTGAAACCACCAGGCTGGATGGTAGCTACTTTGATTCCCCACGTGGCAAGTTCTTGTCTCAAAACATTGGAAAACATGGTCAGGGCAGCTTTTGAGGCACTATATGCTGCATACCCTTGCAGTGGTATAGTTCCTGTAAAAGGTACAAAAAAAATACAAAAGCATGAACAAAATCCTGAAGAGGCTTACTTCACTACACCATGAATGTCATTTTAGGCTTTTCTGCAAAACAAAAACAGAATTTGAAGTTTTCACTTATGTACATACTAAAATGGAAAACTAGGAAATGCTGCCCAGAAACTTAAAAAGCTCTGAAAATCCAGACGTTGGATATACCATTCCCCATCCAGTTTTCCAATATGCGATCAATATTAAAGCTAGGGACAAAATCCTAAGGCTGAATTTCAACTCACTCCAAAATAAACAGGTGAGTTCGGGTCAGCTGGGATTTGAAATTGTGAAAAACGGAAATCTGACCCCAACTTGGCCACTTGCAGTTATAATGGTGGTTTTTAATAAAAGTGGAAACAAAAACTGAAAACAAAACTGCTGGAAATCACAGCGGGTCAGGCAGCATCCGTGGAGAGACAGCAAGCACAGTACAAATTCCAGCATCTGTAGTAATTTGCTCCTACATTGTGCTGAAACGAAAAATAGAGTGCATGCGGGCATTCACCATTAAACACAGTGGGATTAGAAGAAGCCTTTTCTTCTGGGTTTACTAACTTTAAACTGGAACTTCCCTGCCACCATCACTACACCCTAACTTGATGAAATAAGATCCAGCAAGACCTTTTATTTCAGGGCTAGTATGTGAAAGCTGAAAAAGGGCATGATTGCATTGAAGGCACAAGGTTTATCCAAGGAAATTGGAGCATTGAACATTTCTAACCCCCATAAGATGTTACACTTACACCTTTGCTTAGTACTTTTTCCAATAATCTATGATGAAAATTCAAGGTGATGTTTGCAGAGGAACCTTTTCTTGAAGGTATGCGCACATGCATCTTTGCCCTCTGGCCTTCCCAGTTGACAAACTTGGGGCATGGAAAGGTTAAGTTTGTACAGTATTGTCTTTACCAAGACTGATTATTCATAACGAGAACAGTATCCACATGTCTGCGCATGCTCCACAATCGTTACTATGTTGCGTGGGCAGTGACATCAGAATCAGTGAAGCGGAGGAAGAGGCTGGGAGCGAGGAGGAGACAGAGGTTGAGAGTGATGGGGCTGGGGTAGCTGGGGGTATGGTGGAGAGAAGTGGTGCAGCTTTCAGCTCTAGGAAGAGCCACTCCCGGGCAGCACGGCTGTTTCAGGGGAGTGCCAGGTGGTGAGACTGTGACGAGCTGAGGGCAGTAAATCAGCAGGGAGTCAAGGGGATATATTCTGCAGGTATCGCCACAAAGGGCATGTTCCACTTGGTCAGACTGTGCCTTACCGAGTCTTGGATCACACAGAAATTTCGACAGCACCATCTTTGGGACTGGCCATTGCTTTCCACTGCTTCAGAATAGTGTCAGGTTTTCACATGCAAGCACTCCATGTGCCACCTCAAAGAGGCACTTGCAGCATACGCAGCCTTCTTTACCTCCTAATACAGGCAAGATAGTCCTGCACCTTTGGTACTCCAAAGTCCCACCCCACGGAAATAATTAAACATTATCAATTTACTTCCCCTCTACTGACATATTTTGTCCTCACTCCTTCTGGGTCATGCTGGTATTTCCTCAGCAATGTCAAGTAGTTATGAAGTACTTGGGTCATGCTGGTGGTCTTGGGGAGCAGGGCGGTAATGGTCCTCATCCATGGTGATTTTAGTCCACAGGACTGGACTTACTGACAGACTGAGTATCTTACATGTGAACAGTTGGCCTGTAGTAATTAAATGTAGCCATTTGTAAGTAGGAGGACAGCAGAACAGAAGCAAGGTACTTTCAGAGACCTGATCTTTACCAGTTGTGAGTGAAGCCCTTGGAAAGCCCATAGTAGGGGACTGAAGTAGAGTCTGGGTAGAGAGGCGCACACACACACACACACACACACACAGCTACATAATATTCAGCTTCACTCTAATGCTTTATTTTGTGTATGTGGATCTGAGAGGTCCATGAGGTGAATAGCATTGACTTCCGAAATTGGAAGTCACTGCATTGGCATGCCAATCAGTGTACGTGGAACCACGGAACTTAGAGGAAACACTGTTTAGGAGTCAAGCCATGTTTCTTAAAATATTCCTCAGTCGCATTCAAATTATTGTATTGTCAATTATTATAAGATATTAAATGGTTTGCCAGCCTTTTTCTTGAAGAGGAGAAACATGAAATGTCTGGATGAGTCCTGACCATTTCTTTAAAAACAGACGTGCCAAATAGATTTAAATGTCTTGTGCCTCACTGGTTTTAAATTTGTATTGGCCCAATTAGAGGTAAAGGACCTCAGAGGTTGCACTCAGTTCAAAGCTGAGCCTTGACTATGCAGTGTGTCACAATACTTACTGATGAAGGAACCATACCTGCTATGCTTGAGATGGTAACTAGTCTACCTTTTGCTTGGCGGAGCAATGGAAGGAACATTTTAGTGAGTTCCACAGCCCCAAAGAAGTTCACGTCCATGCAACGCTTGTAAATAGTCATGGGAAGAAGTTCTGCATCAGCAACAAATTCTAGGACACCCGCATTATTCACTAAAGCCCAAAGTCCTAAAATTAAAGAAACAGGATTTAGGCAACAGTAACACTAATGCCTCTGGTCATTGTTGCAAAGGAAATATAAATCAAAAACTCTTTTCCTTTTAGTACGGGCAGTACCTGGATTACAAACAGGTTCCATTCTTGAATCTGTTCGCAAGTCTATTTGTACACAAGTTGGAACACAATACAATACAGGACAGTATAAAACAGCTGTCCATAAATAAGGAAGTGTTTTCATGTCACATCTTTAAGATTAATATTAATATACTCCTGTATAGGATTGCTTTCACAAGTATGATCGTTTGGAAGTACTATCATTTGTAAATTGGGATATATGATCAAATGAAGTGTGTTATAAAATTATGAACACAAACCTAGTAATTGTTTACAGTATTCATCAGTAAGGGTGGAATTTTCCTTTCCCCGGTGTGGTGCAAGCAAAGGTAAGAAAGATGGGGAAAAACTGAGAATGAAGAAAAGATCAAAATGTAAACAAAGAAAACTGTGCTAATTTTCCTTTCATGCCTTAAATGGTGGCTTCAGAATCTTGCCACTGAATAGTAACAACTTTCCTTTCATGCACTTACATGTCACTAAAACCTCAAATACCATTATTTACAATGCCACATCCAGTTCTCCTCTCATTCCCTGGAAACTGCAGTATGTACCCACCAAACTGCCATTCATTGGTCCTGGCTTTCATGCAGCTGTGTCTTCAGTGCAATATCCTTGAATGCTCCACTGACACCAACCTCCTCAAGCCTTCATCCACACAAGTCAGCGTCAACAAACTACCGACCCCTCCATATCATCATGCATGCTCTCGGACCAAGTCACACACCAATTCACTCCTTCAACACTTCATTGTGGAGTTCAGGGACATCTATGAGTTGCATGCATTGGGACACACATGCATTACATGCAACTACACATGATGCATTTTATGGCTTTTAGCTACAGTTCCTAGTGCTCACTCAATTCTTGGAAGCTGCTAGTCCTCTGGATACTTCACATTACTTTCTTAGTGCACATTTTGCACTGACTTATGGGCTGGTCTGGGCCTCAGATTTGCATTGCTTTCTTCATGCAGTTGTCTTCCGTACTCAATACAGGCTACCAGCCTCTGGCTTTGAATGCTTTTTAAAAGAGGAGCAGGCAGGCAGCCTATCTCATTTGGGAGTGCTACACTGAACAGTCAAGGGGGTAGACATGTCATCACATAGCACCGTGCCATAGCAATGTCACACCTGAATCATATGCCAGCAGTTTACACAACAGGTACATGACATGAGCTTCATGCAATAGGCATGTTCAAAGGGGAGCAGCCAGTACTGGGGTGAAGGTGTATTATGTTCAGACAGGGTGTAACACCATAGCCAGTCAAAGCTTTTTCTAATCCAGTCCAGGCAGCTGGACATAGTCAAGTTCAGGCACGTGGCCCTGCTAGAATCCAGCATTTTGCTTGCAGTCTGGAGATTAGGCCCTAGTCAGAGGTGCAGGTCAGACGTAACCAGTCTGGGATTACAGGTAGGTCAGTAGGGACACTGAGACATCAATCCAGGAGGTAAGGCCATAGTAAGTCAGAAAATGGGGTCAGTGATAGGAGGTGTAGGGCCAGCAAGGATATAGGAATTTCCAAAGTCACGAGCTCTGAGCTTAAATTGGGAACATTAATAGTGTACAAAAGAGGCTCAACAGAAATGATAGGAGACTATTCCTTCCAAAGGTGTGTGGAATCATCACTGATTCTGTACTCCAACTCACAAGGTGAATGTAAGTGTGCAATGTTGTGTGAAACCCAGGCTCTCAACGCCTCTCTTCCCTCCCGCAACAGCGATATGGTCCCCATTGTCCTCACTTACCATCCCAGCAACATCCACATCCATAAGATCATCAGCCGCCGCTTCCACCACTGCCAATGGGATGCCATCACCAGATACATATTCTCCTCCTCTCCCTTGTCAACCTTCTGCAGGGAGCATTCCCTCTGGGACATCCTGGTCCACTCTTCCTTCACTCCTAACATCTCTCCACAGCTTAACGGCACCTTCCGCTACAACTGCAGATTGTGTAAAACCTGTCCATTTGCTTCCTCCATCCCCAGTATCCAAGGGCCCAAGCACACCTTCCAGGTGAAGCAGCACTTTACCTGCATTTCACACAATCTAGTTTACTGCATCCGCTGCTCACACTGTAGTCTCCTCTACATTGGAGAAACAAAGCAAGCAAACAAAGACTGGGTGACAGCTTCATAGAATGCTTGCGTTTTGTTTGCAAAAAGACCCTGAGCTTCCAGTTGCCTGCCACTTCAATACACCTCTGTGTTCCCTGGTCAACACTTCTGTCTCAGGCTTGCTGCAGTGCTCTGGCAAAGCTCAGCACAAGCTGGAAGAGCAGCACCTCATTTTCCACACGGGGACCCTGTAGCCCTCCAGACTCAATATCAAGTTCTGCAGCTTTAGGGCTTGAGCTCTCCTATGTCCCTACCTCAGCCTCAATACACTGGGCCTTATTATCATATAGTCTACTATTACCCACAACTTATGGTCAACCACTAAAACAGTCCCCATTAGTAGCTATTCACCCTCTTAGCCCAATCATTATGCACTCCTTGGTCTGTCCAACTGCTCTTCTCTCTCTTTGAGCTTTATCCCCACCTATCACTTACCCCTTCCCCCTATCTTCTGCATATAAACCAACATTTTCCTAACTACCATCAGTTCTGAGGAAGGGTCACTCGACTCGAAACGTTGACTGTTATTTATTTCCACAGACCTGCTAAGCTTATCCAGCAATTTCTGTTTTTGTATTTGATTTACAGCATCTGCTGTTCTGTTTTTAAATCAAAAAAGCTGAAACTTGTAGGAGGGATAAAACTGGCCAGTCTAAAATGTAACAACATGGCAAGCACTCTAGACCACACAGCACAGAGATTTCTTTTGGCAGGAAAACAGACAGGAATTAATAACTGGAACTAATCTGGTTTACCTATGCTGGTTTCCTGGCTTACTTATAACAGCTAAAACAAAATTGCTAATATCTCTGAATTAAACTTGCTTTACAACATGAAATTTCTTGTAACTTATTTAGTTTTGTTTTAGTTCTGTGCAGTGTCTTCAATTCTGGTCACTATTGCAATTAACAAAACACACCCAGCGTGCAACAAGCCTGCAAAGGGAAAAGGCTGTAATGAGAAACGATTAAATAATTGCAAAATACTAAGTAGTATAATATGTCGAAGTATGCCAGGGAAAGCAAGATAAGAGGATATGTTGTTCAATTGTTGAAAATTAAATTTAAAAAGAATTACTCAATGAGTACTGTATATTTGGAATGAGCTGTTTAAAACATTGGGAAAGAGAAAAAAAAGGTGCATTTAAAGTACTCAAACAGAAACATACAGGACCGATGGAAGACATTCAGCCCTTCATGTCAGAACTGGCTCTTTGAATGTCCCCACACTCCTGAAAAAGAAACACTTACGATATTAGAAGGGGAGTTTCAATCTCCTACCATCTAGCAGTGTTTTGTAGGTTTTATTTTTACTTACTGTTACATCATTTGTTTACAATACACAGTAATGTTTCACTCAGACATTGCTAAAAGGAAACACATGTTTGAAGCTTTTCACTAGGATGTATGAGAACAGGCTTGAAAGAGGGGAACAAAAACAGAAATTGCTGGGGAAAACTCAGCACGTTTGGCAGCATCTGTGCAGAGAAAGCAAAGATAACGTTTCAGGTCCGGTGACCCTTCTTCAGAACTAGTTCTGAACAAGGTCACTGAACAATGTCACTGAGAAGGGTCACCGGACTTGAAACGTCAACTCTGCTTTCTCTCCACAGATGCTGCCAGACCTGCCAAGTTTTCCCAGCGATTTCTGGTCTTGTTTCTGATTTCCAGCATCTGCAGTTCTTTGGGTTTTTTTTTCCTTGAAATGGAAACTAATTCATACAACATAAAAAAATGTGCTGAATGTCTGGGCTATCATTGGTATGGAGATGCAGCAGGAACAGTTAACTATCTCCGTTCTCAGGCCAGGCAGGTACACTTTGAATGGTTATGGTGTTCTCATGAGAATACAACAGCCATTCGCGTCTGTGATTCCTTTATTTCTCACTGAGAACGGTGAAATGTATGTGCGAGTTCTTTCTGCCTACATAAAACAGACTCCTGTGTGTTAATATATGGAACTTCTTGCATGTGTAAATACATCTCAGTGTGAATCCTACTGATAATCTTAAATTAATTTCTGATCAAATACTTACAAGTTCAAATTATTTAATAGGTGTTATCCAATAACAGAATCACATTTAATGTTGGACATGACGTTCTAAGGCCTCCAAGCATAGGCTGGCTAAGCAAAACCAACTTACTGCCCACTGTGAATGGTCAGTGGGACATGTTGTACGATATACTCAGCTCACTGGGATGTACGTTGCATCACTGGTACTGAAACCCATATCACATTGCTCATTTCTGTTACAGGCAGAAGTCCTTTGTGGACAGATGACAACATCCTGCTAGTTGAGGAAATAACTCATGGTTTGCTGTAACATAGCAGTCGGAGACAGCTGGTTTCATTTGTTATTCATATTTTTGGGACGCCTTCCCCTTCCAGGCATCCACTTTTGGCTCTCAATGGCGTCTCAAGCTTCCACGTAATGAGGTATTCCGGGCACCATTCAGGCCAAAAGTGGATGCCAGAGGCCCTTATATGGAACAGGTTCAAGGGGCTGAATGGCTTATTTTGTGTTCCTATGTTATATGTGGTTGTATTGCATACAGAGAATGATAAGAACGTAGGAAAGTACAGCAGAGGAACAGGCTCTTCAGCCCACGTGTCTGTGCTGACCATTTTGCCATTCTAAACTAATCCCATCTGCATGCATTGGTCTGAATCCCTCTATTCCTTGCCTGTTCATGTTTCTGTCTAATTGCTTCTTAAGCATTGTCCTTGTACCTACTTCCATCACCTCCCTTGGCAGCACATTTGAGGCACCTGCCACATTCTGTGTCAAAAACTTGCCTCACTCATCTCCTTTAAAGTTTTTCCCTGTAACTTTAAAATTATGCCTTCTAGTATTTGACATTTCCACCTGGGAAACAGACTTCAACAATCCAACCTATCCATGCCTCTCAAAATTTTATATACTTCTATCAGGTCGCGCTTCAACTGCCAATGCTTTCGAAAAAGCAAACCAAGTTCATCCAATCTCTCCTTATAACTCCATTTAACAGAGCAACAGATTTGAAAAAGACCCGAGGGGTAACTTTTTCACGCAGAGGGTGGTGCGTGTAAAGAATGAGCTGCCAGAGGAAGTGTGGAGGTGAGTATAAGTACAACATTTAAAAGGCATTTGGATGGATAAATGAATAGGAAGGGTTTAGAGGGATATGGACCAAGTGCTGGCCAATGGGAGTAGACCAGATTGGGATATCTAATTGGCGTAGACGAGTTGGACCAAAGGGTCTGTTCCGTGCGTGCTGTATTACTGTATAATTATGACTCTACATGCTACCTTCTTTTTATCTAATCTTTAAACACCTCTCATCATCCAGGGTTCCCACCTTTATCTTTCATCCTCACATGAAACATGCTGGTCCTGAACTTTGATCAACTGGCCTTTAAAAGACTCACATGTCGGATGCAATTTACTCTCAAATAACCATCCCCAATATAATTTCTCCAGTTCCTGCATAATACTGTCATAATTAGCCTTTCCCCAATTTACCACTTTCACCAGAGGACCAGTCTTATCCTTGTTCATAATTACCTTAGAAGTTACTGAATTATGATCACTGTTCCCAAAACACTCCCCCACTGAAACTTTGATCACCTGGCCAGGCTCATTCCCTAACACAAGATCTAGTGCAACCTACTTCCTTAGTTGGACTATCTACATATTGTTTCAAGAAACTCTCCTTGATGGATCAAATAAATTCTGCCACATTTAAGCCCCTGGAAATAAGGGAGTCCCAGTCAATATTGGGGAAAGTTAAAAACACCCACTACAACAGTGCTGTTTTTACATTTTTCCATGAATTGCTTAAATATCTGTTCCTATATTTCCCATTGACTAATGGCAGGCCAATAGTGTAACCCCATCATAGTGATTGCTATTATCTTATTCACGACGATTTGATAGTCCCAATGACTGGCTGACAATATCAAACAACCATTCACAGCAGGCAGTATGTCAATTCTACTCAAACAGCCATTTACTCAAGTCTCAGAAAACCACATTCGACATTCAACATTTCTGAAGCTTCCTGAGAGGTTTTGTTGTAACTTCCTCCTTCAGGTGAGATGTGCAATTTCTTTTTTGGAATTTTTATTTAATGGGAATGGGAGCATCATAGGCAAGGCCAGCATTTGTTTCCACCTCCCTAAATTGTCCTTTAACTGAACAATTTACGCAGCCATTTCAGAGGGCAGTTCTACTGAAACTAGTTTTCAATTTCAGATTTTTTTTTCAATTAATTTTTAATTTAATTGGTGGGATTTGAACCCAGAGCGTTAACCTAGACCTCTGGATTACTAGTCTGGCAACATTCAGGTGAGGTGGTGGTGCAGGCATAGAGTGATACCGCAAAGAAACAGGTCAAAATTGTCCATGCCAAACAGGTATCCTAAACTGAACTAGTCCAATTTGCCTACATTTGGCCCATATCCCTCTAAACCACTTGCATTCATGTACCTAAACAAATGTCTTTTAAATGTCGCAATTGTACCCTTCCCTATCACTTCCTCTGGCACTCATTCCATACGTGCACCACCCTCTGTTTGAAAAAAAAATCACTGCCCCTCAGATCCTTTTCAAATTTTTTCCCCTCTCACTTTAAACCTTTGCCCTCTAGTTTTTGACTCCCCTGCCCTGGGAAAAAGACCTTGGTTATTCACCTTATCCGTGCCTCTCATCTTTTTAGAAATCTCAACAAAGTCACCCCTCAGCCTCCAAACCACCAGAGCCCCAGGCTATTCAGCGTCTCCAAAGAATTCAAACCCTCCAACCCCGGGAACATTCTTCTTAAAATTTTTCCTGCACACTTTCCAGTTTAACAACATATTTTCTATAACAGGGCAACCAGAGCTGTTTGCAATATTCTAAAAGTGGTCTAACTAATGTCTTGTACAGGTGCATCATGATGTTCCAGAACCTATATGAAATGCTCTTACCAATGAAGGCACGTATGCCAAATGCCTCCGTCACTACCCTATCTACCTGCAACACCACATTCTCGGAACTTTGTACCTGCACCCCTAAGTTTCCCCGTTTGACAACACTTCCCAGGACCCTACCATTAAGTGTATTAGTCTGGCCCTGGGTATGTCTTACTGAAATGCAACACCTCACATTTATCTAAATTAAACTCTATCCGCTACTCCTCAGCCCATTGGCCCAGTTGATCAAGGACCTATTGTAATCTTAGATAACTTCTTCACTGTTCACTGTACCACCAATTTTGGAGTCATCTGCAAACATATTAACCATACCTCCTACATTGTCATCCAAATCATTTATATACACAACAAACAACAATGTCAATGGATTGATAATTCAAGGATACAAGCTCGAAGTCTGTTGACTGGGTTCAAATCTTACCATGGTATTTGAGAAATTTTAATTCAATAAAAATCAGAGAAAGAAAGCTAGCCTTATAGAAACCACGTAACCACTGTCGATTTTCATTAAATCTCATCCTGTTCAGTCATTTTCTTTAGGGTAGGAAATATGTGCTCCTTACCTAGTCTGGTCCACATGTGACTCCAGTCCCACAAAGTGGTTGACTTTTTCCTCTGGAATTTAGAAGATTAGGGGGTGATCTTATCAAAGTCTTCAAGATATTAACAGGAAAAGACAGGATAGATTAGGACAAGCTACTTCCACTGATTGAGGATTCTAGAATTAGAGGGCGTAGTCTAAGAATTAGGGCCAGACCATTCAGGAAGGATGTTAGGAAGCACTTCTACACACAAAACGTGGAAGCTCTCTTCCATAAACAGCAGTAGATGGTTGAGCAGTCATTAATTTTAAATCTGAGATAGGTAATTGTTTTGTTAAACAAAAGTATTAAGGATATGGCCCAAAGATCAGCCATGATCATTGAATGGCAGAACAAGATCAAGGGGTTGAATGATCTACTCTAATATTACCACCATGCTGGGTCAAAATCCTGGAATTCCCTTGCTAACAGAATTGGGGTCTACCAACAGCAGTTCAAGAAGGTAGCTCACTACCACTTTTTCAAGGACATCTAGGGGCGGGCAATAAATTCTGGCCCCTGCAAAGACATCCTTATTCCATGAGTGAATTTTAAAGTGCCACCATCTCCCATTAAGGAACAAATCTTTATGGTTTGCCTCGGGAAAATATTCATGGAAATAAAATCTGCTAAATGTCCATTTGGTTTGTCCTGGAAATGTGTGACAGGAGGTGCAAAGTACATAAAATATTAATCCAAGGCTTTTCCCAAGAAGTCAAACATGCTAAAAATGAGACATGAAGTTGAAGCTTGCCATCTTGAACACATCAGGACCAGGACAAAAATCTTATAAAAGGGTCAGCAATTTGTACAGCTTGAGAAGAGGGTGCTGGTTTGTTGAGCCATTGTTTCCATGGAGATATGGAAGTAACAGATAACTGGCAATCTTTTTTCCCACAACAGGCAATTACACTCTGGTCAGTGTGTTGCAGAATATTAGACAATAATTAATTTACAATCATAAAACAGCGTATCAGCACAACCCACCCAAGAATTGGCTTTCGAAACTCTCTCGTCACTAACCTCTGTTTTTCAGTTCAGATTTTACTTGTGCGTGGCTTTTAACTATCTGTTCCGAACTGGTGACATCCAGTTGCAGCACCATAAGTCTGTTTGAGCCACTCGTCTTTAAATCCTCAGCACCAGGTCCATCTAAGTACAGAACTCCAGCAAAGACAGTGAAGCCCAGTTTATCAAGATGTTTGGCTAGTGCATGTCCAAATCCAGAGTCGCATCCTGTTTAATGATAGAAGAAAAAGATAACAATTTCTACAGGAAGCATATTCTATACAATGTAGACCTCTTTCTGTCAGAAATATCACAATAGAGAAAGATACATGAACTAATTAGATGAGAAAAATATTAAGAAACATTCCTCTAATAGTTTTAAACAAAAGGAAAACTTGCTTTCATACAGTACTTTGCATGACCATCAGACACTTCAAAGTGTTTCACAGCTAATTAAGCGCTTCTTAAATCCAGCCACTGTTATGATGTAGAAATCACAGCAGTTAATATTTGCACAGCAAACTCCCACAAACAGGTATATCACAATGACAATGTGTCTTTTGTGCTGTTGAATAAGGGATAAATATTGGCTCAGTAGTGGCAGCCTTTTATCTTGTCAGGCAATGGTCATGTTGTGTTAAGCATTACCTAGTTGGGTTCAGGACTCCCACTCAGTTTTAGAAGTCTCTGCAGTAAGTGTTATAGATGTGGAGGTGCCCGTGTAGGATTGGGGTGGACAAGGCCAAAAATCACACGAAGCCAGGTTATGGTCCAACAGGTTTATTTGAAGACATGTTTTCAGAGTCTTGCTCCTTCAGGTGACAATGAGACATGGCATCAGACAGAATTTATAAGCAAAAGATCATAGAACTGATGCGACTGTGTTGAACAGACCTAAGATGATTGTAAAATCTTTAATCAGTTAGAAAGGATTAATATGCAATTTCCAGAATTTCTCTCACATCACTGCCCCAAGATAACTAAAGGTTTTATCAGTTCCCTCAGTATTTCAGAGGTGACATTCCAGGTCAGACAATGCATTTTGGGTGTGAGGCCTTGTTTAGAATCTGGCTTTGTATTAACTTGGAGTCAGATTGGTTTTATTCCAAAAATTCAAAAAGCACTCAATTTGTAGACAGTCAATGTGGCATTTATATACTCCTGCTTTGGAAATAAAACTAGTCTGACCAGTTCTATGGCCCTTTGGTCATTTGCTTATAAATTCTGTGTCTGATGCCAACTCTCTCACTGACACCTGAAGAAGGAGCAAGACTGAAAACTCGTGTCTTCAAATAAACCTATTGGACTATAACCCAGCATTGTGTGATTTTTGACCTTGAGAATGTGTTATAGGGGAAGACAGTGGGTTGACAAGGTGGGGATTTGCTGACTTCTGCTTTCTCCAGGCTGTCTTCAGTCACCTGAGCCTTTCATTCCTGCTTTCCTCTTCCAATGTCCTTCTAAACAAAAAGTCTCCAAAGAGCTGATAACCAAGAGTGACTGCCTCCCAGCTGCTGGTATCAAGTTCCGTCATTTACTGACTTGCTGCAGATGTTCTTGTTACAAAGGTATTAACGCTTACTAGATTGTGATCCAGCGATCAGTTTATCGTATACGATGTCATCCATTCTTCTATCAAGAGATGCCAAAGGATAAATCTGACATAATAAAAAGTTGAGATCATTCAGCTTTTCTCCTGACTACTATTTGTTGTCCAGCTTAGTACTTTCAAGAAGTGCATTGAGAAGTGTTCTGAGGAACAGTCACTCGACCCAAAAGTTTAATTTGTAATTCAGAGGATGAGGTATTCAGCCTTCCAACAGACACAACAGGGAGTGAGGTTGCTAATAAAGAAATGCGGTCAATGGAGCGTAATTGTGGACACAGAAATGGTTTGAGGTGTGTATACTTCAATGCTAGAAGTATCAGAAATAAGGCGGATGAACTTAGAGCATGGGTCAGTACTTGGAACTACAATGTTGTGGCCATTACAGAAACTTGGGTAACTCAGGGACAGGAATGGTTGTTGGAAGTTCCAGGATTTAGACACTTTAAAAGAAATAGGGAAGGTGAAAAAAGAGGCGGGGAAGTGGCATTGCTAGTCAGGGCTAGTATAGCAGCTACTGAGAGGCAGTTCGACAATGATATGTCTACAGACTCAGTTTGGATTGAGGTCCAGAAAAGAAAGGAGCAGTCACTTTGTTGGGGTTTTTTTTACAGACCCCTTAATAGTTGCAGAGAAGTGGAGGAGCAGATTGGGAGGCAGACGCTGGAAAGGTGCAGAAGTCACAAGGTTGTAGTCATGGGTGACTTCAACTTTCCAAATATTGATCAGAAACATTTTGTTGTAATAGTTTAGATGGAGCGGATTTTGTCCAGTGTGTTCAGGAAGGACTCCTGACACAGTATGTAGATAGACAAACACGAGGAGAGGCCACTTTGGATTTGATGCTTGGCAACGAACCAGGCCAAGCGTTAGACCTGTTGGTAGGAGAGCATTTTGGCGGTAGCAATCATAACTCTGTTATTTTTACAACAGTCATGGAAAAGGATAGGTACATACAGCAGGGTAAGGTTTATAACTGGGGGAAGGGTAATTAAAATTCTGTTAGACAAGAACTGGGTAACATGAAATGGGAACAGATGTTGTCAGGGAAGAGCACTATTGAAATGTGGAGACTGTTTAATGAATGCATACTGCGTGTGCTCAATATGTTGGTCCGTAGCAGGCAGGGAAGATGCGGTCGAGTGAGGGAGCCTTGGCTCTCAAGAGAGGTCGAATGACTGGTTGAAAGGAGGAAGGATGCTTACGTAAGATTTAGGAAACAAGGAACGGAAAAGGCTCGAGAGGGATATAAGTTATCTAGGAAGGAGCTGAAGAAAGGGCTTAGGAGAGCTAAAAGGGGGCATGAGAAAACCTTGGCAGGTAGGATCAAGGAAAACTCCAAGGCTTTTTACACGTATGTGAGGAATAAGAGAATGACCAGAGAAAGGGTAGGGCCGATCGAGGATTGTAAAGGAAATTTGTGCACGGAGCCTAAAGAGATAGGAGATGTCCTTAATGAATACTTTTCTTCGGTATTCACAACTGAGAGGGACCTAGTTGTAGAGGAGGATGTTGTGAAACAGGCAGGTAGGCTAGAGGAGGTCGATGTTAGTAAGGAAGATGTGCTAGGAATTTTGAGGAAGTTGAAGATAGATAAGTCCCCCGGGCCTGATGGGATTTATCCAAGGGTTCTATGGGCAGCGAGGGAAGAGATCGCAGGGCCTTTGGCGACAATCTTTTCATCCTCACTGTACACAGGTATAGTGCCAGAAGATTGGAGAGAAGCAAACGTCAGTCCCTTGTTTAAAAAAGGGAATAAGGATAACCCAGGAAATTACAGGCCAGTTAGTCTTACGTCAGTGGTGGGCAAATTATTGGAAGGGCTCTGAGAGATAGGATTTATGATCACTTGGAAAGGCACAGTTTGATTTGTGATAGTCAGCATGGATTTGTGAGGCGTAGATCATGACTCACAAACCTTACTGAATTCTTTGAAGAGGAGACCAAACATGTGGATGAAGGTAGAGCAGGGTATGTGGTATACATGGATTTAAGTAAGGCATTTGATAAGGTTCCCCATGGTAGGCTCATGCAGAAGGTAAGGAGGCAGATTGGATTCAGAATTGGCTGATCCTTAAAAGACAAAGGGTGGTAGTGGGCTGAAAATATTCAACATGGTGCTCAGTTATGAGTCGTGTACCACAAGGATCTGTCCTGGGTCCTCTTTAATTTGTGATTTTTGTAAATGATTTAAATGAAGGAGTGGAAGGGTGGATTAGTAAGTTCGCGGACAATACGAAGGTGGGTCGCGTTGTGGACAGTGTGGAGGGCTGTTCTAGGTTACAAAGGGACATTGGTAGGATGCAGAGCTGGGCTGAGAAGTGGCAGATGGAGTTTAACCCTGAAAAGTGTGAGGTGATTCATTTTAGAAGGACAAACTTGAAAGCAGAATACAGGGTTAACGGAAAGATTCTTGGCAGTGTGGAAGAGCAGAGGGATCTTGGGGTGCATGTTCACAGTTCCCTGAAAGCTGCCACCCAGGTGCATAGAGTTGTTAAGAAGGTGTATGGTGTATTAGCTTTCACTAATAGAGGGATTGAGTTTAAGAGCCGTGAAGTTAAGCTCCAGCTATACAAAACCCTGGTTCGGCCACATCTGGAGTGTTGTGTCCAGTTCTGGTCGCCTCATTACAGGAAAGATGTGGAAGTGTTGGAAAAGGTGCAGAGGAGATTTACCAGGATGTTGCCTGGAATGGAGGGAAGGTCTTATGAGGAAAGGTTGAGAGAGCTAGGGCTTTTCTCTTTAGAATGACAAAGGATGAGAGGTGACTTGATAGGGGTGTACAAAATGATCAGAGGTAATAGATAGAGTGACAGCCAGAAACTTTTTCCTAGGGTGGAGGTAGCTATTACGAGGGGGCAAAGTTTTAAAGTGAGTGGAGGTATATATAGGGGCGACGTCAGAGGTAGGTTCTTCACTCAGAGAGTGGTCGGGGCGTGGAATGCATTGCCGTAGAGAGTGTTGGAGTCAGCCTCATTAGAGGCATTTAAGCAGCTATTAGATAGGTATATGGATGATAGTATAAGGTACAGGTGGAGGTTAGATAGACCTTCGGATTCGGGTAAAAGTTCGGCGCAACATCATGGGCCGAAGGGCCTGTATTGTGCTGTATGTTCTATGTTCTACGAACTCTGAATTCTCTCTACAGATGCTGCTAGAACTGAGCTTTTCCAGCAATTTCTGTTTTTGTTTGAGAATACAGATTCAGTAGGCTCACAATCTGCCATTCTCAGTTACATTGCTGTTGTTTGACAACTCTTACTTTGGCTTGGATATAATGACTTGAGCTTTTGTGATCCATACCTTCATTTCAGCATGAAAAGACAGATTGCTGGCAATGTGGATATGTGAAGCATCGCATTGTCAATGCCAGGGCACTCAGTATAACTCCAATGTTCTTCAAAACAGTGCCATGGCCTCCAAGGTATGGTTAAATATAACATTTATTATATTTACATGATTTACTTTGCTTGTGCTAAACAAAACTAACAGGCTTTGTCATAAAGATAAATACAAAACCCCAGCCCCTCAACCCTTAATCCCTCATCACAACAATTGACTTTAATACTCAGGGATAGCTGTTGATAGCTATTAACTACGTTTGGGGACATGCCTGGAGCTGCAGTGTTGCCACACATTGCTTGTAAGTCCTGATGAAGGATGATTGCTCTACCTTGCCCCACAGAGATACCTTAAAGTTGACCTTTTAGCGCCTTTGTTCTTCCTCTATAAGTTTTACTGATCAGTGCATCTGCTCAGATGTCGTTAAAATGCTACCAGCATCACCCAACCAGATAATAATTTAATCAACCTGATGGATCAGTCTGACAAAGGCCCCCACCTTAATCAGATGACTCGCTCATAAAAATAAAAGTTATAGCACCCACAAGTGGTGGCTGGGCATCGAGATTTCTCAGGTGGTTTTAACTGTGCAATCACCTTGATAAAATTGGATTAACGTCACCACCACAGCAAGTTTTGGAACAATTGTATTGAAATTCACTAACAATAGGGCAATTAGTTTATGATCTATCAGAAACATTATAACTTTCCTAAGAAGATTACTTCAATTTTTGGGTGCAATTTATACCAGGGATACACATCATAAAATATAAAAGGAGAATTATTAGTCAACTTGCCTCAATATTCGCCCAAATAAGAGTCACACTAACGTTATAAAATGGGTGATATTGAATTACCCATTATGTATCCCACCAGGTTAACTTTCCATTTACTTCAAAACTAAATTGTCTCACTACAAGATGGCACTGTTTCTTTCTCAGGCTCATTTTTAACTGATGAAATTTGTCCTTCCAGTGTAAATTTAAAATTTGATTATCTGATCATTTTTAGAATACACTGATTAAAGGCCTGTGATAACAGATGTGCAAGTTTAAGGTTTCAGATGTATTACAGATCAGGTATCTGTTAACTGAACATCAAAAAAAACCAAACAGATCTAAAAACCAAAGATCTTTTCAGAAGCAGACCAATTGAATCTGAGAAAAAAACCCTGTGGATATGCTGAGTTCAGCTCTTTTGGGATAAAAAAAACCTTGCATTTAGGTCGGTTTGGGACAAGTGAAGCTTGCCTTTTTGCAAAGGTTTGAATGCAGTTTGTCTTCAAGTTTGTTTGGGTAAAGCAATTTTTTCTCTAAAAAGGGCCTGAATAGTGAATGCAAGAGTAAAGCCTGGAAAGGGATAAAATGGGGAAAAAAATGGTTGTGACCTGGTTTACATATTGCCACAAAGATTGACAGACAGGCTCAGCTGTAGTTGTAGAACAAAAACACGGTGAACAATCAAAAACCATTGCAGTGTCTCAGTGGTGCAGGTGCCCAACCTGACTGAACTCCAGAGGAAAAAGTATGGACTAAAGGCTAGTCTGCCATAGGAAGGATATTATTAAATTGGAGAGGGCTCAGAAAAGATTTACCACAATATTGCCAGGAATGGAGGATTTGAGTTATAGGGCCAGGCTGGTCAGGGTGGGGGAGTTCAAAACAAATGGGGCATATTTTTCAGGTGAGAGGAGAAAGTTTTAAAAAGGACATGAGGACCAACTTGTTTTTACACAGAGTAGCTCGTGTGTGGAATGATCTGCTAGAGGAAGTGGTGGATGCAGCAACGGTTACAACATTTAAAAGACATTTGGATAAGTACATGGATAGGAAAGGTTTGGAGGGATATGCATCAAACGCAGGCAAGTGGGACTGGTTTAGTTTGGGAACATGGTCAGCGTGGACTAGTTAGACTGAACGGTCTGTTTCTATACAGTATGGCTCCAGGACTCTAAATGGACACAAAGGGTGATGTTTCTTTTTCATCTCCTTTCTTCCTGAGCACAGTACATGTTGCACAGTTAAATTCAAATTCTCAGCCTCCAATGCGCAGCTGTTTGAAGGCGTGTGGTCGAACTGATCTTGACAATTTGAACAGATCAGAAAAGATTGGAAAGATCTTTGAATGAAAGTTGTCTTTCCAGTGAATATTAATCCCAAAGTAGATGACAGAGTGTGAGACAAACTCAGCATCTGCTGAGAAGAGTTCCTCCTGCCTTCAAATCCAGCCTGAAAAATGAGAGAAAAGTGGGAACAGAAGGCAGTAATCAAAAGACTCATACAATTGAGTGAACACTAGACATAGCGAATTCACAGCAATTAGTCCAGGCCAAGGGCTAATGTTACACTGCACACAAAGTATTTTCTCAATGGTAAAAATATAATAATTTTATAGAAGCCAGAAGAACACCAGATGATCTGCAAAGGGATATAGATAGATTAAGTGAGTGGGCAAAAACTTGGCAGATGAAGTATGAGGGAAGATGTGAGGATAAATCATTTTAACAGGAAGAATTAAAGGAGCCCTCAAGCATGAATCACAAAAATAGCATCCAAGTTCAGGGAAGGCAAATGGAAAGTTGACTTTCATTTCAAAGTCAACGTACCATGAAAGTAGAGAGTTTTTGCTAAAACTATCCAAGGCACTAGAAAGACCACAGCTGGAATACTTTGAACAGTTTTGGGACCCTTATCTAAGGAAAGATACTCTAGCATTGGAGGTAGTTCACGAGGGTTCACTAGGCTGATACCAGGTATGAGGGACTGCCTTACGAGGACAAGTTGAGTAAGTTGAGTCTGTACTCATTGGAATTTCGAAGACCTTATGGAAACATTTGAGATTCTTAGGGGACAAGTAGGGTAGATGCAGAAAGGTTGTTTCCCTTCGTGGGAGAGTATAGGGCCAGAGGGCATATTCTCTAACTAAGGGGTTGGATATTTAAGACAGAGATGAGAAGAAATTTCTTCCGTCAGAGGGTAGTAAATCTGTGGATTTCTTTACAGCAGAGAGTTATCAACACACGGTCATTAAGTATCTTCAAGGCTGAGATAGACAATCGTTTAATCAATAAGGAAATCAACGGTTGCAGGGAAGACGGGCACAAATGTGGAGTTAAGGATTAGTTGAATGGCCTATTTCTGCTCCTATGCCTTATAGGCACAGCTACAAAATCAAAAAGGTAAAATGACAGAAAGCTTAATTTCACTTGCTAAAACTGGCAAGTCAGTGCAAGAGCTGAGCATTGGAGAGCCAAAGTGCAAATTTTCATGCTCTCAATGAGTCAGCCCACATAAGCTTGTGTTGAGCAGTCATCAACAAAATTGTATACGGTGAATGTAAATGATCAGATACATTGTCAAATTCACATCTCTACATACATCAAGAGAAGCTATGCCTTCAATGTCGGCAACTGATCAGGAAGGTGTCATCTCTTCACTTGTGCAAAGTACAGAACAACCATGGATCCCTGAGATCCACTATTCCCCAGCAACAAAAATAGATCAGCAACAGATACCAATGCAACAGTACTCACCACAGGAATGAAACTCCCTGGAGTCCCCATCCTAAAATTGAGCAGATATCAAACAGCTAATGACAACGTACACATGTACCAATAGAAAGTCTCCAAGATCTAAAGGTGATGTATGTAATTCAATCACAGAGACCAATGGAAGTGGAACTGACTGAAGTCCACATATGATAATGTTCATGAATGATAATTTTCTTTATGACAATATAGAGGGTATCTTGGATAATCTCTAACTTCAAGTGATGGTAAATGCAATTTACTTTCATGGAAAGAGGAATGATTGGAGAAACGTAAATGTACTTAGTGTACCAACTGACTTGCTAAAGTAGTTTGACTTCCAGCCTTAATCCAAATGCCTGTGTGTAGAGTTTGGACAATCAGTGAACACATATCATTGACAAGATGCTTGTTATGAGTCTGAAGCCTGCTCTCAATCTTATTAGTGTGGGCAAAAATAAAATCAGTATCCAAAACCTACACTGTAGATATATCCAAATAAGGGGTCAATATCCTGTTCGTAAGGAGTCCACTGAAGAGGCCACAGCGGAAAAAAACTGTTTAAAATACACTTTTGAAAAAGGGACCAAGAAGAAACAGAAATGTTGCCCGTTAGCCCATATTCAAAGCTGGCAGGCTACTGTCACCTCAAATAATCCACTATCCCCACAAAGCTAAACGAATCCTGGCTTCTTCACTCCCTAGTTATTAGCCACTACTATCCCCCTTACAGAATCATCTACCCCACTCTTCCTTTAAACATATATATGTGATTGCTGTTGGCACTACAGTGGCCTGACCTTCCATTGCTATCCACCGATGATGTATCTGGAGACACTTTTTCAAAGTTAACAGGTCATGAAGCTACAAGTAATAAGGTCTCATATCCTGAATCTAAGTGTGTCGCAGGTCAATTCATTCAGGTGTTGTTTGTCAGGCAAAACATCATTTTAATGTTGAAAATTCCCGAGTGTTTGCACTTATTGTGTCTTGTTTTTAATATCAATGCAGTGCCACACCAATAGCAAACATGCAATGTAAGTGGCACTTTTTTTTCTAAATATATTTGAGGTGCATCAGTAAAATCAATTCCAATGAAATTCTTTAACAAGAAAAAACATGTAAATCTTCAAAGGGTGCTAAATTAGAAATTATTTCCACAGGGCTCCACAGTCAGAAAAACTAACTCAAGTATTCAAATAATACCTTTCAGATGTCTCATACAGTTTTACAACCAATTACTGAGCATTGAATTGTAATCACTGTTTTAATATGGGTAATATCGGTAATCATAGCTGATGTCCAATTTACATGATCACCATTTTGTTGCTGTAGCCTTTATCAAATTCTGAACAGTGTAATTGAATCGTTCACTTTCTATTTTGAAGCACACTATTGATATTGTCATCAAAACAAAAAATGTTTTGAAAAATCAGTAATTATCTGATGAAAAGGGCATTGTTTTTTACCAAATTTACCACATTTTGATGCACATTCTGAATTGTTACCTGTATTACCCTTTGGCAAAAGTGGCTCTGACATTTCGAAGACACAATGATAGGTTTTGCAATCATAGATGACAAAAGAAAACAATCTTTACCTCTCCATTATGGTGTGGAAAACTTGAAGACAACTTTGAGACACTTGTGTCTACGCAAAACAAGAACAACTATGACTCAGTCAAAAATGAACTAACAACTGATTTCATGTCCAAAGGAAACTACAACATGCAAAAAAAACTTTATTATTACACTCTAAATAAGAAACAAAAAGGAAACAACAAATTTGAACACTATTGCATATGATTGAGGCAATCCCCAGTTGTACCCATTCTAAAAATGAGCAGATATCGAACAGCAATGACAACGTACACATGTACCATAACGAAGGCTGCACAATTTAAAGACCATGTTTGTAATGCAGTCACAGAGAACAATGGAAATGGAACTGACTAGAGTCTGCATTTAGTTCTGTTAATGAATGACAGTTTTCTTTGTGACCATATTTCATATCTATATATAGTAACTTTGGGTTATTTGTAACTACAAATAATAGCATGTGCAACTTCTTTATTTTCATGGAAAAAGAGGAACGATTGGAGAAACACAAATGTACTTAGTGTACTGATTGACTCGCTATAGTGGTGTGACTTCCAGCCTTACTGTTAATGCCGGTGTGTACAGTCTGGGTAACCAATAAACATATCACTGGCAGGATACTCACTGGAATCTTGGCAGGTCTTTTACTGTGATGTGGATGTGTCGGGATTGGACTAGGTCGGACAAAGTCAGAAGTCACACATGACACCCGGTTACGGTCCAACAGGTTTATTTGAAATCATAAGCTTTCAGAGCATAGCCTCTTTGTCAGGTGAAGTCAACTGACGAAGGGGCTACACTTCGAAAACCTGTCATTTCAAATAAAACTGCTGGACTATAACCTGGTGTCGTGTGACTTCTGACTAGGTCTTTTACTGGAAAACCTTTGACCTTGATTCTATTCTTGATCTCGACTGGTCTGCAAATCTTTTCTCTACTGGATGATCTTTCTTCTCTTGGATGTCTTTCACAAAAGAATATTATTTTTCTAAATCTAGTAGACTATAAATTTATCTGGGGAATGCTCAATCTCCTGGATTCCCTTCACAAAGAACCCTTCCCTGTCAACGCAGGTAGTTACCTCATAAAAATCACCCATGGGACCTTCAATCTCATAAATAATCCCGAGGAAAACAAGGTTTTTTTCCCCCCAGTATCCTGGATTTTGAGTCATGAAGCTTCTTAACTGTGTCCTGCATTTTTGGAATTTGTTCATGGAGTGTATGCAACTTATCTTCACTTTGTGAAAGCAAAAATGCTTAATGTGCTGATACACTTGCGTTGAAGTACATAAATGCTTTACTTCAACTTTTTGAGTGAGTTGGACATCTTCATTTGCCTCTGTAGATGTCTTCCTCGTGAACTAGACACCTCCTCATTGTCAGGTGTGTTACTGGAGAATTACTATTTAGCATGATCCTCTGTCACAGGTACTGATAAGTCTTCTCTGGAAGAGAAAGGATTGAAAGTTTGCTCTTAAACTTGTGTTGTCTCATTTTCTGACATCAGAGACAAATCTGCTATATCAATTTCTTCACCATACTGAAACTCCATTACAAGCTTGAGTTGGTTGTAGCGCTCATGTGTGTTCCCAACATTTGGTTTTTCTGATACACTTTACAGATGTGTGTCTTTGGACCTGTCTGTAGTGATAATAGGAGTGTTTTCCAGACTGAACAATCCTGTGTAATCATGAGATCTTTACTTGAGATCTCTAACTATGACACCACTGCTATTCAACTAGCAACACAGAAGTGTCCCTGGTGTACTCTTTCGAACACAGCTTCCTGAAAGGAAGCTGGAATAATTGGTCTCCAGTCATAAACTAGAAAGTCGTCTGTGATTTTGAAAGTGCTGTTTATGCTCAACATGTGTGTTCTTGGCCAACTCACTGGATTCGTTCTAGCCATCCTTCAACACAACACTAGTGAATTGTAGCATGGTCTTGGTCAATCTTTTGTTCTTATAGAGTCATAGCGTCATACAGCATGGAAACAGATCCTTCAGTTCAACCAGTCCACGTTGGCCATAATCCCAAACTAAACTAGTCCCACCTGCCTGCATTTGGCCCATTTCCCTCCAAACATTTCCTATTTGTGTACTTATCTAAATGTCTTTTAAATGTTGTAACTGTACCTGCATCCACCACTTCCTCTGGAAGTTCATGCAAACACAAATCAGCCTGTCAAAAAAAAAAGTGCCGCCCATGTCTTTTTAAATCTTTCTCCTCTCACCTTAAGAATAAGCCCCCTAATCTTGAAAACCCCTACCCTGGGGAAAAGATACCTGCCATTCAACTTACCTATCCCCCTCATGATTCTATAAACCTCTATAAAGTCACCCCTCAACTGCCCATGCTCCACTGAAAAAAGTCCTAGCCTATCCAGCCTCTCCTTATAACTCAAACCCTCCATTCCTGGCGACATCCTATTAAATCTTTTCTGAACCTTCCCCAGCTTAATAATATCCTTTCTATAACAGGACAACCTTTTTGTAGAATTTAGTTAGCTAGCCACTGATCCTTTGGTCGTAGCTTGACACTGATTGTGCCTAAGGCTTTTTTGTTCCACAGCACTGATATGGACTTTTGGTATCTGCTGCTTGGCTTACTCTACATGTTGGCTTGTTGTGTGTGCCTTTAGTATTTATACCTCAAAATCAATACATTCTGTTGCTCTCCAGTGATGAGGTTCTCTCAAAATATATTTAAGTGTATACATGGTTCCTGTTTCCAACTCTATTGGTACAGCTTTCTCCAATGTCAAATCTTTTTTGGACTTTAATAGGTTTGACAAAGGCTCGGTAATAAATTTCAACAACTCTTGTCTCTCAGGAATTCTGATTTCAAAGCTTCTGTCAAGTTTTGTTTGATTTTCCCTGATTCCCCAGACACAGTTCTTCTGTTAAATTTCAAGAATTGTGTTTGTTCTCAGATTAAAGTAATTGTCAAGAGCTTGAAGAACTTTTTCAACGATATGCCTTTTATATTTTAGCAATTTATAACATCAGCTATAAGTTTTGCCACTGTGAATGCTTCATTATGAATACTTGGTTAAGCTCACAATTACAGCATTAGGCTCCTGATTGGTCTGGGAACAAGGCTTGTATCAAGCTAATATTTCACTCATTTAACAGTATACCTCTGTAACAGGTACTGCAGATTCCTCATCACAGCTAACAGGGTGAAAAGTTACCAAACCCAAAGTCTGTTGACAGGCTGGCAAGAGCCAAAAAAAAACACATTATCGTTTTTTCTGCAATCACTGTTGACACTCTAAGCAGGTCACGTTCTCTTTGATGAAATAATGTCACTGTCCAAATAAAACACTTAAAACTTTGAATGCTGAAGCAGAATTGGAGCTTATTGTGTTTTTTTTTATTTAAATAATACCATTGCCCATCAGATTTCTCCTTTACAATTTCTGTAGTTATAATTTAATCACCAATTTAACGCAAGACTTGGCAGCAGCCGACTGAAAACTAAACAATGTGAAAGTGACACAAATTTATGACTGTCTCATTAGTAACATTCATTTTTGTCATCAGTAATTGAGTAACTGGACCGCAGTAATTATAGCTCATCAGCTGATTTTTTCATCTAATATCCCTCAGAAATCCCAGTTGATCTTGTTAAAAGGTAAACCTATTCAAATGTATTGCAATACTGGATGATTTCTGGAACTCAGTTATGTTGTGAACTACAGTACTGAACACTCAATCACCTTTACCGTTCCCATTTATGACTTAAACATATTGCTGGAAAGTTAAAGCGTTTTAAGAACGAAGGGCTCCACAGTTGGTTTAAAACTGAAGTATCCAAAATAGGTATACTGGATCATCTAGTGACAATATGTCCTGGCAATCTGGCCAACAAATATCCAGTCAATTCTGTAGGATTGTAACAAGGTTAGCTAAGACCTTGGAAGGGAGGATGAAACATTTCAGGAAAGCCAGCGCCAGACAAGATTCCTCTAAGCAAGACAAACAGTTTACTTCAGGGGACAAAGTTTGGTGTATGAACCACAGGAATGGCCTGGCTGGCTAAGAGGCATGGTCAACGCGAGGTCAGGTCCCATGACATACAAAGTTCAGGTAGGTGATGCAGTCCTGAACAAGCACGTGAACCATGTGAAAGCTGCAAACTTGCAAACAGGGCAGAAGTAAGACATATCCAGCCCCCGAGAATGGCCGGAAAGGCTGTCGGATGCCATGGGTTCTCCACCTCCATCTAGCGTGGAAGAAACCTCAGAATCTGATATGGACATGGCAGATGTCACAGCCTTGAAGCTTTTACCACCTGAAGAGGATGAATTTCTTCCAAGACACTCTGGCTGCAACAGATGGGCTATGGTCCAGTACACACCACCCGTATTTGAGCTGAGTCAGAGAAACTGGACCCAGCATGAAAATGCCCCAGGGGAGGCTACAAAATAATGAACAGGCCTACGTCCCCAGAATTAGAGGGGGGAGGGATGTAGCAATTGTAATGAGGTCAGCCAGTTGGATGTCATAGAATGTGAGTTCCCTGATTGGGGCTGTTAACCTGGTCCAATCAGGAAGCTCTGGCTGATGGATATAAACAGGAACGTCAGAGGTTCTGCTCACAGAGAAGGTTCTGAGGAAACTGGACCAGTGTCAAGTACTGTGCATTGGTAAATAAAGGGTGACTCAGTGACAGGATACCGGCCTCTGTGGAGTTATTTCAAATTCCATTATTTTTGCACTTATATTTTCTGTCCTGTTATTGCCCTATTTAAATGTTCAGAACAGGTAGATCCCTGCACTATGAAGTTAACATCTCACTGTATGGATAAATCCAAATTTGTTAGTAATCACATTTAAAGCAGAATGATTGTAATATTCATCTCGATTCTACCTGGGCTTTGAAGTGCCTGCACACCTAAGTGACAAACAAAGAAATTCATGTTGAAACAATCTCTTGCTCAAACTGGATAAACAATGTCAGAAGTCACACAACACCAGATTAAAGTCCAACAGGTTTATTTGAAATTGCAAGCTTTTGGAGTAAAGCCCCTTCCTAATGCACACTGGGGCTACACTGGAGTTGTGTGACTTCTGACTTTGTCCACCGCAGCCCAACACCAGCACCTTCACATCAAGAATAAACAAGCATTAAAGGTGACAATTTATCTGACCAACCTCCCTCATGTTAACAGTTTCGCTGTGCAGGTAAATTTTACAATCAACTGCTTTCTGTACTCGTGAACGTATGACACTAACTTCTACCGCATTAACCTCGTTTACAGAATCACTCCAAAATGAGACAACAGAAGCTGACAGCTAAGATTAGCAATATTTGTGCAACATCAATACCATCACGGGCTCTTAAAGGTTCTTCTTTTTCTGACTTTAAAATGTCAACATGACACAAAATGGCACTTTTATAATGAGCAAACATGTCACTTACATGGGACAAAATAATTCTATCTTGGAAGCAATAATTTCCACATTGCACAAGATCCAGGTACTCACAGAGTTAAGAGGAACTACTTTCGCCCCGTGTACATAACAAAATATGAAATGAGAAAAAAGGCACATGACAATAATGTCTTTGCTTCTGTAAACTATATTAGCACATTGTAAACTTCGCAACTCAATTATGGATTTTTATTGTCATAGATAGGGTTCGTGTCGTAGGCATATGTAATTAATGTAGTGTAACTGCATTAAACAGTAACATTGTTTATCTTCACAGATGCTGTATGAAGAAGGACTTTTGAACCGGTCAGCAATTATGGGGTTAAAATGATTCTTGGATGCTAAGATTTCAATGTGCAAAAGTAGCTTTGCTGCAAAAGTGAGTCACACTTTTATAACAAACACACCTCCTGAGGGCATCCTGCTGAATGACGATTGGAGCTCGACACCTGGTTTGATCCAGGAGGTGTATTCTAGACAGACACTCAATGATGTTCTTTCTACAACTGAAAACAATACATTCCATTAAGGGAAGGCAATCCTGATCTACAAGTAAAAGACTTTCTCTACTATGGAAGGGATGAACGGATGTGGTCTGGAGCCATTTGAGTGTGGCAATGGCCTCCTCCATTTATTAATTACATTGCATAATAAGAACATATGAAATAGGAACAGGTTAGCCTTTTGGCTCCTCGAGCATAATGTTAGCTATCCTGCGTCATTGTTACAATATCTGAAATTGCAGTCCTTCTTAATAGCGTCAGTCCAGTTGAGGCAGCATTGTGACTGTAACACAATCACAATACTATATAAACTGCTTGAAACTCTGGAGAGGCCTGCTGGTGTGACCAATACAAGGTTGTCTCAGCACTAATACAAATAAAAACTGCTTGAAGTGTCGACTGAAGACCTGATATCAAGTGTTAATTTCAAATATTCCACAACACTGTATTAAAGGCAAACTGCTTTGAATGCTGAACATTTCAGACAAACACTGCGAATGCTGGAATAATTCAGCAGGTCTGGCAGTATCCATCAAGACAGAAACAGAGTTCACGTTTCAAACTTGGTATGACTTCTTCAGAATGGAGTTTCCCCTCCCCACTACTTACCTGACACCGTAAGCCCATTCGTCTAGCATCCTACCCCTAGCACCCTACTAATCTGGTACCCTACCCCTAGTCATCTAGCATCCACCCTGACACCCTACCTCTACCCAGCTGGCACCCTATTTGACTGGCATCCTTTAATCAAAATCAAATTTAAGTTTCAGGTAGCTGACTTGTGAAAAGGGGGTGCAGTTTGCCTTCTTATGATTCTGCTATGAAACAAGTGTCAGAATGGAAGTACAGCTCTGCACTTCTAAGGCAGCCCCAGCAAAAGCTCCTCTCAGAAATGTAGAGCTCCCTCATGTCATTAAAAAAAGGGTTGAAGTGGCAATCAGATAATCCAGCCCAATAATTCTGTTCCTCTTTCCACAGATCCTGCCTGATCTGTTGAATATTTTCTGCTTCATATCAGATTTCAAGCTTCCATGTGGAATCCAATGCCTTGTATTATTTTGTACTACACCCTTTATCTCCCATAAATGCTCGTATAGCCTTCACACAATTTTTCTGTCAGATCCAATGAAAAAAATCCACGACTATGAGTAAAATATAACATTATTTCTCAGCAAATTTATACACAAGATCTGAATGCCTTTCCTTGGTTATTACAATTGCACAACAGGCATTAGTACCTGAAGTTAAACTGCTAAGCCAATTTTAATGTTTGAATATGAACCGAAGTTTTAGGGATTTTCTATCTGGTCTGACTTGTTGATGTAAACATTAGAATCTTGGACTAGTTAGATTTCGGCATCTAAATTGCATTGAAGGACAAGAGGCTCAGACCTAACATATCATCATCAATTGGTTTGTAAATGATATAAATGTCACGATGAAGACCAGTACAAAAAAGTTCAATCATTAATATAACCAGTATATTCTCTGGACTTTTGTACAGTACTGCATGTCCTAAGAGTTCAGAAACAAATGCAATTTTCTCCTGTATTATAAAAGCATCACAATTAATGCCACAACACTACTTCTATTAAGGTATATGGTTAGATCCTATCAATATCAGATTTTGGAAGTTGAAACACACTAAATCCATACTTACCTTGCCAATAAGAAACTAATTTAACAGAGAAATTCTGAGTCTTAGAACGTGGAAACAAACTCTGCAGCCCAGCTCGTCCATGCCGACCAGATTTCCTAAACTGAACTAGTCACATTTGCCTGCATTTGGGCCATATCCCTCTCAACTTTTTCTATCGATGTACCTGTCCAAATGTCTTTTAAATGTTATTGCATCCACTGCTACCACTTTCTCTGGCAGCTCGTTCCATACACTCTCCATCCTGTGTGTGAAAGAGTTGGCCCTTGGGTCTCTTAAATCTTTCCCGTCTCACCGTAAACCTATGCCCTCTAGTTCAGTTTCCCCTACCCTAGGGGAGAAAGCGTTCAAAAGAGGCTGGAGGAGTGCATTGTCACTCATCCTCTACCAAATAGATCTCCCTGAACTCAGAGATAGTAGGAACTGCAGATGCTGGAGAATCTGAGATAACAAGATGTAGAGTTGGATGAACACAGCAGGCCAAGCAGCATCAGAGGAGCAGGAAGGCTGA
>JAHRHZ010000223.1:20062674-20182121 GCA_024137785.1 Ginglymostoma cirratum
CCTGCTCCTCTGATGCTGCTTGGCCTGCTGTGTTCATCCAGCTCTACGCCTTGTTATCTCTCTGAACTCATCTTTCTTCTCAGAAATGACAGAGATCAGCTGGGTGGCTTGTTCTAAGTAAATTCTCCTCCAACCCAACTTTTTCTTATAGGCTTTCCTCCAGGTCAACGAGATAAAAGAGGAACCTTTCCAAGCCCATCGCTGTTCAAAAACCAGCCTGTGCGGTATGTACAATGAAGTAGGCAGTTATTATCAGTCACTGGATTTTATTCAAACAAGACTTTCTAGAAATCACATTCACAGTGAACTTTCAATGACCTCTTTTAAAAGAAACCATTTCACAAAGCTCGAAACCAATTATTTTTCTCTCACAATCCTTCAAAACTTTCAAGCAAAATCAAATATAAAGTGTCCTCATAGCAGCATGTTTGAACTGGAGGAAGTAAAGATTTTTTTTGTTTTGCTGGTTTCAATTCTAAATTTACAATTACACTGCAGCTCTCTGTTTTACCTTGTATTCTCTTAAATATGCTGAACTGTTAGGAGATCCAGGTCATTGTGCAACAGCTGGTTGCTGCAAGTTACATAGTGGTTGGCTGTAAGGGAGTTTTGCCGTCTGCAAATAGTTTTAAAGTGTGGGAGCTATGTCCAACGGTGTCTGATTATTCCTAGCATCAAAAGCATTGAAAATTAAGTTTATAAAATCCCAAACAGGATGAGACCTGAGCACATTTAAAATGCAGCTTGACAGCACAGTGGACTTGTATTTCTTGCGAAATGTATGGAAGATAGTCCTTAGGAAATGTGCTCAGAAATCAGATCATGATATGGCTGCTAGTTTAAATGGCATCTTCACATTAATGAGTACCTTCAAACCACCTTGGGTGTAACACTCATAAAACAGTACAACAACACCTTTAAGAGTTTCTACTGTATTTGTGCTGAAGACAAATACAGTAAACCCAACTGAATGACCAATTCTAATAGCCTTTGTGTGCATATTTAACTACATTCTGCTCCAATGTTTTATTGCACTGTAAATTGAAAATAAATATATTTAATCTTGTAAACGCTTTGACACAGCATTTTATTTATGTCGGAGTCCTTACGTGAAGGTCAAACCTGTACAAATTCTGATATACAGTTTACTGTAATGGAAGCAATTGTTAATTCTAGGTCATACAATGTGTGCAAGGGTGAGTAACAAATACAGCTGCTAGATCCACTTACAGAAACTGTTATACAAATACTGAAAGGTAAAATGATGCTTTGAAACTCATGTTTATCACTGATTTAATTTGCATATATCAATCCAAACATTTTGTGTAAATGAAGGAGGGTCTAGACCCGAAACGTCAGCTTTCCTGCTCCTCTGATGCTGCTTGGCCTGCTGTGTTCAGCTCACACCTTGTTATCTCATTTTGTGTAAATTCTGCCTTTTTACTGTGAGGGTAAACTAAAATCCATTATTCTGATTCATTTATGTCCAAGCTATTAAGCTCAATTTTTACATCAGTATATGCAATATAAACTTTTTTTCTTATTAGAAACAGCAATGGTTAATTGATATTATTGTGGTGTTATCAATTATAAATGTTCTAGCTATTCCACATCCAAAGATTTTGTAAATGTGAAACATCATAACAGCTCCCTAGACAGGGAAGAAGGTAAATTTAGAAAGTAAAACACTGGAGAATGAGAAAGTAAGAACAGATCGATAAAATAATTAAAGCCAAAAGCAAAGGGCGCCTTCAACAGAAACGGAGAAAGCTAGGTGGAACCATAATTTCAGAGGAAAGGGCAAAGAGCTAAAATTAAGATAATATTGTCAATAAATTGGATGGGCAATTGTTTTCCTTATGTCCAAGTCCGCCCAGAGAACGAACTTTGTAAGAAAACAAACAAAACAGTAAATATATTAAAGGAAAACGATTCAATAATTAAAAACATAAACAAACGCGATAAAAGGAAGACGAGTGAAACAAACGAAAAACGAGAAAAAAAGTGAAAGAACACAGCGTACAGACATCACCGAATCTACAGTTCCGACAGCTCCATGTATCCTCACTCTTTTCCCTTAGTTTTTAAAGTGTTCTATTCTAAAGGAAACGATTTCAAAACAAAAAGGAAGATTAAATTGGGTGGTGTGGACGCACGGTTACTTTTAAAATGCTCACAAACTGATCGAGACGATCTCCTTTGTTGCACGAATTAACCGCATGGAGGAAGAAACAAGCGAGTTTATCGAAGGAGGTGAGGGAAGAGAAAGCTGGTCTCTGTGTGGGGTTAGCTGCCCTTACCTGTAATTAGGATGGCCTTGTCCTGGACAGCGAGCAGCTCGCTGGCCGGCAGCGTGCAGTAACTGAGCAGACAGGCCAGGGAGAAGAGGCAGAGGCCGGGGGAGCCAGGCAGCGCCACGAAGCACACCAACTCTCCGAGCAGGAGCAGCAGCAAGCTGAGGGCAGCCCGCACTCCCATCCGCAGCTCCTGCCTCAGGAGGCGGCGGATTACCGCGGCGCCCAGCACCGCCGTCAACCCCGCGTACAGCAGGGACAAGGGCAGCTCGGGGTCGGCACTCGCCTGGTCCATGCGCTCGCTGTCTCTTCTCCCCAGCTCCCCTTCTCCTCCTTCAGCTCAACGAGACTCCTCCTTCCCTGCCCTCCATCCACTCTCATCTCAGGATGGGATGGGTAGGTGGAGGGAGGGAGGAGAGACGTACCACTACAAGGTTAGACAACTATTCCCAACCCACAGCCATCTGTTTCAGTTTGATGGACGGCCCGAAGCTTAGAAACTTTTCGCACGCGTCTTTTCAAGAAATCTCTCCTCTCAGCGGGAACACGGGGAGAGTAGAGAATCGTCTGAGTTTGGGATTGGAGTGGCTTTACTCAGTCTTCATTTCTCCAGAGTACTGCCCCATACACGAAAGCGTCAAGTTGTGAGGACAGAGATAACAAGGGGTAGAGCTGGATGAACACAGCAGGCCAGGCAGCATCAGAGGAGCAGGAAAGCTGACGTTTCACGCCTAGACTCTTCTTCAGAAATGGGGAGGGGAAAGAGGGATCTGAAATAAATAGGGAGAGAGGGGGAGGCGGATAGAAAATGAATAGAGGAGAAGATAGGTGGAGAGGAGACAGACAGGTCAAAGAGGCGGGGATGGAGCCAGTAGAGGTGAGTGTAGGTGGGGAGGTAGGGCAGAGATAGGTCAGTCCAGGGAGGACGGACAGGTCAAGGGGGCGGGATGAGGTTAGTAGGTAGGAAATGGGGGTGCGGCTGAGGTGGAAGGAGGGGATAGGTGGGAGGAAGAACAGGTTAGGGAGGGGGGACGAGATGGGCTGGTTTTGGGATGCGGTTGGGGGAGGGGAGATTTTGAAGCTTGTGAAGTCCACATTGATACCATTGGGCTGCAGGGTTCCCAAGCGGAATATGAGTTGCTGTTCCTGCAACCTTCGGGTGGCATCGTTGTGGCACTGCAGGAGGCCCAGGATGGACATGTCATCTGAGGATTGGGAGGGGGAGTTGAAATGGTTCGCGACTGGCAGCCCAGTTCGTCCCCGCCTCCCTAACCTGTTCTTCCTCCCACCTATCCCCGCCTCCCACCTCAAGCCGCACCCCCATTTCCTACCTACTAACCTCATTCCGCTCCCTTGACCTGTCCGACCTCCCTGGACTGACCTATCTCTCCGACCTCCCTGGACTGACCTATCTCTGCCCTACCTCCCCACCTGCACTCACCTTTACTGGCTCCATCCCCGCCTCTTTGACTTGTCTGTCTCCTCTCCACCTATCTTCTCCTCTTTCCATCTTCTCTCCGCCTCCCCCTCTCTCCCTATGTATTTCAGAACGCCCTTCCCCTCCCCCATTTCTGATGAAGGGTCTACGCCCGAAACGTCAGCCTTCCTGCTCCTGTGATGCTGCTTGGAAAGCTGACGTTTCGAGTCAGGACCCTTCAGAAAATTTTTCTGAAGAAGGGTCCAGAATCCTCCAGAAGGTGTTTTACATCTTCCTCATGATGTTCATCAATGATTTTAAAGTGGGGACCAAATTAATATTTCCAAATTTAAACCAATCACTATTCACTGCACATCTATTCTTCCTACCAAAGTGAATAACCTCACATTTTTCAGAATTATATCTGCCATATTCTTGCCTAATTACCAAGCCTGTCAAAATCCTCCAGAAGGTGTTTTACATCTTCCTCACAACACACTTTTGTAACATCAGCAAATTTGGAAATATTACATTTGGTCCCCACTTTCAAATCATTGATGAACATTGTGAGTAGCTGGGTTCCAAGTACTGATCCTTCTGGTTCCCCACTAGTCACATTCTGCTAACATGAGAATGACCCATTTATTCCTACTATCTGTTTTCTGTCTGTTTGCCAATCCTTGTTCATGCCAGTACATCACCTCGTATACCATAGCTTGAATTTTGCTAACCAACCTCCTGTGAGGGACTTTATCAAAAGCCTTTTGAAAATCTATTAACCGCCCTATATCAACTTTGCTAGTAATATCTTCACAAACTGCAATATTATACATTACAGGAGAAAAGATGGCTCTTTTGGCAATTTGACACTGATTGGCCAAGGCTTTGCCATGGAGAAAGCAATGGGAACTGTACACTCCCCAAGGTCACAGGTAGTTCATGAAAAGGTGCAAGGCTTGACCATATTATTTTTGTTTGCAGAGAAGGGGGTCCTGCACATGAATGCATGTTACTCTAGCATAAATTGGTTGTTATTATATCTACTAGCACCCTCCAGATCATTAAGCAAGTGTTGCTCAATCACTGAACCATATCTAACTGGAGATGCTTTGTGTGGGGTTTTGCAGGCACATTTGGTTGAGTATGATCTGTACTTTTGTCTTTTTCAAACAACCAAAGGACCACACTGTTCGATTTGATCAGTCAGTCTTTAAAATATACATCCTACATACCAAGCATCGCACTGGTACTGAATTTCATACATTACTTTGAGTGGTAGACAAACTATATTTTTGGAAGAATTAACAAAGGGATTGCCAATTCATTTTAGCTGAAATACATCATTTAATTAGATTGATTTTTAAGCATGACAGAAATATTCCCAGCTGACTCAAGTTAAATGTTACTTGCCCTTTCAAATCATAATGTCAAATCTTCCCAAAATGACTGTTCTATTAAAATATAAAGTCTTGGATGTTTGCTAGTTTCATATTTACTCTCTTTCTTTGATGTATTGTGTAGACTTTACATTAAGGTTACAATGAACATTGAACGTTGGTGGAATTTCAACAGCCCATCTCAGCATTAGATTGCCTATGTTTGTGCCTAAGACTTATGTCAATGTGTGCACACATAAAATATACACTGACTTCAAAATTTCTAAATACATGTAGTTATATTTGTATAATTGTCTCACGTAATAAACTTTAACACACATCAATTAGTATAGTAGGTTCATAAAATATCTGAATGTTTATATATATTGGCATAAAGATATATATTCACTTGACACACACACACACACACAATATATATTTTCATAAGTATAACTTACCAACAGTCTGAAATAATTTCAATCACTTCCGGCTTTTAAGACTGAAGCAAAGGTCAAATTTTCTTAACAGAGTCCAAAATATTTTCATTTCTCTTTGGACTTTGCCAAGAATAGTGTGTAAGTTTTTTTTAGCTTGTCTCTTGAGAAAATAAACTTTTAAAATGTTGCACTTATTGTGTGAGTTGGCAAGATATATGGCGAAGCATCATTTTTGAACTTTGAACACAAATGTTTTTCTACATTTTCTTAACTTATCAAATAGCAGAGATAAGAAATTTAAACCAATCAATATTATCAAAATCTACAAGTTACTTGTGTAGAAAGTGCAAATCATAAGAAAGATGACAAGTGCTTGGCAGTTCAATGATGTCAGGTCAGAAGATTAAGTTGTTACTTAAGTCGTAATGAGTTGTTTCAGCACTTGGGAATAGGTAAAATATCGTTGAAGTTATGTGATAAATTGATTGTAAATATAATTACAACTTCCTCAATTCCATTTAAAGAAGAAGTTATTTTATATCATGGCTTTGAATTTCAACAAATGAATGTAATTAAAGCCTTCCTGGAGTCCAGATCTATTTGTCTTAATGCAATATTTTAACTATTGAGCATAACAAACATATTTTGTACTCAATGGATCTATTTTGGATGATTCATTCCTCCAATTAGTTTGATTTATGATCAAAATATTCATGTAGTATTAATCATACAAAATTTCTTCCCAGATATTTATGACTTTGTTACTGGAGTCATCCGGAGTTCCAATCATAGTTTGAATCTTGTGATGGGGTTATGCTGAAGCTGTGTGAATTTAGTGTATATACCATTGTGAAGGGGGCTTTCAGATGGGAAAAAAGAACCTGAATTTGAATGGTACCTTTCACATTCAGGATGTGCCAAAGTCTTTCACTTTTGAAGTGTTATGTAGGAGAAAAATAAATCTGTTGGACTATAACTGGTGTCGTGTGATTTTTGACCAAGGAGAAAAAAGGTAGAGTACAATGTATATATTTTTGGATTAGCTCAAAGTGGATGGGGGTTGAATCTGCAACAGTGATCACCCAATTAAAATATTTATTCATAAATTGTAGGCAATGAGAATCTATTGCTTCAGAGTAAAGCATGTACTAGTCTATCAAGCTGCTTTTCTTAATTATGTCATCATTTGAGGCCCCATTATTGTGAAGATTTTAATTAACTACTGAAAGACCGTATATAAAATGGGCAACCTGTCAGTTATAATCATGACAATGGACAGTAACAGTTTAAAATAGTGATATGTCAAAAGCAATGGCAAACTAATAAATAAGTAACATCACAGAAAAAATGACTTCTATGATTTCTAGTGATTATAAAATAATATTAAGGTACATTTTTGTATTTGTGACCTGATAGTAGTGGGAGATTTAGCCATCATTGTAGTGATGTCAATGTGAATACATGCCAAACAATGCAAATGGATCTAAGGTCAATATTCTTCAAATATGATGTCAGTTGATGAAGGAAGACAGAGCAAGAGGCAAATAACAAGAAAATAAAAATTGAGCAGAAACACTATATAAAGCATTTCTTTTGCTATGAAAGAGTAGATAATTGCATGAACATATTCACAACATTTATATGACGTGATTATTTTTCATAAATATGGCAACCTCTGAAAATTTCAATTAACATGACATGATTTTCTTTGCTGCTCAAATAAGGAAAACAACACTCAAATATTTACTTAAAATCTAAAAATATGTTTCCACATCATTTGAAATGTTCTTATTGTGCAAAAGGGAGTGCACAGTTGTAATTTGCAAATTACTGCTGAACTGCAGTTTGCCGGGAATGTACTAGTAATCTAGGCTAGAAATTGTCTTCAGCTGTTTTTACGGGATCTTTGGGAACCCTTTTCTATAATTATGTAGGTGTCAAAAGGGCAAGTGTTTACAAACCTAAATAAAAACCATGTTAATACAGAATATGCTATATATATCTACAAGGATCAAGTGTCTACAGTTGCAGTAACATTTGAAATATTCCATTAAACATTCTGCAAATGTTCACCATCTTCTAATTGGAACTGATGAAACAACATGCGTATTTTGTATCAAATCTACTTGGTTCTGATTTTCTAATGAACAGGTGTCAGATATGATTTTCTGGCAGATGTTTGTTCAACCAAGCATTCTCTCAGCAGTGTACAGTTATATAGTAGTAGTCTTTTCAATGTTTTTGACTTGTGTTTGAGGCCAAGTTGTTGGAAAGTCAACGTGTTCTCTGTTAATTAACATATAATTTCCCTTTCAAGTTATGTTGACTGGAGAATCATGCTTATGTAAATTATGAGCAAGATCATTTGAAAATAGTAACACTGTATGGAAGTGGTTACTGAGTACATTATATTCCTTACAGGGCCATAGAAATTTCTACATGAAAAGTTGTCAAGAATCATCTAGTTCTCCTTCTATCAACTTAGTAGTCTCATGTTACACCAGTAATAAAGTTGTTCAGTAATCATGGCACTTAATCTCATAACATTCAACAGAGATGATCCGACAGAAACTCTAATGTAAATAACTTAAGTCCAAAGTTGGTTGTACTTCCTGAACATAGTACATTTACTATATGTCATGACTCAATGTTGTATTGTTATTATATGACCTGCTGTTGTGAAAGAAGTTACTTGCGGTGAGTATCCTGAAATCACCCAATAACATTAGAGAGCAAATTCTTTCCAAGACATTATGCTGTTTTTGCAGCTTATCTTTTACGTTGTCTCCACCTGTCCTGACGCCCTGAGCTCTTCATCTGTCTCACTAAATAATAGATGAAAGGTATCTGTATCTGGACTGTCTTTTAGTATCAATATAGATTGCTGTAGATCTTGCTTTGTACTCTGATGAATGGGGTTTTCCAATGATAGCAACTGATTTGTGGCCCTATACAGTACATGGAACAATATTAATGCCGGCACACAGTTTTAGCAATATGTTTTTCTGTTTATAGTGTATGAAACATGAGCACAGAACATATGGAAATATTTATGTATATAGCACAGTAGCATCTTAGTCTTTGGTACATCAAATAAGTGTAAGTTTTAAAAGTGCTGACACCATGTTTTACTTAAGTATATCTAGGTTTTACTTTCATATGTTGAAGTAATTTCCTTCCACGCTGCCCTTATAAGTGAAAAATGTGTGTTCCAGGCACCCTGAGTGACCTACTGGGGCTACAGAGTCAACAAGACCAGATTACACCCACTGTAAGATAAGTGATGGAGGTCAAAGATGCCCTGGCTCCCATTCCTGTACTGGAGCTTAGGTCCTTCCTTGACCAGGTGAATTATTATGGAAAGTTCCTGGCCCCCATCCTGGCACCATTATACCTGCTACTGAAAAAGGATCAGCCTTGGAAATGGTCTCATTGCGAAGATGTAGCCTTTGGGGAAGTGTAGAAGCAGTTATCATCGTCTAAGATGTTGGTACACTATGATCCCGAGTGAGATCTGGTGCAATGCCTCCCTGTATGATATTTGTTCATAAATGGCCCAATGGAGAGGAATGCCCAACAGTGTATGCTTCCTGGACTTTAGCTGATGCAGAGTGCAAATACGCCCAGATAGAGAAAGAAGGTTTGGCGATTATCTTTAGTGTGAGATAGTTCCACCAATACCTTTATGGGCATACATTTATAATTCTAACAGACCACAAACTTCTGCTGGGGCTAATCAAAGAGGACATGGTCATGCTGTCCATTGCTTCAGGTTAGATTCAACGGTGGGCTCTCATCTAAGTGCATACAATTACAAATTGGAACACCGACCGAGAGGTCAAGTAGCAAATGCAAATGCTTTGAGCCGCCTCCCAGCAGTGGTGCCACCACTGAAAGGATTCATTCTGATTTTAAACTTTGTGGACACCCTGCTGATCACCGCTGACAATATCAGACTGTAGGTGAAAAAAGATCAAGTAGTGGCAATACTAAAACAGTTGGTGGTGATAGGTGAAACAAAAGGGCCATCACAACCAGAATTGAAATATTTCTGGTCTTGCTGAGACCAGATCACTGTACATAATGGCATTTTATAATGAGGAGCAAGAGTGATTATTCCAAGCAAAGGTTGCTGCCTGATGCTAGCTGAACGCTGCCAGGGTCACCCAGGGGTCTCCAAAATGAAGATGTCGTCAAGATATTAGGTCTAGTGTCCAGGATTGGATGCAGACATAACTGCATTGGTGGGACAGCACCCAGAGTGCCAACAAGGGCAAAAATTAAAGCCAGCAGCTCCCCCATATTCATGGGAATGATCGGGTAAACCCTGTACTTGGCTACATGTCGACGATGTCGGCCCTTTTATGGGCTCAACATTCTTAGCCATTGTGGACTCCTACTCAAAGTGGTTGGATGTGCATAGAGTTCGTTCGTCAATCATGGGAACGATGACAGAAAATCTGCGAGCATCTTTTGCAATACATGGTCTCCTGAAAGTGTTGGTTACAGACAATGGATCATCATTTAACAGCAGGGAATTTGAGTATTTCCTAAAGTCAAATGGCATTCAGCATATAAGGACAGCTCCATACTATCTATCGTCCAATGGTCTTGTCAGAAAGAGCAGTCCAAACTTTGAAGGCAGGCTTAAAGAAAGAGCCTACAGCTTCACTCAATACATAATTGTCCCAGTTCCTATTTAATCATTGGACCACCCCTCGTGCAACTACTGGGCTAGCTCCAGCAGAGTTGTTAATGGGGAGAAGACACCGCACCAGGTTAACTCTGATCTTCCTGGACCTGGTGCGGGGTGGGGAGGGTGAAACAGCATCAGGGACACCAACGCCACTAAGCAAGCAAGACAGTTTGCTTCAGGCAATGAAGTTAGGTGCCAAAACCACAGAAATGGCCCTGCCTGGGTAAACAGCATGGTCAACACGAGGCCAGGTTCCAGGGCTTACAAGGTTTGGGTAGGTGAGGTGGTCCTGAACTAGCATGTAGACCACATGAAAGCTGAAAACTTTCAAACAGGGCGTGAGTACAACATGCCCGGCCCCTCAGAACAGCTGGAAATGCTGTCAGAGCCCATGGGTTCTCCCCCACCATCTAGCATCAAAGAAACCTCGGCTCTGAGATGGATACAGCAGGTGACGCAGCCTCGACACCTTTACCATCTGAAAAAGAGGATGAATTCCTTCTGAGACACTCCAGGCGCAAGAGGCGGGCTATGGTCTGGTATACGCCATTCATATCCGAGCTGAATTGGAGGAGCCAGACCTGGTGCGAAAATGTCCCCAGGACAGGTTACAAGAAAAGGAGCAGAGCTTCGTCTCTGGGTATAGAAGGGGAGGGATATAGTAATTATAGTGGGGTTGTTAATCTGGTCCAAACTGTCAGCCAGGGGTCCCTGATAAGAACAGGAGTGTCAGACACTCTGTTCCCTCTGAGAGCTTGCTCTGAGGGAGCTGGACCAATGTTAAGGTCATTTCACGCGTAAATAAAGGGCAACTTGGTCACAACATCCTGGTTTTTGTGGAGTTATCTCAGAGGTGCGAACCCTACACCCCAGAGTCCTAAAGGAGACAGCTGAAGAGATAGTGGAAACGTTCGTGGCGATCATTCAGTAATCAGTAGAGTCAGGGAGGGTCTCAGAGGACTGGAAAATTGCTAACGTGACACCCCTATTTAAAAAGGGAGAAAGGCAAAAGACTGAAGGCTGCTTAACCTAACCTCGGTCGTGGGTAAGATTTGGAATCCATTGTGAAGTTGAGATTTCCGAATACTTGGAATTGTATGGTCAAATAGGGCAAAATCAGCTTTCATCAAGGGGAGGTCATGCTTGACAAATCTGCTAGAATTCTTTTAGGAAGTAACAAGCGGGTTAGACCAAGGAGATTCAATGGATGTTAACTACCTGGACTTCCAGAAGGCTTTTGACAAGGTGCCGCACAGGACGCTGCTTAATAAGGGCCCCTGGTGTTAGAGGCAAGGTGCTAGCATGGATAGAAGATTGACTCTCTGACAGAAAGCAGAGAGTGGCGATAAGAGTCCTTCTCAGGATGGTGTTCCACAAGGGTCAGTGTTGGGACCACAACTTTTCACTTTATACATTAATGATCTAGATGAAGGAACTGAGGGCATTCTGGCTAAGTTTGTAGATGATGCAAAGGTAGAGGGACAGGTAGTATTGAGCAGATGGGGAAGCTGCAGAAGGACAAGTTAGGAGAGTGGGCAAAGAAGTGACAGATGGAATACAACGTGGGAATGTGTGAGGTCATGCACATTGGTAAGAAGAATAGAGGCATAGACTATTTTCTAAATGGGTAGAAGATCCAGAAATCTAAAGTGCAAAGAGACTTGGGAGTTCCAGTCCAGGATTCTCTCAAGGTAAACTTGCAGGTTGAGTCAGTAGTTAGGAAGGCAAATACAATTTCAGCATTTATTTTGAGAGGACTTGAATACAAAAGCAGGGATATACTTCTGAGGGTCTATAAGGCCCTAGTCAAGCCACATTTGGAGTATTGTGCACAGTTTTGGGCCCCATATCTCAGGACAGATGTAGTGGCTCTGGAGCGGGTTCAGAGAAGGTTCATGAGAATGATCCCAGGAATGAAAATCTTAATATATGAGGAATGTTTGAGGACTCTGGATCTATACTCAATGGAGTTTAGAAGGATGACTGAGTAATCTAATTGAAACTTACAGAATACTGAATGGCCTGGACAGGGTGAATGTTGGGACGATGTTTCCATTGGTAGGAGAGACTAGGGCCCAAGGGCTCAGCCTTAGAGTAAAGGGAAGACCTTTTAGAGATAAGGAGGAGAGTGGTGAATCTATGGAACTCACTGCCTCAGAAGCTGTGGAGGCCAGGTGATTGAGTATATTTAAGATGGAGATAGATTCTTGATTGTCAAGGGAATCAAGGGTTATGGGGAGGAAGTGGGAGACAATAGACAATAGACAATGGGTGCAGGAGTAGGCCATTCGGCCCTTCGAGCCAGCACCACCATTCATTATGATCATGGCTGATCATCCACAATCAGTATCCTGTTCCTGCCTTATCCCCATAACCCTTGATTCCATTATCTATAAGAGCTCTATCCATCTCTTTCTTGAAAGTATCCAGAAACTTGGCCTCCACTGCCTTCTGGGGCAGAGCATTCCATATATCCACCACTCTCTGGGTGAAGAAGTTTTTCCTCAACTCTGTTCTAAATGGCCTACCCCTTATTTTTAAACTGTGTCCTCTGGTTCTGGACTCACCCATCAGCGGAAACGTGCTCCCTGCCTCCAGAGTGTCCAATCCCTTAATAATCTTATACGTCTCAATCAGATCCCCTCTCATCCTTCTAAACTCAAGTGTATACAAGCCCAGTCGCTCCAATCTTTCAACATATGATAGTCCCACCGTTCCGGGAATTAACCTCGTGAACCTACGCTGCACTCCCTCAATAGCAAGAATGTCCTTCCTCAAATTTGGAGACCAAAACTGCACACAATACTCCAGGTGCGGTCTCACCAGGGCCCTGTACAGCTGCAGAAGGACCTCTTTGCTCCTATATTCAATTCCTCTTGTTATGAAGGCCAGCATGCCATTAGCTTTCTTCACTGCCTGCTGTACCTGCATGCTTGCTTTCATTGACTGATGTACAAGAACACCTAGATCTCATTGTACTTCCCCTTTACCTAACTTGACTCCATTTAGATAGTAATCTGCCTTCCTGTTCTTGCCACCAAAGTGGATAACCTCACATTTGTCCACATTAAACTGCATCTGCCATGCATCCGTCCACTCACCTAGCCTGTCCAAGTCACCCTGTATTCTCATAACATCCTCCTCACATTTCACACTGCCACCCAGCTTTGTGTCATCAGCAAATTTGCTAATATTACTTTTAATGCCTTCATCTATATCATTAATGTATGTTGTAAACAGCTGTGGTCCCAGCACCAAACCTTGCGGTACCCCACTGGTCACCGCCTGCCATTCCGAAGGGATCCGTTTATCACTACTCTTTGCTTCCTGTCAGCCAGGCAATTTTCAATCCAAGCCAGTATTTTGCCCCAATACCATGTGCCCTAATTTTGCTCACTAATCTCCTATGTGGGACTTTATCAAAGGCTTTCTGAAAGTCCAGGTACACTACATCCACTGGCTCTCCCTTGTCCATCTTCATAGTTACATCCTCAAAAAATTCCAGAAGATTAGTCAAGCACGATTTCCCCTTCGAACATCCATGCTGACCCTGATCTATCCTGTTACTGCTATCCAAATGAGTCGTAATTTCATCTTTTATAATTGACTCCAGCATCTTTCCCACCACTGACGTCAGGCTAACCGGTCTATAGTTCCCTGTTTTCTCTCTCCCTCCTTTCTTGAAAAGTGGGACAACATTAGCCACCCTCCAATCCGCAGGAACTGATCCTGAATCTATAGAACATTGGAAAATGATTACCAATGTGTCCACGATTTCTAGAGCCACCTCCTTAAGTACCCTGGGATGCAGACCATCAGGTCCCAGGGACTTATCAGCCTTCAGACCTAACAGTCTGTTCAACACCATTTCCTGCCTAATATAAATTCTCTTCAGTTCATCCATTACCCTAGGTCCTTCAGCCACTATTACATCTGGGAGATTGTTTATGTCTTCCTTAGCAAAGACAGATCCAAAGTACCTATTCAACTCTTCTGCCATTTCCTTGTTCCCCATAATAAATTCACCCGTTTCTGTCTTCAAGGGCCCAATTTTAGTCTTAGCCATTTTATTTCTTTTCACATAGCTAAAAAAGCTTTTACTATCCTCCTTTATGTTTTTGGCTAGTTTGCCTTCGTACCTCATTTTTTCTCCGCGTATTGCCTTTTTAGTTATCTTCTGTTGCTCTTTAAAAGTTTCCCAGTCCTCTGGCTTCCTGCTCATCTTTGCTATGTTATACTTCTTCTCTTTTATCTTTATACAGTCCTTAACTTCCCTCGACAGCCACGGCCACCCCTGCCTCCCCTTAGGATCTTTCTTCCTCTTTGGAATGAACTGATCCTACACCTTCTGCATTATATCCAGAAATACCTGCCATTGTTGTTCCACTGCCATGCCTGCTAGGGTATTGCACCATTGAACTTTGGCCAGCTCCTCCCTCATAGCTCCATAGCTCCCTTTGTTCAACTGCAATACTGACACTTCCGATTCTCCCTTCTCCCTCTCAAATTGCAGATTAAAACTTATCATATTATGGTCACTACCTCCTAATGGCTTCTCTGGAGAATGGGGTTGAGAAATTTATCAGCCATGATTGAATGGCAGAGCAGACTCAATGGGCTGATTGGCCTAATTTCTGCTCCTGTGTCTTATGGTCTTATCTCTGACAGCTTTATGTTTTTGCTTGCATGGTTGAGCATTCTGGGTGACTTTTCAGCTTATCCGACCATTTTAAAAGATTTGTGCATGTGAATTTCCAGGTTTCTCCATTTACTTTAATATTTACCGTATGTCTTGCCTATCTCTGTATTTCCTTGCAAGATGCATTACTACATTCCATAGCTCCAACTGCCTCAGGTTCTGTGCAAACTTGTTTTGCAATGTGGTAATCAGTAGCATTCAATCTTTCTGACTGATGTGGCTGTTAAATTTGTGTAGTTGACTGTACGTACAAACAGTGGTTTGTATGACTATGTGTAAGGTTGAGGTGAACTGCATGAATGTCAGGTATGAGTCATGATTTTGGTAGGTAAATGATATGAATGAGATGTATTGAGCAGCAGTAAATGAAGCTAGTGATGGAGTGAACAGGTAAAGGCATTTGAAGATGTATTAATCGACCTTGATCACATGACAGTCATCATTGGACATCTTGCTTCACTGCAGCCAGGCCCTTGGGGCTAGTGTCCTGGCCTTAGAATTCCATGACCATCTCTTCCCACTGCCTTTCAACCAGGTTTTTTTTTAAATGAATAAATGACATCTCTCCAGCTTGCCACCATCTCCACCACGGCCTCCAGTGCAGCATTTGAAAAATGTAAGGCCTTCCCTCTGCAATGTTGTACTATTTCCCAATGCTTCTCAGGTCAGATTCACTTTATGCACGTCTCTCAACACCTTATGCAACCACAGTGCAACTCCTATTGTATCAATGCTGGCTGGCTTTAGGTCCTGCTGAAAAGTTGTGATTTTGGGCCCCCTGCTGGTGTGTGCTGTTAATGAACAGGGTAGTTAAGATTGGCTGTATGCAGAAATTGTTAGAACGAGCAGGCAACATAAAGTCAATCAAAGCCAGGGTCAAAGAATACGTCATGAGTCAGCTTTTTTTTTGGAATCTGTCTAATTTAACACCTTATCATCATAAAATCATTGAAAACATACACCAGGAACTGCTTCAGGAGGTCTCATTATCAGGCTGTGTTACAAGAGAGTCATGTAAAGGTATATTTGGGGTGACAAAGTTTAAGGAATAGATGAGTACATTATTTCAGGTGTCTGAGACTGCTGTAGGAATTATTAATGATCGCCTCCATTACCATCTGTTCCACCTCTTTTCCATATCCTCTACACTTCTGCCACCTAGTGAATTCTTGCAGGTAGTTAACAAATCATAGCTCCTTCTCATCTAATGAAACAACTTCACAACTACACTCTAGTACACACATCTTCGATGGAGCCAGTGTTCTAATATCAAACCATGTCATGTGTGACTGCTTACTGTGTTTCCACAGAGCTTCTTTTTGTGACAGTGCCTGATTAATGTGCGTCTCACACCAGCGTTGTAATTTTCTCACTATATCTCCAGTGACAGGAATAGATGAGCTTGCTGGCTGCCCTATATGCATACTAGCCTCCTGGGATCCATGTAGCTGTCTCCTTTTGGGAAAGAGGTAAAACAGGACATTAATGCAGATCATTAATAATCCCTTGGGCAACAGGAACTCAGACATCAGAGAGAATAGTATGAATCTAATTTTTGAACCGTGTGGCTCCATTCTATGGCTTTGTGGTAAAGCTTGGGATAACATACTTTAATTCCAAATGAAAACAGAAAAGGCAAGAGACACTCAGCAGGTCCAACAACATCTGTGGAGAGAGACAGAGTTAATGTTTCAAGTCCAATATGACTTCTTCAGAACAGTACTTCAGAATGTCAACTTTGTTTCTTTTTCTCTAGTTGTTGTCAAGCTTAGATGGGTTTCTCCTGCATTTTCAATTTTTATTTTAGATTTCCACCATCTGCAGTATTTGCTTTTCTAGTTAAATTCCATCTTTGTTTAACACACAAATTTTATTTCAACAGAAAAGGAAACAAATTCAAGAATTCAAATACTTTTTTCATAACATGTGTAGAAATAAATTCAGTTGCTTTGTACGTGAGAGATATTTATTTGAACCCTTCCTCTTTCCTTTCATTTGGACATGATTCCGACCAGGCCACATCAACTAAACACGACAGTCTATGAATCTGAATAACAGCAATGGTTGAGTGCTGTGAACCAGCACACGAGAACTCACCAATACAAATCAAAATTATTCCAGTCCTGACAGCCATCCAACAATGTGGAAAATTTCGTACACATGCCATACGTATAGATATAGAGTCATAGAGTTGTACAGCACAGAAACAGACCCATTGAGCCAACTCATCCATGCCGACCAAATATATTAATCTAGACCCTTTGGCAGCATTTGACCCATATCCCTCTAAACCCTTCCTTTTAATATACCCAACCAGATGCCTTTTAAATGTTGTAATTTTACCAGCCTCCAACACTTCATTTACCCCTCAGGTCCTTTTTAAATCTTTCCCCTCTCACCTAAAACCTGTGCCTCTAGTATCCTAGAAAAAAAGACCTTGGCTACTCACCCTATCCATGCCCCTCATGATTTTATAAACCTCCATATAAGGTTACCCCTCAGCCTCCAATGCTGCAGGAAAAATAGCCCCATCCTGTTTAGCCTCTCCCTATAGCTTGAACTCTCCAACCCTGGCAACATCTCTGTAAATCTTTTCTGAACCGTTTCAAGTTTCACAACAACTTTCCTATAGCAGAGAGACCAGAATTCAAACCAGTATTCTAAAAGTGGCCTAACTAATGTCCTGTACAGCTGCAATATGACCTCCCAACTCCTATACTCAACGCATTGGCCAATAAAGGCAAGTGTAACAAGTGCCTTTTTCACTACTCTGTCTACCTGCAACTTCGTTTTCAAGGAAATTTGAACCTGCATCCAACAGTCTCTTTGTTCAGCAACACTCCCCAGGACCTTACTATTAACTGTGTAAGTCCTGCACTGGTTTGTCGTACCAAAATACAACACTTCACATTTATCCAAATTAAACTCCATCTATCACTCCTTGGCCCATCAGTCCATCTGATCAAGATCCTGTTGTATCCTGAGATAACCTTTTTTACCGTCCACTACATCATTTTTGGTGTCATCTGCAAACTTACTAACCATTCCTCCTATATTCACATCCAAACAATTGATATAAATGACAAAAAACAATGGACCCAGCACCATTCCTTGCGGCACACCGCTGGTTACAGAACTCTAGTCCGTAGAACAACCCTCCACCACCACCTTCTGTCTCCTACCTTCAAGTCAATTTTGTATCCACATAGCTAGGTATCCCTGGATTCCATGTGATCTAATCTTGCTAACCAGTCTACTATGCAGAATCTTGTTGAACACTTTGCTGGACAACATCCTCTGCTCTGCCTTCATCAATCTTCTTTGTCATTTCTTCAAAAAACTCAATCAAGTTAGTGAGACATGATTTCCCTTACACAAAGCCATTTTAACACTCCCCAAACAGTTCTTGCCTTTACAAATACATGTAAATTCTGTCCTTCAGAATCCCCTCCAACAACTTACCCACCACTGATGTCAGGCTCAGTGGTCTATAGTGCTTTTCCTTACCACCTTTCTTAAATAATGGCATATTAGCCACTTTACAGTCTTCCAGCACCTTACCCATGGCTATCAATGAAATTTCTCAGCAAAGAGTCCAGCAATCAATTAGCTAGCTTCCCACAAACTTCTGGGATACACCTGATCAGGTCCCAGGAATTTATCCACCTTTATGCATTTTAAGACAGCCAGCACCTCCTCCTCTGTAATATGAAGGCTTCAAGATATTGCTATTTCTCGAAGTTCTCTCGTTTTCATATCTGTCTCCACAGTATATATTGATGTGAAATACTTGTTTAGTATCTTGTCCATCTCCTTCAGTTCCACACATAGATAGCCTTGTTGATCTTTAAAGGGCCCTATTCTCTCCCTAGTTACTCTTTTGTCTTTAATGTATTTGAACAATCTCTTTTGATTCTTCCTAACTCTGCCAAAACTGTCTCATGTCCCTTTTTGCACTCCTGATTTCTCTCTTGACTATACTGCTGCTGCTCTTTACTCGTCTAGAGATTCACTCAATCCCAGCTGTCTGTACACGACTTGTACCTCCTTTTTCTTGACCAGACCCCCAATTTCTCTGGTTATCCAGCATTCCCTGCACCTACCAGCCTTGCCCTTCACACTAACAGGAACATACTGTCTCTGGACTCACAATATTTCATTTTTTAAGCCCTCCCACTTTCCAACTGACCCGTCACCTACAAATAGCCTCTCCCAATCAACTTTTGCAAGTTCTTAATAAAGACCGAAATCTCTCAGATTCTGCCAGACCTGCTGAGCTTTTCCAGCAACTTCTGTTTTTGTTCATGTTTTGCAAGTTCTTGCCTGATACTGCAGGTAGCAGAATGTCCACTTTAAGCATAATAATAGCTTCCTTGGGTACACTGAAAGCAACACTGGCCAACTAAATGGTATACTGGGAAAACTGGCTGACTGAACAGCATGCTGGGAATTGGATCAGGGCAGGCAGACAGACAGGTACACAAACTGGTTACCTTGATTGATTATACCACATAGGTGTTAATGAGACTGGGGAACTGAGATATTAAGCCAGGCAGCTTGCAGCATTCAATGCCAAATTGAATCAAGCGAGATAGATATGCAAGCCGTTCATCTTGACTGATGATTGAATGGGTTGTTGATGAGACGATGCAGCAAGGTTTTGGGTGGAACAATAAATCTGAGTTTCCTTAGAACTGTTTTTGACACAGCTTGACTCCATCAATACAGCAAAATTACAATATCCAATACTGTCTATTTAACACCTCTTCCTGAGATAGAAACTCAATTTAAATTATGCTAATTACATTGTTACATCAAACTACTGCCAAACCACTGTACTTGGAAATGACCTGAATAACTAATTAAAAGAAGCCACTCAAATCAGCCCGGGGGTCTCACACACACTCCAAGGAGCATCAGGACCAAAAAGCAGGAACCTTGGGAACAGGAAGTACAGCCTCAACTCCAGTTTAACCAGCTGTAATCAGGGTAGGATACACTTTCTAACATCTTGCACTCCCAAAGCAGATTTTAAAGTAGTGCATGGGCATAGACATTTAAGGCCTGTCAGGTTACTTCAGATATTAGAGGGAAAGACTGGTTTTGTAATCTATATGTGTGCGTGTTTTTTTTTATTATATCTACCTTGCGTTTCAATGATAATAAACCAAGTCTCATTATTAGTGTGGAACAAGTCCCATGTAAGCGAGTAGATCAGATCATGCAAAAACAAAGCTTACAATACAAATTGGCCTTAATCCAATTTAGAAATTTAACTTTTAGGTCAGGTTTATACTTTTCTCTAACTATTTTAAAACTAACAGAATTGATTACTGGCCCCAAAGCGGTCCCCCACTGACAGCTCAGTCACTTGTCAAGCCTTATTTCCGAACAGAAGTTCTAGTCTTTCTCTGGCAGGGATATCCACATACCGAATAAGAAAATTTTCTTGCACACACTTAAATTCCACTACATCCAATCCCTTAACATTATGGTAGTCCTAAACTATGTTCGGAAAGTTAAATTCCCCGACCATTACAACCCTATTATTCTTACAGAAATCTGAGATCTCCATTCAAATTACATGCTCCCTACACAAAGCAGAAGTCAAATACGGCGAATCATTGCCAAATTAGCTCATAACCAATTTAAGATCCGAAATAAACTTCTTGTACACTGCACTGCTGGCACATACTGACAGTTTCAATGGGGTCCAACAGAGGACCCACCACATATGGCTTTTAGTGGAAAGGATGACATGATATTGGGCCCTACTAAACTCTGACAAATGTATGAGAAAAGGAAAAGAAAGCAAGCAACAGGTTATTGTGGCCCTGAACTAACTGTAGACATCTTATTTTTTCACATCCAGTATCTTCTAAGTCCTTGCTTCCAAGTATATACAGGGATATGTGCTTGCTCCCCTTTCTTGTTTTTGTTGTCAAAATCCTCGTGCTTATCCCTAGTAGACATTTTCTTTGCCTTGTTTGTATTCATCCATTTTTTGACCATTTAATGTGATTGCAACATTCATGGCCTTTTCTAAATTGACTTGGGGGTTGAACATCAGGATGAGATGAACAATTTTTTTTGTACAAAATAAAAACCGAAAGAGAAGCGGATGCTATAAATCAGAAACAAAAAGAGGTGTTGCTGGAAAAGCTCAGCAGGTCGGGCAGCATCTGTGAAGAGAAATCAGAGTTAATGTTTCGGATCCGGTGAGCCTTCCTCAGAGCTGATGGCAGCTAGGAAAATGTTGGTTTATATGCAGAATAGGGTGGGGGAGGTGGTCAGGTGTAAATGACAGGTGGGAATAGAGCCCAAAGAGAGAGAACAGTTGGACAGACAAAGGAGTGGATAATGATCTGGCTAGGTGGGTGAATAGATGTTAATGGAGACTGTTAATGGTTAACAATAGGTAGTGTGTAGTTGCAGACAATGTGACAACAAGGCCTGGTGTGTGGGGTATGGGGCTAAGACATGGGAGAGTTTAGGCCCCAAAATTATTGAACTCTATATTGAGACCGGAGGGCTGCAGGGTCCCCAAGCAGAAAATGAGGTGGTGTTCTTCCAGTTTGTGCTGAGTTTCGCTAGAACACTGCAGCAAGCCAGAGATGGAGACACTGGCCAGGGAACAGGGTGCTGTGTTAAAATGATAGGCAACTGGAAATTCAGGGTCTTTTTTGCAGGTAAAACGTAGATGTTCTGCAAAGCTGACACCCAGAGTACACTTCACTTCCCCAATGTAGAGGAGACTATGTTGTGAGCAGTGAATGCAGTAGGCCAGATTGTGAGAAGTGCAGGTAAAGTGCTGCCTCACCTCAAAGTTATGTTTGGGCCCTTGGATACTGAGGAGGTAACTGGGCAGGTGTTATAGTTTCGGCAGTTACAGGGGAAGGTGCCGTGGGCTTGTGGGGGACTGTTGGGAGAGAAGGAAGAGTGGACCAGGGTGTCCCAGAGTGAATGGTCCCTGTGGGAGGCAGAGAAGGGAGGGGAGGGGAGGGGAGGGGAAGGGAATATGTGTCTGGTGGTGGCATCTTGCTGAGGTGGCAGAAATGGCAGCTGATGATCTTCTGGATGTGGATGCTGGTGGGATGGTTGGTGAGGACAAGGGGAACCCTATTGCTGTTGCAGGAGGGAAGAAAGGGGGTGAGGGCGGAAGTGCGGGAGCTGGGTCGGACCCGGTTGAGGGCCCTGTCGACAACTGTGCTGGGGAATCCTTGGTTGAGGAAGAAGGTGGACATTTCAGAGGCTCCCTTGTTGAAGTTGGCTTCTTCGGAACGTGTGCGAAAGAGATAGAGGGCTGGGAGAATGGAACGGTGTCTTTACAGGAAGCAGGGTGCAAGGATATATAGTCCAGGTAGCTGTGGGAGTTGGTGTGTTTAGAGTGAATATCCAGTGGCCAGTCTATCCCCAGAAATCAAAACAGATGTCAAGGAATGCAAGGGAGTCGTCAAAGATCGACCAGGTAACAGTGAAGGCAGAGTGGAAATTGGAAGCAAAATCGATTAGCTTTTCCAATTCTGGATGAGAGAGGGATGCAGCACCGATGTCATCGATATATCGGAGAAATAATCGTGGGTGGGAGCCAGAATAGTACTGGAACGAGGAATGTTCTGTATACCCCAAGAGACCAGTGTAACTGGGGCCCATGAAAACATTTTTTAATACACTGTAACCAGGAAGAAGTGCTAGATTATTTTGGTGCAGACATGAAGTTGAATAAAAGGGATTTAGGACTGTAGTCACCCTAGCTCAATGGTAGGAACACAGGGTCAGGAGTAGACCATTCAGCCTATTGACCTTGCTCCACCATTCACCATGATCATTGCTGATCAAACACTTCGAAGCTTTTTACTCTAACTGTTCCATACCTTGTGCATCAGTGGTATGCAGAAATCTTTCAATTCCTACTTTAAACATACTCAAAGACTGATCCTTCGCAGCCCTCTGAATTCTAAAGGTTCACAAGTCTGAGTAAAATAATTTTTCCTCATCTTGGATCTAAATGGCATTTTAAACTGGCACTCTAAAGCCAGTCAGAAAGCTATGGGACTAATTCCCATGCCAGCATTAGACACCATTCTGGCAGTTCAGGGCCAGAATGAGAGACTGCTGTTTCATTAGAGAAGCGGTGTCTATCCTGAAATGGAAACTGCGAATTTGCTTGCCCTTTCAGACAGAAGGTGCTTTGATATTATTTGAAGGGGCAGAAATAAGTTCTTGTGGCCTAGCCAACTGAAAATGCACTGTACTTTTACAGTACATTCTGGCAGTCTTTTCTCACTTTTAGTATATATTGTAAGCATATTTCAAGCTCATTTATATAAACTGTGAAATGGCAAATCATTACGGATTAGATTTGCTGTTACCAAGTGTTTAAAACCACATTTCCCTGATGTTCCACAGGAGATAACACACCAGTGATCAACACAAACATACATTGAATAAAAACAGGGAAAAAAAAGACTTTCAGTGCTAGTGCTCTTCATATCCGCTTCAGGACAGCCCGAGGTGAACAGCTTTTTAAGTGTCTTGCTACAATTGCATAATTATAATGTTACATATTTCATGAAGTAATGCGCAAACAAGCAAGGGTGATGTGAGAAAACACTTTCATACAGCAAGTAGTTAAGGTAGGGAATACAAGGCCTGGAAATGTGATGGAGGCATGATCAATCAAGATGTTCAAGACAGCACTAGATGATTACTGGGATAAAAACGGTGTGCAGTGATACGGGGAAAAGGCAGGAGATTGGCACTAGGTAATAGAACTGGTGAGGGTACAAAACTTTTACACTGTAAAAATTAGCATTTTGATCACTGAATTGTTAAAAAAAATGGACATACCTAAAAGGTTGGCTGCCAGAAGACTCATGGCTGCTCTTGTTGATTCCCGACGACAGGGAAAAATGAGAGATAGGCTAATTTGTTATCTCAGCATTAATGACCGAGGGCGACATTTAGAATTCAATTAGGTCTTCTTCTGAGGAAAAACAGAATACTAGAAAAATCCTACAAGGAATTCCAGCATAATTGACTTTGTGGAACAAAGATTAATCAAAAAGTTAACATCGTTTTTGATCTGTAGAGGACAGCCTCTGACACATATCTTAAGCAGACCTCCAACAGACACGATCAGAGAAAGAAAGGTTCTCAAAGGGAGACAAAAGAAACACAATCCAGCTTAAGGACTGCTATACTGAACCAAGCTGCCAAGGGCCGTAACTTGTAGTATCATAAAACTTATATAAAGCAGCCTTCACTCAGTCCTAGAACCTAGTCTGCTCAATTTACCTGTGGCAAGCTCCTCCAAGCATCCAACTGCAGAATTTCAACACAGCTGCTGAATTCTGACTTTAATCTTTTTACCTCTTCACTTCAGAAAGAGAAATCCTCAAGCAAGTAACAGGCTTTCGACAGTAACAGATTAATCTTAGTTTAAAAGTGGATACAGATTTTAGAAGTCCTTACAATCTTTCTACCTGGTAAGTTAGTTAAGTTTTTTTGATTTGGTAACTTTCAATAAGTTGAAAATGAGGAATGTGTAGGGAATCTGAAAATTGGACATCTTTAAACAGAGTCCTTAAAAACTTGTACAAATCTGGAAGTAATTAGATCAGACAACACCAGTGGAGAGAGGAACCAAGTCAACATTTCAGGTGGACCAACCACCAACGCCACCACCCGCACCAGCCCCCCCCCCCCGCCCCCGCCACCAGCATCATATACTAACCTATGCCTTGTTTAAAACTACAACATTGTTGTTGGTTATTTTTAAATAGGGACACATGAATAACTAAAAGTGGATTAACCAAACTATGCAAAGTGGCAGTTCACAGATCACTCTACAGACATGCCTGTTCTGATCATATTAGTAGTCACTATTGTAATGTAAGAAATGCAACAGCCAAATGTGCACAGCAAGATCCCACAAATAGTAATGTGACATTGATCATTTCATTTGTTTTAGCATGTTAGTTGTCCAACAAATTTTGACCACAACATAGGGAAGCGTTCCATTGCTTTTCTTCAAACTATGGGATTTTATTTTAAACGTCAACCTGAGACAGCAGTTGAGTCTTCTTTACTCTAATCTGAAAGACTTTAGATGATGTGACACGCCCCCAGTACTGAACATTAGTCTGGATTATCTGCTCAAATTTCTGGAGTAGGATTTGAACTCTACATGCGTACTCAGCCACTACTAACCCTGGAAAATCAGATCAACAGCACCATCTGGGAGAATGTTAACACTTCAAGTCAATAAACCTTCATCATAAGTCAATGGTAGAAATTAGGCTGAAGAGATGGGATCAGCATTATATTTCTAGCGAGCTTAGTGGTAGCACCCTTGCTTGAGTAAGGAGGATGCGGTTTCCCAGATGCTGGCGGGGTCGGGGGGGGCGTTGGTGGTTGGTAGTTGGTCGTTGGTCCACCTGAAATGTTGACTTGGTTCCTCTCTCCACTGGTGTTGTCTGATCTAATTACTTCCAGATTTGTGCAAGTTTTTAAGGACTCTGTTTAAGGATGTCCAATTTTCAGATTCCCTACACATTCCTCATTTTTAACATAATGCAAAGTCTCAATGGCTTTTAATCTATTTCTTTGAACTTAGAATTAGTTCAGTCCACTTATAACCAACTTGTGAGGTGAGTATACAAAAGTCTGATAAAAACATAGCATTCTTTTGGATGTTCAAGGAAGAACTGAAGTAACTTGGAAACAACTTGCTGTATAACAACTGCAATAATGAAATCAAACATATAAAGTTTGAAGAAATCAGCCAACAGAATCATATAAAAAAGTTATTTCAAATTTGAAGTTGCAAGGTTGTGAAAATAAATCTCAGTTTTGATCTTCAGAGCACATTAGCAACCAACCGATCTGCATCTGGATTTCACCTGTGATCCATGAATTCGCCTCTCCTTGAAGCTTCTAGCCATTATTGATTCTCCACATCACCACTCATTACAGATACATTTGTCATTATGTGAAGTGCACAACACAAACAGGCCTTTCAGCCCCAACTGAGGTCCAGGTTCCACATGACCCTTGTTTAATCCAACTTCATCTAACCTTTTATACATTTCTCCTGTACATAATTGTTCTGTTCCTCTCTTAAAATATGTCTCTACTATTCACTTCAACTCTCCATGTGGTAGCAAGTTGAACATTCAAATTACTCTACAGGTGAAGGTGTTTTGCCTGAATTGCTTATTTGAATTATTACTGGCTATCCTGTTTATGTCTTATAGGTTTCGACAAGTCAATTCATCTTCAGTTAGAGTTCATGCTTTCTGAATTCATCCCCAGTTGAAAATGCATGTACAAACAGTACATTTATAATGCTGAGACAACAAGGTGTAGAGCTGATTCTCCAGCATCAGCAGTTCCTACAATCTTCGTAACATTTATAATGCTAGAGAGTTAAATCAAGATTAGCTGTTTTACTACCAACTGAAGTTTGAGATTTGCATATTAAACCAAGTTAACTTTACTGAAAATGTCACTTAAACATCCTGACCCCTCATTTTGTAAAGTGCTGATCAATAATTTTAAACTTTGTCTTTCTATGAAGTTGGGATATAAAGGTTCACTGATTCTGAGGTTTAACCTGAATTTGCAGTTCAACATTTCAACCTCGAGAGTGGATAACATAATTGGAAAATAAAATAACCCAGATCAAAACTACATTGTATTTTCCCTAAATTTCAATATTGGGATCAGTTTATTGGAGACAGTTCAGAGAAGGTTCATTAGGATGACCCCTGGTATCATGGGATTATCTTATGAGCAAAAGTTAAACAAGTTGGGACTCTACTCACTGGAGTTTAGAAGATTGACAGATGACCTCATTGAAAGATATAGGATTCTTAAGGGACTTGACAGGGTAAACGCTGACAGAATGTTTCCCCTTGTAGGAGAGTCTAGGACCACAGAGCATAGTCATTGGAATAAAGGGGCATCAATTTAAAACTGAGATGAGGAGGAACTACTTCTCTTACCCTCTTTGAGAGGGTTGACCGTCTTTGGAACTCCTGGTACTGTGGGGGCAGAATCCTGGTGTATATTTAAGGCTGAGATAGATAGATTCCTGAAAAGGAGGGGAATCAAGGGTTACAGGCAAAGGGCAGGAAAGTGGACATGAAGAACATTGGATCAGCCATGTTCCTACTGAGTGGTGGAGGTGGTGAATGGCCAACTGTTCCTATTTGTTATGGTCTAATAGATTAAGCTTACATAACCACAATGACAGAAGATATCAGAATCATACAAAAATGGGTGAATTTGAGAGGGGGAATTGTTTTAAATATTCTTGATACTGAATGGATTTCTTCATCAGCTTCTGCAATCATTTAGCTTTTGTGGCAAAGATCCTGAAATGAGAGAGGCAGGTTTTATGTTTTTGATTAAACCCCACAGCCCCCACCAAGAGTTTTGCAAAGGGCAAATAAAAACACACTTGCAATGCAGAAACTTAAAAAGATGGGTGCATAAATTCATTTTACAATAACACTCCGCAAGCAAAGACAGACATTTAATTTGGAGTTTGCGCCAAAATTCAGAAAACAAATCAGTAGTTTAATAGATTTTGACATTCTATTTAATGCACATTTCTGTTAACGTACTTCATTTTCACTGGGGTATGCATTTCCATAAGGTCAGTTTTGTTTGCATTTTGACAACTTAGTTTAAAGCTAGAAATACCAATCTTTACAAAAAAAATTTGCACAATAGCATACCAAGATAGACACTCAACATTCCGAATACGCTTTTTCTTGTTGGATATATAAAACTCTTCATTCCATTGGATTTATAGGTACATGGCAAAATATTTCTTGAGGCTTGAAAGCTGTTGCAATGGGCTCTAAGCTCTGCAAATGATAGACCGAAAAGACAGGTTTGTTTATTTTAATATCTGCAGTCAGTAATGAGATTTTGCAAATAAGCAAGGAAAATATTTCAACAACAGAGAATTCAAAAACTTGGTGGATGTTTTAAAGGGATGATTATAACTTTAGCCAAGTACTTCACAATTTCCTACTTTAACTGTAACCAAAAATATGTTCACAGTATAAAATCAATCCTGAAGGAATGTTTGTACAACTTTTTTGTTTGTGTTTAACAGCTTTACATTTAAACAAATTAGAAGTATTGTGACAAAGTAACTGCATGGTTTTGGTTACAAAAATCCGTTACTAATATTATTTACAACACACAAGATACTGGTTGGATGTAAATTTTATACATTTCTAAATTTTACCAAGATCCTTGAGAAAGCTGGACAAAGGACCAAGGAATCAGAGATCATATAGTGGAGAAAATTATCAAATTTAATATTGACTAATATATAGAAAACCTAATGATGCTATTGGTGGTAAACATAACATGCACATGTAATAAAACCACAATCAAATCACGTTCAAATTTTTGTTGATCAAATCATCACATGAAAGTTTGCTTTGACCTTATTGTAAGTGTGTGGTGAAGTTGGTGAAACTGACATCAGGGAATATAATGACAACAATATCTAAATGGAAGAAGTTCAAAATGTTTTCACAATAAACAGAAGTTGCTGGAAAAGCTCAACAGGTCTGGCAGCATCTGTGAAGAGAAATCGGAGTTAACGTTTCAGGTTTGTTGACCCTTCCTCACCGAAGGGTCACCAGACTCGAAATGTTAACTCCGATTTCTCTTCACAGATGCTGCCAGACCTGCTGAGCTTTTCCAGCAACTTCTGTTTTTGTTTCTGATTTATAGCATCTGCAGGTCTTTCGGTTTTTATTTAGAAATGTTTTCACATTGGATGACTATTGGAGCATGGAAATATTACCACAAGTGGCTATTAGAATGAAGAATATATCATTTAAAGTAATTAAAAACACAAAAGGATAAGCAGGAAACAGCAGGGAAATAGGATCAGATCAGTATAAACAGCTTTTCATTGAAGAGGTGGCAACAGCATGATATGCTGTAATTTTCATGATTCATTGCACAATCCACAAATACCAATCTCCTCCCTTCATAAATTAGTCTCAGCCCAAGATATTAAATTCATGTTATTCATATTGTACTTGGCTTCAGTCCCGTGCTCATTGTGCCATATGTGCAAGACAAAAAAACTGGCAACCCTGGTGTTATTCTCATCATTGTAAAAGGTGAAGGTTCCACCAAAATTAACTAATGTAGATGAAAAACAAAGAAACAGTCATCTTCAGTGTGTTTTGAGTTACGTATTGAGATCACTATTGTCTCTCTTTGGTCATAAGGCAAGTCGCATTTTGAATTATGTTGAAGCCACAGAACTGAAGTCCACTCAATGCGCACCAAGTAGCAACCAAACGTGCACTTTACCCATTGCTACAGAATATTATATCATAATTCCACAGCAACATATTCAACGACTTAAAATTCAGTACCATTTTACCACTTTCCTAGAATAATTTCTCTACATGATAACAAATAGAGAAGTCATTGAAGTCACATCCTGAATATTTCTAAATCAGCAACACAACAAAGAAGCTGATTCACATACTTATTGACGGGTCAGCTTGTTGACAGGACTTATAATTTGAGTACAAAAACAAAGTTGCTGGAAAAGCTCAGCAGGTCTGGCAGCATCTGTGGAGGAGAAAACAGAGTTAACGTTTCGGGTTTAGTTCTGAGGAAGGGTCACCGGGCCCGAAACGTTAACTCTGTTTTCTCCTCCACAGATGCTGCCAGACCTGCTGAGCTTTTCCAGCAACTTTGTTTTTGTGATAACAAGGTGTAGAGCTGGACGAACACAGCAGGCCAAGCAGCATCAGAGGAACAGGAAAGCTGACGTTTCAGGCCTAGTTGTTCCTGATTTACAGCATCTGCAGTTCTTTTGGTTCTTATAATTTGAGTAGTTGGTTGCGGATACCCGGTTCTGCTTCTTGAAGACCTGCTGTAAGAAACATTTTCTCACACATTGTGTTTCTTTAAAGAACATTATTGTCCTTGGGGGAATGCTTTACTTGGTAGTATAGCTACTGACATAGTGCCTTTGGTTTAGTAACATATCCCAAGGCACTTCACAGGAGGGTTAACAAAATAAGTCTAACACTCAGCTACACCAGGGAATACCAGGCCAAAGACCAAAAGCTTGGTCAAAGAAGTAGGGATTTAAGGAGCACTTTAATTAAGGTAGAGAAGTTCAGGGAAGATTTCCAGGTCCTAGGGTTCAGTAACTGAAAATACAACGCCCAATGGTAGAGCAGTTAAACCAGGTTTGATCAAGAGGCCAGAATTAAACGCCTTCTTTAATTATTGTACTGTACCTGATTTAGGTATTCTTGACACTTAATTGATTTCTTCATCATTTTCTCTGAATCATTAAGCTTTTGTAATGAGAATTCTGAAATAAAGGAGACAGGTTTCATGTGTATTAAAAAAAAGAAAATATTATATTTAAATAAAAACAGTACACAAATTAGAAAAGAACGGTTTCCTTGTTCTTGACAAAAAAAAGATTAGGGCCAAGGTATCAGTTTGGATAGGGTGGTCAGGGAGTTAAATATTAATCTGTTTAAGACTCGCTCAAAGGAAATAATTTACAAACTGTAAGGCTATATGTGATACAACATCTGGATAGGCTGAGACTTTTCTCACTGGAGCGTAGGAGGTTGACGTGACCTTATAGAAGCCTATAAAATCATGAGGTGTATAGATAGGGTTTATGGTGGGTTTTTCCCTAGGATGGGAGATTTCAAGACAAGGCGTTATATTTTTTAAAGGTCAGAGGAGAGAGATTTAAAAAAGGCATGAGGGGAATTTTTTTTTATTTTACACAGAAGGTGGTTTGCGTGTGAAAGGAACTTCCTAAAGAAGTGGTGGATGTAGGCACAATTACAACGCTTAAAAGACATTTGGATAAGTACATGAATAGGAAAGGTTTGGAGGGATATGGGCCAGGAGCAAGCAGGTGGGACTAGTTTAGTTTGGGATTGTGTTTGGCATGGACTGGTTGGATTGAGTGGTCTGTTTCCGTGCTGTATGACTCTATAACAGATGACAGTGAGGAGTTACAGCCAAGGATGGAGAATCACAGAATTTAGTCTATTAAATTTATTAAAAGGAATCCCTTTGAATATAATATTATAAAAGAATTTTACAACACTGGATTATTTTCCATAAAAGACAGAACTGCAGATGCTGGAAATCTGAAATAAAAACAAATTGCTGGAGAAACTCAGCAGGTCTGACAGCACCTGTGGACAGAAAGCAGCTTCAATGTTTCGGGTCCAGTGACCCTTCTTCAGAATTGATTGTAGCAAGGAAAAGATGGTATATATGCTGCAGACGTGGGTGTGTGCATGTGGAAACCACTTGTGGGTGAAAAGGAGTTGTTGTGCTGAAATCTGCCTATGTGATAACAAGGCCTAGGATGTGGGGGTAGGTAAAGGACATGAAGAAGATGCTCAAGTACTAAAATTATTGAATTTGATAGAGTCCTAAAGGCTGCAGGGTTCCCAAGCAGAAACAAGGTGTTGTTCTTCTAGCTTACATTGAGCCTCGCTGGAGAACTGCAGCAAGCCTGGAGTCATTTTTGTGGACAGAATGCAAATTTTCTGCAAAGCCATCACCCAGTTTGTGTTTCATCTCTCTAACGTTCAGGAGAGCACATTGTTAGCAGAGAATACAGTTGACTACGTTTAGGTTGTAGACATGCTCATCGAGCTGGTGAGTTTGAGTGAAGCGTCAGGGTTCTGACCCGCTTGTTATTTATATGCCTCGGTTTGCTGAGGTGGTTGGCATCACTTCCGGTTCTGTTTCTCAGTGATTTGTACACGGGGTCTAATTCAACATGTGCACTACATTAAGCACAGATAAATTGCTGCTTCACCTACATATGTCTGTATAGCGAGGAGAGAGGAAGTAAGTAAACAGGCAGTTAAACCTTCTGCAATTACGTGGGAAGGTGCCATGGAAGTGTAGTGTGAATCGGAGGAAATGGTCCCTGCAGAAGGCTGACAAAGATGGAAAGGGGAATAGCGTCTGGTGGTGTCATCCTGCTGGAGGTGACAGAAACGGTGGTCTGTGATCCTTTAGATGTGGATCCTAATGGGATGAAAAATGAGGACCAGGGAGACACTATCAGATTTGTGGGAGGGACAAGAAGAGGTGAGGGCAGAAGTGCAGGAAACATGTCAGACAACCAGAGTGGTGAGAAATCCTCAATTGAGGAAAAAGGTGGACATTACAACTCCACTGCATCCCAAAATCCATTACAACCATAATTCCCAAACAAGTAACTTCCTGAAAAACATCAGACTGACCCAGTCTGTTCACAATGTTACTACCATAGTTAATCCAGAGACGAGTTTCCCACTACATATCTATGCAGACATCAATACTGCCTATTTCCACCTCCATTACATCACCTTATGTCAATCCCTGCCTTAACTCATCTGTTACTGAAACCCTCATCTATGCCTGTTACCCCTATATTTATTGCTCTCCTGGTTGGTTTTCAATCAACCATAAAATTAAGCTCATCAAAACTCTAACACCATGCTCTATTCACCTATTATCTCACCCTTCCCTATCTCTGTAACCTCTTCCAGCCCTCCAATTTGCAATTTCTGCATTTCTCTAATTCTTAGCTCTCGAAAATTCCAGATTTTAATTTTTCAAGCATAGGTGGGATGTGCCTTCAGCTACCCAGGTTCTAAGTTCTGGGATTTCCCTCCGTATAATCAAATCTCCCTGCCTCCTCCTTCTTTAAGGCACTCCTTAAAATCTACTCACCACTTTGAGCAAAATTTGGTCTTCTCTAATATCCTATGCAACTGTTGTCAGTTTTTTAAAAAATCAATTAGCATCAGCAATAGTTCAGTTGGTAGTCATCCTGAAAAATCACCTTGTTCCTGGAGAGGATCTTAAGTCCGTCTCCAAGGCATAAGCTCTGTCAGTGGTGCTGTCTTTTGGACGAAATGTTAAATTGAGGGCTAAACTGCCCATTTGGGAGAACCTGACACTATTTCCCAGAAGAACAGTAAAGTTATGCCCTTTTGTCCTGATCAATATTGTCCCGCAATCAAAATCACAAAAAAAGGGGAAATGTTGGCTTTGTAGTAATGTCGGCTTTGTAGTAATGTCACTGTACCAATAACTCAGAAGCCCAGGCTAATATTCTGGAGTCATGAAATTAAATCCCACCAAGGCACCAGTGGAATTTAAATTCAATTGAATCAAATCTGCAACTGAAAGTTGATTTCAGAAATGATCATGAAAGCATTGTCATTAAAAAAGCCATTGGGTCAATAAATGACCTTTGGGGAAGGAAATCTGCCATCTTTAGCCTACATGAGTTCTGCTCCACAGCAATATAGCTGTCTCTTAAAACCAATTTGAAATGACCTAACAAGAAAAATCAGTTCAAGGCAATTAGGGACAGGCAAGACATCCTGGGCTTGTCAGTGGCACACTCATGAGTAGGAGTAGGCAATTCAGCCCCTTAAGCTATTTAATACAATCGTGGCTGATCTCATCTCGGACTCAATTCCAATTTCCCATCCACTCCCCATTATCCTTTAACCCAGTACTAATTAAAAATATCTTACAAATCTTAAATTTATCCAGTATCCAGCACACTCTTGGGTAGTGAATACCACAGATTCATAACTTTTTGAGAAGGAATTCCCCTCATTTCCATTGTAAATCTGCTGTCCTTAGGCTAAAACTATGACTTCTAGATTGGCCAATAAGAGGAAATGTCTGCTCGACTTAGTCAATTCCTTTTAGCATCTTATATGCCTCAATTAGATCTCCACTCATCCTCCTAAACATGGTATAGGCCCAAACTGCTTAATCACTCCTCATAAAACAAGCCTTTAATCTCTAGAACTAATCTAGTGAACCTTCTCTGAACTGCCTCCAATGCACTGACATTCTTGCTCGAGTAAAGGGACCAAAACTGTTTTAGGATCATGAAATCCCTACAGTGTGAAAGTAGGCCATTCAGCCCATTGGGTGTACAGTGACCCTCCAAAGAGCAACCCATCCCTGCATTTTTCATGGCTAACCCGCCTTGCCTGCACATTCCCGGACTCTATGGGCAAGTTTAGCATATTTAATTGTGGGAGGAAACCAGAGTATACAGTCATAGAGTCCTACAGCATGGAAACAAGCCCTTCAGCCCAAACTAGTCCATGCCAACCAAAATGTTCATCCACGCTAACCCCATTTCCCTGCAGTTGGCCCATATCCTCCTAAACCTTTCCTATTCACATATTCATCCAAATGCCTTTTAAATGTTGTTAACACACCCGCCTCAACCACTTCTGCTGGCAGCTCATTCCATATGCGTACCACCCTCTGTGTAAAAAAGGTACCCCTTCAGGTTTCCATGTATTCTTTCCCCCTTACCTTAAACTGATGCCCTCCAGTCCTTGATTCCCTAACCCTGGGAAAAAGACTGAGTGCATTCACCCTATCCATGCCTCTCATGATCTTATACACTTCCATAAGATCCACCCTCAGTCTCCTACACTCAAAAGAAAAAAATCCTAGCTTGTCCAAACTCTTCTTACATATCAGTACCTAAAGTCCTGGCAACATCCTCATAAATCTCCTCTGCACTCTTTCCAGTTTAATAACATCCTTCCTATAGCAAGGTGACCAAACCTAAACATAATACTCCAAGTACGGCCTCACCAACATCCTGTACAACTGTAACATAACTTCCCAACTTCTGTACTCAATACACTGACTGATGAAGACCAGTGTGCCAAAAGCCTTCTTCACTGCACTGTCTACTTGTGACTCCACTTTGAGAGAACCGTGCACCTGAACTCCAAGGTCCCTCTGCTTCACTACACTTCTTAGGGCCCTATCATTCACCATGAAACTCCTACCTTGATTTAACTTCCCAAAATGCACCACCTCATACTTATCTACATTACACTCCATTTGACATGGCCTATAGGATGGTGGCTCAGTGGTTAGCAGTGCTGCCTCACAGTGCCAGGGTTCAATTCCACCCTCGGGTGACCGTCTGTGTGGAGTTTGCACGTTCTCCCCGTGTCTGTGTGGGTTTCTTCCTACAGTCCAAAGACATACAGTCTAGGTGGACTGGCCATGCTAAATTGCCTGTAGTGTTCAGGGATGTGTAGATTAGGGGGATGTGTCTGGGTGGGATGCTCTGAGGGTCAGTGTGGACTAGTTGGGCCGAAGGGCCTGTTTCCACACGCTAGGGATTCTATCATCTAACAAATGTGTACAGCAGTAACATGACCTCCCAGCCGTCATGTGTCCGATCGGGAGAGGCCTGCAGGAAAAACCGGTGACTATTATCACCGCCGAGCAGACAAGCTTCCTTAACAACAGCAAACCAAAGAACTAGGGACACGGGAGATCTTTAAAAACAAGAACAGGCGGAGAAACCCAGCACCATCTGCAGGAATCCGGAAAACACAAGAGTCAACGTTTTGAGTTCAGTAACCTCCCCCCCCCCCCCCCAGCAAGTTCTAGATCATAGAATCCCTAGAGTGTGGAAACAGGCCCTTCGGCCCAACCAGTCCACACTGACACCCAGACCCATCCCCCTAATCTACACATCCCTGAACACTACTGTTTTTATTTCTGACAAGCTTCCCGTCTACACTCGGGAAGCGTAGGCAGCGAAGATATAGGATAAATACCGAGAGTTTCGTTGACAGCGGCGAGTTCAAGAGCCACCTTCGCGCGTTCCTTGGCGTTTATTTTCCCCGCCATCTACTTCATCCTTCCGCCGAGCCCCGGATCACCGACCCGGGCAGTCGTCCGCCATCTTTGATCGTGGCAACACTCCCCAGTCGGCGGTCGCCATCTTTGGTCATGGCGTCATTGGCAGCTCCCCGGATCGCCATGTTTCATGACGGGCAGTCCCTGGCAGCGCCATCTTTCATCATGGCAACACGACGGCAGTTAGTGGGATATTATCTTTGATCATGGCATGACCTGACTGGGTGCAGCCTGTCTCCATCTTTAATGATGGCCGGGGCTGGTGGCCGCCATATTTGATCTTGGTCTGCTTGAATTTCAACGATTTAGTTGACGACAGATTAGGCGGCGCTGCACCCACGATTTTTGAGTTTTCGGCATCTTAAATGTTTTATCTGCCCATTGGCCTATCGGGTTCCGTGGGGGTAAAATATACCGTGCGTCACGTGATCGAGACCCGGAAATGACGGTAGGTCTCGGTGGAGAGAGAGGTTTTGCTTTCTTCATTCGGTAATCCCATGATCAAAGAGGTAATCCTGCCGTTAACGGTCAGGAATGGAGCTGGAACTTTATGGCTCCATTTCTCATCGGGGACTGTTGGGTTGGGGGGAGCGGGTGAAGTTGCCAATTGTGGTTGGACAAATCCTTATTGTAATCACATTAACAGGTTTTCCTCTAAATTAGTGCGGACAACTGTAGCTAGAACAGCATTTATTGCCCATCTCCAATTTTTATTTTCCATTACACGTTCACGGGATGAGGGCATCTTTCCTCTGGCTGGGTGGCATTTATTGCAGAAGGTAGTTAAGAGTCAACCACATTGCTGTGGGTCTGGAGTCCACACCCGGTAAGATGGCAGTTTCCTTCCCTAAAGGACATTAGTGAACCAGATGGGTTTTTCCTGACAATCGGCAATGGATTCTCATGGTCATCATTAGACTCTTAATTCCACATGGTTATTGAATTCAGATTCCAGTACCTGCTGTGGTGGGATTTGAACTCAGGTCCCCAGAACACTACGTGGGTCTCTGGATTAACAGTCCAGCGATAATACCACTAGGCCGTTGCCTTCCGTCCAATTGCCAATTTTAATCACATGTAGTCTGGAGTCACATATAGGTAAGGAGGTAACCAGGGAAGGTGGGCAGTTTCCCTAAAAAAGCATGAGTAAACCAGATGGGGTTTTACCAGAATAGGAGATTACCTTTTAATTCCAGATTTTAATGAATTCAGATTTTACCATCTGCTGTGAAGGGATTTGAACTCATGTCCCCAGAAGCATTAGCCTGGGTTTCTCGATTAATGGTCCAAATGATATTACCACTTTATAATGTACAGTAATGTAAGGGATAATTATGTGCCAGTGTCTGCTGATAGCCCCTGCATGTGTATGAAAGATGCACGTTCTTGAACTGAAGTTCAGTTTGAGGTGTTGAGATAGGTGGAGGGAGAGGGCAGGAGAATAATTAGTGGAGAGGGGATTATCACTCCCTGCCCTGCTCTCTCAGCCCTCCTTCCTTCCCTATTACTATCTATGTCTCGGGCATAACTATATCAAGCCTCAGATCTTGCTGCTTTGAGTTAGTTATTGTACCTGTTTGTTTGCTATCATTTTTCATAGTGGCGACGTACCTGTTTAAATGCGCGTCTTCCTGTCTGGTGAATGTGTGGTGTTAATATTACTGTCTCTTTGTATTCGGTTCCGGTGTCACTGCTTTGATTCCCACATCTAACTCTTCTGGTCTCCACTCTTTTCCCCTCCACCACCTCCCACCAAGGTCTTGCTGTCACCCACCATGTCTATACTTCACTACATTACCTTCCCACTCCAATCAGGAGCCCCAGTAAGCGCATTATTGTCCTTGGGAAGATTAGTATTTAAATAATTTTTTTTAAAAAAATGCTATTGCCCACATAGTTCTCTTCCTGGCCTTTGAGGCAGGGTGTCTTGGAAATTAATTCCTAGGCTCTCCTGGGCACTTCTGGAGGGTTGCAAGCCGCAAGTTAGGGTTTTATTTCATTTACCGTGGGACATGGATGTCATTGGCTGGCAAGCATTTGTCGTTGAGTTTGAGAAGGTAGTGGTGAGCTGCTGCCTTAACCACAGCAGCTCATGTGCTTTAGGTAGACACAATGCCTATGAGGAAAATTCAATTTCCAATCAGTTGGAAAGATTAAAAAAATGCCAAATTCACCAGTGAGACCCATATCCCATGTCGAAATAAAATGGATGCAGACCAGGAAGTTTTTCAGAGTTGCTTTGCCATTTTAACCTTTGTGGCAACCTCATTTACACATGTCTGCAATAGTTCAAATAAAGTTAAATTAGAAGATGAAGACTAAGTCTGAGAAATCTCCAGACAAAAATATATAATACCGTTTAATAGTACACGGATGTGATATATTCACATTCGCAACCAGTGTACATAACAAAAACAAAGATAGTATAATTTACAATTTAAAGTTATTGAAGGGATAGAAAACTCTGGCAGCTCAAACAAGATCACTATCTGTGTCCCAACTTGCATTACGTCCCATTAAGCTATTGGCCCTGTACTTGCTGACCTACGTTGTGTCCTTGTTAAGCAAAGTCTTCATTTTAAAATTCTCAGTTTTGTTCTCAAATTCCTCGATGGCCTCACCCTTTCATAATCTCTCTAATCTTCTCCTCTTCCACAACTCTGAGAAACGTGCTGATCTAATTCTGGTCTCTTGAGCAGTTCTGAATTTAATCATTCCAGCTTTGGCAGTTATGCCTTCACCTGCCTACACTCAAGATCTGAAATTCTATTCTTTAATCTTTGTCTCTTTTCCTCCTGTGAGATGCTCCTTAAAGCCTACTACTTTGATCAAGCTTTAGTTCATTTGATATTCTTCATCTCAGTGTCAGATTTTGATGTCTAATGTTCCTGCGAAGAGCCTTGGGATGAGCAAAGCTGCAAAATATTCACCTGTACAGAAAGGTTTAAAAATATGATTTGCATACAAAGTAGAAACTAGATCATAGAATAATAAATCCTTACAGTACGGAAAGAGGCCATTCAGCTCATCGAGTCTGGACTGATGCTCTGAAGATCATCCCACGCTACCCCTGTAAGCCTGCATTTACCATGGCTAAGCCACCTTGCCTACACATCCCTGGGCAATTTAGTATGGCCAATCCACCTAACCTTTGGAGTTCAAATATTATAATTTAGAAAGTAGAAAGCAGGAATGGAATATGGTATAGAGAAAGGAACTATCCTTCATGTACAATTTAGAAATGAATTGGTTCTCCAAATTCTGTATGAAGAATGGTGTGGGTTGGGGCAGGGTGAAGAGAAAGATTGACAATTGTCCTTATGAGAGAGGAGTGGACCTCATTTGTTCATAGAATAGAATTCAGTACAAAGCCACAAATCACATCATGTAGTCAGGTGCAATGAACTGCAATAATGCAAATATTTCATCTCCAGGACTACTCGTTTTATGAATATTCCTGATCACTGTTCATATAAATTAGTTCTGTATTTCACATGAGATATGGGCACTGGAGAGATTTTTCAAAATTAAATATATGAATGCATGTGTTTAAATGTTGTCAAGTTTGGCTGGCAAATACTAGCGCATTCATTTAACATTACTGACAGGTACAAAAGCGTAAAGGATTTTAAGAACATTGGAATAACGTCTGTACCTAATAACTGACTATATACCCAGATAGAAAAGCAATCTGTATTTGTCCCAATTTTAAGTGGACTCTTTTCCATTCCACAATTAATGCTATTATTTTTTTATTTTCTAACTCTTGGGAAAGCTAGAAACTAGATCCAACTTAAAAAAAGAACTCCTGTATTTAAAAAAAAAATCAATAATTGATACTAAATCCTCAAATATAATCAGGCAAGCCATATAATTCATTAGTTAATACCTCAACCCTACTTCTGCTATAATTTTGTTGTTATTCAAACATGCTTTGAGCAAAATAGAACTTAATACTCAACTAATATTCATTCAGGTACAACATTATTTTAAAGCTGTGATTAAGTTTTGTATTATATATTTGTATTCAAACTTATGGTAACAAATGCAGAGTTAAAGGTGGTAGCAAATCAGGAACTGTGTGCATTACTTGGGCATCTTTATGTAAGTAAATGGATTTTTTTAAAGAAAGAATATTACTTCAAATTAAAACAGTAAAGTTGGGCAAAGGGCATACATTTAAAATAAGTGAAAACTATTAATAAGACTAAGGATTGTTTACTTGAAATGCTAAATGTTAGAAATAATCTTCCAGACTGTCATATAGTCAAAAATGTTAGGGCATTCAGAATGCAAGTAGATCCTGCAATGGAAGAGTTAAGGAATTAGATGAATATTAATAGACTGAACTGTGTTTACTGCCACTTGACTTTTCTTGGGTTTATTTGAAATAAGGCATTTTGTTTTAGACCGTGGTGGTGTACAGAATAACCTTTGTATTTTCAGTCTAATAATGCATGCAACTGGATTTATTGTGCTGCATATTCACTGGTATAACTAGGATCACGTAGCAATTGAGCGGAGGAGGCCTGGTGTGTTGTTGCAAAGGAAGTATGCCAGTGTGTTCAATGAATGGGAGGACATACATTTTAAGGCAACCGTAAGATCCCGTGTGAGTTATAGTGATTAATTTTGAGAGTTTTTTTTGGAGCTGAGTGGATTGGACATAGTCAATCTGCATCAAGATGTCTTTGCCATCTGCCTGGGAGGCTTAAACAAATCTATAATTAATATATTTTCAGATTAATAATTTGGTAAGTGTGACCTATAAATGGTTTTTTATTGCTGAATTTCATCTGGCTGTTTCACAGGGAAATAAGTGTTATGGAGTTAAGTACTTCAACAGATGGAGCAGTATGAGAAGGCTTGCCTATAAATGAAATGATACAGTTCATGTTACTAAACGCATATTGAAAGTGATGAGATGCAGTCAGTTTGAAATATTTCTTGTATATTTTTCTAGTAATGGTGTTGGTCTCAACCACCTGTAAAGACATTATGTGAGAAAACAGTAATTGTTCTTTTTGTTTCAGAATTGCAACACGTGATCTCAACCTCTTGGGTATGTACTGTTCCATGACATTACTCAGTTAGTCAAAGGACGTATTTGAAGTTTGATATCTGAAGTGGGACTGCATGTGTTTACAGGAAGTATGCACTGTGCACAGCTGTTTACTGTTTCTGCACTTTTCAAAAAAAATTAGGGGTTTATCTCTGTTTAACTGTCTTTTGAAGAACTCTTAGTTGTGCCTTGCTATGTTCTTTGTCGAGATTACAAAATTTGTTATCAATTGGCTAGAAATCAGTAACTGTTTCATTTAAGGTCAAGAAAATGTAAGATTCGAGGTTGTTACCAAGAGAGTAAAATCAACAGATTCCACGACTTTAGTGCCTGAACGATGCCCACCCCCTAAAGAACACATCAAATTGCAGATGCTGTCAGACATTTGTGTCACTGTGGCTCACCAAATTTCATTAAAATCTTGCTTCTGTACAGCTGCCGTTATGATATGCCACGCTTGTCTGCCTTGTATCATTTAGATGGATCCACTGTCGCTCATCCCTGATCACTCTGTGACATCCATCTTCCAACTATCACTAAGTTGTCCGGTCTTTCTGCCGCGCTCCCCTTTACGTCTCTGTAGTATTTCAGCTCTGACTTGATCTACAGAATTCCCTCAAATGCTTCTCCAACTTGTATTGCCTCAATAACTGGTCATGTCTTAAAATAATTCACACTCTTCCCCTGAGACTGCATTTCAATGGATTCCTAAGCCTGCCTTCCAGCAAATACTCATGGCCACAATAGCCATTCCTTTCAGGCAGCTGACTTCACTAAGCTGATACTAGCCCTGATGTTTCTCCAAACCTGAATGTTTTTATGTAGAGCTAAGCAAATACTGCTTGCCGTGTTCCTTTACCTGTCTTTCAGCTGCTTGTACAGTAAATGGCTTCTAGAGACTGCTGTATAATTGCCTAGAGTTTACTAACAACAGCACTTGCTGCCTGAAGCTAATTATTTGCTTCAGAACTGTCCCTTAATCTCTTTAGCACAAACAATGTCTCCTGATATATGTATCCTCAGATAAATTGAAACCAGAGAACCACCTTAAGATTCATCCATCTCCATGATAATGTAGCCTCCTTGTAGCTCATGGCTTTTACAGTTTTTCAGAATTTGCTGAATGCTCTTGATAATTTAACTTTAACTCCCACAACAGACAATCTCTCTGAACTAACATTCCTGAAGCAGTGTAGACACTGTGTATCCAGCTAAGAAAGCCGCTTGTTGATTTCATAACCCTATGTTTTCTATTCTAATTCTAGTAAACCTTCTGAACTATCATTTGTTTTTGGCTTTCTTTCAATCTCTAAAGCTCACCATTTTAATGACCTTGCCCTACCATCTGTTAACATCATAAGCCGTATGAACTCGACCTTTTAAATACATTAGATTTCAAGATGCTTTAGTTGTCTCAATCCTACTTTCTACTGTAAACTTTGCATTTATAAAACTAAAATCTGTAACTATAACACACAGTCAATGAACTAGCTCTTCACATCATTTAGTTACAAATTGTTGCAAATCAGTTAGAATTTTCACTCACATTTCCTGCATTCAAATAACAGATGGATTATTAATTTTAACATGAATACTTTACACCAGTTTAATTTTCTAAATTAGTTTTAATGGATCTATCGAACATCTTTAGGATAAATAGCTTAATTCATTTGTGATGCTGTATTTTTCTGCACTATGAATTATTTTTATCTTCATATATAATACAAAATTCAGATTAAAAGATAATCAGATCTTTCGAACTTTAAATTTTATTTTCAGCAGCCTACCATACCTTTAATCTAAAGAAATGGAAACCTCAACAACAGAAACTATCCTGATCACTGGCGGGGGAGGTTATTTAGGATATAGGTAAGATAAGTCATTCTGTGACATGAATCAAATACTGTGCAGACACAAGACTAATGACTTAAAATTTTATTTGAAAGTGGTACAGTTAATCAGTAAATTTATCATGGTATTTATCTCTTAGGCAGTTACCTTCAAATTGTGGCCATAAATCCACAAACATTGCAGCAGTATGCTCTGAAGTTACTGTTCCATCAGAATTATTTGCTTTGGGGATTGGTTGGCTCAGTTTTCTGGCTGGCTGGTTTACGATACGGAGTGATGCAAACTGTGTGGGTTCAATTTTCACACTGGCTGCAGTCACCATTGAAGGACTGTCCTTCTCAATCTCACCCTTCGCCTGAAACGTGTTGACCCTCACATTAAACCGGCACCAGTCATCTCTTGAAGAGAGCAGCCTGATAGTCCAGTAGGACTGTGGTATCTTTAGCTTTACCTTTGTTTTTATAAACTCAAACAGCAAATTAATTGATGAAACAAACTAGATAGTCTGAAGCGAATATATGTCATTAACAGGGAAGAGTACAAAAGTCGTATGAAATGGAAAATAATTCACTATTAGACTCTTCTGATCATTGATATCTTTCATGTAAAATGTTTAATAATTGTCAGTCCACCTCCTGAATTATGTTAGAATTCATGCCACTATTTGACTTGACTTTTTTTGGTTGTCTGGATTTCAAACAGTTTGAAACAGCTGTAATATCATCAGGGGAATATTGCATTGTTTGTGCTGTAAACAGGCCCCTAGTGTTCTTGTAATGTAGTGCACAAGTCAGAAATATAGGGCTTGCCATATTGTATGTTTTTGTAAACTTGGGTTTTCCCTTACCACCTGTGATTCTCCTCAAATTGTGATTAAGTCCTTTTCTTCTTTATTATCTCTTTTATTTCATCCAGAGTTCAGAATCTTGAGGAATTTATATTACAAGTGTCCAAAATCTGGTTGTCTGAAAATTGGATATTTTTGATATTCAGTTACATCTCTTAATTTCATAACTCCCAAGTTTATCTTGCTACAGCAATGATAACTACTGGTAAAATAAGTCTATAATAAAATATTTTCTCAGGAGATTTGCCACTGTTCTTGGAATGCAGTAAGTACAGAAATGAAGAGTCCATTCTCTGGCTGATACCAGAGGACAGAATCCAATATAGACATATTGGAGGGGGCCAGCAAGCTGATTTGTGATGCATAGTGACACCAAGAGCACTGGTTCAATTCCCATATTAGCTGAGGTTACCATGAAGGTTCTCTCTCTGTCTTTGTTCCTTGCTCTCTTTTACTCTCTCTCTCTCTCTCTCTGTCTGTCTGTTGCTCTCGCTCTCACTCTCTGCCCCACTTTCTGTCTCTTGCACACTTCCTCTGCCTCTGTCTCTGCCTTCCTCTGTCAGGCATGTGTTTAAATACTCACCCACTTCCCTGGATGGGTGCAGCTCCAATAACTCTCAAGAAGCTTGATGCCATCCAGGTCAAATCAGTCTGCTTACTAGGCACTGCATTCATTCCCTCCAACAACCCTCAGCAGCAGCGTGTACTATCTACAAGATGCAGCGCAGAAATTCATCAAACATCTTTTGACAGCACCTTCCAAACTTACAAACACTTTCATCTAGAAGGATAAGGGCTTTCTGGGTCTTCCTACTGTATATAGACTGCAACAGTTCAAGAAGGCAGGTCACCACCGCCTTCTCAAGGGCAACTAGGGACAGGCAATAAATCTTGTGAATGAATATGAAAAAGAAACTGCCACAATTTTCTCCAGGCAAAATTGTAGTAGCAGAATAGGGTCAGGGATTCTCTCTGCTTTTGATTTTAATGTTCGTGTCTGCTTTCAAGTCCCATGTGAAATATCTGGGAAAATTCAAAATCCATCATTAGGTGCCGAACTTTAAATATTGTACAACATGATACAGATTCTTTCTGCTTTTGTTGCTACACTTATAGCACACCTTCAAGGTTTAATGAATTGGGTAATCCATGCAGGAAAAGTATTCACTTGCTCCAATGAGTAACTGAGCTATACAGATGAGAGGCACCATTGTTCTGTTCTAATCTCATTACAAATTGTTGTAGAGTTTTGTACTTGTCTCCAGGATCCTGGAGACAGTCACCTAAGGCTCCCAATTCCATCAGTAGCCCTTATTGGAAAAATGTGTATAGATGTTATATTAGCATGGATTCAAAATTGGCTGGAATGCTTCCTTTGGTCGAAAAGCATCACATTAAGCATGGCCATCCAGCTGGAGTGTTGTAGATTGCCTCAACCTGTGAAACTGAACCTTAATGAGAAATCAGAGGTTTTTAGGAAAGGGAAATCAAAAAACAAATTGGCATGTGCCTGTTTTCTTTTAAATGATGACTGCTTCGAGAGCTGGAGTAACAGTATTCAAAAGGGAATTGGCTATGTTGGAAAGGGCAGAAATTTGTAGTGTTATAGTGAAAGCAGGGGTGTGGAGATAATTTGATAGTTACAGGGACAAAGTGTTGCTTTTATTTCTTTCAATGGTTTTTTTTTCCCTTTTATGGGAAATAACCTTTCTATCTATTTTATTAACTTGGCTCTTTTGAAGAAACTTAGGGCATAAACCATGGTTTTTTAATGAGAACTATTATTTCTTATTAATTTATTAGAATTTGAACAACCTCTTAGTTTTATGCACACTTTGGAATCGTCTTTAATAATACAGCACCTTCTGAATACCCAGGTGGCATAACCTTCTGGAAATCAAATGCGTACCTTAGACTAACCCCATAATTGAAATTACATACTGATGGTTGGTTCAAGCTTTCTGGGAACATTCTAATTATTTTGATGGATGCTTTTGTAATGTATTGTGTCATTTTCTTGTACAAGTAATCTGTTTTACAGGTAGTCTGTCAGATTGTACATGCATAGTGTTGGGAGGTAATGAGCAGTCAGGAAGGTATGAAGTGAGGTGGAACCTTCAGTATGCAAAAGTTTAGATTGGAACAGTTCTAGTAGAGCTGTCTTTTCTCACTTTGAATTTGTCTTAACTTTGAAGCATTCTTTCAGTTTTAGTCAGTGTCTTCATTTAGGAATGTGACTCCAGGTCAAAGAATCCTTCATTTACCATAGAGCAAATTGGGATGGTCTGAAGACATGGGAGATGCTGTACAAATGCTAGTTCTCCATTGCCCACCCTCATTCCCAGACACATGCTCTAGAACTGGACTCGTGGTGACGATGGAAAATAGCAGTGAACCCCAGTTAGGTATTTGTTATAAGGCCGCAGCTTTCTGAGTCATTTTCTGGTGCTAGCATACCGTTTATCGGATTTATTGAACCAGCTATAGGATTTTGTACACACGACTTGTGAAACATGATTCCAGGAACATAACCTGCATTGTAGTTACAATTGTAATGATTTTCTAACTATTTTAATTACTTTTGCCCAACAGAATACAGGAAAGTTTAGATGAAATGTAAGCATATGTGCATGTTTATGTATATTTAATGCAAATAACAGCATGAAAAATATTTTTTCACAATACAACTATACCTTTGAGGGCAGTTAGGGATGGGCAATAAATGCTTAGCTAGACTGTCATGTGAAAGAATTAAAGAAAAAAGTTAGACCCTACAGCACTGTAACAGAAGTTTTGTCCCATCTGGCTCATGCCAGTGATTACTGTACACACAAGCCTTTTCTTTTCTCCCCGCCCAACCTTCTGTTCAAACTCTAAACAGGAAACCTTTCTATAACTTTTTCCCTGATGTGATTAATATTTTCTTTGTTTGCCATAAGGTAGTTTGGGAGCTCTTTGTATTAACTTTTTAATGCATAAAATGTAGTGTACAGTTCAGTAAACTAACTAAATATGTTTAACATCATAAAGCTACGTGGTGAAATATGAATGTAAGGAAGTAGCTTATTGTAATGTGTAATATTTTGCTTGTTATCTTTTTTGTTTCAGGTTGGGCTGTGCCCTGCACAAGGTGGGCAGAAGAGTGATCCTCTTTGATATCCACAGGCCCATTCAGCGTGTGCCTGATGCAGTAATGTTTGTAAAGGGAGATATTTGCAACTACCAGGAAGTAGACCATGTAGTAAGGAATGTAGGTTGTGTTTTCCATTTAGCTTCATATGGCATGTCGGGGAGGGAACAACTAAATAAAAAACTAATAGAGGACATCAATGTTAGAGGGACAGAGCATGTGATCCAGGCCTGCCTGAACAATGGGATAGCAAGACTGCTTTACACAAGTACATATAACGTTGTGTTTGGAGGCCAAGTAATTAAAAATGGGGATGAATCTCTACCTTATCTTCCGCTGCATCTTCATCCAGATCACTACTCAAGGACTAAATCTTTAGCAGAGATGAAGGTGCTTCAAGCAAATGGAACAAAGCTAAAGAAAGGCTCTGGTGTTTTACACACCTGTGCCCTACGTCCAGCAGGCATTTATGGACCTGGTGAGCAAAGACATCTTCCGAGAATAGTTAGTTATATAGAGAGTGGACTGTTCAAATTTTTGTATGGAGCAGCAGATAGTTTGGTGGAATTTGTCCATGTTGACAACCTTGTTTCTGCGCACGTACTGGCATCAGAAGCTCTGACAGGAAGAAAAAATTACATTGCTGGTGGCCAAGCTTATTTTATCTCGGATGGCAAGCCAGTGAACAACTTTGAATTTTTCAAACCATTAGTAGAGGGCCTTGGATATAAATACCCCACAATACGGCTGCCACTTGGACTGGTCTATTTTGTTGCTTTCCTCACTGAAATCATTCATTTTTGTATAGGTGGCATTTATAATTTTCAACCATTTTTGACTCGCACAGAAGTTTATAAAACAGGAGTCACTCACTACTTCAGCCTGCAGAAAGCTAGGAAAGAACTAGGGTACAACCCACAGGAATATAATCTTAGTGAAGTAGTGGAGTGGTTCAAAACACGTGGTCATGGGCGGAAGGTAACTGGGTACAATATTAAATGCTTTACATGGGATGTGATTTTTTTAATGTTGCTGTCTGCTGTTATCATGTCTTGGATTCCAGTAGTTTCAGCATAGCGTTCTATGTAGTTTGTTTCATTTGACATTCCTCACTGCCTGGACTCTAATTGGGATACCTTGAAAATAGAGGCTACAGCCTGAGTCTCAGTATGTTACCATATCTCAAGGAATTAACCAGACTGCACTACCCATGACAAACCAAGATAGAAACGTCTAGTTTAGTTTCTAAGTTGTCTAAATGTGGCATCTTTATTGGCAAGATCTTTATTTTGGTCAGTTACTTTGTTAGGCAAACGAATAAGGGAAATTTAAAGAAAGCTTTGAGCACATAGCACAGAAGACAATACAGTAGTTGTCATATCCTCTATTATTACAATCTTGGATTGTCTGTTAGGCACAAAGATGGGATGAAATCCTTAATGATCTTTTAAACCCAAAGACATCTGGGACAATTTTGATTATATAATAGAGGTGATTCACAATAGGTAAGTTTGGAATTACCCTTATCCTCCAGAATGCGTTGAGAGTAAGAAACCGATGTCACCATACTGATGGGAGGCAATATTTCATTGGTTTAAATCCTTATTTCCTTTTGATTTTGCCTATAAAGTTTAGGATAAACATTAAAATTAAGTGTTAAAGATGAATTGAAAGTTTTTTTTTGTCACTGAACTACAGGATACTGTTAAACAGAGTGCTAAAGCAAGTGCAGCAAACTTTTTATTAACTGGCACATATGGGACCATGAGTGTGCCGGTTCATCAAGAAGTCCACATATTCAATGTAAAAATGCACAGAAATAGAAACGTAATGCAGGTGGTATGCACATTACTTTATTTGCAGCATAAATTACTTAAATAATAATGTAACTTTGCCTTAAATAAAACTTAGCGGCAGAGAGGCTTCTCACTCGTAGCCTGCACTGACTACTCGAACATCGCAATAATACAGTAAACTTCCAGTATTTTAGAAACTTTGTTTGTTGGTTTGTCTAGAGTGCCAGTTAAAAAAAATTTTCTGTATTTGGAGTTAACTCACTAAATGGATAAAAGTAGGGAATTAAAGACACTTGTATTCTGATCCTTCTGTGGAAATACACCATGAAGCACTTTACTGTTCATACTGAAACTTGTGTGAAATAGTTTAAGTGGTTTGAAGGTTAAATTACAGTTAATTCATGCTATAATTGTAGGAGTAGATTACTCTTTAAAGCAGCATGACATAAAATGATGACATAAATTATGATAAATGAGATAATATTTTCTTTTACCATTTCTGCATGCCTCAGTGTTTCTGATCATTACTATTTGAAGCTTTTTTTTAATGTAGAGGAAAACTGTGGCTGTTTTGCACCAGTAGATGAAGTGCCAGCCAGGCTTTGATTTTGGAATAAGGATATTAGGGCAAACAGGGAGATTCTTGTACACTGATGGCATGAGTTCCTTGTCCAAGAACAGGAAAATAGGAACTGCAGCAGTACAGCACTCACCCAAAGCTACACACAGTGTAGATTGACGTCAAATTCTGATCAGAGGGTTTTTGTCCCCTTCAGAGGGATAAGAATGTGACTTGAGGCAAACTGACATGTTGCCAAAAATAAATGATTGGTTAGCCTGTATTGAGTAGCCCTCCTTCAATCTTCCTTGGTCACAGATACATGAACATAAATTTATACTTAATCACATACCTGTAGTCATGTGCTTTAAAATTGAGAAAAAGAATTCAGCTAGTTTAATGGTGAGAGACATAGAGAAAAATAAAGCTTATTTAATATAACACATTATATTACCTGAGTAGTAGGTTTTGGACAATTCTTTAGGTTTTTATCTGATATTGAAAATCATGTAGCTATTCTGCTGAAAAATGCATAATGGATATTGGTCTTTTTCAGATCTTGTTTTAAATTTGAAGTAATTTCCTGCAAATCTGTTGTTAACTAGAAATGATGAAATTGAGATGGTGCCCATATAAATGTGCACAATTGGTGCACCACTGAGTTGAAATAGAAGACTATTTTAAGAGTGATCGTTTAAAGATCTGCTTCTTTGGTGTACTGAGCTTAATATTGTGCAGATGCAGTGCTGTAATTTTTTACTGTGATTCGCAGAAGTGTAACCTTTGTTTAGCGTTCTGGTGTAATGGTAGTTTTTTTTTTTAGAAAAAGCCTTTTTTAACTAATAAATATATATAAATATATCCTATGGATAGAATCTGTTACGATAAATTTAGTGTACATGAATATCTTAAAGATGCCTATTTAAATAGTAAGTTCCAGCTAACCTTTTAAAGTGTTTTATTATGATACTTAAATGACAAAATTAAAAAGAAATGAAATGTTTTTGATGTTCTATGGGGTCTAATCAGTAGATTGAATTCTTCATTCAAAATAAATTGAAAAACCCTTCTTTTAAATGTGCATTCTTTCTCTTTTGCAACATCACCTTATGTTTAATCTAAAAATCTCTAACAGATGATTTTACCATAAAATAATCTCTACTGTGGTTGGTTCGCTCACCAAGCTGGTCTGTTAATTCACAGGTGTTTCATTACCCTGCTGGGTAACATAATCAGTGCAGCCTCCAATGAAGTGCTGTTTAGTTTTTCTGCCTGGTATTTAAACTCTGGGGTCCATTGGAATTGATTACCTCATTTCTGGTTTTCCTTTGCGGTGGTGTATATATAGGATCTAGTTCTATGTGTTTGTTGATGTCCTTCTTGGTGGAGAATCAGGCCTCCAGGAATTCCCGTGCTTGTCTCTGTTTGGCCTGTCCTAGGATCCTGGTGTTGTCCCAATCAAACTGGTGGTTCTCCTTATCCGTGTGAATGGAAGTGAGTGAATATTGATCTCCATTCACACACAACCAACTGGCAACAAAAAGACATGACCAAAACACAACAATGAAGGAATGTGTAAGTCATTTGTCTCATAAGCTGTTATCTTCTAACACAAGATATCCAAGATTTTTAAATCTCCCTTTCATATTTGCATTTCTACAAACCAGCTTGTATCCTTTTCAATTGCATTCGACACTCCAACCTATACTTCAAAAGTCCTTCATTTGATGTAAAATGCATTGCGGTGACCTTAAGTTATGAAAAGCAGTATAAATTGACCCTTTTTTCCCCGTTCAATAACTTTTGGTGTTCAAGCCAGCACTGTACATAATTAGTTGAGATCGATACCAATGTTATTTTGGAAAAGAGTCACATCAGACTTGAAATGTTAACTTCTCCAGCGTCCACAGTACTTTGCTTTAAGACAATTAAGATCCAATTCAGATTTTCTAAATCTTCATTGTCTCCTTGCGTTCAATTTCATGAAATCAAAATTTCACTTAGTTTTACAATGGGACATCCTTGTTGGTATTGTTAAGGGTGGTACACGAGGCATTGCCCTGCTTTCCTTTTATAAAGAGTTAAAGCATCAGTTCAGCTGCATGCATCATGAGTGCAGCAGTAAATTGAAGCAGGAAACGTTCTGTTTTTAATGAGCTGTTAGGTGATTGTAATAGCCAGCATTATTTACTTTTTGCTTTGTATACCCTGCATAAGCTATTGATGCGGCCTGTGCAGTTGGAAATTCTTGAAAAATTTCTTCCACATACTCATGTAATACTAAAGAGGAAGGGAAAACAAACAAAATGTAAAAAGAAGCATAAGTGTGTTGATAGAAATGACCACCATGCAGTCATTTGGAGGCAGTTCTTCCTGCACATTGACAATTACCCTGTACACGCCCACCCCCCCTCTTGCGTACTACAGTGTTTGAACCTGGGTTCAAATCCTGCCATGGCAAATGGAATTTGAATTCGTGGAGTCGTAGAGATGTACAGCACAGAAACAGACCCTTTGGTCCAACTCATCCATGCCAACCAAATATCCTAAATAAATCTCGTCCCATTTGCCAGCATATAGCCTGTGTCCCTCTAAAGCCTTCCTATTCATATATCCATCAAGCTGTCTTTTAAATGTTATAACTGTACCAGCCTCTACCACTTTCCCGGGCAGCTCATTCCATGCACTCACCACCATCTGCGTGAAAAAGTTGCCCCTCAAGCCCCTTTAAATCTTTCGCCTCTCACGTTAAACCTATGCCCTCTAGTTTTGGACTCCCCCACCCTGCAGAAAAGACCATGTCCATTCTCCCTATCCATGTCCCTCCATGATTTTATAAACATCTATAAGGTCACCCCTCATCCTCCGCGCTCCAGGGAAAATAGCCCCAGCCTATTCAGCCTCCCCCTAGCCAATATCCTGTACAGCTGCAACACAACCTCCCAACTTCCAATCTCAATGCACTGATCAATAAAGGCAAGCATACCAAATGCCTTCTTCACTATCCTGTCTCCTCTGGCTCCATTTTCAAGGAACTATGAACTTGCACTCCAAGATCTCTTTGTTTAGCAACACTCCCCAGGACCTTACCATTAAGTGTATAAGACCTGCCCTGATCTGCCTTTCCAAAATGCAGCACCTCACATTTATCTAAATTAAAATCCATCTGCCACTCCTTGGTTCATCTGATCAATATCCTGTTGCACTCTGAGGTAACCTTCTTCACTCTCCACTACATCTCCAATTTTGGTGTCATCTGCAAACTTAGTAACTGTACCTCCTATGTTCACCTTTAAACCATTTACATAAATGATGAAAAGCAATAGACCCAGCACCAAGCCTTGTGGCACACTGCTGGTCACAGGGCTCCAGTCTGAAAAGCAGCCCTCTACCACTACCCTTTGCCTTCTATCTTCGAGCCAGTTCTATATCCAAATGGCTAGTTCTTCCTGTATTCCATGTGGTCTAACCTTGCCAACCAGTCTACCATGAGGAACCTTGTTGAACGCCATACTGAAGTCTGTATAGATCATGTCCCCCAATCTGCCCTCATGAATCCTCTTTGTTACTTCTTCAAAAAACTCAATAAGTTAGTGAGACATGATTTCCAACGCACAAAGACGTGTTGATTATCCCTGATCGGCCCGCACTTTTCCAAATACATTTAAATCCTGTCCCTCAGGATTCCCTCCAACAACTTGCCCACCACCAATGTCAGGCTCATCAGTCTATAGTTCCCTGGCTTTTCCATACCACCTTTCTTAAATAGTGGCACCACATTGGCTAATCTCCAGTCTTCTGGCACCTCACCTGTGGCTATCAATATGAATATCTCAGCAAGGGGTGCTGCAATAAGAAATCTGGAAGTAAAGAGTTAAATGATGACTACGCAATCATTACTGACTGTCGTGAAAAACACATCTGGTTTACTAATGATATTTAAGGAAGGAAACTGTCCTTAAAAGCTGAACTTACCTGGTCTGGCCTACATATGACTCCACATCCATGGCAATATGGTTGACTCTTAATTGCCCTCTGGGTAATTTAGAGATTAGCAGTAAATGCTAGCTTGATCAGTGATGCTTTCCATTCCATGGATGATTTTTTTTAAAATTGTAGTTAAATATCTCACAGTTTTTCATAGAAGTGCTTTCAAGCAAAAATTTGCACTGAACCAAAATATATTAATGCAGATAGCTTGGTCAAAGAGGTGTTTGAAGGGTTAAGGAGTGCCTTAAAGGAGAAAAACAAGATGAGAGAAGTTAATCAGTTTCAGAATCTCAGAATTATTTCAGTGCAGAAGGAACACATTCAGCCCATTGTGTCTGCACCAGCTCTTCAACTGAGCAACATTACCCAGTTTCAATCTTCTATTTCTTTCCCATACCTTTATACGCTGTTTCTAATCTGTTTTAATTCCTTTTACCAGCAAGAACAGTTTCTCCCTATCTACACTATACTCCCTGCTTATTATTTTGAAAACGTCTATCAAATTTCCTCACCGCCTCCTTTCTGTCCAAGGGGAACAGCGCGAGTGTCTTCAATCTATCAACAACTGAAGATTCTCATTCCTGGACTCTTATAAAAAAATCTGCACCCTCTTCAATGAATTTACATCCTTCCTAAAATGTGGCATCCACAACTGTACACAATACTCCAGCTGAGGTTTAATAAGAGTTTTCAACATCACTGCTCTTGTACTCTTTACCTCTCTTAATAACGTCAAGGACACTGTGTACTTTATTAGCTGATCTTTTCAGCTGTGCTTCAGCCTTCAATGATCTCAGCACAAATACACTCAGGTCCCTTTGCTCTTGTACTCCTTTTAGAATTGTACTCCTATTATATATTGTCTTTCAATTGTCCTTCCATCAAAGTGCATCACCTCACACTTCTCTACATTCAACCTCATCAGCTACCTATCTTGTCACTTCACCATCTTTTCCAGTTGTCCACACTGTCCTCACAGTTTAAAATTTTTCCAAGCTTTGTGTCATTTGCAAACTTTGAAATTATCCCCTGCACCCAAGATCCAGTTCGTTATGTCAGAAGAAGAAAGGGTCCCAATGCTAAAGCCTGGGGACCTCCACTATAAATCTTCTTCCAGCCCAAAAAGTATCCATTGACCATTATTCACTCAGCCAATTTTGTATCCATATTGCTAATCCTTGTTGTAGCACTGTATCAAACACCTTCTGGAAATCCATGTGTACCACATCAACAGTGTTATCTTCATCGAGCATTTCAGCTAACGCTTTAAAAAAGCTCTACAAAATTGGTTAAGCATGATTTCCCCTTTAGAAATCCATGCTGACTCTTCCTAATCAAGCTATCTTTATTCATAAGACTATTAATTCTATCCTGAGTGATCCTAGAAGTTTCTCCACCACTGAAGTTAAATTGACTGGTCTGTATTGTTGGGATTTATCCTTAGAACCTTTCTTCAGCAAGGCCATAATGTTTGCAATTCTCCAGTCTTCTGGCGCCTCCCTTGAGTCCAGGGAGGACCTAAAGAAATATGATCAGTGCCTCTGTATTTTTTACCCTCACTTCCTTTATAATCCTTGGATGCATCTCAACTGGTCCCGGTACTTTGTCAACTTCTAAGTACCAATAGTCTTTCTAAGACTGAATCCTTATTAATTTTGAACTGTTCTCATAACAGAGTTTCCTCCTCTGGTACCATGGGTTAGGCAGCACATCTTTTGTAAAGACAAAAGCAAAGTATTATGTTAACGCCTTAGCCGTGCCACCACACCGTGTCCCCCCACCTTTATGGAGAGGATTTGAGAACTTGGGCAATGAGAATACATGTGGATTGGTGTGAACAACACCTTTCATCTTCTTCTAAACTTTCTACCAATCATTTTAGATCTCCACCTCCTAGTCACCGACCTCTCTGCTAAAGTAAAAAGACTGTACCAATCCACTTTGTCTAGGCCTGTCAATTTTGAGCATCTCAATCAAATCTCTTGTGAGCCTATCCTTTCCAAGGATAATAATGCAAGAAACAGAAACAGGAATTGCTTGAAAAGTTTAGCAAGTCTGGCAGCATCAGTGGAGAGAAATCAGAGTTAATGTTTTGGTTTGGGTGACCCCTCCTCAACATCAGCCTTCCCATTCCCCTAAGAATGTTGGTCAGAGCCATTGGCTAAGGAACAGAATTTATTTGCATACTGGAGGAAATGGCTTTGATCTTCCCAGTATTTTGTATTGCAAATTTCTGCTCGTATTGTTGGAGAAACAGTCTGATCATTGAGAAATGGTGAAAGGGTTTAGGCGTTGTCAACATATGTGTGAAAATCGATGCTGTTAATTTTTGGATGTCAGTGAGCGACAGCAGATAGATAAGAAAATGTGACAGTAGAGTGCCCAAAGTTATATCCTTCCAGGATACCAGAACTAACTGAGAAAGTGGGAAAAGAAGCAAACAAAAGGTGTTTATCTGTGACTGAATAGATAAGGATGATGATCCTGTGATTTGTGAGGGAGCGCTGACGTTCTTTCGTGTACTTATGTTTTTTATGTACCTCTTTTGTGGCAGATAACGGGAAATGGAAGGGTGGTCATTGCCTCTCGACATTGTTCAGCAGCGTGCACCTCTGACAATGAGGTTGCTGCTTTGTCTGCTGAATGTCCATCTATTGGTCTTCCAAACTAGGGAGCCTGCTTGCTGTCTTTGATTGAACCTGGATCCTGAAGGGCAGGCTGCTCCAAATTTGCCCTCTGCATTCATGTCTGGCATTTAAAGCTTCCTGACAGTCATTTTGTCCTCACGGGGAATTCGGAACCTGGGAACAAAAGTCCTGTTCTCAGATGATAAATGAAATCAAATGTAAAATCAAGGTAAAACAGCACTAAAATATAATGAATAGATTTTTAAACAAAAAAAAAACAACATAATAGTCTTTTTCACTTGCCAAATCAAACTGCCATCTTGGGTCGCTCTTGGTGAGCTAAATACTCAGTATAATCCTATCCTAAATTGAGAAATTTCTCAGTTTAATTTGACTTATTTTAAATGCCTACAAAGATCTCACACAAAACATGGAAGAATCCTTTAACCTACCAGATAGTCTGGCCGTTTTGCAATCATTAATCTAATTGAGTCAAAAATCTGCTGTAGCTATTAACAGGTCAATGGGCTTTGGAGGGGGTCATATCTCTTGACTATCTGCCCTTCTCCCGTGGTTATGATCGTGCCCGGATGTCATTGGAGATGGAGCATGCGGTATCCATCAATGCTGCGGATGACTTTAGAGAGAGGTAGGAACTGTGGGGGATACAGTGCTTTGTTTACCCATCCAACTACCACTTCCCGCTCTCGCCACACCTCCCTCACTTTGATGGTATGTATTGCCTGTAACAAACTTTGCACACAAATTTCTAATTGGCTACTCAGGTGATTGATTAATTATTTATTAACAGATCAACCACCCCAGGATGAACTTCAGCTCACAGGGCTACCAAGTGACCAGTGTTGTGATTATGTACCTTTGTTTAGTTATATATTCAACGTGTTCCACAGATGATGAGAACAATATCCTCGTTCTTGTGTGCCATTGGCATTTAAGGTAGAACTGAGAGCCTCTTGAGCCGGGTAGGGTGTTGGGTAGCTGGAACCCATAGCCTAAAAGATGTGGTAGAGATGCAAACTATCAAGAGATTTAAGATGTATTTAGGTAGCACTTGAAATGCCATATCCTGCAAGGCTATGGGCCAACTGCTGGAAAATAGATGAGAATAGACAGATGCTTGATGGTGTCTGAACAGCCTCTTTCTAGTAGTGAAAACTCTATGACTCTAGGTAGACAGTCTTACACTTCACAATCATAAATATTTTTTCAAGCAGAAACATGAATATATGAATATATCTTTATTTTATTACTAAATAATTAACAATGAAACACCAAGTTCACAAGATGTTCAGAACTGTTAAGTTTCCTTTGGATTGAATTAATTGATGGTGGTTAATAGTTATAAATTAAAAAGAAGTCACTGTGATTTAGTGGTGGGAAAGCTGTCCAGTTGTGTGCAATAAAACATCTGGATATAAAAAAAAGTCTGGTGTGCTCATCAGTTAATTTTGGTACATGACTATTAATGAAACATTTGATCTCAGGAAGTTGAATTTATAGGGCCACCCTGCAAGAGGTTAAATATGTAAGTAGACTCCTAAATTTGGATACCATGCCATCAATGGTGTGGATACTGTTAACCTGCCTGTACCATGTTTTTTAGATTAATGGGGCAGTGTTGGGTGAGTCCACTCATCTCTTATCCACTTGAGAGCCTTAATTGTGTAATTAATGCCCAATTAAGGGCTTCATCCCATTGCCACTCTGATTCAACACGCCTGTGTTCAACTCTGCAGGCTACTGGCAAGTCAAAGGGAAGAACCTCCTCATCATTACCCTGACACCCCTCTTCCACGCTCTGCCCCCAACAAAACAACCCACAACAACCTTTGCCTCAAGTTGATCATTTGTCCCTCTCTATCTAACTTGCCCTGCCAACCCAGTCCCGTTACTATCTGGACTTCTCCGGGTTCGGTGTCATTCATGGATCCCAATCCTCTGGGCCTCCTGCAAAGCCACACTGAGCATGTTACTGTTGTGGTGCATAGTAGCTGATTTTCAATTGTTTGGCAAATCAATAAGGCAGGTCTGTTTCCTGGAGATGGCCAGAAGTTCCACCTCATATTAATTGATGGGCCATTGTCTGAAAATGAAAGTTGGATGAGACAGAAGTGGGCTCACTCCTGGACCATACACTACATTGCAGGAAGCCCACCTCCAGGCTTTAGTCCAATCATCATTAATTTACCTGTAGAGAGCCAAGTTGTTTTAGTTTGGTGTATATGTTTTAACTGTGCGATCACCTATCCTTATATAATGCTCAGACTTGGTGATCTACAACTTCCATCAGAAATTAATATTTCTCACTATTTTTAGCTGAGATACAAATATGCAGAATACTCATGTAAGCCAACATATTATTTCCCATTTTTAAATTCAAATTACCTTTTAATCATGTTATTGCTCCTTTTTTTTTATACAAGTTTGTGTGAATGCATTGCGGAATTTGTCTCAGAATGGTTACATGAAACATGGAGGTGAAAGAAGAACCCTGACCAAAAACATCAAAGAGTTTGTTGTGGGCCTGAAGACACAAGGCAGCCTGGTCAATTTAGTCAAAACAAAAATAAGGAAGTTTTCTGCAAAATCGATTAAACTGAAAATCTCTTTCATCAGGAAAATGTACAGACCTTTCCCTATTAAGATTATGACACGTCTCCTTCTTTACACATCTGGAGATCGATAAAACTAGTAGTGATAACAAACAGAAACAAACTGCCTATGGTTTTTTTTGAGTTTACCCATGGGAAGCTACACAGGACCCTGGATAGGAGACATCTGGCAAGAAGTGCTGGATGGAACAGTGATGTAATTAAAAACAAATTAAATAGGCTTAAAACAATTTTTACATTACATGCTGCAAGGCATATCAAGAAAAGAAAGGCATAGGAAAAGCACTCAAACGTAAAAATATGCACAGGTTCAATGATCTGGTCAATCAGCTGAAATTACACACAGAGCTTGCCAACAGATCAACCACTCAGGATGAAGTCCAGCTCACAGGGCAACCAAGTGACCTGTGTTGTGATTATGTACCATTGTTTATATACTCAATGTGTTCTACAGATGAGGAGAACAATATCCCCAATCTTGAGTGCCACTGACATTTAAGGTGGAGCCAAGAGCCTTTTTAGACCGGGTAAGGTATCGGGTAGCTGGAACCCATAGCCTAAAAGATGGGTTAGAGATGCAAACTATCAAGAGATTTAATAATCTTAGATGACCACTTGAAATGCCATTTCCTGCCAGGCTATGGGTCAAGTGCTGGAAAATAGATGAGAATAGATTGATGCTTGATGCTGTCCGAAGAGCCTCTTTCCCAGTCGCGAAAACTCTACGATTCTAGGTAGAGAGTCTTACACTTCATAGTCATAAATAAATTTTTAATCAGAGACATGAATACATGATTATATCTTTATTTGCTTGTTAAATAATTAACAATAAAATGCAAATTTCATAAAATGTTCAGAACTGTTAAGTTTCCTTTAAATTGAATTCATTTCACTTTTTAAGATAACTTAAAAAACTACTTAACTCACCATTCACTGCTGTGAATTAGACCCACTGAATAATTATACCAGCAATAATTATACTTAGGACTTGTGTCTTCCATTGAGAATGAGTTTCAGAACCACTTTAACATTGTTCGACTATTCCCATAATATTCAAATACATTATCCAGCGTTAGAACATCAACTACACTGACAAAATTAAAACAGAAAACAGTTCACTAATGCAGAATTAGTCAATCAAATTTGTTACTTGTTAAAAAATGTCATCTCTCCATCGACCCAGTCCTCATTCTGTAAGGATTCATGAATATTGTGGCAGAATGTCTACTTTAAATTTAACTATTAAAACACCATAAAAAGAAAATACATTAATTGAAGTTACAAGAGACAACAGATAATATTCAAAAAGTACATTGTGAAGAATATAAATACTACTATTTGACAATTTCCTCTGAGTAGTTCAAAGGCATTCTGTTTTAAATATTGAGTGCCTGTAATTTGCATCCCGAGGTTTCTTCATAGAATAAAATGCTCTTCGCTGGCAGTATAAATGTCTCAACTGCATTCTTAAATTACAACATTTTAATGGATTTCCAATAAAAACTGGACAATACTGCAAACCATTGCATTTGGATTGAAATATAGAAAATAGTAGAAATATACTCGAGAATGATATTTATTAAGAAAAAAGTTATGCAATGTGTGACATGTATCCTTCGTTTTGTACTGATTGGCCTACTGTGTGTTTCCAGCATTTGTAGTTTCCTTTCAGATTTCCAGAATTGCAGTTTTCTTTTGTCATACACCAGAATTTGTAAAATGGCTCATATGTGCAACAGGATAATATCTCACCTATTTACAGTGCAAGTTGGTTAATCAATTAAATAGCTTTGTCTCCCTGAGTGCACTTTGCATAATGTGAGCCATTTCCTAACTAACTAACTTGAATAATAGTTGACAAAAATATTTCAACAGATCAGGAACTTGAAACTGAGGAACATAAATCCAACATTTCTTACACCAATTTCAGAGAAAATGGTGAAAACACATATTTTGAAAATTCAAACCAAAAAGGGGAAAATCAATCAATTATTATTCATTCCTATTACTAAGATCAAAATCAGTAAATAGGGTCTGATTCTTAGTTCTATTTTTGAAATGCTAGAATAAGCATTACCTTAGAATTCAACAGAAAAGTTAAAAATAATGACATTAAACAATGACATTTTTTACCAAATGCATTTAAAACAATGTTCAAGGAAAATATACATTGCATTGTCTGTTTTATGTTTAACGTTAACTTCTGCATTTCTAAGAAATAAAATTGTAGGCTTCCGACACATTATAGGAAAAGGCATGCAAGGCTTTGCATTCCAAACATTAACTTCAGCTTAGAACTATAAAACAACAACCTGACTCACATATCAACTTGGCACACTTTATGTCAGTATTGAAAGGCAATAGAATTTCGCTCTACATATTTCAAATCATCACCCTTTAAATGCCACATTTTTGATAGTTTTGATTCTAATGTGAAAACAAATGGCAGTAACAAGCTAACATGGATTCTAAACATATATGAATTTTACACACATATGTTATCTTCCACTACTTTGATGGGATTTCATTACAACAATTTGGATGTCAAGTGGACAGAAAGTAGATTCCCAAAATTACACAGCACAATTATACGTAAAATATATACAGGGCAAATAACTTAAAAGCATTTGGTCATACTGAAAGTAATGCCACAAATATATATCATGGAAAAAAATTTCCATGTGTAAGTTGATTTTAATGATTTTAAAATTGATGTTAAGTGATGATACCGCAAATAGACACTAGCAATTCATTCCCAACTGTGATTTGTTCTTGTTTTTATTCAGAAAATAATTTCTCTTTTTATTGCTGAAGGTCCCATTGAAGACATAAAATACAGTTTTTTCAAAAATGTGCACTGCAAATTTCCCTTACTGCCCTAGCACAAATACTAGTTACAGTGTGCACAAACGCAATGGACCGTGCAAAGGAAATGTCACAAATCAGCCTGATGTGTTTGGATCTGTCACAAAGGCTTGTAGAAGGAGACAAACCAGTGTGCCTTGCAGAAGAAAAAGTAATGTAAAACCAGCATTGCAATTTACTTTTTTCTTTCCTTTTCATATATTCAATTCCAAGATGGCAGGACCAATTCCAAATGGGCTTCTAGTTAATACTAATAAGGTTCTTTATAGACATTTATTATAATAATTATCAGAAAATACATCACAAGATGCATTCAGACCATATTAAATTATCAGATTATTTTAGCATTAGCCAAAGGAAGGACTGTATCTGTTTAATGTTTTGAAGTTAAATAAATTAATCAAAACTCTTGATTGTGAACATTCAATATGCTTCATTCCATCAGGGGTCAACTGCACAATTTTAATGCACAGACAATATGAAATGTATTTATACTAGTGTTGCTGGCATGGGAGAATTGGAGTTTTGAATGGCAGAATAAATTGAGCAACACAAATTGAAAATTACAAAGGGGATAAACCTCATGAGCTGCAGACTAATATGTATATGCAGGCTGTAAATACAAAAGCACTTGGCTTTCTGGACTCTATTTACCAGAAATATCGAAACTTCCAATAAAACTGATGTACAACACTTTAACTTTCCACCTTAATTCTATGGCTATACCTGTTTTAAAAAATTAATCACTAAGGTATCTAACGTATTATTTTGCAATAACTGAGATCCTAAGCATAATCGTGAAGATAATTTATATCTTACAGAACTTGCTGTCTGTTTTTTACATTAATGAAACGTTGAATGATCTGAGTGGTATGTTGCAATGTTGTTGAAATATACTGCTTTCCTCTTTACTGTGATCAAAATAATTCTGCTTGGCTTTCCAATTGAACCATGCCTGGTATTAAAGGTTAGAAAACATGTTACTGAATAAAAGCATAGTTTTAGTAGTTGCAGAATTGTCATTTCTCTGCATCATAGTCTGGCATCAGTTATTCAGACTACCTATGAATTTTCATTTTCAATCAGCATATAAAATCACAAGCTGAAAGTCCTCCATCTTGACCGTGACCATTTTCAAACTGGTGAAAGTAAAACGTGTTTGTTTTTTTCTGTGAACTTGTTATAGGATGCACTCCATGGTTAAGTTAGTCTACATTATTGACACATCTCAATGAAACAACACAGTTCATTTTTCTTTATTAGTTAAATCTCATGAGCTTCAGGAATAATTTTGATGTCGTGTGTCCTGTCTTCTTATTTATTGTTACCAAATTTGAAATTTGATATATGAACTCAGCTTTGCAAAAAAGATCAACATTGATCTGACGAAACAGAGACCATTTCACATGGGGATAGAATTGCACTCTATTTGATTTTGCAGTTACACTGAATCCCTCAAACTTTTTTTTTAACATTGAATGTAATATATTTTAATTGATTGACTGTTGGAGAATAGATTTCTTTGAAAGGCACTGGTGTCAGTAGACCATTTAATCAAAAGAAAAAAAGAGATTTATGAAAAGTAGGAAGATAGTCAATGTTTCTTACCATACATCATGATCTTAATTACTTGACAAAAGTAATAAATAGGTGCAGTGCAATAATTTTACTGTTATGTATTAATTTCAAAATTGGTCGATCCCATACTTTACAGTGATCACTGATTTTAATTTGTTCTACTGATATTGGCATCATGGATGGGTGATAAAGGCATTCTTCTTTCACGTATAAAACTTGCTGCTGTTGGGAGGCCTTTTTTCCTTGTCCTTGCCTCTGAAGAATGGAAACAGCAGAAAAATCTCTTTGTTAGTTATTCAACTTAGGCTTTGTTAACTCTACCATAAAAGTCTAACAAATAATCAAACATAGGGCCATTCCAAAGTTCTCTCTGTTTCTACCCCAAAAAAGTGACAGTAGTGCTAATATTTTGAGGGATGCAGATACTAGAGAAGCTCGGATTGTTCTCCTTAGAGTGGAATATGTTGAAGGGATCTTTAATAGAATTGTTTAAAATTATGATGTGACCAAGCAGAATAAATGGGGAGAAACTAGTTGCACTGGCTTGAATGTCAGTAAGCAGAAGACAGAAATTTAAAACACTTAGCAAAAAAGCTGGTGGGAAGATGACGAGAAGAAATTTATTGTGATTTGGAATACACTGATTGAAAGAGATGCAGATTCAGTAAAAGAAAGAAGATGGAGAGTGGGGCAAATTCATTAAGTTTTAAAATCGTGGCACAGGCATATTGGATTGAATACTCTTCTGTTGTGCTTTGTGATTCTATTTCATTTGAATGATGAATGTTGCTCCATCATGAAACAGTGTGATGTGCATGGGTGCAGTGAAATCCTATTATAACGACACAGACTATGTAAATAACTTGTGTTGAACATGTTTAGGTTGATAAAAGATTGATGAGAAGAGTGTATTCTGCATTGCTTGACTCATTCAGAGTGCCCAAAGACATTCAAATGCTGACATTCTTAACAGTTCAGTACAATTTATTGCAAATTTTTGTTTTAATATGAAGTACTTTCCAACTTTGCATGAAAACTAAAATACTAATATTGAGGAGATAAGGATAAGGATACTGATAATTTCTTCGGTATGTTTGTTAAATCAAAGTAAATCCACCGTTGAGTGTTCAGTTGATTATAGAGTCCTTAAGTATTTTAATGATCAACATGCAGTGGAAATTACAAACGGAAGCTAATTAAATATTAAATTAAGATTACATGTAGTACAAAGCCAATTGTATGTATTATAAGAAAATATAATTGTGCATTTACTTCTACACTCTTATTAGTATTGAAAGTCACAACACAAATATAAAGTTAAAAGTATGGGTCAAAATCATGGAACTGCCTACATAAAACCACTGTGGGCGTTATGTACACCACATGGACTCTCAGAATTCATTAGATCCCACAAAACAACAAAAAAAAACAGGCGATTTTGACTAATGAGTGCCTGATCAGCAGATCAGGCAGAAAATTTATCTGCTACTGCAGCAATGCAGAGGTGATGCTTTTGAGGGCTCAGCCACATTTGGATCAACAAAGCAGGGTGCCGCATGGGAGCAATATCACAAAATTAGTACTGACTAATATTGAGACACTCTGGCCAGTAACAAGTTGATGGGTAAAATGGACAGGGATTAAGATATCAGAGATTTCCAATGGCACCTCCAAAAGACTGCCAAACTTACTTTCGCAGCACCGTTACCCAATTAAACTGATCAGTGCATCCAGGGCAGCAGTTCCAACATAAACTCATAGCTGGTGTCCTGGGTTATTAGAGGGGGCCATCTGCCTCAAACAGACAGACACTTTGGACAAAAAAACAGTATGCTCCTTTCAAAAGAGTACCCATCATATTGCTGAGGCTTGTGGGACCGTAGGGGTACAAAACTCACGTTGAGACTTTTATTGTCTTGGGGCACAACAAGATAAAATCACCAGCAGAATCTTTTGGCATTTACGAGAGATCAACAATCACTCTTTCACTTAGTTTCTCAAGATTAAAGTTTCCATAGACTGTACTCACCTCCTCTTTGGAACTTCTGGTAGCTGATCTCTCTGACCTCCACCCCTTGCGGTTTGTATTGTAGTATCATATAGTATTGGGTCAAATTGTCGCTGACGAGGTGCACTGGTGCTATGTAACCCATCTGAAGTCCGTTGTCTTTTTGGGGCACTGTCATATAACCCTTCAAGTGGCCGCTGCTGTAACTGTTGACGTGAGGAGTAGAGTTCCTCTTCACCTTCCTGTGATTATCAAATAACATGCATTTAATGGCCGGATTAGCTAATCTTTTTTTAAATTCAGTAATGGGTTGAGGGCATCGCTGGCTAGGCAGCATTTATTGCCGATCCATAATTACCTATAGGGCAGTTCAGAGTCAACCATGTTGCTGTGGGTCTGAGTCACATGTAGGCCTGACCAGATAAGGATGGCAGTTTCCTTCCCCAAAGGACATCAGTGAACCAGATGGGTTTTTCCAACAGTCAGCAATGGATTCATGGTCATCATTAGATTCTTAATTCCAGATATTTATTAGATTCAAATTCCACCATGTACCATGGCAGGATTCGAACTTGAGTCCCTAGAACATTATGTGGGTCCCTGGATTAACAGTCCAGCAATAATACCACTAGGCCATTGTCTCCCCTTGAGTTAGTGTTTGTGTGATCATTTTTAAAGGATATGGTTTTTGGCAGCAGAATATCACCAATAATCATGTTACATAAGTTGAATGCCTCTGCAATCTTTTAGGTGATCATTTCGCAAAAGTGTGATTTCTTTAGAAGAGGAAATGACCTCCACTTTGTTAGCTCCTTAATTCACAACAGGATAGAGTGAGATGTCTTACCAGATTACTAATTCTGAAGGGTGGCGTTAGGGAATTATAACTTTCCAAATATAGACTTGGATTGTCACAGTGTTAAGGGCTTGGATAGTGAAGAATTTGTTAAGTGTATACAAGAAAGCTTCCTTATTCAATACGTGGATGTACCTACTGGTGAAGGAGCAATACTTGACCTTCTGTTGGGAAATTAAGGAAGGGCAAGTGACTGAGGTGTTAATGGGGGAGCACTTTGGAACAACTGATCATAATTGTATTAGTATTAAAATTGTTATGGAAAAGGATAGAACTGATCAAAATGTTAACATTCTATATTGGAGTAAGACCAATTATGACAGTATTAGACAGGAACTTTCAAAAGAGGCTATTCACAGGTTAATGGATGGTTGAGAAATGGGAGACCTTCAAAAATGAGATAATGAGAGTTCAGAGAAAGTATGTTCCTGTTAGTGTGAAGGGCAAGGCTAGTAAGTGTACGGAATGCTGGATGACTAGAGAAATTGAGGCTCTGATCAAAGAAGGGAGCATGTATCAATTATAGTCAACCGGGATCGAGTGAATCCCGAGAGGAGTCGGAGGCCAGTAGGTGTATACTTCAGAGGGAAATCAGGAGGGCAAAAAGGGGACATGAGATAGTTTTGGTAAATAGAATCAAGGAGAATTCTAAGAGATTCTGTAAGTACATTAAGGGCAAAAGAGTAACTAGGGAGTAAATAGGGCCTTTTAAACATCAACATGGCCATCTATGTGTGGAACCACAGTAAATGGGTGAGATACTAAACGAATATTTCGAGTCAGTATTTATTGTGGAGAAGGATATGGAAGCTAGGGAACTTTGGGATATAAATAGTGATATCTTCAAAAGAGTTCATATTACAGAAGAGGTGCTGGAGGTCTTAAAATACACAAAGGTAGAAAAATCTCCGGAACCTGAACAGGTGTTTCCTAGAACTTTGTGGGAAGTTAGGGAAAAAATTTCTGGGGTCCTTGCTGAAATATTTGTAAAATCAACAGCCACGGGTGAGGTTCTGGAAGACTGGAGGTTGGCTAATGTGGTGCCATTATTTAAGAAAAGCTGTAAGGAAAAGCCAGGAAACTATAGACCAGTGAGCCCTATGTCAGTGGTGGGTAATTTGTTGGAGGGGATTCTGAGGGAGAGGATTTACATGCATTTGGAGAGGCAACAACTGATCAGAGGAATGGCTTTGTGTGTGGGAAATCATGTCAAGTGGTGACAAAGAAGATTGATGAAGGCAGAGTATTAGATGTTTTCCAAATGGACTTCAGCAAAGCATTCAACAAGGTTCTGCACGGTAGACTGGTTAGTAAGGTTAGATAACTTGGGATCAGGGAAGCTAGTCAACTGGATACAAAATTGGCTTGAAGGTAGGAGAGGGTGGTGGTAGAGGGTTGCTTTTCGGACTGGAGGCCTGTGACCAGCGATGTGCCACAAGGACTGGTGCTGGGTTCACTGCTTTCTTTCGTTTATACAAATGGTTTAGATGTGAATATGGGGGGTATGGTTAGTAAGTTTGCAGATGACACAAAAATAGGTGGTGTAATTGACAGTGAAGAAGATTATGTCAGAGTACAGCAGGACCTTGATCAGATGGGCCAATGGGCTGAGGCGTGGCAGATGGAACTTAATTTAGATAAATGTGAGGTATTGCATTTTGGTAACGCAAACAAGGGCAGGACTTATCCAGCTAATGGTAGGGCCCTGGGGAGTGTTGACGAACAAAGAGACCGAGGGATGCAGGTGCATAGTTTCTTGAAAGTGGAGTTGCAGGTAGATAGGATGGTGAAGAAGATGTTTGGCGTACGTGCCTTCATTGGTCAGAACTCTGAGTATAGGAGTTGGGACATCATGTTGCAGCTGTACAGGACACTTGTGAGGCTACTTTTAGATACTGTGCACAGTTCTGGTTGCACTTCTATAGGAAAGATGTTGTGAAACTTGTGAAGGTGCAGAAAAGATTTACAAGGATGTTGCCAGGATTGGAGGGTTTGGGTTATAGGGAGAGGCTAAATAGGCTGGGGCATTTTCCCTGGAGTGCCGGAGGCTGAGGGGTGACCTTACGGAGGTTTATAAAATCATGACGGGCATGGATAGGGTGAATAGCCAAGGTCTTTTTACCAAAATGGCGGTGTCTAAGACTAGACGGCATAGGTTTAAGGTGAAAGGGTAAAGGATCTGAGCGGTAACTTTTTCACGCAGAGGCTGGTGTGTGTATGGAATGAGCTGCCAGAGGAAGTGGTGGAGGTTGGTACAAATATGCAATTTAAAAGGCACTTGGATGGGTACATGAATAGGAGGAGTTTAGAGGGTCTAGGTCAGTCTAGGATGTATGGACGGCGTGGATGAGTGGAACAAAGAGCTGTTTCTGAGCCGTACAACAAAATAATTTAACTTCCTTGTGCGAAATTTATTATGGTTGTTTCATTCAAATAGTAAACATTATGCAAATAATTCAAATATAGACAAAAAATGTACTTTGAAATGTTACATTGACAGTTTCGCTATGTGAAGTCTGACCTGTTGAAACTTCAGTTCTTACCTGTAACTACTCTGATTGCTAATTTTCTATTAGCAGTCCCACTTTAACTATTATAACTATAGACTATTTCACAGGCGTAACTAATGACTATTGGGGTATCTTAGTGAAGCCTGAAAAAAATTATTTTGGGTTGGATTTCCCCATTGTTAGCGGTGTTATTTTTGGGGTGGCAGCTTCAAGGCAGGTTTACATGGCTCACAGTGACTTTTCTCACTGCCTTGCACTCCTCACTTTGTTAATTATTTGTCAACCTTCTCGTGTAATCTCACAGCATGAGAGGCAAGATTCCTGCTCCTGCCAGGACGTTCTTGTGTACAAGCGACTGGAACCACACCGAAAGCCCAGCTACACATGACTTGAGATGCCCCAAGGCAAGAACTACCTTGCGCACTGTCTCCTTAACAAACCAAAATGTCACAGAAAGGAAAGCTGGCATGCGGCTTTAGAGATTGGGACCTGGAGTTCCTGGTGGACAGGGTGGTCCACAGGAGGTCCATCCTTTACCCAGCAGCCAAGGCACCAAACACAGCTGGCCTGGACTCAAAGAGCAGCGCAGGTCAGGGCTGACACCAGGTTTAGAGGGAATACACAGCAGTGCAGGAAAAAGCTTAATGATTTTCTGCATTTGGTAAGGTTAGATTCCACCGCCTTCTCTCTGCTATGGCACACCCACTCTAACTCTGTTACCACACACATACCTCAGCAACACTTGTGGGCTACCAGCCTCACTACCGTATGCAGCATTCCAATTCTACAGCTCTTACCTCCAACCCCCGCACCCCCCACCCCTACTCCTTTCCTGTCCAAGAAGCTATGCAATCCATAGTGGTTGGCAGCTTCCAAGCAATTGCAAAATGAAGAAAGATCACTGAACTGCGTACCAGTCATTTTACCAGTCTTAATCAGGGGCTTCGAAAATGGCATCATTGTCAAAAGAAGATTCGGGGTTCTAGAGACCACTGGTTGATGCCTATACTTAAGGTAAACCAACAATGGGAAGGTAGATATTTTCTTTCCATTTCTCGTGGAGTGAGGGTGAGGGGAGGTGTCGGAGGAGTTGGAGGCAGGGAAAGGGGATGGTTTTTGGAAACCACTCCCTTGCCTTCCAACCATGTTAGATTGCTGTTAGATTGGGCCAAATGGAGGACCCTATCCCAACCTGGTTAACAGGTGGAGTCCAGTTGGGAAACCAACCATTCTGCCGCTTGCCAGGAATGCAGGGAACTAGGGAATGTGGCGAGTTGAGGTCCTTAAGTGGCTCTTACTTGACCAGTACAGAAAGTCTCTAATGGACTTCCTCAACAGCACTTCATTAGTGACGTGGACGGAAGGCAATGAGATTCTTTCAATGCAAATCCTCCCAAATATGTCCCACTAACTCTTGCCACCTCCAGGGAGGGGAAAACTGTGCCCTATATTTCTAATGCATGAATCATAATCTGGTGGGGGATATCGCCTGCACTGTACAATTTTATATCCGACTGGATTTTTACTCCATTGAAATTAATGTAATGAAAACATGATAGTCTGTGGAGTGTGTGTGATCTGCAATCCCTGGTGGGGAAGACGAAATCCATCCTGCTGTCTCTTTCATTTCATGTCATTTCTTTACATTACAACACTGACTGCGCTTTATTAGTTTTGAAGTGCTTTGGGATGTGCTGGGGTCTAGAAAGGCTTTATATAACTGCAAGTTCTTTTCCTCTCACCTATCAGGTTTGGATTTCTGGAACATGTAGAGAAAAATTCATGCTTTCAATAATAACTTACCAGGTTACAAGTTAACAATAATTAATAGTCTGAGTTATAAAAATTTACCCCTAATTGGTTCACTTCACACTGGATAAGCAGAGATGCCAATTCTATGTCTTCATTGTAACCATTTTTAAGAGGAACTGATCGATATCCTGGAGAGGAGATGGAAAACATGCATTTACTGAATGTTCAAATTCCTGAACATTAAACGACATCATCATTTCAATTATACTGACAAAGTGACATCTTACATCAAAACCCCATGGAAACTAATTCAAGTGTTAGTATGCACAATGGGAGCTTGCTTCATATTCAAAACTTTCTAATAGTTTTTATACAAAACCTTACCAACGCAAAGATTTTGTGAATGTGAAGTAGAACTAACTCCCTTTCAACTTCCTTTTTATTCATCATGGGATATGCACATTGTTAGCAAGTTCAGCCTTTATTGCTCATTGCTAATTGCCCTTAGGAATATGGTGTAAGGCACCTTCTTGTACCGCTGCAAGCCTTGTAGCTGCCTTCCAAAAATAATTGCTGTATTTTGTATTTTTATGGGGAAATAACACAATACATGAATCTTTCCAGAGATAATCACAGATTCTGCAGGCAAATGGCTAGCTGATTATGCATAGGCTCATTGACTGACTCAACATTCTGTCACAGTTTTGAAATGTTAATGCATGCAGGCACACAACTCCTACTCACAGCATGCACAAAGATACAAATCCTAAATCATAGGAGACACAGATTGTTTGTGAAATTGCTGTTTGTGGTGAACAGAAATGTAGAGAGACAGCAAAATTTTAACAAAGTGGATTTGCTGGTCCTAGGTCCTAGGTATACTAAAGTTATGCAGACATTAGATTACGTGCAGCATGATTCTGCAGCAACTGATTGTGATGAAAACATAATTAAATTTATTACTATTATGTTAATTTGATGAATATATCCAATAAAGAAAAAAATTCACCATTATAGACTTACGGTCTCCTCTTCCATTCCTGTATTCTAACAATAGAACATTTAAATTTAACCACAATAATATTTCACTTTCGTTTTATTCCATCTTTTCATTTTAATGAAAGACCTTGTTTACCAAATTGACTTTGTGTTCACCATGTCTGGAGCATGTCTGTACTTTCTCAGAAACAAATTGAAATGCTGCAAAACTTCATTCACATATCGACAACTAAACGCAATCTCAGACATGTTAAGCAGCAGGTTAATTTTGTTCATTAGAAAGTTTGAAACATCACTTCTCACACTGTTTATGTTTGTGTATGCTGAACGTGAGCTACAATTAACTGGAATTTTGTCAGTCACAGATAATACAAGAAATACTTCACTGAAACCTCATATGATAGCTAGCCCAGCCACATTTTGCCCTTGAGACATTTCAATGATTGCTTTTCTAAATTTGAACATAAATTAGACTCCTAACAAAGATGTAACGTCAGAAATTCATTATATAAAATCATGATAAATTTCAGCAAAAGCACAATGAACTCAGAAATGGAAGTTTGACTGAAGGAAGAATTAAAACAAGGTGCTTGACATTACAGCAACGGTTCAAATAGACATATTTATAAAATGTAAGTCCAAACCAATCATTTCAACTCCCCTTCCCATTCCTCAGATGACATGTCCATCCTTGGCCTCCTACAATGCCACAGTGATGCCACCCGAAGGCTGCAGGAACAGCAAATCATATTCAGCCTGGGAACCCTGCAGCCCAATGGCATCAATGTGGATTTCACAAGCTTCAAAATCTCCCCTCCCCCAACCGCATCCCAAAACCAGCCCAGCTCATCTCCACCTCCCTAACCTGTTTTTCCTCTCACCCCAAGCCACACCCCCATCTCCTATCTACTAACATCATCCCGCCCCCTTGACCTGTCCGTCCTCCCTGGACTGACCTATCTCCTCCCTACCCCCCTACCTACACTCACCTTTACTGGCTCCATCCCCGCCTCTTCGACTTGTCTGCCTCCTCTCCACCTATCCTCTCCTCTATCCATCCTCTATCCGCCTCCCCCTGTCTCCCTATTTATTTCAGAACCCTCTTCCCCTCCCCCATTTCTGATGAAGGGTCTAGGCCCGAAACGTCAAGTTTTCCTGCTCCTATGATGCTGCTTGACCTGCTGTGTTCATCCAGCCCCATGCTTGTTATCTTGGCTAGGCAAGAAGCCTGGGCCTCTGCAGATGAGTACGTTAAGAATCATTGCTCTGTTTTCTTTATTCACTCATACAGCATCTCTGGCTGGGTCAGCATTTATTACTGGAGGGCAGTTAAGAATCAACCACATTATTGTGGGTCTGGAGTCACATGTAGGCCAGACCAGGTAAGGATGACAGTTGTCCTTCCCTAAAGGACATTAGTGAACGAGATGGGTTTTTTTAAACAATCGACAATAGTTTCACGGTCATCGTTAGACCCCTTAATTCCAGATTCTTTATTGAGTTTAAATTCTACCAGCTGCCATGGCAGGATTTGAACCCAGGTACCCAGAACATGAGCTGAGTTTCTGGATTAATATTCTAGTGATAAAACCGCTAAGCCATTGACTCCCCAAACAAATGAAGTGGAGTCACATTAACACTGAGTTGCCAAGGGGGTCAGAGCCGAAGGATACAGTTTCAAGGTTTTTAAAATTAATGCAAACAGTAAATTCTAAATCTGAATTTGCTTTGATAATGGAGCCCTTTTCCTTCATTAAGATATAGAATTCATAAATGCGTGCACAAAAATCAAAACTTTTGGATCATGCATGGGGAAACCTATCATACGTCTCTTAAAAACTGAGTATACATTCTCCAAGAGATAATAGGTACTGCAGATGCTGGAGAATCCGAGATAACAAAGTGTGGAGCTGGATGAACACAGCAGGCCAAGCAACATCATAGGAGCAGGAAAGCTTGACGTTTCGGGCCTAGACCCTTCATCAGAAATGGGGGAGGGGAAGAGGGTTCTGAAATAAATAGGGAGCGAGGGGGAGGCAGATAGAAAATGGATAGAGGAGAGGATAGGTGGAGAGGAGACAGACAAGTCAAAGAGGCTGGAATGGAGCCAGTAAAGGTGAGTGTAGGTGGAGGGTAGGGAGGAGATAGGTCAGTCCAGGGAGGACGGACAGGTCAAGGGGGCGGGATGAGGTTAGTAGATAGGAGATGGGGGTGGGGCTTGAGGTGGGAGGAGGGGATAGGTGGGAGGAAGTACAGGTTAGGGAGGCGGGGACGAGCTGGGCTGGTTTTGGGATGTGGTTGGGGGAGGGGAGATTTTGAAGCTTGTGAGATCCACATTGACGCCATTGGGCTGCAGGGTTCCCAGGCTGAATATGATTCGCTGTTCCTGCAGCCTTCGAGTGGTATCATTGTGACATTTCAGGAGGCCCAGGATGGATATGTCGTCTGAGGAATGGGAGGGGGAGTTGAAATGGTTCGCGACTGGGAGGTGCAGTTGTTTGTTGCGAACTGAGCGCAGGTGTTCTGCAAAGCAGTCCCCAAGCCTCCGCTTGGTTTCCCCGATGTAGAGGAGGCACAATGGGTACTAACTACTCCTATCTACTAACCTCATCCCGCCCCCTTGACCTGCATCTCCAAGCCTTCTTTCCTCCCTGGATCAAAATATCTAAATTGTCCAGGTTGTGTCTGGCTAAAGTCTATTATGCTGCCTAATATCCAAGACCCATTTCCACTGAGGTTCTGATCTGTTAACACTAACCAGTTTTAATTCCTTTGACTGGAAAAGTGGCATGAGCTAAAAAGTTAGGATCACTGAACATATCCTCTTCATACACGACAAATCGGAGAAAAGCTAAAGAGGGATCTTGAATGACAAACTCCTCATTAGTGTCTTCTGCTCCTGACCAAACTGGATTAAGGCCATTATCATCTGGAATACAAAAAAAAAATGATTTAAATAACTTACTATTCACAAGACACTTTCCTCCATATACAAAATAAATCTGTATTTCTCTCAGCTCATTTTATATGTCACAGAATATTACTTTTCACATTTTAGCCTTTTAGCAGCAGTTAAACATAGCACAAAAGCACATAATAATGAACAATGCATTATTGAAGACATATTGCTGCAGTTTAAACTTGCCTTTTACTAAATTATAAATTAGTGCGATTGAGATCTTGTAATTGGATTCACTGTTGCTAAATCTCAATAATCACAGCAAGATATTTCTACAATTCCACAATCTCTGCACTGTACCAAAACCTGAAAGCCTGACAAAAAGCCTTATTTTTCTTTTTCAGATTCTGACTGTTATTTTTACTTTGTTCAGAGGACATGAAGCATCAATGGCATAGACAGCATTTGTTACCCCTCCCTAATTGCCCTTTAGAGGGTAATAGTGAGTTGCCTTCCTGTACTGTTACAATCCATGTCACCGAATCACAGAAGTGTTACAGCAGAGAGGGAGGTCATTCGACCCATCGTACCTGACCCAGCTAGTTAAATAAGCATCCTTAACACGTGCCAGTCTCAGCTTTTTTCCTCATGTTGTAGCACATTACGTTTATCCAAATAATCATCCAATGCTCTCTTCAATGCCTCAGTTGAACCTGCTTCCACCACACTTCCAAGCAGTGCATTATGTATCCTGACCATTCACTGAATGAAAAGAAGTTTTTCCTCACTTCACCATTTTGTCTTTTGCAGATCATTTTACATCCATGCCCTCTTATTCTTGTTACTTTTATAAGCAGGAACAGTGCATCTCACTCTACTCTATCCAGCCCATGCTTCAATTTGAAAACCTCTATCAGATCTATTGATCCAATGAGAAGGTGGCAGAAATGTCACTGAGAGGAATTCTGGGAGATGGCACTGCAGTCACCATGACCAGTCTGAATATCTTGGAGGAACTGGTGTCAAGGCTCTTCACAGACCATGTGGCTTGGTTGGAGAAGCAGCTGGACACATGGTGGTGCATACAGGGTCACTGAGAGTGATAGATTCTAGCTATAGGGAGGTGGTCACACCCCCATAGGTCCAGGTAAGTAGGTAGGTGGGTGATTACCAGGAGAGGCAGGCAGGTAGTTCAGGAGTCTCCTGTGGCCATTCCCCATTCAAACAGGCGTACCGTTTTGGATACTTTTGGCAGGGAATAGCCTCTCAGGAGATCGTACTACCAGTAGCCAGACCTCTGGCACCACAACTGGTTCTGCTGTAGAGCAGGGTGTGGCAAAGTCTAGGCGAGCAATAGTAGTAGGCGACTCGATAGTCAGGGGCATAGATAGGCATTTCTGTGGCTGTGAACGAGACTCTTGGATGGTGTGTTGCGTCCTTGGTGCCTCGGAGTGGTTACTGGACATCCTGAAGCAGGAGGGAAAAGAGCCAGAAATCATTGTTCACATTGGCACAAATGACACAGGTAGGAAGAAGGAAAAGGTCCTGCGAAGACAATGCAGGGAGTTAGGTAGGGGGCTAAAATGCAGGACTACCAGGGTAGTAATCTCAGGATTACTATCTGTGCCACGGGCTAGTGAGGCTAGGAACAGAGAGAAAAAATGCAGTTGAACACGTGGCTACAGAGCTGGTCTGGTTAGAAATATGGATAATTGGGATGTCTTCTCGGGAAGGTGGGACCTGTACAGGAAGGACGGGTTGCACCTGAACTGGAGTGGCACCAATATCCTGGGCAGGAGGTTTGCTAGAGCTCTTCGGGAGGATTTAAACTAGTGTGGCGGGGATGGAAACTGGAATACTAGGCCAGTAAGTGTAGGGACTGGGGACAAAAGTGTGACAGAGATATGCATAGCACAGAGTAAGAGCAGGCACAGGGAAGTCATGGGGTTCAGAGTGAGTGGAGGACTGGAGTGCATTTATTTCAATGCAAGAAGTATAGCAGGTAAATCAGATGAACTAAGAGCATGGATTACTGCCAACTGAATTATAATGTTAATGCCATCACAGACACATGGTGAAAGGAGGGGCAGGACTGGCAGCTTAACTTTCCTGGGATATTGCTGTTTTAGATGGGACAGAAAGGGAAACAAAAGGGGTGGGGGAGTTGTGTTGCTGATTAGGGATCACATCACAGCTGTGTTGAGGGAGGACACATCAGAGGGATCTTGCAGTGGGGCATTATGTGTGGAGCTCAGGAATAGGAAGGGTGAAATCACAATGTTGGGAGTTAGCTACAGACCCCCGAACAGCCCACGTGAGACTGAGGAGCAGATATGTAGTCAGATACTGGAAAAGTGTGAAAAAAGCAGGGTGGTTGTTGTGGGTGACTTCAACTTTGCTCGTAATGACTGGGACCCCCTTAGAGCCAGGGGCTCGGATGGAGAGCAATTTGTTAGTTGTGTCCAGGAGGGCTTTTTGAGGCAGTATGTTGACAATCCAACCAGAAAGGAGGCCATATTAGACTTGGTCCTAGGGAATGAGCCAGGACACGTAATTGATGTTTCAGAAGGAGAGCATTTTGGGGTTAGTGACCATAACTCCATAAGATTTCGAATAGTCATGGAAAAGGACACAAGTGACCCTCAGGTGAGGGTGCTTAATTGGGCAAGAGCCAATTACACCCAAATTAGACAGGAACTGGAGAATGTGAATTGGAAGCAGTTATTTGAGGGCAAATCTACCTCTGGCATGTGGCAGGCTTTTAAAAACCAATTGACTAAAGTGCAGGACATGCATGTCCCTGCAAAATTAAAGGATAGGAATGGCAGGATTCAGGAACCATGGATGACAAGGGAAATTGTAATGTTAGTCAAAAGAAAAAGGGAAGCATACGACAAGTCTAGGCAGTTACAAACTGATGAAGCCCTGGAGGAGCACAGAGAAATTAGGAAGGAACTTACATATGCAATTAGGAAGGCAAAAAGGGGCCATAAAATGTCTTTAGCAAACAGGGTCAAGGAGAATACTAAGGCTTTTTATGGATATGTTAGGCGAAAGAGGGTAACAAGGGAAAGAGTAGGCCCACTCAAGGATGAAGGAGGGAAGTTATGCGTACAGCCACAGGAATTGGGGGAGATCCTGATTGAGTACTTTGTATTGGGTTTCACCAAGGAGAAGGACATGACTAATGGGATGAGTGTGTGAATACTCCAGAGAATGTCAACATATTGAAAGAGGAAGTTTTGGGAATCCTAAGTTGCATTAAGATAGACAAGTTCCCATGACCAGATGGGATCTACCCCAGGCTACTCAGAGAGGCAAGGGAGGAAATAGCTGGGGCATTGGCAGATATCTTCACATCCTCGTTGACTGCAGGTGAAGTTCCAGAGGACTGGAGATTAGTGAATGTTGTTCCCTTCTTTAAGAAAGGATGCAGGGATAATCCAGGAAACTACAGACCGGCGAGTTTGATGTCTGTGGTGGGGAAGCTCTTGGAGAAGATACTGAGGGACAAGATATATGCACATTCAGAGAAAAATGGACTAGTTAGAGACAAGCAGCGTGGTTTTGTATTGGGAAGGTCATGTCTCACCAACCACATTGAATTTTTTGAAGACGTGACAAAGATAATTGACGAGGGAAGGACTGTGGATGTAGTTTATATGGATTTTAGTCAGGCATTTGATAAAGTCCCACATGGCAGGTTGGTACAAAAACTAAAATCACAAGGGATTCAGGGTGGCCTGGCTAGATGGATAAAAAACTGGCTTGGTCATAGAAGACAGAGGGTAGTGGTGGAATGTTGGTTTTCAGAATGGAGACCGGTAACTAGTGGTGTTCCACAGGGGTCAGTCTTAGGTCTTTAGTTGTTTGTAGTATATATAAATGATCTGGAGGAAAATGTGGGTGGTCTGATAAGCAAGTTTGCTGATGACACGAAGATTAGTAGAGTTGCTGATAGTGCCAACGATTGTGAAAGTATACAACAGGATATAGATAGATTGGCGGTTTGGGCACAGAAATGGCAAATGGAGTTTAATCCAGACAAATGCGAGGCGATGCATTTGGAGGATCAAATTTAGGTGTGATAATGTAAATGGCAGAACCCTTAGGAACACTAACATTTAGACGGATCTGGATGTGCAGGTCCACAGTTCCCTGAAAATGGCAAAACAGGTGGCCAAGGTAATTAAGGAGGCATATGGCATGCTTGTCTTCATCTCCTGCGGCATGGAGCACAAGAGCTGGCAAAACATGTTGCACATATATAAAACCCTTGTTAGGCTGCATTTGTAGTATTGTGCGCAGTTTTGATCACCACTGTACCTGAAGGATGTGGAAGCTTTGGAGAAAGTATAGAAAAGATTCACCAGGATGTTGCCTGGTCTCCAGGGCACTGACTATGAGGTTAAAGGTTAAAAAGACTAAGATTGTTTTCACTGGAAAGAAGGCGGCTGAGAGAAGACCTGACAGAGGTCTACAAAATTATGAGAGGAATAGATAGGGTGGATAGTCAGATGCTTTTTCTCAGGATTAAAGTTTCAATTAGAAGGGGGTACAGGTTCAAGATCAGAGGGAGAAAGTTTAAGGGAGATGTGCAAGGGAAGTTTTTCACACAGTGAGTGGTAGCTGCCTGGAATGTGCTACCGGAAGAGGTGGTGGAAGTGGGCACATTGAAGACATTTAAGAGGCACCCTGATGAGTACATGAGTAGAGAGGGAACAGAGGGATACAGATCGAAAAATGGCAAGTTTGTTTTTAGATTAATCAAGGCATGATGATCCGCACAGGTTTGGAGGGCTGAAGGGCCTGTTCCTGTGTTCCATTTGTTCATCTCCTCTCAGCTCCCTTCTTTCCAATGAGTCCAAATGCTTCAAACTGTCCTCATTACTGAAGTTCTGCATCCCTGGAACTATTCTTGTAAACCACTTCTGCACTCTCTCCAATGAGTTTACATCCTTGGTATAATGTGGTGGCCACAAACGTACACAGTACTACAGCTGAGATCTAACAAGTATCTTTATAGGTTCAAAATCACTTCTTTTACTCTATTCCCCTCTTAATAAAGACAAGGATGCTATGTGCTTTAGTACCTACTCTTTCTACCTGTCCTGCAGCCTTCAATAAACTGTACATACATTCACCCATTTCCCTTTGCTCCTGAGCCCCATTTAGAATTGGACCCCCATTTTATATTTTCTCTCAATGTTCTTCCTAACAAAATGCAACACTTCACATTTCTCTACATTGAACTTCATCTGCCACTATCAAGTCTGCCAACGTGTCTATGTCCTTCTGAAGTTCTATGCTGTTCTCCTCACAGTTTTCAATTCTTCAAACTTTTGAGATATCTGTAAACTTTGAAATTGTCCCCTGCATTCCAAGATCTAGATCATTATTTTGATCTTAGGGTTTGCTCTGACACTCACTCTAACACCTCTCCCCAAATTCACTCTGAGGGCCCTACACATGCCGTCACCATACTCCCATCTGATTTCTTTCTCCCTATCCCACCCTAACAGGTCTCACCACCAATCACCTCCGCCCATTACATTTCCGAGCAGTTGAATGAAGTGACAATGGGAGAATGTTTAGAAAGCACGATCGTGACAGTGGTGAAGGGAGTGAATGTTTAAGGTGGTGGAATGGGTGCCAATCATGCAGGTTGCTTTGTCTTGCTTGAGTACTTGACAACTGCAGCCTCTGGTGCAAAAAGAATCATCTGAGGTCGCAGAATATTCCACAGCATTTTAAAACAAAACACAATCAGGACTAGTTTGATATGTTACTGAGTGATTTTACTCAAACGTCAATAAAAGACATTCATAGTGAAACTAAAAGAAAAGCAGAAACATCAACAGCTTAATTAGTGAAATAATTTCCACATTGCATGATTTTTTTCACACAAAACTTACTTATCACGACTGTTTTGAACTTCTTATTCTCATTCTCAGCTCCACACAATTCCACTTCTACAAAAGGACAAACTATACTCCTGCCAGGTTTGGGTAGATGACGGGCACCAAGAAGCTACAAAGACAATGAGAATGATAAACAAATTATGCAGAAATTCAACAAAGTGTGTTATAAAATAGGATACATGGGGCTTTTGAGGCACAATGGTAGCATCTCTGCCTCTTAACAGACAGTCTGTGTTCAAGTCCCATCTATGCTGGAGGTTTGTTATAATGTATCCAGGTAGGTTAATTAAAATAGCTATCACATGGCTAACACGCTATGGAATTAAACAGCAAACAAGCCCTCAGATTGATTTTGGTTAATGTGACCTGACTCAGCCAGCTACAAAGGATCAAACTGTAACTGGGCTTTCCGATCTTGATGAGGTTTTAAAAAAAATAATAAGGTCTCGTGGTGCAGTGGCAGCGTCTGTACCGCTGAGTCAGCACTGGAGGAAGGGTCACCGGACCTGAAACGTTAACTCTGCTTCTTTCTTCACAGCTGCTGCCAGACCTGCTGAGCTTTTCCAGCAACTTTGCTTTTTGTTCTTGAGTCCCACCTACTCCGAATGTGTTCCAAAACATGATCAAGCAGGTTGACTAAAACAACTACAGCATGAAGGTCCAGAACCACTTAATATCTGCTGCAAAGAATAATTTATACATCCACCCAATAAACTTCACCACTTTTGATGGGAGTGCAATTGCTTCCAAGGGCATCATTAGAAGTAACAAAGTTTCACTTGATACATCATATTTTACAATTATGACTAATGCAACTTCATTTCTTAAGATTGACGCAGGATGAAAAATGATTCCACAGCTTTGGCATCATTATAAGGCATCTTCCAATGTGCAGAAACATTAATGTACTCATGTACTAACATATGATATTACTCTGCAATCAAAAGACCTCTGTCTATAAGACGACACATGCAGAGTTCTGTCTCATTGATGAAGTTAATAATGGCAATGCAGAATGGCTGTGTAAAATAAGTGAACCATGCATTAAAAATATATCATCTTGAATCACTCCATCAGGGAAGACATATTTGAACATTAAATATTTTGGAAAATAGTTTCTAACTATAGTCTGGAATAATAGATTATAAAAAGAGGCTATACAGTTCTTTGAGACGGTATAAGCTTTTCAAATATGCTTTCCAATTAGCCTCACTCTCGCTGTTTTTTTATATCCATAATTTTCATGAGTGAGGGTGTCATTAGCTTTTCTCAGTGAAGTTGCACATCCCTAACTGCCTTCAAAAGATGACTGCCTTTCCCCACCTATTACCCTACAAACTTTAAACCTGCATAAATATTTGTGCAATTCACGTTGGAAATTTACTATTGACTTTGCTTGCACCATTCTTGTGATAAATTTGATAATATTTTGCTTAATTTGGCTACTCCAGGACTACCTTATAACGTGTTATAAAAAGAAGAGGAGCAGAATCATAACACCTTAAGTGTGCCATGACTACAGATCAAACTTCCGTGTTGTCTATGGACAAAGTGAACTTTAGTACGAACATGTGGTTTTCAAAAGGGGACAAAATGACTATGGATGTAAATTCAGTGGCTGTATGGTAGGGAAAGAGAGCGATCCTAGAATGTCACACCTGACAAGGTGACAAGGAAGTGCATGGACTTAAATGGGGAGAAATACACTTCAAAATGAACAGTAATATCCTAGAACTTATCATAGATTGATGGGAGAAAAAACAATAGTAGTCTGAGCAAGGGACATGGCTTGAGTCTTCCTCTTTGAATAATACACAGGAATAGGATTAAATGCAAGTTCAACCCAATGTGGCCTTGTGGAAAAAAGTGGGTTGGTGAATTGGGGTACTCTTATGTACCAGACTGGATACAAGCACTAAGTCACAGTCAAAGAACCACCAACTGCGTGGCAAGTGAATTTTTCTCTTGCTCTGAGTGCAGCAAATCAACTCACCAGCGAGCCAGTCAAGAGGAAACAGACGAGAAAATTCAATTAAACCTCAAAAGCTCAGAATCTCAAGTTTGATTTTTTGATTATCAGCGCTCCACTATCTATTCTTCACGCCCAACCCAGGACTGAACCATATATCTTCTAACTTTGTTTTGAACTCACTTCTCATTTTTTAACCTGTCTGCATTTGTGTTGTGTTTTTATCTATTTTTATGTTGAGCGACCAAGAAACTAACTCTTTGTTATTGTGAGAAAGCCTAATTGATTCCTATTAAAATATAAATCTATCTGGTCTAGGAGAATGGTATCCATAAGGAAGAGGATTCTTAGTAAATTAGCCATATTACAATTAACTGAGGGAGTGAGTGAATAAAGAAAGGGGAGACAGTTCATGCCTCCTTACCTCAGAGCCTGACAATTTTGGGTATCCTGCCTGGAACCATAGCAATTTGAGGAATCTTACCGGGATCTGATCATGCAAGTACTTGAAGACAAGAGGAAACTTTAACAACATGGAACATCCTTTAGGCTTGAGTGATGCCAGGAGCTAGGTGGTTACTGCTAGGAACAAAAACAGAAGTTGCTGGAAAAGCTCAGCAGGTCTGGCAGCATCTGTGAAGAAAAAAATCAAAGTTAACATTTTGGGTCCTGTGACCCTTCCTCACAACCAGGGACCTGAAACGTTAACTCTGATTTTTTTCTTCACAGACACTGCCAGACCTGCTGAGCTTTTCCAGCAATTTCTGTTTTTGTTCCTGATTCACAGCATCTGCAGTTCTTTCAGTTACTGCTAGAACTGGCTGTTTGGCCATCCTAGTTTTTATTCTATTTGTTTGTATGTTATTATTGAATTGTCGAATGACACAAGAGGTCCCAAAGTGGAATAAAATTTCCTTACTTTTATTTTCACAGAATATGGCTGGTGATGCATTGAATTGTCACTCCTCAGAGATTCTGGCTGCAGCACATAACCTGTTCTTCCATTCATAGAAAACAAAGCCTGATTCAATTGCATCGGTTTATCTGTAACAGAAAAAGTGAAAGAGTTTGTTGAATCACACTGCTGGGTACAAAGAAGACACCAAAAACCTGAAAATATTCTCTCTTAGCTACTGAGTGTATTGAAGAGGGCCGACACTATTCCAAGAAAATTAGGCACTTGCCTGGACAGGATCAGGCCTCCCATCAGATTAGGACCCAGTAGGTAGAAATCCTACCCAATCAGAGGTCAGCACTTCTCCAAGACCGGCAGCATCACCGGAAGTGCTGAGCATTTCTGGTAGTACACAAGGGCCTACGAGAGGAACTGGAGATGGGTCCCTAGGTAGAGGTTAACGTGGGTGACCCTGGAGTAACAGAGAGACAGGCTGAGGAGAAATGGGTTAGAGGAGATGAGGTTCAGAAGCAAGGGATGGCTTTCAGTGGGTCCTTGATCAGGCACAGAGTGCGTATCACTAAATGGGCCCCCCTCAGCATTACCATGGTTCCATTTGGTAGCATCCCACAATGGCGAGTACCTCCTGCAGGTAGATGTGTGGAGGTGGCTACTGAAGGGCCTCAATTAGCCTGCAGGGAGGAAGGCAGCCCTTTAGCTTTTCCATCTACCGTCTTCTCATGAGGAAGACAGGGAGGCAGTGGGATTATTATGCTATTCTCACCTGCCCAAACGCAGCTGCCTAGAGCCAGGGTGAGTTTGGAGGGGCAGGGATTACTAAATTCTGGCCTTTTTTTGGAAGTTTAAGCATCATGTCCTAATACAATTTTATAAAAGTTGTGAAAATTACATTAAACATGGAATGAGAGAAGTTAATTCATGCCATCAATCTCACATGTCATGTCTAATTTACATTCTCATTCGATATTATAATGGAGCTGAGTAATCAAGTAAAACAGTTTAAAATTAAAATTCCTCCTACTTCCCAAGATAACTAAAAGGAAGATCCAAGCTCTGAAGTTTATACAATACAATTCAAATTAACAAATGGTGATGTGTATGTACTGCATGACTGATATCCCCAAGTATATCTGGTGTTACCAATGTATTTCCTAAACTCAATGAGATATATATGATAGAATATTTGACCACAGTTTTTAACCAGAAATTTTGGGTTTGCAATTATGTAAAAAATATTGCTTTGGTCTCATGTCCATATCACCTCAGAACCTTCATTTTTACTTTCTGCTCTGCATCCACTTTCACTTATTTATTAAACTATATTATTTCTTTAGAGGATACTGTCTTATTCTAACTCATGATTGTATAATTTCTTCCTATAATTCTAGGTATTTTGCTTCAAAATAATATTTTGTAGGTGTTTGAGTAATGAACAGGGGAGCAGGACTATCGGAGAGCTCTTTCAGAGAGCCAGCAATGGCCCAATGGACCGAATGGCTTTTGGTTGCGTCTGTTCCAGCAGTGCAAATTAAAAAAAAAACAAAATCAGCACAGAAGCTTTTATTTTCAAGGTTTCTTTATGATGAAACAGGTTATTCACATTCAGCAACTTCAAATTAAGATAAACCATGGGTTCTTGTGGTACAATAGAAGTGTCCCTAAATCTGAGCCAGGAGGCCTGGATTCATGTTCCATCTGCTCCAGAGTTGTACCACAGCATTTCTGAGCAAGTTGATTAGAAAATATCTTAAGGTAATTCATGTCTGTACCCTGGGTCTGGCACCCCAAGTTTTGAAGGTGCCGTCCTGTTCGTTGTAAAATGATATATAACCCAGGTTCAATCCCCATATTGGTTGAGGTTGTTATGAAGGTCCATGCTTAACCTCTCCTCCTGCCTGAGATGTGGTGACCCTCAGGTTAAATCACCACTAGTCGTCTCTCTAAAGAGACAACAGCTCTCTGGGACTATGGTGACTTTATAGCGCAGATTGAAAACCTATTCTGTCATGTCATTGTGTCCATAACAATGCAAGGGTTTAGGTGGCCTTAGGTAAGGGCAGAGGAAGGGCTCTTGTTGTATAGCGGGTAGTGTCCCTTCCTTTGAGTTTGAAGGTCTGTGCTCAAGTCCCACTTGGTCTAGGTGTGTGCCAGAGTGTAAGCTCCATCTAGAGGTTGTTGTGTACAAAGCAATTTCAGATTTTGGTATCAAAAACTTTTAAGAACTTCAATCTAAGCGATAAGGATGTCTTGTGGCAAAGTGGGCAGCATCTCTATCTCTGAACCAGAGGTTCAGGGTTCAAAGTGCTTGATATCCATGGACAGTCCCATCATAACCAGGCCAGGTTTTCATCCTAGAATTCCTTCCATATGCCTAGGATACGTGTTAAGAGCACAGGAGGCTTCTGGTCGGCTGTTCTTGGTGTGGAGTGGCACCTCTCAAACCATTTAACCTGTGGCTTCATGCTGGTGATGGGTTCCTAGAAATGACAGCTATGGAAACAAATGTAAGTATTGTCTGCCTCATGCATGTTTCAGTAAGTGACATACTCTGGAGACCACTGAGTATTTTATCAATGCTTTGAAAATGATGTGCGATGGCAAGATGCAAAGCTTATCCTAACCATTAATTATGACGTATTTCTTATATAGTATATTAGGATTAATATTAGGAAAAGTGGAATTGGGTTAAATTATCAGCCAAAACCTACTGAATAGTGGAACAAGCTTCTGGACCGCACTGACTATTCCTGCTTCTATATTATATGTTCTTAATCTAGGTCAAAATAGAATCTTTGAACAGAACAGTCATAGCACAAAAGAGGCCATTTGATCCACTGCATCAGTGCTGCTTCTCTGCACACGTAACTCACCTAGTCCCATTCATATGCCTTTTCTCTGTAGTCCTTCAATACTTTTCTCCTCAGATAATTAAATAATTATCTTTTGAAATTCACAATTGAATCTGCCTCCACCACATACTCAAGCAGTGCACTGTATAAAAAAAAGCATTTCCTCATGTCGCCAGCACATCTTTTGCCTACACCATAAAATGAATGTCCTCTGTTTCTCAATTCTTCTAACAATTAGAATAGTTCTTCTCTATCTGCGTTGTCCAGAATCCTCGTAATTGTGATTATTTTTGTAAAATTCTTCCACAACCTTCAATTCTTAAAGGAAAATTGTTCCAGCTTCTCCAATCTATCCATGTAACTGAAGTTCTTTATCCCTGGAATTATTTTCATGATCATCCTACATTACTGCTAATACCTTCACTTCCTTTCTAAAGTTTGGTGCCCAAAATTAAGCACAATACTCTGGACAGTGAGCCACTGTTTTATACACATTTATCCTAATTTCCTTCCTTTTGTACTCTATGCTCTTAAGTATGAAGCCTTGGCCTGTAGGCAGAAATGCAACTGGAATACATACATTATACATTATTACACGTTTACATTATTTTTAGCAATATTTTTGATACATTTTCTCATAGATTTTGGCACAACAAGCACTTAAGCAACATTACTTTCTTGTACTGAGGAGATTCTCTCAAGCAATTTAATTTGGTTTTATGCTAATTTATAACTAGGCATGATTTTGTTGGATTATCTGTGCTGCTCCCAAATTATGTCAACTGAAATCTTACCTTTATTGCATATCCACAATCCTGCACGAAAGACTGTACATATGTATTTCCTGCAGTTAGGCATATTCTGATTAAGCACAAGCTTATTATGGGAACATCAGGACCTAAAGTCACTCATTTCTGATGTCCTGTGATTCTTCTTATGAACATGTTCACTGCTTTAATGCCACAACACTTTGGGCTAAAATAGCTCAAGTGGTTCATTGTAGAAAATAACAAGTACCTGGGGTTTGAAAATTTAGGGCTGCCATTTGGGATCCATGTTGCCAGAGCACAACTGGGTCATAGTTTGAAGAATCAATGCGTTGACCTTTGGGGTAGATTCTGGAGAGTTGCTTGCGGTTATATTCCCGAAACTCTTTTGACCTTTGTTTGAGGATGGTATCGACCTTGTTCTCTGCAAATGATCTGATTTCTTTGTAATCAATATTGTCTTTAGCTGAAAGAGTGATATTACCTTTAGTGAGCAATTGTTCATTTTGATCTTTGTGTTTTATATTTTTACAGCTATAATTCTGTGCAATTAGAATGTTACAGGATTGGCTAAGCTTTCAATTATAAATTCAATGTATAAATTCACTATTGTGGCTGGGTTAGTTTAAGATGGTGTGAAACATCAGGTAAACAATTCTGATAGGACAAACAGTTTTGTTTCTGCATAAATGGGAAGGTTAGACATCACTGTTACAAATCTATCAAATAGATTTGGCTGACAACTGCATGGAAAGCAAATTACCATTTGGAAAAAATTCTCGAGACTTTGCTGGTCTGCAATAAACAACTAAGTCAGATAACTCTTTGGCAATCTGCTGTTTTTTCTCCATTTCATTTCGATTCTTCTCCTGTCAAAACAAAGCAGAAATTATTTTTTGTTCTATTCAAAGAAATTTAAAATCTTATGAAATGTATGTAACTCATTTTACATATTGATCAATCTATCAGCCACAAAATTGTACTATATTTTACATTTTTTAACCATATTGTTCTACAAAATATATGTACCAAATATTGAACTTGTGTTTCTGGATAGAAGAAGCTCTAATGCTTCACAAGTGTCAGTGGTACTAGAAGGTTCATATAGTAATGATTTTATCCCAGTTAGTAACTGTATGTTTCTTTTGCTTTTCTATATTGTGTGTGTCTTTTTTCTTCTAGTTCAGCGACACTGACAATCACATCACTAGTTTAACAAGAAATGTAACCTTTGGGATATTGCTTCAGTCAGGGTTTCTGTATTTCAACAGCCACTTACAAGAAGAGAATGCAGAATTAGCAAATTGTTCTTGAGATTCATAAAGATTGCAGTGGCTATTGATTTGCAGGTAAACAGAAAGACCATTTTGCATGCAGCCTAAGATTCCACAAATAGTAATGAGTAATTTGTTCATGGTGATGATGGACAATGACTAAGACAACAAAACCTTTTGAATCTTCCTCACTCTTTAATATCGACCTGGACAACTATACGAGACCTTGGCTTAGAATACTGTCTAAAGGATTGCATCAAAATAATACTTTCATTGTTGCCATGATTTCAGCCTAGTTTATGCAATCAAGTTCTATTCAAGTGGACATGAAAACCTGACTGAGCACTAACATAGAAATGATAATGGAAAAGTCTCCTCTCATTAATAGCTCAATGGGAAATGCACAGGGTCAAATTTCCAATATGAGCTTCTCACTCAGACTCTCTCTGTCTAAAAATTCTTTTAAGGTCATACTCACAATTTTGGATAAGGGATCTATGCTGGTGAAGCCCTACATGAGAGCACCTATTCAGAGGCTGACCACTACAGTGTGGTCCTGAGCTAATTCAAGTCAGCAAAGGCCTTGGTCCCATCCCAGATCTGTGTTAAATTCTCAAATTTCAGGTGCAGAATTAGGAGGGATAAAACCGTGCAGGCTTGAGGAAGTCAGGCTCAAACTGTGTAGTATGCTCATCAGACTGTCCCTGAATGACAACACTGTGCAGAGAAACATCAAGAAGTTATTCTGTAATATTAGGAGTCTGACGTAAAAGATTGATTAGAGTTTTTCAGTGTAGCAAGGAAATACAAGAGGCATAAATTTCAAGGGACACAGAAATTTATGAAATTGAGAGAATAAATCCAGAATAGGATTTGTATGTAGTTCAAAGGAGTAAAAAGTCTTGGCCTTTCATTGTAATGAGGCTATGGGAGGAAGCAATCTCGAGGTGTTCACCTCTCCTGTGAAACATGAAACTGATAGCATTGTGGGCAAATTAAGAGTCTGTTCCCAGATTAGTTTTTATGTTAATTATTACGGAGGCAACTGGAGTTTAGCAGCTGTTAGGTTTTATATCAGTGGGTGTGAGCTATGGGTTGGAGGCAAAAAGAGATTAAAAGGTAAATAAAACAGTTTTGCCTCCTTCAAGGATCATCATGAAATGTATCATGTTCATTAAGGTGAGTTATGTGATTGGAAGATGTAACTACATATTAAATAATGTGTTTGCCAGATCATTACTTCTGGCAACTGTCCAATAGAAAATGATCATTCTAATTGTGGAAAAGTCTTTGGATGAGTTAAAAAGTTCATCCAGTAGACAAAAGAGTACAGCATGTTATATACGCTTGAAAGGGTGGCCTCGTACACAAGAGCTTGGAGCAAGTGTGGGTAATTCAGGCCCTCAAGCTGACTATACCATTTAATACAATTGTGGCTAACTTCATCTCAGTCTCAACTCCACTCTCCTGCCCGGTCCCCATGATCCATTGACCCATTAGTAATAAAAAGTCTGTCTCCTCAAATTTATTCAGTATCCCGATGTCCACCATACCGGTGAGGCCACACCTGGAGTACCGTGTGCAGTTTTGGTCTCCTTACTTGAGAAGAGATATACTAGCACTGGAGGGGGTGCAGAGGAGATTCACTCGGTTGATTCCAGAGTTAAGAGGGTTGGATTATGAGGAGAGACTGAGTAGACTGGGATTATACTCATTGGAATTCAGAAGAATGAGGGGAGATCTTATAGAAACATATAAGATTATGAAGGGAATAGATCAAGTGGAGGCAGGGAGGTTGTTTCCGCTAGCAGGTGAAACTAGGACTAGAGGCCATCGCCTCAAAATAAAGGGAAGCAGATGTAGGACTGAGGTCAGGAGGAACTTCTTCACCCAAAGGGTTGTGAATCTGTGGAATTCCCTGCCCAGTGAAGCGGTTGAAGCTCCCTCACTGAATGTTTTTAAGGCAAGGCGAGATTAATTTTTGAACAGTAAAGGCATTAAGGGTTATGGTGAGTGGGCGGGTAAGTGGAGCTGAGTCTCAAAAAGATCAGCCATGACCTTATTAAATGGCGGGGCAGGCTCGAGGGGCCAGATGGCCTACCCCTGCTCCTAGTTCTTATGTTCTTATGTTCTTATACTCTGGGGTATAGTGAATTCCACAAAACTGCCACCCCTTAGCCTAGAATTGTGACCTCTTGTTCTATATTGCCCCACAAGAGAAAACATCCTATAGCCAAGTGTAAGAGTTTCATCTTTTTCCTATGGTTTTATGTATTCAGCTGTTAAAATAATTGTTCTGAACTCCATTTGTTTACTCAGTGAGGAGGCTCCTGCTGTAACCAGAAAGCCTAACTCTTTTGCAAGTGTTTCACATAGTTTGGACAGCTGCTTTGAAGAGTGTTCGCTTATTCAGGAGTTTTATGTGCTATTCAAGAGCTTTCACCTGGTATAAAACCAGTGATTCCTTTTCAGGAAGCTGGTAATGGGTGAGGGGGTGAGAAGGTCGGGGTGAGAAAGGTGAGGGAAATGGGTATGAGGATGATAGGGGGTGGAGGCGAGGGTGGAAGGTGTATGGGAAATGGGTGTGAGGATGATAGTGGGTGGAGGCAAGAGTGGAAGGTGTGAGGGAAATGGGTGTGAGGATGATAGGGGTGGAGACGAGGGTGGAAGGTGTGAGGGAAAAGGTGTGATGGGGGTGAGAAAGTAGGGTAAAGGGGAGACTAAAGCGGTCAGCAGATTCATCTGTGCTACTGGCTGGTTTGAAAGAACCAGAACAAAATTTGCTTGGGAACAAAAGTGGGCCACTTAACACACCCACTTATACCTCAGCTCATCTCCACTTTCTGCTAGGGCTTGCTGCCAGCTTCCAGACTAGTAAATCCCCAGATGATCCCACTTGTATCTTTTCTTGGTCCTGAAGCAGGATTGCACAATGTGATTACTTCTGCCATAAAACGTTGTGGAGCTGGATGAACACAGCAGGCCAAGCAGCATCAGAGGAGCAGGAAAGTTGACGTTTTGGGTCGAGACCCTTCTTCCTACTGTCTCTGATTACTTCTGCTGCCTGTTTCTTGCCTCCGACATGAAAATCCATCCAAGAGCCGTTCAATGTATGGATCAGGTTTCCAGATAGAATAATGGAAGTGAGTACCTTGAAATACTTTAAAAGGCGACTGAGCAGGCAGAACCTTTTGAAACTTCTTGGAAGGCATCGCAGCATACTTTGGCTAACCAAATGTAAAAACCAGTCTGGATTTCCAGTCCTAACCGCTATCTATTGGTAAATATTTGACAGTGTATGTGGTCATCAGTAAGAAAAAAACATGTAAAACAAGGAATACTGCGGATGATGAAATAAAAGCAGTAAGTTCAGGAGAAAACCAGCAGTTCTGTCAGGATTCGTGTACAGAGAAACACAGTAAATGCTTTGAGCACAAAGGCTCTTTGTTATTTTAACTCGTGGTTGATTGTAATATTTCAGACTATTAAACTACTTACCAACAATTACTGTTTAGCCTCACAGGTTAAGAATGATCACTTGGTAATTTCCGTGAAGGACTGGACAGTCAGCTTGCCCTTACGAAACCTAAATGACTGTCAACAAACCAATGCTACTTTGAAAATGCATTGGCTCACAGCAAGGCTGCTGCCCTAAGCTTGACATGTACACTCCAGCCATCAGGAGATGCGTTAACGCCAGATTCATCAGTCACACTCACAAGATCGTGCAGAACGTCACCCAGGCACAATGCACTGCCATCCGTGCCCTCAACACCAATTGCAACATTGTCATCAAACCAGCAAACAAAGGAGGAGCCATTGTCATACAGAATTGAATGGACTACTGCAAAGAAGTGAACAGACAACTGAGAAAATAGAAACATTACAGACAACTACCCACTGATCCAACCAAAGGACTCACCCATCAACTCAACAGACTAATCAAGACTTTTGATCCAGACCTTCAGAGTACCCTATGCACTCTCATCCCACGTACTTCTTGTGTAGGGGACTTCTACTGCCTTCTGAAGATACACAAAGCCAACACATCGTTTCAGGTAATGGGACCCTGTGTGAGAACCTCTCTGGTTATGTCCAGAGTATCTTAAAACCCATTGTACAGGGAACCCCTAGTTTTTGTTGCGACACTGCAGATTTCTTACAGAAAGTCAGCACCCATGGACCAGTTGAAAAGGGAGCATTCCTCGTCACAATGGACATTTCGGCACTTTACACGATGATAACATCGCCGCAGCAACCTCAGTACTCAATACTAACAACTGCCAATTTCTGGATGCCACCCTACAACTCATCTGCTTCATCCTTGGCCACAATGTCTTCACCTTCGACAACCAGTTCTTCATCTAGACTCATGGAACAGCCATGAGGACAAAATTTGCACCCCAATAAGCCAACATTTTCAAGCACAAGTTCAAGCAAGATTTCTTTGCTGCACAGGACCTCCAACCAACACTTTACACTAGATACTTTGATGACATTTTCTTCCTTTGGACTCATGGTGAAGAATCACTGAAACAACCACATAGCGATATTAACAAGTTTCATCCCACCATCAGACTTACCATGGACTACTCTTCAGAATCAGTCTTATTCTTGGACACATGCATCTCCATCAAGGATGGGCACCTCAACAGTTCACTCTACTGCAGGCCCACGGATAACCTCACGATGCTGCACTTCTCTAGCTTCCACCCTAAACATATTAAAGAAGTCATCCCCTACAGACAAGCCCTACATGTACACAGGATTTGTTCAGGTGAGGAGCAAATTGACAGTCACCTGAAGGTTTTGAAGGATGTCCTCACAAGAACGGGATATGATGCTCAACCCATTGACTACCAGTTCTGATGTGCCATAGCGAAAAACCAAATTTGACCTCTTCAGAAGACGAACGCAGGGCAAGATGGATAGAGCACCCTTCATCGTCCAGTACATTCCTGGAGTGGTGATACTTTGCCATGTTCTTTGCAGCCTTCAACATGTCATCAATGATAATGAGCATCTCACCAACGTCATTCCTAGACCTCTGTTTCTCATCTCATCTCCGCCAAACCTTAAACAGACCATTGTTTGCAGCAAACTACCCAGCCTTCAGGACAACATCGACCACAATACCACATAACCCTGCCATGGCAACCTCTGCAGATCATCGACATGGATACTGCGATGACACATGGGAACACATCACCCACCATGCACAAGGCAGGTACTCATGTGACTCGGCCAGTGTTGTCTGTCTATCTCATACACTCCAGGCAAGCTTGCCCCAAAGCATGGTATATTCACGAGAGCATGCAAAAGCTACAACAACGGATGGATGGACACCGTGCAACAATTGCCAGACAGGAATGTTCCCTCCCAGTCAGGGAACTCTTCAGCGGTCAAGGGCATTCGGCCTCCGATCTACATATAAGCATCCTCCAAGGCAGACTTCTAGATACACAACAATGCAGAATCGCCAAGCACAGACAGATAGCCAAGTTCCATACCCATGAAGATGGCCTCAACTGTGAACTAGGATTCATGTTGCGGTTACAGGCGACACCACTATACTGTTCTGTATCTGTAAAATCTTTCTTACTGTCCTGTTTTGATAGCATCACCTTGATAAATTGTTGTGGATCTCTCTATCTTATTTAGTTTGTACAGTTGTGAATTACTTATCACTTTGGTTAGACCCTTGGTATGTGACTCTTATTCTTACCATGTTATTCCAGCCATTTAGTTTGTCTCCACTACCACCTTATTTTTAATTTTTTGTAATTATCTCTCTGTCTCACTTAACTGGTTTATAGGTCATCCCTTTGCTGGTTATTCAGCTGTTGACACTTTACTCACCATATAACACTCTCGGCCACCTGCAGAGACTTATTATCTGATACTCCACTCACACCAGTTGTATAATCTCTCTGCCCTTGATCCCCCTGCCTACAATCTCTGGGTTGGTGTGCTCCGTTCTCTCACTGCATCTGACGAAGGGGCTGTGCTTCAAAAGCTTGTGATTTCAAATAAACCTGTTGGACTATAACCTGGTGTGTGACTTCTGACTTTATCCACCCCAGTCCAACACCGGCACCTCCACATCATGGGAAATGTAGGAATAGGGTTGTGGGGTGGGTCTGGGTGGGATGCTCTCTGGAAGGTCATAGGCAGGAGTCTGGGAGGTAGCGCGAGGGCATCCTGGGAAGGTAAGCTTTTTGATTCTAAAAGTCTTACCTTGCGTGACTGCGGCCTTTGAGTTGTTTCAGCGGTGGGAGTCAGGGAGAAAGCGCGAGGGCAGCCTGGGAAGGTAAGCTTCCACACAATAAATTTGGGAGGTAACTAATACCCGAGACACTACACGCGTAGTGTCTCCCACCCTTCCACCTCCTCTAACCTAATAATAACGACTAAGTGTGCTGAGCAGGTAAGCTATTTGCATTTTTTTTTCTCATCTCTTTGTTATCTTTTGGGGAGGTCACTGAGATGCCAAATCCTCTGGGAGCGGGTCGAAAGGCAAAGCCAGAGTCTGTTTGAGTATATAACGGAGTAAACTTACTGGTACAGCGAACACTGCGAAACTAAAAAAAACTATTTAATTTTAAATAATTAACTAAGTAGAGATGGCAGGCCAGGTGATGTGTTGTAGCTGTATGATGTGGGAGCTAGCTGATCCCGTTGAGAATGGCAGTGACCACATCTGCAGCAAGTGTTGGCTGCTTGAGGAGCTCCAGCTCAAAATTGATGAGCTGGAATCCGAACTCCAAACACTGCGGCACATCTGGGAGGGGGAGAAATACCTGGATGCTGTGTTCCAGAGGTAGTCACACCTGGTAGATTAACTAATGTTAATTCGATCGGCGGGAAGGGACAGCAGTGTGTGACTGCGAGTGAGACAGGTAGAGGGACCCTGCAGACAGGAAGACAGGAGCCGCAGCCCTTGACATTGTCCCACAGGTATGAGGCACTTTGTCCCTGCGTGGAAGAGGAACAGGGCTGCAGGAAGGATGAGTCAACTGACCATGGCACCATGGTCCTGGAGGCCATTCAAGAGGGGGGAGCAAAATGACAGATTGTAGTTGTAGGGGATTCCATCATCAGGGGGATAGACAGTATCCTTTGCGAGCAGGATACAGAATCCCGCATGGTGTGTTGCCTGCCTGGTGCCAGGGTGCGAGACATCTCTGACAGGCTTGAGAGGATACTAGAGGGGGAGGGGGAGGATCCAGTTGTTGTGGTCCACATAGGTACCAACAACATAGGCAGGACTAGGAAAAAAGACCTGTTTCAGGATTATGAAAAGCTAGGAACAAAATTAAAAAACAGGTCTTCAAGGGTCATAATCTCTGGATTGCTGCCTGAGCCATGTGCAAATTGGCATAGGGAGGTGAGGATCAGGGAAGTAAACAAGTGGCTAAAAGAGTGGTGTGGGAAAGAGGGTTTCCTTTTCATGGGACATTGGCATCAGTTCTGGGACAGGAGGGATCTATACTGCTGGGATGGACTCCACCTGAACAGGGCCGGGTCCAGTGTTCTGGCGAAAAGGGTAAATAGGGTGGTTAATAGGACTTTAAACTAGTAAGTAGGGGGGAAGGGAGAAGTGAGCGTAGAGGGAGAAAAATAATTAATGTAAGGCAATGCAACAGGTTAGCAGGTGACGAGGAAGCTTCAACTCCATTGAAAATTAGGAAAAAAGTTAAAGGCAGGGAGAACTCAAGAGCTGTTAGTCATGGAGGTAATAGGACCCAAAAAGAAGGTGCAAAAACTGGCATAAGGGCATTTTATCTGAATGCTCCGAGCATTCGAAACAAGGTGGATGAGTTGACGGTGCAAATCATGGCAAATGGGTATGATTTAGTGGCCATTACAGAGACATAGTTTCAGGATGGTCATGACTGGGAGTTAAATATCCAGGGGTATCAAACTGTTCGGAAGGACAGACAGGAAGGTAAGGGAGGTGGTGTTGCTCTGACTTTTAAGGATGATATCAGGGCGGTAGTGAGAGATGATATAGGTTCTACTGAATAAAATATTGAATCGATTTGGGTGGAAATTAGGAATAGCAGGGAGAAGAAGTCACTGATAGGTGTGGGCTATAGGCCACCAAATAATGACATCGTGGTGGGGCGGGCAATAAACATAGAAATAGCTAATGCATGTAAAAATGGTCCAGCAATTATCATGGGGGATTTTAATCTACATATCGATTGGTCAAACCAGGTCGGTCATGGCAGCCTTGAGGAGGGGTTCATAGAATGCATCCGCAATAATTTCCTTGAACAATATGTAATGGAACCTACAAGGGAGCAAGCTATCCTAGATCTAGTCCTGTGTAATGAGACAGGAATAATTAATGATCTCACAGTTAGGGATCCTCTCGGAAGGAGCGATCACAGTATGGTTGAATTTAAAATACAGATGGAGCGTGAGAAGGTTAAATCCAGTACCTATGTCCTGTGCTTAAACAAAGGCGACTATGAAGGAATGAGGGAGGAGTTAGCTAGGGTAGAATGGGAGCAAAAACTTTATGGTGGGTCAATTGAGGAACTGTGGAGAACTTCCAAAACGATTTTTCACAGTGCTCAGCAGAAGTATATTCCAGTGATAAGGAAGACCTGTAGGAAAAGGGAGAGCCAGCCATGGATGTCTAAGGAAATAAAGGAAAGTATCAGATTGAGAAAAAACACATACAAAAAAGCAAAGAGTAATGGGAAACTAGTAGACTGGGAAATCTTTAAAGGCCAACAGAAAGCCACAAAAAAAGTTATAAAGAAAAGTAAGATGGATTATGAGAGTAAACTAGCTCAGAATATAAAAACAGGCAGCAAAAGTATCTATAAATATGTAAATCGTAAAAGAGTGGCGAAGGTAAACATTGGTCCTTTAGAGGATGAGAAGACCACTTTAATAACTGGGAATGAGGAAATAGCCGAGACATTAAACAGTTATTTCGTGTCGGTCTTCACAGTGGAAGACACAAATAACATGCCGAAAACTAATGGCAAGAAGGTTATTGCAGGTGAGGACCCAGAAACTATCATTATCACGAAGGAGGCAGTGCTAGGCGAGCTAACGGGGTTAAAGGTAGACAAGTCTCCTGGCCCTGATGAAATGCATCCCAGGGTACTAAAAGAGGTGATGGGGGAAATAGCAAATGCAGTAGTAATTATTTACCAAAATTCACTGGACTCTGGGGTGGTTCCCGCAGATTGGAAAATAGCCGATGTGACGCCACTGTTTAAAAAAGGAAGTAGACAAAAAGCAGGTAACTATAGACCAGGTAGCTTAACTTCGGTAGTGGGGAAAATGTTTGAATCTATCATTAAGGAAGAAATAGCAAGATATCTGGATATAAATTGTCCCATTGGGAACACCCAGCATGGGTTCATGAAGGGTAGGTCATGTTTAACTAATTTGGTGGAATTCTTTGAGGACATTACTTGCATGGTGGACAATGGGGAACCTGTGGATGTGGTGTATCTGGATTTCCAGAAGGCATTTGACAAGGTGCCGCACCAAAGGCTGCTACATAAGATAAAGTTGCACGGTATTACAGGTAATGTATTGGCATGGATAGAGGATTGGTTGACCAGTAGGAAGCAAAGAGTAGGGGTAAATAGGTGTTTTTCTGGTTGGTGGTCAGTGGCTAGTGGTGTGCCTCAGGGATCAGTGTTGGGACCTCAATTGTTTACAATTTACATAGATGATTTGGAGTTGGGGACTAAGTGTGATGTGTCAAAATTTGCAGATGACACTAAGGTGCGTGGTAGAGCAAAGTGTGTAGAAGACACTGAAAGTCTGCAGAGGGATATAGATAGTCTAAGTGAGTGGGCAAAGGTCTGGCAGATGGAGTACAATGTTGATAAGTGTGAGGTGATCCATTTTGGTAGGAATAACAGCAAAATGGACTATGTTTTAAATGGTAAAAAATTGCAGCACGCTGCTGTGCAGAGGGACTTGGGTGTCCTTGTGTATGAATCGCTGAAGGTGGGATTGCAGGTGCAGCAGGTGATTAAAAAGGCAAATGGAATTTTGTCTGCCATTGCTAGAGGGATGGAGTTTAAAAACAGGGAGGCAATGCTGCAGCTCTATAGGGTCCTGGTGAGGCCACACCTGGAGTACTGCGTGCAGTTTTGGTCTCCTTACTTGAGAAGAGATATACTAGCACTTGAGGGGGTGCAGAGGAGATTCACTCGGTTGATTCCAGAGTTGAGAGGGTTGGATTATGAGGAGAGGCTGAGTAGACTGGGATTATACTCATTGGAATTCAGAAGAATGAGGGGAGATCTTATAGAAACATATAAGATTATGAAGGGAATAGATCAAGTGGAGGCAGGGAGGTTGTTTCCGCTAGCAGGTGAAACTAGGACCAGAGGCCATCGCCTCAAAATAAAGGGAAGCAGGTGTAGGACTGAGGTCAGGAGGAACTTCTTCACCCAAAGGGTTGTGAATCTGTGGAATTCCCTGCCCAGTGAAGCGGTTGAAGCTACCTCGCTGAATGTTTTTAAGGCAAGGCTAGATAAATTTTGAACAGTAAAGGAATTAAGGGTTATGGTGAGTGGGCGGGTAAGTGGAGCTGAGTCTCAAAAAGATCAGCCATGATCTTATTAAATAGTGGGGCAGGCTCAAGGGGCCAGATGGCCTACTCCTGCTCCTAGTTCTTATGTTCTTATGAATTCAATGGGCCAAATGGCCTGCTTCCACACTGTAGGGATTCTACTTTACCAAAGAAAAATAAATATTTGCCTGAGACATACCTGTACGAGTTTTTTCTGAGAACACTGTACCACTTCATGGTACCATGAAAACATTTCTTCCAATGATTCTGTAGCAACATCAAGAGTTGGTGCATCCGGGGGCTCTTCTGGTCGAATAGTAAACACGTATGCCATTCCCTGCATCCCATTTGCCTGTTTGACTATTTTTAAAGCAAAGAAACATTTCAACTTTCACAATGTCCTTCCAAGCCATTAGAACAAAGAAATAAAGACAAACAAACAAATTACTTAGATTAGGCCACAGCTGGAGTACCGTGTGGAGTTCTGGTCGCTTCACTCTTGGGAGGATGTGATGGCACTGGAGGGGTTGCAGAGAAGATTCACCAGGGTGTTGCCTGGGATGGAGCATTTTGGTTATGAAGAGAAGCTGGATAGGCTCGTGTTGTTTTCTTTGGAGCAGAGAAGGCTGAGTGTCGGCCTGATTGAGGTCTTTAAGGTCATGAGGGGCTTGCACAAGATGGATAGGAAGCAGCTGTTGCCCTTAGTTGAAGGGTCAATAACAACAGGACACAATTTTAAGGTGAAAGACAGGACGTTTAGAGGGGATTTGAGGAAAAAAATGTTTTCACCCATGGGTGGTAGGAATCTGGAATGCACCACCTGGGAGGGTAGTTTGGGTGGAAAACTTCACAACCTTTAAAAAATACTTGATGAACACTCAATGACATTGTATTACAGTGCTGGAAAGTGGGACTAGTGTAGATTTAGAGTAATTTTGTCATTGCAGACTCAATTGTCCAAAGTGCCTCTTCTGTTCAGTATCATCTTATGATTTTTTATGAAACAATTGCATGATTCCATCATGGTAACCCACTACACAACTCAGACGTACCGACAGAACACTTGGCAAGTTCCACAATTCCTCTGCATATTACTCCTAGGGGGTTATCTTCTGTTATCTGAATAAAATAAACAAATAAGATCAAGGATTATACTTCAAAATGGATTAAAACCAGTTTGAGAGCATTATTATTAGAAGCTGTTTGAAGTTGGACTATAGTGATGACAAAATAACAGCAATGGAAATAAATCAATGGAAATAAATATAAAGAACAATCCTGTAGTGATTGTAACAATGTCAGCCAGGTGGACTTCATAGAATATGAGGGTGGCACAGTGGCTCAGTGGTTAGCACTGCTGCCTCACAGTGCCAGGGTTCAAACCCAGCCTTGGGCGACTGTCTGTGTAGAGTTTGTCTGCATGGACTTCCTCTGGCTGCTCTGCTTTCCTCCCACGGTCCAAAGATGTCAGGTTAGGTGGACTGGCCACGCTAAATTGCCCATAGTGTCCAGGGATGTATAGGTTAGGTGGATTAGCCACAGGAAATGTAGGGTTACAGGGATAGGGTAGGGGGGTGGGTCTGGGTGGCTTGGTGTTTGGAGGGTTGGTGTGGACTTGTTGGGCCAAATGGCCTGTTTCTACACTGTAAGGATTCTAAGATTCTATGAAATATGAGCCCCCGATTGGGGCTATTAATCTGGTACAATCAGGGAGCCCTGGCTGGCAGATCTAAGCAGGAGTGTCAGAGATTCTGTTCACTCTGAGAGCTGGCTCTGAGGAAGCTAAATAAGTGTCATGGTCTTTGCATGGTGACTTGGTGACAGGGACACTGGCCTCTGTGGAGTTATTTCAGATCCATTTTCAGAATAACACTGACTTAATTGAACAGCCCATTAATCAACACATAACTAAATATTTTTTATAAACGTCCGACTCACAAACTCAATCCCACATAGGGGTGTAATTATAAATACCCAACATTGGAACATATCCTGTACTTACAAATGGCAGCTTTATATTGTCCTGCACTATGTTCCGACCTGCATATAAATTAACTTGTGATCGGATTCAGAAACAGAATCCATTCGAATACCAGGGACTGCCTGTAAATACAATTACTGAACAAATAAAACATACCTGGTTGTTAAAGTCTTCCTGGCTTTCAGTAACTATTTCTTCCACATAATTGGCTGGAAAAAACTTTTGTATTTGGTCTCCATAATCCCCCTGCCACCTAAACATATCAGATATATAGAGTTATAGAATTTCTTCAGAAAAGCTATTGTATTAATATTTTCTTAACATTGGGTTTGCTGATTGAAAATAGAGTAAGTCTCAGAACAAAAGGAGGACTTGTTTCACTCAGGAGCTGGTGAATGTTTTGGAATTTTTTACTCCAGAAGGGTGCTGGAGTTCAATCACTAAGTGAGTTTAAAACAAAAACTGATAGGTTCCTAGTTACTAAACACATCAAGGGATACGGGAAGAGTGTGTGAATATGGCATTCAGGTAGATCATCAGCCATGTTGGAGCAGATTCAATGGGATGACGGGTCTACTTCTGCTCCAGTGTTCCTAACTATTCAGTCAGTGACCTTTATTATGTTGTCTGTAGGTGAGCTCTGATATCAACTAACCATTAAAGTAAGTGTTTATCTATCTGAACAAGAAATCTTAACACATCAGAATTAGCGAAGACCTAGAGTCGTTTCAAATAGTTTGGGGAATATCTTAAACCAGCACAACAAAGTTTTTTAGTTATGATAATGTTAAGATAGAGGTCCAAAGCCCACAAAGGAATTGAAAATGAAATTGAGAATAAAACTGATAAGAGAATAGCCATAATTTGAGTTCCAATGTGGCATGCTGTGCCTTCAAACTTATATTGGTAAAGTGAAGGCTGCATCATAGGGAACTATTGAACAAGATAATGGAACCCAAAGTATAAACATTGTATGTCCAGAGTCTATGAGAAATTGTCATTGAGAGGTTTACAGAAGGACATGTTTGATTTACAGAAAGTAAGAATGAGCTACAAATATGTCTTACCACACATGATGATCCTAACTTACTGTTTCCCTCTTTGTTTAACTTTCATTCCTTAAAGTATATGGATAAAATAATCGAACAAATAATTATCTCTGATACTGACAGAAAAAAAACTCACCATCCTTGATCATGTTTTTTGACATTGTGGATGATGGCACCTCGAGGGAAAGACAATTCATCTTGTTGTTGACTCTGGTATTGATACAAAGCTTTCACTGAGCCCTTTGAATTAAGAAATGAATTGTTAACTACTTCATAGAAATTTAAATACAAATAAGTCCACTGTTTATTATTAGAGTATAAGCTATAAAATTAATACTTTAATTATAAACGGAAACAGCAGAAGCCTTCCCTTTAAATATCACGTTTATATACAGATTATGGAAGTGTTGTCAATTTACTTAAAATTGCAACAAGCAACGTAACATCCTAGCAAGTTGCAAAGTTCAAAATATTAATTAATAATATTAGTTAATGTACACATTGGTTAAAAAGTACTGCTCCAGATTTCTCCTCAATTCAATTTGTTGTTGTCTACATTTACACCACTGACATTCATACTGAGAACAAACCCAAATTCACATTTATCTATCTTAGCTTGTGATCCACTCCTGAACTCAATACTTTAATACACACCACAAGGGCAAAGTTTTACCCAGCCATCAATTTTTCAGACCTGGTTCAATGCAGGGGTCAAATCATTTTTGTTTTTTGAATGTTCCTTTTGAGATTTCCTTGAGAGCTGCTTTTTGTTTCTTGGAGGTATTTTTTTCAGTCTCACTAACTCATTTATCATGTGATGCTGCAATATAGTAATAAGGAAGGCTATGGCCTAGTGGTATGATCACCGGACTATTGATCCAGGTAATGTTCTGGGGACCGAGTTCAAATCCTGCCACAGCAGATGGTGGAATTTGAGTTCAATAAAAATCTGGAATTAAAAATCTAATAGTGACCATAAATCCATTGTCAATTGTCAGCCAAAAACAAAATCTGGTTCACCAATATCCTTCAGGGAAAGAAACTGCCATCCTTACTCCTGGTCTGGCTTACATGTGACTCCAGACTCACAGCATTATAACTGGCTCTTAACTGTCCTCTGGGGAATTAGGGATGGGCAATAAATGCTGGCCTAGCCACTGCCGCCCTCACCCCGTGAATGAATTAAAAATAAAGATATTCGATAAATATGTTGACATACAGGGTATTTGGATTCACACACAGGGCGAAATTAAATATTTCAACAATATACCCCATAATTATCAACCGCCCATTAAACCTAAATCCACAACACACAAGGGAAGCAGTAATTTGCTGAATACCCAGATATTTAAAGTGGTACAAGATGACAGGCATATGTTATTTCATAACACAAAAACAGCCTGTGGTCTGTTTGGTATTCCAGGCATTTGGCAAATTTGGGCCTGATGTATTGGTTGGCACTAGCCTTAAAAGAATGCCTTAGTGGGTGGCATGGGAGAACTGAGGATTGAGTGGTGGAGCAGCTAGTTGTGGAAGTGAGTTAGACATGGATAATAAGACAGATGAATGCACAAACAAAGGTTATGATCTAAAAGGAGACAAGAGGAGATCACAGGAGGGGATGAGGTGGCAGGGAAGTGATCAGGAGTGACCTCTGGTTTTAATGTGGAGCTGGGAGAAACATGCTTTCCCTTCCCTCTCCACATTCAATTACCTTTTAAAGATAAAGCCTGTTTGGTGACAGCATTGTTTCGGACACCTGTAGATCACCCAGTACGTACCCTTTTAGTTTTCAATGTGGTACATAAAACTGATATTGACTTGCTGCTGTTACAAAGTTGGGGGGGGTGGGGGTGGGGAGGAGGGGTTGAACGCTTCTGATAATTAAAACCAAAATTGCCTTGTAATCTGTTAAAGGATGTATGAAAAGTGGTATAACCTGCCTCTCAATTCTCCAATCTGTTATAAAGGAGAGATTGAATGAAATGAACTCTGGACAGTCACTCTATTATCAACAAGTAACTATTTATTTATCTAACTCTAACAGTCAACAAATTAACAGAACTGCTAACAAACCAAACAATTCCCGCTAAACTACTAACAATTCCCGCATAAAACATAATTCTAATGGTATGCTGTTCTAATAGATATGAGTCTAACATGCATAAATCAAATTAATGTAAAAAAAGATTAAAACTTAATCTCTTGAAATTATAGCCAGGATAAGTCTTTGGGAATGTTCTTTGCCTTCTCCACTATTCTCCAGTCAGGAACGCCTTCCTCCATCGAATTCTTGTGTCAAGACTATTAGCTAAGAGTGCCAAAGTACTTTATTTAGATGATGCTTACTCTGAGATCTTACAGATTTCTGTGAGAGCCAGTGATTTTCTCTTTCTTTAGTGCTGATGGCTGTTGTCTTAACAGATGACAATATGCCCACACACCGATTTTCAAATGCCCTCTTGTTTTATACCCTTGATCACCTATTAATTTCTTATAATAGGATTGGTCCGAGGTTGTCGAAACCATCAGATTTAAATTTAACTGGGCTTTGGTATCTACTGCCTGCTCTAAATTAATTGGCTGAATTCAAAATCCAGTTGTCCTGGTAAAAATACTGCTTTGCCTGCTAACACTATAGCCTTTTGATACATTTCAATTTCAAGAACTCTTTGTGCATCCACTGCGGCCTGCATACATTTTTTTAATCTCCAAAAAAAAACACATCATCTTTTAAAGGGACCACATACTCTTGCCACCCCACACCCCCACTTACAAACAAATTCTAGTGTCCTCCTTTACAACCCACAGGTACTCTACCCAATTTCACAACACAGCAAAATTTAATTTTGAGTAATTGTACTGTGATAATGAATAAATTTAAATCTATCTTTTTGCTTCCTCATCTTGATTTTTTCAACGCTGACAGTTAATAACTGCGTCTAATAAAATTACATCTGCTTTGATATTAAAAATTAGCCTGCAAGTGGATTAGCATCAAAAAATGGAATTTTATCACACTTCATAATGTAAGACTAATTACTGACTTGATCCTTAATTCTCAAAATTTTGTAATGGCTTACATTTTTAGTCAATACGAATTCACATTCTGATTGTTAGAATCAGGAAGACTGGGCAGCTGGAAGACATGATGGATGATTTGGCGTTCAGTATACACTTGATGGACAGCTGTGTCATTATGCTATACTGTGTGCAAATACCTCCTTACAAAGAGCTAGGGAATCAGAACCATTGTTTCTCTGTGAAACTACTTTATGGCTCTGCAAGTAATGTTGTTCTAACTCAGAAGTCATTACTGGCTTTAATTAAAAGCTTTCATCATATTATTACATTATTTTAAACAGAAATCCTTCTGATTGGCAATTAAACTAATTGTAAAATGGTATCTGAAAAGACTGATTTCACTTGAAACATGAACACAATATGACATTAAATTGGAAAGGGTTCAGAAAAGATTTACTAGGATATTGCTAGGAATGCAGTGTTTGAGTTATAAAAATAGGAAGGATGGGCTGGAATTTTCTCCACTGGAACGTAAGAGTTTGAGCGGTGACCTTACTGAGGTTTACAAAATCACGAAGGGCGTAGATAAGGTGAATAGAAAGGATCTTTTCCTTAGGTGGGGCATTGAAAACTCGGGGCATATTTTTAAAGTGAGAGGCAAAAATTTTAAAAAGCACGAGGGCTAAATTTCTTATACAGAGAGTGGTTCAAGTGTGGAAATTGGTGGATGCAGGTACAGTTACAACGTTGAAAAGACGTTTGGATAAGTACATGAATTGGAAAGGTTTGGAGGGATATGGGCCAAATGCAGGAAAGTGTGACTGGTTTAGTTTGGGAACATTGTTGGCATGGATGAGTTGGACCAACGGGTCTGTTTCTATGCTGTCTGACTCTATGAATCTATGGTGCCAACACACAGCAGCTGTTCGGAAAACAGATGAATTCACTTTTCACAGATGACCTGTCAGCAAAACGGGTCTTTGTTTACTTAACCTTTTTTTCTAATCAACCTGTTCAGAAATGTTATAACGTACCCCTGGAACAGGTAGGGTTTGAACCCGGGCCTCCTGGTCCAAGGACACTACTCCTGCACCACAAGTGGGTCCAATGGATCTTAGATGCTGTGTCATAACAGATAACATAAACAATGAAGAGTGTATCAGGTACCTTCATTTTAAAAAAAAAAATGTTTTCTCTAAGAGTTGGGAGCACAAGACTTCTTCAGGGAAAATATATCCCTATTTGGCAGATAATCAATCTTCCAGAAGCTGGCAACAGCAGTGGGTAAAGTCTAAGGGTTTCGCACCAAGGATCAGAATTTCCCTTCATTCACTCTAGTTACTGGAGAAAATCTTTCACAAGAAGAATGTTCTGCTGTGATTTCGTAAACCAGATTCTGGGAAGTCACTGTACATGGAGATGCAAGCATTTGAGTAGAATAATGACAGTAATAATTTAGGAATAGAGTTCTGCCTTGGGAATCTTACAAAACACATCAATCTCCTGCTGATATATTCTAGGTTTCTGGTAGCCAAAGCATGGGTATGCTGACTGGAGCTAATTGGTTGCAATGTATGTAGATTGCAGTGTAGTAGGGAACTATCAGCAGTTAGGAAATCTAATTTGAATCTAATGTTTTATTAACCTCCAAATTTTTCACAAACTGCTCAACATTTGTCTAAAATTTACTAGCGCCAAAGGGAACAACAACAAGTGAAGGAATTGAGGCTGTGATAACATCAGAGAAGTACACTATTACCATTCTCAGGTTTTGGACAGAAGTCAGAAATTCCAGAAATAGGTTTTAGCTTTGAATCCTGTTCTTGCTGACTGAAATGATATTTATTTAATGCTTTAATAAGAACATCCATGTTTGAATCCTACCTGAACAGGTGCTAGTTCATTCGGGTCCACATAATTTATTCCATACAGACTGCCATAGTCTTTTTCCTGAAAGCAGACCAGAAGTTTCATTATGCAGAGCATGTCGGATTGCAGAAAGGGTAGCTTCACGGGAATTTGGAGAGGCCTTCCTTTTACATCACAAATCTCAATGAAGACGAATCATTTGGCTTTAGTCCAAAGTCATAAAGTGATTTCCCTTCCTCTTGAAATGACTAAAGTAAAACACAGTGCGGATCTAGACCAGGAAAACAGGTCAACCAGTATCTGCCAGTAAAAATGCTATCAGCTCTTAATGACAGGGCACAGTCACACAAACCAGGGTCAGGTTCACAGAAACACCTTCTACTGGTGAATGATGGAATTCAGAAGCAAAAATGGCAACTCAGGTATAGATAATTCAAGTGAAATCTGGAGATATTTGAAAATGGCTTGCCAGCCAGAAAACAGTCTTAAAATGCAAAGTCTCAGCTATAAGGAATAACTAAACTGAAGTTATCCAGTTACTATATGTTTGAAGTTAAGGTCCTATCTGAATCTCTTGTCTCCGTTGATTACTGTTTTCAATAATATTGGCATCAAGCCAATAAAGGGAGTATTTCACAGATAAGCCTTCTTGAGAGAGAAGAGCAGTCTGTGGGGTCTGGACAGTTCCTTAACTTGACCGATATTCAACTAGTACTAAACGCCCCCAGTAAACTGTAGAGTTTAAGGGCTTGATATTTCATCATTCTATCTGAAGTAGGAAGAAGATAATTAATAATGTTTCATAAAAGTGGATAAAAGGATTTGAATTCTTAATTAAAGTTTAACAAAATAAATACCTACCACATTGTAACGCTCCAGCATCTTTTCTGTGACTGGATAGCGTAGTTTCATTTTTCGATACAATGGATGTTTCCTGTGATAATTGATAAGCTCCACCAGACTGTCAAACTCTGCTGAGGTCCCCAGTATGTACTTTCCTTCTTCATAGTTAATGCGGCAATGTTTCACCTTACTTTCAGCTCTGAAGAAGACCACAAATTTAAAATGAAGTTTGGATTCTCCTTACACTGCCGAATATATATTTATTTTACATTATATTTAGCAGTAGTTTGTAATCTTACCTGAAAGTAATGGCATATGAATTGGGATCATCTCGCTTTCGAACCAAAAAGGCTCCATCTCTAGGTATCCTCATAAGCATGTCCTCAGCTTCTCCTCGACTTAGATTTTTATAGTACCATCTGAAAGCACCACAAAAAAGAACATTGGTCTAAACTGCATGGTCAACAACAAAGAAGCAGCACTCACAACTTAACCTCAAAGCAAACTGTCCACATTCTAAAGCATTAATATTTCCTACTCAATCTCTCGGTAGGGATTTTGAGGCGTCTGGCAAGTGATGTCATCAAGCAGATGGGCAAGCGAATCATAATGAAGAATTCTCATAGACAGAAAGTTAAAGGCGCAGTTTTATCTCACATTTTCATCACTTTAATACCAAATAAAGATTGGGGTATCCATATGATATGAAAGCGCAAGTTAAAATATGAAATGAATGTTTTCTTTAAAAAGTATATTAATTGTTCATGTTATTAATTCATATTATATCAAAACATAATTATGGAATTTATTTCATGGAATGGAGGGTATGAAACTCCAGACCTGTAAATATAGTTTTCAAGGACAAAAACATTGTACGGTAGTAATTATGATTTGGTACAGCATTAAAAACTCATTTTTACCTCACTCAACAAGACTTCAATTTCACCTCATTCAATAAAGTAGAAATTTTTCAACTGTTTTTAAGGCAAGGATAAGATGTAACAATGTGATGTTTATATCAAATCATTGATTCTCAGGCAATGCAACGTGCAATCTGCAACAACCGTAGAGGTACACACTGTTTCAGAGATAGTAGGAACTGCAGATGCTGGAGAATCTGAGATAACAAGGTGTAGAGCTGGATGAACACAGCAGGCCAAGCAGCATCAGAGGAGCAGGAAGGCTGATGTTTTGGGCCTAGACCCTTCTTCAGAAATGGCTTTCTGAAGAAGGGTCTAGGCCTAAAAAGTCAGCCTTCCTGCTCCTCTAATGCTGCTTGGCCTGTTGTGTTCATCCAGCCCTACACCTTGTTATCTGAGGTACACACTGTGAAGGAGTAAGGTATTGCTGACTGCAACTCCCAGTTTTCTTCTTCTTCCTACACACGTGTGGGCACCAGAAGTTGCTTTCAGTTTTTACACCATAATGACATAAATGCTGACAGCTTCGCCATGATTACAATAGCAAATTCCAGGTCAATGCTGCATTCACAAGTCTGAGTGGTTCAAATGAGATCTGCATTGAAACAGGGTAACCAATCATATAACTTCAACCAATCAGTTTTTGGAAGTTCTAATTGCCAGGACATGCAATGCACGGCCTGGAAATTTGTTTGGCGGCAGGTTCAACTAGGGCATTGGATGTTTGTTTTTGGACACTCATGGTGCGCAGGGATATGGGGAAATGGAAAGTGATTGGCACTAGATAATGAAGTTGGACTCGATAACAGAGCCAGTGTAGTGCAGGGCTGAGTGGCCTCCATCTGTACTATAATAATCCTGTGATTCAAGGATATGATAAACAACTAGAAAAAGTCTGATTTTGACTCCTTCACTATGAAAGCTGTACTAGTTGTGTGCACAACTGAAAATTTTTCGTCTTTTATCTATTTCTCAAATGAAGGGTTTTCTGCATAGATTTGGTTAGGCTTACTATTTGCATATGCACAACTATTTTGAATAGTCACATTGCTTTGGCTTGGCCAAAATTGGTCAGTGAAGGTTCAAGTCTGACTAAAGTGATGCAACGAAAATTCTCTCGGTTGCTGTAATAGTTTCATCAAAAAGTACTCAGAGGACACATAGTTTAATCCTATTTCATCAGAAAACTCTAGGAAAGGTCTGTCTGAAACTTGGGAGTAGATTAGCAATAAAAGGCAAAGTATTGTGGATGCTGCAAATCTGAAACAATCACAGAGAATGCTGAATAAACTCAGCAAGTCCGACAGCGTCTGTGGAGAGAGTTTTGTTGTGAAGAAGAGTCATGCTGGACTTGAAACATTAAGTCTGCATTCTCTCCACAGATACTGCCAGGCCTGCTGTGTCTCTCCAAGATGCTCTGTGTTTGTACTAAATTAGCAATCTTGCTTATAAAGGCTACAAAGTGGCTACATGGAGAGACGTGATGTTTGCTTTTCATTTATAGACTTTAAAAGATTGCTATGTTTATACAGAAAGATTTTACAGACAATTTCAACCTGTTGCTCAATATCTAAACTCAGGAATCAGTCATAGCGGATTTTCCTTGTGATAGCTTGGTCTAGAAATGCAGCCCATGTTGTTGGAACATAACGAAGTAACAAAATATTGTATATGTTCAATTTACATCCACAAATTGTATTGTTTTTCTCTATTCATGTGATGCTTAAATTGACGGCACAAGTTTCTAACTTACTCTTGCAATTCATGAGGATTTGGGCTAGGTACTGCTTCAGTTAAACGTAATTCAAATTCACTGCATCGTAAAGGTGCATTCTGATAGTGTTGAACTAGATCATAGACGTTGTTGAAAGTTAAATTATCAGTCAAGAAATATTTATTGCTCTCTCCATCTGTGCAAGAACGAATGCGACAGTGCTGGACTCTCCCATTTCTCCTGTATAAGTAAATGCAAAGAAAAGGTTAGAACATGCTATGAGGTTCTAATTTAAATTCAATCTTGTTATAGCTCATGCAATTTTATCTCTGAATGTTGCTTCTTCCATGTTTTAGAGCCTCTGTGCATTATTTAGTAAATAATAGGGCAGCTAGGTTATTTACTCTAGCACTGCTCTGATAACATCTTCTTGGAGACACATGCCTCAGGTGACTTGTGCTTTCATCTTGCAGCAAGGTTTAGGCTCTTTTCACCATCTTCAAATAACTATCGGCAGTCTAGATCTCACCATATGCACGGAATCAAGCTGAAGTCCTGAAAGTGCCTCAGTGTGATACAATACTAAAGCGATCCAGTGATAAAGAAAGAATTTGCGTTTATATATTTACCTGTCACAGGCTCAGCATGTCCAAAACTGCTTCACAGTCAACAATGTATTTTCAAGTTGTCACCGTTTTAATGTAAAAAAACTTGCAATTGGGCTGTCTGAGTCTGATTTATTTTGAGATAAAACTACATTCTAGCTTACTTCATTAACTCTGATAAGGGGATTAACTTTTCCAAGCCTTTCTTAATGTGTCATTTTCCATATATTTTCTCTCTACTGTATTCCAAACCTCTGAGAAGTTGCTGACACCTGCTGGCAACCCTTTGGTACTTCATGTTAAATTCAGCAAATATTGGACAGTGAAGAGTAAGTACCTCATTAAAGCTTGGTGTCCTTCTCAACCAACACATCCACGTGTAGTACTAGTCTGATCTGCAGCTGATCCTCAAAGTTAAGCAGTCACAGGTCCAAGCTAACACATGGATGGAAGACTGCTTGGGAATACCAGGAGCAGGAGGCCAGGTGGTGTAGTGGTAGTGTCCCTCCCTCTAACCCGGGAAGCCCACCTACTTCGGAATTTTACAATAACCTCTCCAAACACGTTGGGTAGAAATTATCTACATGTGTACCTTTCAGCTGGCAGATTAGTTATCAACAGCTGAATCTTGGCTAATATTTTCCTTCTTAGTCAACGATGTCCATTCCAGGAGATGCAAATTTAGTGAATAATAAAACAGATGGCTCCTGCAGCATTGCACATCTTACATATTTATGCATGATCAAAGTCAAATTTAATATGTCAATTGGCTTCACTCTTTGAACTAAGTTCAGGTTCGAAATTTTTTATTCCCTGGACTCCCAGTTGTCTGTATCTTCATTTTTGATTTTTACAATTTGTAGGTTTGCTACTTGTCTCTTCCCATTTGATAGGGTGCCGTATAAAAGGTTATTGCACAAGGTAAGGTCACACGAGGTTAAGGGTAATTCAGTAGCTTGGACAGAGAATTGGTTAACCAACAGGAAGCAGTGAATCACGGGGAATTGGTCTTTTTCTGGTTGGTAAGATATAACTAGCAGAGTGTCACAGGGTTCGGTCATTGAGTCCAAACTATTTATAGTCTGTATTAATGAATTGGATGCAGGGTAGAAAGTACTATAGCCGAATTTTCAGATGATGGTCTAATAAGTGGAAAAGTAAGATGTAATGAAGAAATAAGAAATTTGCAAATGGATAAGGTTGGTTAGGTGAATGGACCAAAATTTGGCAGATGAAGTTTAATATAGATATGTGTGAGGTTATCCATGTTGGTTGGTGGAATAGAAAGGCAACTTATTATCTAAATGGAGAGAAACTTTGGCATGCTTTGGTGCAGAGAGATCTGGGTGTCCCTGTGCATGTATCATAGAAAATTAGAATGTAGGTAAAGCAAGTAATAAGGAAAGCAAATGAAATTTTGGCATTTGTTGATCAAGGAAAAGAGTATCAAAGTTGTAAATATTACTGCAACTGTCCAAAGTATTAGTGAGACCGCAAGTGGAGCTTTTGACCTGAATTATAGTTGTCTTACTTGAAGAGGGACATAATTGTATTGGACACAGTTCAAAGGAGGTTCACTAGATTGATTCCAGAGACAAACAGAGATTCAGCAGTTTTGACCTATAATCTGAGGAGTTCAGAAGAATGACATGAAATCTAATGGAGGTATGTAGGATGCTAATGGGAATTGACAAAGTAGACATGGAAGAGATGTTTCCTTGTGTGCGGCAATCTTAGAACAAGAATTAATAGTTTTAGGACAAGGGGCTGCAGATTTAAAACAGAGATGAGGGGAAGTCACTTCTCTTAAATGGTCATGAATCAGTGGAACTCACTACCACAGAGTACAGTGGATGCCGGCACATTGAGTAAATTTGAGGAGAAGATAGACAGATTTATAATTAGCAATGGGTTGAAAGGTTATGGAGAGCGAGCAGGAAAGTGGGGTTGAGGCTGAGATGGGAGATGGCCACAGTCGGTATATTATTTATAAAACACATTTTAATTTTCCTAACCATTTTCTAGAGAGATGTTTATTTTGTTGTTTTGCTTCATTCAGCCCAAAGCCAAGGGCCAGCAACATGTGAAGCGTATGTGCATTTTGAAACATTATGACATCGGTTTAAAACTGGGCAGATGTCAGCCAGCAAGGCAACCCGAATCCTGGCTTCTATGATGAATGTGGGAGACATATGTTATCCAAAAAACCTTCAAAGCAGATCAGATATATAGTAAACAAATCAGGGAATCTTGAATCATGTAAAAAAATTGCATTGTTTGAATCCAGTTTGGGGTTTGTATTTTCTGTTGGTGGATTTCTATCACTTATTTTCAAGTGTCTTTGGAAGGTTTTTTAGTCCTTGTTTGGAATAGTATGGAAGTTTTCCCAGGGCTTGATATCAGGTGTCAAGTTGATCTCCAAGTCTAAAACTCAGTGATCATTTCAAAAACAGAGGAATTGAGTGTGCAAACATTCATGTCAAAATGACCGTTTTAAAGCAAAATAAATTTGCTTTCCTTTAATGTGTTTGCTCTCTCTTTTCATTTTCTCTTTTACACATTTTGGTCATTCCTTACTAAATTATGTACTCTCTTCTGGGTGGAAAAGAATCCCAATTTTCTATTGCAGTTTGATCATCCTGACCTTAACTTGACAGGCTCCAACTTTCATCTATTCCAGCCCCAGGATTCTAGCAACTTGTTGATGTATTGGTGCCTGCTAACAATTTAAGAGATAACAAGGTGTAGAGCTGGATGAACACAGCAGGCCAAGCAGCATCATTGGAGTTTAAGAGCTTTTGTTCTTTTGTAATCCAGTATACCTTTGATCGTCATTTAATTGTTTATTGCAATAATTTCAAACATTTCTGAAGATGCTGGTACAGAACTAGGGTAAAGCCAAGATTTAACATTTATCTAATTCTTCTATGTTTTAATATTTTATTTTATCCTATTTTCCCAACACTGGTAATTCACAAGCCATTTTAATGTCACATTTTAAGCAATAATCTCCATTAAATAATATTAAAGAATAAAAAGGTTAATTTAAAACGCAGAATATCAGTACCAAAATGACAATGTGAAGTCTCCAGGGAATGTGTCGCTCTCACGGACCAAGAAAGTTCCATCTCGTCCGCCTGTTTCCATACAAAACTCTTGGAGCAGCTTCTCCGCCCTCTGTCTGCCATCTTTCCCCATTTTCCCATGAAACCATTTCTCATTAAAGTGACGATCTGCGCTATTCAATGCCTAAATAAAACAGTTTTCATTACTAGTTTCCAAACATACAGTGTTGCTATGAAATGGTAATTATATTACGAAAGGTGTGGAAAACAGAAATGGAAGGGATGTCAAAGATTTGAAAAGAATTCATACAAGACTGAAAATGATGCAAAAAAAGAGTTACTGAATCCAGGACAAAGAATGAAGGTCTTTTAGTGATGCGACAGAAATGAAAGTTCAGTAGAAGAATTCAACATTTTGAAGGTTTTGATGAAGTGAATATGGAAAAATGATTTCCCACTGATAGGAGGCTATTTAAGCAGAGGACACTGATTTTAGGGGATATCTAACAAACCAGAGGAAACGGAAAGAGAATTTTCTTTTTTATTTGCATGATTTTTTTTCGCTATTTGGAATGCAGTACATGAAAGGAAGCAGATTTGATAATAAATTTGAAGAAGGAAATATACTTGAAAGGAAGAAAATTGCAAGGATGTGAGAAAAATCCAGGGAATTGAGAATAATTAGATACTTCTTTTAAAGAACCAGAAGGCTTCCTTCTGGGCTGTATGGTTCAATGAAAAGCAAATCCACAGAGTGGTGATGTGCAGGTTCACAGTAGCAAGTACAGTTGAATGGTAAAGTGAAGCATCAGGATGCCAAAGACAAGCATAATTCCTATTTTCGTATTTAGAGGTGTCGCACACAATGGCCAGGCAGTAGGATGGAATTTGCATAAAACATTAGGCTGCCGTTGGAATAATATGTACCCCATTTTGAATGGATATGGAAGCATTTTTCAAAAGTGTTTTTGACCTGCAGAGACTTGATGGGCCAATGGATGTCTTTCTGTGATGTAGACCTTTATGACTCTTTAATGCCACTGCATAAAGTCACCAGAGTATGATTAAATGTGATTTGTTACAGTCACAGTGGAAAACTTGAGAATTTGGCTGTTGTTCACCAGATTTGAGGAAGTTAAAGATGTGGACAGGTCATCTAGATTATAATAAGTGTAACTAATGATAAATTGCTTATAATGGCTAGTGTGATGGTAATGAAAGGGCATAAATTTATGATAATCATACAAAAAAAATCAAGGAATATTAGAAAATAGTTCTCAAAAGAAGATGGGTAGAATGGGAAATAGATAAATGTCATGTTATGAGATCCTAATTGATAACTGGAATTCAACTAAGACTGATTTAATGCTGTCACTGAACATGGAACTTTTAAGTTCATTAATAGTCAACAAGAGGAGACTTGTTCTTCTGAAGCTCCACACTGTTTTCTAAGAGAGAAGAGCATGAAGATCACCAAACAGAAAATACAGGAGACAACCTTGCTCCATGGGCAGCACAGGGGCACAGTGGGTTAGCGCTGCTGTCTCACAGTGCAGGGACCAATTCCAGCCTTGGGTGACTGTCTGTGTGGAGTTTGCATACTCTCCCTGTGCGTTTGTGTGTGGGTTTCCACCGGATGCTCCAGTTTCCTCCCATTGTCCAAAGATGTGCAGGTTAGGTGAATTGACCATGGTAAACTGCCCTGTACTATTCAGGGATGTGCAGACTAGGTGAGTTAGCCGTGGTAAATACAAGGTTATGGGGATAGGGTGAGGGTCTGGTCTGGGTGTGATGCTCTTTGGAGGGTCAGTACAGATCCAATGGGGTGAATGACCTTTTCCTGCACTGTATGGATTCTATGATATGATGCTGCATTCACTTCCGGGTCTCCTATTCAGTGGATAGTTTCCTAATGAAGTGCTTCAAACATTTTGAGATGGTCCTTTTTAGTAGACACTTGACTCACCCATGGGTAATACAAGTAAGGACAATACAGTTGCAGCAATTGTTGCTAAAATTAAGTGCTTGGTACTGGTTCAATATTAAAAGCAGTCCAATACACTCATTCTGTCTCTGCAGCAGAGATTAGCAAACTCTATGAAGTAATATTTTGGCGCTGTATTATGGGATAAGCAAAAGGTGAAAGCAAATTATACTACTAAATATAAATAGAGATAGTCAAGAAGTGATATCATCAGAGTACAGAGCTTTTGGCATGGAAACTGAAGATAGAAACTTGACTACAATTGTGCTTTAGCTTTTGGTGTAGACTGCATTTCCAACTCACTACGTCATTTAGAGGATATGGAGGAGACAAAGGAAAATTATGTTTGGAGACTTTTTTTAACTTCTCGATTACACGTTGGAAGACTGAAATGAAACCTGATGAATGTCTATGCAGAGAAGAAAGAGACAATAGGAGGGAGGATGGAAGAAAGCAGAATATGAAAAATGATACCTGGTTTCTCATTCTCGCTAATTCATCATCTTCATCTGTTGAATCTGCAAAATAAAGCTTTCCATCTACTATCACACAGTAGTGCTTGTACCAGGTCTGCAAAAGAAATCGAAATGCATGACAATAATACCAGCAAATATGTAAAACAGCACCTAATCTGTGATACATTTGATATTTTGAAAGGGTATTGAAATCAGAAGTTAGAAATGCAAGCACTTGCACAGTCTGTCAGAAAAGGTTTTGTATGAGCATAACATTTTTGATGGATATGATGCAAGCAAAACAATAAGACACCAATACAGTTATGGTTCCTTTAAGTGACTCACAAATCTTATGTGTGAGCCCTTGAACTTCTACGTATCTTATAACAGAACGTAGTGAAATATGCCTTGATCTTATACAAGCTCATTGATATAGATTCAGTTTGTTTGATTTGGTCAGCTATATACAAATCACATCAGTTTGCAAAGGATTTGGTGTTGTTTTAATGAACTATTCTTTCAGATATTTCCTCACGTATGGCACTTGGTTAAAGTTAACAGAATTCTGACTTAGCATCTTCCAGTATTGATAAAAGGTGCATAATTTGTATATATTAATCACATTATTGGAAGTTATCTGTCAAAATAGGTACAGGTAAATGTTGGCTACTTCTGGCACATTTTTGTTTGAAAAACACAAGGTCAAAGAGACCTTGTGGAATGGTGACCTAATTTCAGCATTTATCAGAAAGTCGGTGACTATCTGAACGCTGAGTTAAGAAAAATATGTTTACACTGCTGAATTTACAACAGGTTGGACAAACATTTAAGGCCAACAACTTAGTTGTTAGCTCAGAGGAATCTAGGATTCAGCAAATTATTTTTTCATAAAATGCCTGAGTGGAGCTTAGAATCAAGATTAGTTTCTCTCTGAGGAGAAATTTGGAGCAGGTCAGAGAACCATTTACCCCAGTGGAGCGGTTTAATTTGTTAAGCTTCCAAACCAGGAATGTTTGGTTAGAAATTCGCAGGTTATAAGAATGTTGAGATAGTTTAGGCTCTCAGACTTGAGAAAAGTTAATGTCAACAGACTTTGAAGGGACTCATTGAATTGTCTCCACAAATCATGGCAAAGAAACTGCAAGGAGTCATTTAAGTAGAAATTTAAAGAATTGAAATACAGTTGTAATTGCTCTATAGTGGATATTGATGGAATACAGGTTGAATCTTTGGTTTAACAAGGTGTAGAGCTGGAGGAACACAGTAGGCCAAGCAGCATCAGAGGGGCAGGAAAGCTGACGCTTCAGGTCTGGGAATGTCAGCTTTCCTGCTCCTCTGATGCTGCTTGGCCTGCTGTGTTCATCCAGCTCTACACCTTGTTATCTCAGATTCTCCAGCATCTGCAGTTCCTACTACCTCTGAATCTTTGGTTTGTTGTCTGATTTAAGATCATTCTAACTGTCTCCCATAGATATAGTGTTTTTTTAGAGAAGAATTCTTCTTTTGTGTAATAAACTTCTGTTCAGATCTAAAAGGAAATCTACAACCTCGTGTGAATGTGTTTCAGTGACTAAACACCATATTAACAAACTAAACAAAAAGAGTTCTATCAAGCCTGATTTCACTGACTTGTCCATTAGTACCGTCAATTGTGATCACAACACAGTATCAATATTTCAATGCATCTTTTGAAACTTAATTTTAAAGAAAATGCTAGCTATGAATCCTGTACAAGACACAAGAGATGGCTATAAATAGTGATAAATGTGATTTTACCAGATCAATTGGATCCAGGAGATAAAGAAACCCAGATTTCTTTTCAAGTTCCTTGTAGGAGGTGTAAACAGTGGATGTAAAAGTCTCTTGCTGAGATTCCAATTTTTTGTGCTATAACAGTGACAGAAATTTCAGAATATAAACAGAATGACAGGTCAGTAACTAATTGCAACACACTACAATTTCCAGATGCCACTACTCATTAAGAGGCAACCTTTCTACAATGCGTGGTGAATGGGATAATTAAACAAAGAAAAATGTTAGGAATTATAACAGCAAATTAAAATAGCAATGACAAAATAACATTGGGAACTTAGTTAGACCTAAAACAAGCTGAAAACTTTAATTATTATTTGAAAGCAACATCCAACGCGGCTGCCTTCTACATTCTGTGGGGAATCTAATTGGATTGTAGTGCTGCTTAGTTACAGCAGATCACATTTGGGATCTGACCGATTAGCATGTACCAATCAGCCATATTGCGGGCTCACTTCTACTTTATAGTATTACAGATAACAATATTAGACACAAATATTTTGAAATGTTTCACAACATGGATAGATGCAGTATCTGTGCATGTCATGCAATTAAAAAGCTGGAGATAACTGGAATTTCTAAATAGCGGCCACTCCCAAGCCAGCTCTGTCTGCAAAGTGGTTTACTCATAACATATTCACCCATATATTCATTCTAATGGTCTTGTGGTCTTTGTGTGTGCTATGCTCAATACCCAAATAAACATGGTCAGTTTCATCCATGAATACCAAAGGTCTAATGTGACTTTAAGTGGCAAATGCTTATTGATCGATATCTGTCTAGTACGAAGTAAGAACTGAGCCTCAAACATACAATATATTCAGAGGAGATAGTGTTTTGAGGCCCCGTTCTGGTGGGGTCACTGCATATTGGAGTCACTACCCTAATCCCTTTTTCCTGCTTTTTCAATAAAAGCTTTGCTTCATATTTATAAATGTGATGACTGGCTTGGCTTTAATGGCCACTTCTGATAATAAATAATTTCTTTTGTGTGTTAAATCATTTTTTTTTCCTAACCTCCCCAGTTTTAACAGAGCTCTGACAAATAGACTTAAATCATGGGAAAATTATAAAACCAAAGCGACACTCTCACCTTAATGATAATTTTGTTTGTAAGCTGCGCTGGGGAGGGCAACTGCTCAGCATTTGCTTCGATAGGTTTGGTGATAAGCACTGAACCAAACGTTTCCTTGAACTTATTGGCCATATGTCGCTGCTGCTCAACTGTACAGTGTTCTTCGATTGAAAGTATGACTGGGTACCTTAGAAAGCCAATGGAAGAATGAATGCCAAAACTTCTGTACCATATATAAGCTGAATGGTATGGGTGTTTACCCAAGGAACAATTGCCAAAAAAACACTTTTTAGAAATAAATATGTATTAGCTAATTGAACTAGTGCGAGGAAGCAGGTACGAGACTGGACTCAGTGGAGCAATGAGTTAGAAGGTGATCTTTCACCTTTGGAACCCAACTACAAATTAACAAGAGGAAAGTCCACAGGCTGTGAATCTCCAGTGTGAAATCTGTTTGGACAGCCACAATCATGTCTCGGGATTGTGACAATGGTGTGGGGCACTTGGGCCCAAACATTAAATTTAGCAGCAGCTGGTGGTATGATTCTGACAGGTGTAAGCGTATCTGGTGTGGGGCACTGGAAGCAATGGAAACCCGGCTGCTTCTCCAAGGTTAGTGCTGAGGTATGTCAGTGAAGCAACAGGCAGGGAGTTTCTTTATTCTTCAAACTGTACTAGGCATGCTTAGTGCATGAGGAATTGAATTTATGCTTTGGGCAGCGTCATAGAGATTATTTTTGGGTCTTGAATTGGGCCCATGTGGAGAACAGAACAGTCATTCTTCAAGATCTTGATTGAGGCATTCCTTATTTGGCATAGAGACAGATTTTCTGCCCAATTAAAGGCAGTGGGCATATCCCAGAAGTTAGAATTCCCATCAGAGACTTCCAGCTCCAAAGGTATAACAGGCTGCAGTAAAGGGTCTGCAACTGAGACTGTGCTTTTGTTAGTAGGAGCCAGTTCACCAATATTTTGAGAATCAAATGAAAAATTGGGTATGTCTCTTTGTGAGTTGTTTGTGTTTGAGAATATGTATTTGTGCGCAAGTGTGCGAGTGAGAGTTTATATAAGTATGAGAGATTGTGTGTGAGTTAGTGTGTGTGTGAGCATGTGTATGTCTCAGTGTGTGTTTGTGTGGGAATGGATGTATATGAGGCTCGGTGTG